>CM035839.1:87282107-88482107 GCA_020510985.1 Pholidichthys leucotaenia | reverse complement strand
GGCGGTGGAGGGCAATGGATCAGCGTTCTCGTCGCGCCCTCCACCAGTACCCGGACTTGCCCAGGGAAGCTAATGATCCTACCAGCAGACTAAATTTGAAGAGACGACGCCTCAGTGCCAAGTCAAAGAAGAATCCTAGTCACAGTCCCAAAGCCGAAAGCAAACAGCCCCGAGAGCACCTTGCGGTAGGACCTGCCCTTCGCATACTACAACTAAACGTTGAAGGCCTATCTGCAGCCAAGCGAAGCCTTATTGAATTCCTCGCCTTCCAACACTCGATTGATGTAATCTGCCTCCAAGAGACTCATATTGGCACAGAGGAAGCTGGCCGCTACACCATCAATGGCTTTGACCTCCTGTGCTATGTTCCACATGCCTAACATGGACGTGCCACCTATGTGCGTTCTGATATAGTTGAAGTAAACCACCTGACAACAACACATTTCTCAGACACCGTAATCATTGGTGGCTTCCATATTGTCAATGTGTACAAGCCCCCTAGTGCCAACTGGGATCTGCAGGTCTTACCCACCCCACCCTGCCATCTATGTGGGGGACTTTTAACAGCCATCACCCTGACTGGGGGTACCCAGCAGTGGATAGTGACGGGGAGGTACTTTCAGACTGGGCATCTAGAAATGATCTCGCTCTGATACACGACCCCAAACAAAGAGGAACCTTCCACTCTGCTAGGTGGAAGACGGACTATTCTCCTGACCTGTGCTGGGTCAGCTCTTTGAATGGGATGCCATATCCTACACAGATCCTCATTCTTGACGATTTTCCACACAGCCAACACCGGCCCCTGCTTGTACACATTGGCCTACAACTTCCAGTCATAAACAGCCCAAGGAAGATGCGCTGGAACTTCCGCAAAGCCAACTGGAAGAAATTCAGTGAAACCCTGGATCGGAGTGCTGTTACCATCCCACTCCACACCATCACTGTAGATGAAGCATACAACCGCTTCTGCAGCGCAGTCTTCAAGGCTGCTCACACTGCAATCCCACGAGGCTGCCGACCCCTCTATGTCCCATGCCTGGACGAAGAAAGCGCTGCCCTCCTACAATCTTATCAAACATCAGGGGACCCAGAGATAGCAGACCATCTCATTGAATCGCTAAGTACAGCCCGGCGAAAGAAATGGGAGGAGGCAGTTGCTGACCGGAGCTTTATCCACTCTAGCAGGAAATGTTGGAGCCTCATCCGTCGCCTAGGAGCTGCACAGAAGCCCCCTAGCCAAAGCCGAGCATCTGTCACACCCAGCCAAGTTGCATCCCACCTACTGACCATCGCCAAAGCACCCCAAGACAAAGACACCAGAAGAGCAGTTACAACTGAGCTAAAAAAAAACACCAAAAAATGCCCGTAGAGGAAACGAACCCTGAACCCTTCAAGGCTGCTGAACTGGAGAAAGTCCTACAGGGCCTGAAATGTGGAAAGGCAGCAGGATACGACAACATCTTCCCAGAATTCATGAAAAATCTTGGCCCCCGAGCCCTAACCTGGTTGACACAACTCTACACAAGGATCATACAAACAAACTCGACAGCAAAGGTCATTGCCTTACCAAAACCTGGCAAAGACCACAAACTACCAGCAAGCTACCGCCCAATCTCCCTACTCAGCGTTCCTTATAAAATCATGGAGCGCCTAATACTGCAACGTATTTCCCCAGGAATAGAGGAAATTCTAAGTGTGGATCAAGCAGGTTTCCGCAAGGACCGCAGCACAGGAGAACAAGTACTGGCCCTAACCACCTTCACCAAAAATGGCTTCGAGAGCAGACTGAAGACAGGGGCTGTGTTTCTCGATCTTACAGCCGCCTATGATAAGGCAAGTACAGAAGGGATAAGCAAAGTCTAGGCCATCTATTCTTTCTTATGCCTTATTACTGTACAACGCATAAAGCTTGGTACACAGGTTCACTTTGGAATTCTGTCCTCTGACTATGGGTTTGGGGTCAAAAGGTCAGAGGTCAAGGTTAGCATTCCCTATGCCTTATTACTGTACAAGGAGTAAAGTCAGGGTCATCAAACTTGGTACACATGTTCACCCTATGACCCTGAAGTGTGACTATGGTTTTGGGATCACAAGGTCAAAGGTCAACATCAAAATGGCTTATAAACTATGGCTGTGTCTCAGTTGAGGTGTTGCAGCCTCGCAGACCACGGCCCTGGAGGCCAGAACACTCAAAGGTCAGGTAGGCATCTAAAGGCTGATTTATGGCTGTTAAATGAGACAGTCTAGTCTTTGGAGGACATATGTTTGCGTGTGTTGTGGATTTAGCTGTAACATCAGTTGTTATAAGGAAAGAATGTCCAAACACCCAACTTTACCTTCATTTGGCTTTACTGGAGAATGCTGCATCTCAGTTTACAACACATCTGTCGTTCCCGCTGGCTAACATGCGTCCGTCCCTCTGATAGCACTGCATCGCTTAGCACTGACTTCTTCTTCTTCGGTCTGCAGCTTGAACAATAACATTTCATGGCCAAAGGTACAGTACCAGCGCCGTCTAGTGGACAATGTCTAACGACTGCATTGAAGGAAAACACCTTTGGGATTCTAATTAAATTACTATTATAAATAGCTTTTCTGATTAACTATAAAGTGTTTATAATATCTATTTGTCCTATATGTATTTCAATATGTAATAACTATCAACTTATGTGTATGAACCATTCTGAACTATTAAATATTCAACATCCTCCCCCCCAAGAAGACAGTTCAAATATTAACTTCAAAAGGATATAGTAGCTGAACTGGTCTTCTTAACGTCGTCCCAGTTGGAGTGCGCATAGCGCAGGATCTGACTAGTCCATCTCTCCCTGGGAACACCTCTATGATTAGTCCTGTTTTCCATGTTTGACGTGGTATCTTGTCATCTCCAATGAGGACCAAATCTCCTGGTTTGAGTTGTGTTGGATTTGGGGTATGACGAGTGTGAGCCGATCTGAGGTCCAGCAAATACTCCCTCCTCCATCTGTTCCAAAATTCCTTGACAAGTCTATGGCGATATTTCCATCTTCGGGTCAGCCTTTCTTTATTTGCATTTGCTATCTGACCTGTTGTGGAAAATGGCTTTGGTGGTAAAGAGGTAAGTCTTTTCCCTATGAGGAAATGAGCTGGCGTCAGAGGTTCTGGTTCTTGTAAATCGTTGTACACAAATGTGAGTGGTCTTGAGTTAATAGTGGCTTCTATTTCTGTCAACAGAGAAGTTAACTCTTCAAAGCTCAGAGATGCTCTGCCCATTACTCTTTTGAGGCATCCCTTTACAGAGCGCACTAACCTTTCCCAAAAACCACCCCACCAAGCCGCTCTTTCTGCAATAAATTTCCACTTGATTCCCTTTTCAGAAAAATATTCCAGCAGCTCTGGCTCCTTCATAGCCTTCCACAGTTCCTTTAGATCTTGATCTGCTCTCTTGGACGTTTTTGCATTGTCCGAGTAGATTACTCTACAAAGTCCTCTCCGTGAAATAAATCTCTTGAATGCCAAAAGGAAACTTTCTGTTGATAGACTCGATATTAGTTCAAGGTGCACTGCACGTGTAACTGCACAGGTGAAAAGTGCTATGTATGCTTTCTCTGCAGAATTCTTGGACTTTACAAACAGTGGGCCTGCAAAGTCAACACCTGTGACTTCAAACGGCGGTGCTTCAGTAACTCTGTCTTTGGGAAGAGGTGCAGCTGTTTGCTGTGCTGCTTTTACTTTGAATCTTTTACAGATAGTACAGTCTGAAATGCATTTTTTGACTAACTGTCTCGCGCGTGGAATCCAATACTTCTCTCGTAGATGAACTAGAGTGTCTCTCACGCCTGAATGCATGACATTTTCGTGACTGTATTTTATCAGAAGTTGTGCAAATCTGTGATTTGAGGGTAACAACCACGGGTGCTGCTCATTGAAACTCATGTTTGACTGATGCAGCCTTCCTCCTACACAGATTAAGCCTTGCTCGTCTAGAAAGGGTTTAAAGTCTCTGATTTTTGAGTCTTTGTGCACATTTTCTCCAGTTTTCAACTCTGTTATTTCTCTTTCAAAACTGTTAAGTTGCGCTTCACGTATCCATACCCTTTCAGATTTTGCCATTTCCTCTGCTGTTAGTTCTCCCCTTTGTCTTTGCTTTGAATGACAGTTGTGGAGAAATCTTTGAATCCATGCAGTTACTCTTAGTACAGTCTGTAGTTTGCTGTATTTGTCCAGCTGTAGCAATGGTTCAGATTGCACTCTTTCACTGTTACTGAGATGTACTGCGACTTGACTTGCCTTTAGCTCAGCTTTAACCTCTTCTTCTGATAGTATTTCTTGTGCTGTTTCTGGCGGTGTAGTTTGAAGCTCCTTTTCTTTCAAAAATGATGGGCCTGACCACCAGAGATTTTCCTCTTTCAACCTTGATGCGGACTGACCTCTTGTGGTGAGATCAGCTGGGTTCACCTTTCCATTACAATGTGTCCATAGTTCTGGTGGTGTCAAAGTTTGTATCTCCATCACTCTGTTGGCAACAAACTGTTTCCATTTCTTTGATGAACTGCGAATCCAGTGAATCACTATCATGGAGTCTGACCACATTCTGAGTTGAGTGATCTGCATATTCAGTGCCTTCAAAAGGTTATTTGCCAACCTTGATCCAATCACAGCTCCCATCAGTTCCAAGCGTGGCAGTGTGATTGTTTTGATTGGTGCCACTCTTGACTTGGATGCAACGAGCGCAGTAACAGTCTCTCCTTCTGTTGTTTGTCCTTGTAGATACGCAACTGCGCCATACGCCTTTTCGCTTGCATCTGTGAAGACATGGAGAACTTGTGATTTATCTGACAGCTTTTCTGTTCCATACCACCGCGGAATGACTATTTGGTGGATCTGAGGAAGCTCCATGCACCACTGCTGCCATGCCTGTGAAAGGTCTGGAGGCAGCTCGTCGTCCCAGCTCAGGCCCCGTCGCCACATTTCCTGAAACAGACATTTAACTCAAATGGTAAATGGCGTTAGGAACCCTATAGGATCAAAGATTCTGGCGGATGATCTCAAAACACTCCTCTTTGTGTTTTTCTTTCCTTTTAGAATGTTCATCAAATGTTTGAGGTCAAAGGCAAAGTCATCTGTGTCCGGTCTCCACACCAAACCAAGCACCTTCAACACACCTCCATGTGTTTCTGTTTCTTGTGTGAAATCAAGCTTGCTGTTTGACCACTTGGTTTTCAGTTCAAGGGAGTTTGTTGTCCACTTACAGAGGTTCATGTTGGCAGCAGCCAGTATTTCTCTTGCTCCTGTAGTAAGTCTGTATGCCTCGTCTGAGTTACTTGAGCTAGCGATCAGATCATCCACATAAAGTGAGTCTCTCATTAGTTTTACCGTGTCTGGTTGGTCAGCTTCATATTTCTCCAGATGATGTCTGATAGTGGCTGCAAGTAAAAATGGACTTGAAGTTACTCCAAACACAACACGTGCCATTCTCATTATACACGTGTTGGTGCCTTCAACATCTGGGGGTCCTGTAAGCCACAAAAATCTCACAGCATCTCTGTCACTTTCAGTTATAGATATCTGAAGGAAAGCTTTAGTAATGTCTGCTGTGAAAGCTACAGGATTTTGTCTGAATCTGATCAAAATGCTCATGAGGTCAGCATTCAGGTTTGGGCCAGGTAATAAACAGTCATTTAAAGAGGAACAACCTTCTTCATGTGACGAAGCATCAAACACTACCCTTAACTTGGTAGTTACTTTGTCCTCTCTGATTACAGCATGATGAGGTAAGTAGTAGGTTACATTCTCTGTCTCTGCTGAATGACTGCTCTGTGGCACATCTTCACATATTCCTTGTTCTGTGTAATCCTCTATTACATCGTTGTATCTTTTAAACAGTGTCACGTCAGATTTCAGCTTTCTTTTCAGGGTTTCAAACCTCCTTTGTGCAACCTTCTTGTTGTCTGAGAGTTCGGGTGTGTCTTGGCGCCATGGCAACGCCACTTCATATCTCCCATTAATGAATCTGACTGACCTGTCAAAGCTCTCCTTGGCTTTCTCGTCATCAGGTGTTTCCTCACCTTTAGTAGTGATGCCCAGCGACTCGATCTCCCAAAATGCTCTTAGCTGGTTTGAGATCTCCACTGAGTCTTCACTGAGTCCAATGTGCATACATGTTGCTTCATTCATACTGGACATGACAACTGGTCCTTGCACTGCCCAGCCGAATCTGGTTTCTACGGCAACCAAAGCGTCTGACAGTCTCTCAGTTTTACCTGTGACTACTCTCCAGTAGTAATCTGCTCCGATCAGTACTGATAGCTCCAAACCATCTTTGTCTCCCGCTGACACATCTGCTACTGGTAGCCCTTTTTTCTCCAGCTGCCGTTGGATGTGTTCACTGGGGACTTTCATGACTGCAGTACAAAGCTGTGGGGTTTGAACAGCTTCAATCTCGATTTTCTGATCTTTGTTTCTCACATTCTCCAGGACTAGTTTTATGACATTGCATTTTGTGGTCACTGGGTTTTTTGAGCCAAACGTGTGAAGGTTTAATGTCTCTTGTTTTAGTATTGGCAGTTTTAAATCTTTCACTTGTTTCTCATGGACAAAACTCCGTTGGCTTCCTCCATCAATTAAGCAACGCACAATCTTCTTTCCTCCAGGTCCTTCAATCCTTGCTCTCACAGTTTGCAATAGTACTGTTTCACATTTTTCTGGGGTTGGTTTGGCTGCATATGGAAATACTGAGGAGACCACTGCATCACTCGTGTTTTCAGCGGCATCTGTCCTTTCTATTGGTTGCTCACTTCTGTCACACACAACAGCATGATGTCTTCTTCCACAATCAGTGCATGTCACATTTTTGGATCTACAGTCTCGAGCAAGATGTCTGGGTTTTAGGCATATGAAGCACCTTCCCGTTTTCTTTAGTTTTTCTTTCCTGCTTGTGACTGTGTCTTCAGTGCACTGTTCTGACTTGTGGCTGGTACTGTTACAGAATATGCAACTGTGCACAAATGGTGTATTCGAACTGCCTGTGTGGAGGGCTGCAGCTGAGGGCACATTAGGTCCTTTCCACCTTTCTCTGCTTGAATCTGGTCTGTAGTGCTGATTCTGATTTGCATGTGTATCTTTATGATTCCTTCTCATTTGTGTCAAATGTGCAGCACGCTCCCTGCTTTCAACTTCTTGTTGCAAAAACTTTACAAGGCCATCAACATCCCACTTTTGCCCTACATCTGTCTTGCGGGTGTACTCAAGGGCAAGATCAGCAGAAATCATTTTGAACAGTATGGGGCACAGTAAACCTCCATAACTGTCTGACATGACTCCTAAAGCTTCTAAGCTTCTGATTTGTACTTCAACATCATCAAAAAGTTGTCTCAAGGCAACAATGTCTGAGGACCTTTTAACTGGACTTAGATTTAGTAACTTAGACATGTGTGCACTTACAATGAGCTCTTTCCTTCCAAATCTTTGCTTAAGCATGTCTACTGCAGCATCATAGTTCATGTCAGTTACCTTCAGCCCTGCGACGGCGCGTGCAGCTGGCCCGATGAGATATGACTTCAAGTAAGTGAACTTTTCAGTTTTGCTCAAATCTGGGTTTTGGTGAATTGCATTTTCGAATTGGTCCCAAAACTCCTGCCACATGCACACTTCTCCGCTGTATTTGTTTATTGAGAGCTTGGGTAGCTTTACCGAGGGTCTGCTTGTATTTGACCGTGTACTCACGTCACTCAGCCGATGTGGATTCGCTGATACGGTGGCGTCTCTTGCCTGTTCTTGTTGCTGTAAGGCAGCCCGTTCAATTGCTCTCTCTGCCCGCGTCCTCCATAAATTTGTGTTGTCCTGATACTCAAGTGTCCGCACCATGTCCGCATCTAACTCGTCCAAAGGGATCTCCTGCTCTATATCTGGTTCAATGTCTTGCAGGCCTTTCTCTTTCTGTGACAACATGGCTAACAGCTCCCGCAAACGGTCACTGTTTATATCAGTCTTACTTGTTTCATCTTGTATAATTTGCAGCAGCTTTGTAACGGACGTCCGCAGCACGGTCCGTTTCTGTTTTAGCCTTTGAAGTCGCTCCGCCATTTTTTCCTTTCGTCTCCGTGTTGTTACAGCTATCGGCTTAATCCCAACAACGTTCTCTCTTCACTTTTCCCGCTTCCAGCTTCCGGTTCCCGGGTTTCGGCACCAAAAAATATGTTGTGGATTTAGCTGTAACATCAGTTGTTATAAGGAAAGAATGTCCAAACACCCAACTTTACCTTCATTTGGCTTTACTGGAGAATGCTGCATCTCAGTTTACAACACATCTGTCGTTCCCGCTGGCTAACATGCGTCCGTCCCTCTGATAGCACTGCATCGCTTAGCACTGACTTCTTCTTCTTCGGTCTGCAGCTTGAACAATAACATTTCATGGCCAAAGGTACAGTACCAGCGCCGTCTAGTGGACAATGTCTAACGACTGCATTGAAGGAAAACACCTTTGGGATTCTAATTAAATTACTATTATAAATAGCTTTTCTGATTAACTATAAAGTGTTTATATCTATTTGTCCTATATGTATTTCAATATGTAATAACTATCAACTTATGTGTATGAACCATTCTGAACTATTAAATATTCAACAGCGTGATCACGCACTACCCTGCTGCCTAGCAAACATCAGTTGAGGGTTTGGGGTTTTGTTGTTTGTTTTTTTGTTTTGTTTTGTTTTTTTGGCTGACATTCTTGACAGTGATGGAACTTTTTTTTTTAAATCTTTTTTTATTATTGTATTTTCTTTACCTTTTACTTGAGAATCTTCACCAGACAAGAGGACCGTGACCAGATAAAATAAGACTAACTCGTGCTAAAGTCAGCAGGTAAAATTAAGGTAAATTAAAACCACAAAATAGACAAATTACTATTGTAAATATTTATATAAATTAGATTGAACTCTAAAATATATTCTTAATTACATGACCAGTAGAAAATATAACAGTTTAATGTCAGGTTATTACCTCCGCCAAGGAGGTTATGTTTTCATCAGCGTTGGTTTGTCTGTCTGTTTGTTAGCAAGATAACTCAAAAAGTTATGGATGGATTTTCATGAAATTTTCAGAGATTGTCAGAAATGGGGTATCCTACAGATGATTAGATTTTGGTGGTGATCCGGATCACCGTCTGGGGGGGAAAAAAAAAAAAAAAAAAGCATCACAGTATAGCTAATATATGCCACTTGCGAATGGCATTTTTTTCATGGTCAAGGAATCTATAAAGTTAGACAAAATAAATGTAGGATTAATATTTATGATGTTACACACTGTATGGGGGGAACTGTGGCGCTTGGCAGAGGTCTGCGCTCTCCGAGTGCTTTTCTAGTTTTATATGTAGCTAAATAATTAGATGTTCTGCCTTGTATCAGCTCTGACATTTAGTTTTTTTTTTTTTTTTTTATTTAAGTTTTTGTAAAGGGTATACAGGTCGTTACAGCAATGCAGTGTTTACATTTTCATCACATGTTCCCTTATTTTCTGATATCTGACAACATTGGAAGATTAATTCTTACAACACCCCTTTTTTTTTTTTTTTAAAGTGAAAGAAAAAGTGAAATTAAAGAGAAAAAAAAACAAAAAACAAATAACAAAAAAAAACAAACCAGTAAAAAACAAACAAAAAGAAAAAGTAAGTAAATAAAGATAAAAGAGCATCTGAGTAGCGTTGGAACAAAGAGCGGAACTATTATTGAAATGGTATTTGTCAAAGATTAGATCTAATGGAAGACACATATGCGGTCCAGGGTTGCCAAAAGTTCATGAACACATCCATGTCCTGTCTCAGTGCGAATGTCAACTTTTCCATCGAGTAAATGTCTTGGATCACGTTAGTCCAATCTTCAGGTGTAGGACAGTCCTTCAACATCCATTTTTTAGTTAGAGCTTTTTTGCTTGCCAATATTAAAACATTGAATAAGTATTTTTCTCCTCGTCTTTCCAGTGAGTCCGGTAGTAAACCCAAATACAAAGTTACAAAAGAAAAGGGAACTGTAATTTTGAATATTTTCCCCAATATTGTCTGTACCTTGGTCCAATATTGGTGGATAACTGGGCATGACCAAAACACATGAAAATGATTTGCAGTCTTTTCACCACACAAGCGCCAACAGTTCAATCCCTTATGGGTAAATTTGTTTTGTGCAGGTGTTCTGAAAAATCTTGCCAAGTTTTTCCATCCAAATTCTCTCCACTGCAGGGATGAGGTACTTTTCCATTGCTGTTTATTTAGCTTTTCCCATATTTCCAGTTGTAAAGTGAAATTCCCCTCTTTTTCCCATCTCTCTTTTATAAAAGATGTGTTGTCTCCTTTTAAGTCTTGAAGACCTTGGTATATTTTAGAAATGTATCTGATCCCTGGGATCCCTTTATATGCCATTAAGAAGACCTTCAGAACACCTGACTGGGCCCTTTCCAAAACCTCCTTTTTAAGTATATTGTTTATGTGGTGTCTAAGCTGGAAGAACCTGTAAAGGTCTTGATTTATTAGGCCTTGTTTTTTCAAATCTTCAAAACTTCTTAAGATTTGCCCTTTAAAAAAATCGTAATATTTTATCAGCCCTTTCTCCTTCCACTTTTTAAATCTGGTGTCTGTTTTATTAGGAGTAAAGTCCTGATCATAGGCGATCCATTGCAGAAGTCGATAGGGCTCTTTAGTTTGATTCTCTCTGACTATCTTAAACCAAATTTTTAGCGGGGTCTCTATCCACGGGTTAGTGTTATTCAAAAGCTTAGGTAAGACATTGTTCCCTATTATCGCCTGTAGGGGGATGTCACTTGTTATTTGGCATTCGATCTCCTTCCATTGTGCAGTGTAGACTGGGTTACATATCTCTACTAAAGTTTTAATTTGTGCGGCTTTAAAGTAGTCCCTGATATTTGGCAGCGTGAGCCCACCTTTGTCTTTGTTTAGCTGTAGGGTTCTATATCTGATTCTAGGTCTCTTGCCCTGCCATATGAATCTTGAGATCCTTCTGTCCAGCTCCTGCCATGTTTTTTTGGGAGGTTCTACCGGTATTGTTTGGAAAAGGTATAGAAGACGTGGAAGTATATTCATTTTGACTGCTTCAATTCTTTGTGCAGTACCCAAGAATGGTATCATATTCCATCTTGCTAGGTCAGATTTTATTTTTGTCACCAGTGGATCATAGTTTAGTGATATAATTTTGTTGAGTTGTTTCGGGATATTGACCCCCAGATATTTCATAGATTCCGACTCCCAGTTAGTTTTGAGTTTGCTTAGTGAATAATGATTTGGGTCATAGTTGAATGTTAAAACTTGGGTTTTATGCATATTTAATTTGTATCCCGATAAATCTCCATACTCTGAAAAAACTGAGGTTAGTTCTGGTAAAGAAGTGTCCGGCTGCCCTAGATATATTAAAATGTCATCAGCAAAGAGTGCTATTTTATGTTCCTTCTGACCAAGTGTAATACCTTGAATTCTTTGGTTTTGTCTTATCCATTGGCTCAGAGGTTCTATGAAGATTGCAAAGAGCAGTGGAGACAGGGGGCAGCCCTGACGACATCCTCTTTCCAGTTCAAAAGATGATGATAAATTACCGTTAATCCTTATTTTAGCTGTTGGTTTTTTATATAATGCCTGTATAGTTCTAATGAAGTTGTTATGAAAATTGAAACTGGATAAGATTCTATATAGAAAAGACCAGTCAACCGAATCGAATGCTTTTTCAGCATCTAATCCCAATATGACTGCATTTAAGTTATATTTTTTTATATGATGAATTATGTGTAAAGTGCGTCGAATGTTGTCTTGTGTCTGTCTTTGTCTTATAAAACCTGTTTGGTCTAAATGAATTAGGTCTGTCAGTATATTTTCTAACCTTTTGGCAAGGATAATGGTAAAAAGCTTATAGTCCTGATTTAGTACACTGATTGGTCTGTAGTTGGAGCACTCTAGTTTATCCTTTTCAGGTTTAGGTATAACTGCAATGACCCCTTCTCTCCAGGAGGGGGGGATTTCCCCTGTGTGGAGGACATAATTAAATGTTTTCAGGAGGAGAGGAGATAGTTGCTGTTTAAAGGTTTTGTACCACTCTGCTGTATAGCCATCAGCTCCTGGGGATTTGTTAGCTTTAAGTTTCATAATTGCTTTTTCCAATTCTTTAGGATGTATTTCTGACAGTAGTGTTTTATTTTGTGACTCCGTAAGTTGGGGAAGGTTTAATGTGTTTAGGAATGCCTCGGATGCGTTTTTATGTTTTTTGTGGGAGTATAAGTTCTTATAGTAATTCTCGAAGTTTTTAAGAATATCCTGAATTCTGAATTTTATTTCCTTTGATACTGGGTCTCTGATTTTGTAGATTGCTCTTTCTGTTTGATGTTTCCTCAATTTATAGGCTAGCAATTTTGCCGATTTACTGCCTGCTTCATAGTATTTTTGTTTCAGAAATGTAAGTTTCTTCTGGATTTCTATTGTGTAGATCTCATTTATTTGGTTTTTAATTTCCTTAATCTTGAGCGAGTCAGTAGAATGAGTGTTGCCTTTGTGTTCTTTTTCTAGGTTCCTAAGTTCTGACTCTAATGTGGATAGTTTTTCTTGTCTTAGTTTCTTTTGGGTTGCCAGTTTTGCAATAATCTTTCCTCTTATTACAGCTTTACATGCATCCCACAGTATTAAAGGGGATACTTCTCCATTATCGTTATCTTCCAAATATCTGAGAATATCTGATTCCAATTCATCTTTCAATGGTCCTTTCAGGACATTTGAATTTAACCTCCAAGAAAATGTATTATTTGTGTATTTTTGGATATTTAAGTCCATGTAGATCGGACTGTGGTCGGAGAGATCCATCAGTCCTATTTTACATGTTTTTACTCTTCCAATGTCTCTATTAAACATAAAAAAATAGTCAATCCTTGAGTAAGATGAATGTGGAGTTGAGTAAAATGTATAGTCTTTTACACTGGGGTTGAGTTCCCTCCACACGTCACAGATTCCCAATTCTTTTAGTAGCATCCGAGTCTTCCTGTTTTGGGTGTTATTTTGATGTGGGGAATTACCAGAAGCATCCCAGTATGGATTCAGTCTAAGATTGAAGTCCCCACCACATATCACTAAACCTTGAGCTTTAGTTATCATTAGGTCGAATACATTTTTATAAAATTTCCAGTTAGCCCCTGGGGGAGCATACACATTCAGCAGGGTGATATCTTCTCCCTCTAGCCGCCCAGTTACCAAACTGTATCTCCCTTCTTTATCTTTGTGTTCTGATTTTTTTTCAAATGTAATTTTGGTTGATATCAATGTCGCTACTCCCCTCCTCCTCCCTGATTTATATGAAGATGAAGAGATCATTTTAAACCCTTGTCTACTGAGTTTATTGTGTTCCACGTCTGTTAGGTGGGTTTCTTGTAAAAGTATTATTCCTGCTTTGTCTTTTTTCATTTTGCCTAGAATCTTGGATCTTTTAACTGGATTCAGGATTCCTTTTACATTATATGAAATTATTTTGGTTACACCCTGTTTCTCCATTGTGTTGTTTTGTTTAGTATAACTGTGTGGTGGCCCTCTTTTGTGCTACTCAGAAACTGAAAGAACATTAAAAACAAGAAAAACATTAAGAACATAGTGTAAAAAACTTTAAAACAAAAAGCTGTCATAAGAACTTCCTGAGCTGAGGTCTTTTTAAAGACCCTGTAAGAGCCTTGATGGAGTGAAGGCTCTGAGGGAAATTCCTCAAACTCTGTTACGTGTTGAGGGCCCTCTCTTACCACTGAAAGTAGTCCCATGCTTTTAACGTGAGTTTCAGAACCCAATCCAAACTTGTAATGATTTTTTTTTTTTTTCCTTTTATGCCTAAACCCTGTGAAATTGTGTGCACCCTCCCACCCCCATCACATCAAACATTCACGCAAAAACAGTATTTGTTAGTATGAGGAGAACATGTGGATTATTGTCACATTTCTATTTTAACAAGTTTTTTTTTTTTTTTTTTTTTTTTTTTTTTACAAAGACTTATTTGTTTCAAATAATATGATTGTTCCATGAAATGTTTTACCACATGCTGAATATGCATTTCCTTTAATGTTTGTTACCTTGTATGAGGGGGGTTGGATGTGCGGATTGATTCAAGAGAAAAAAAAAAAAAGAAAAAAAAAAAAGGTCGCTATTCCAACCTGAAAACGGATAGTTTATCCGCGACGCTCTGGTGCTGGGTTTCCCGCTGCTGGTCCGTGGATTTTGAAGGTCTTTGTGTTGTCCATGTTTGCGCTTTGATCTTCTCACTCGGGTCTGCTGCGGGTTTAAATACCGTTACCGGGAGGCCTCTTTTCGCCATGTCAGCTGTTGCTTCTTCCGCCGAATTATAGAGACACGTTTCATCGCCGTAGAAGACCCTTAACTTCGCAGGAAATGGTGTCTGAAAGCGCAATTTCTTCTCTCTTAACACCTTTTTCGCGTCATTGTATTCCCTGCGCTTTTTAAGGACCTCCGGGGCGTAATCGTGTTCCACGTAGACTTTTCTCTCCTGGTGCATAAATCCTTTTTTCTGCCAGGCCAGTCTTACAACCTCTTGTTTTATTTTGAAATTGGAAAATCTTACCAACACCGAACGTGGGGGCGCTTCCGCCGCCGGCCTAGCGGCTAATGAACGATGTGCCTTTTCTATCTTCAAGTCGGTGGTTTGTGGAATATCCAATTTCTCTCTTAGTAAGGATTCCACGCATTCTGCCATTGAGTTAAAACCATTTTCGGTTCCTTCTATCAGACCATGAATTCTTATGTTGTCTCTTCTTTGTTTTCCTTCTTGGTCGGTTAGCTTAGCCTCTATAGCTGCTTGTCTTTTGCGTAGGTCTAGCACAGAATCTTCGAGCACTTTTATTCGATCCTCTGTTTCCAAGATTCGGTTCTCGGCCTGGTCCACTCTGCTGTTTGTCCTTTTCAATTCTTCTCTGAATTCCCGAAATTCGGCCGTAACATCTCGGCGAAATCGTCGTAGCTCCTCAAATAGTGATTTCAGGCTAACCCTTTTGTTAGCTATCACCAGTTCCTCGTCTTCTGAACGGAGATCTTCCAGTTCGGATTCTCCGGCCGATACGTGTCCTGGCCTGGAGAATTTCAGTTTCTTCTGTTTTCCTTTAGACATGATGATTTTGTCTTTTGATTTTCACTCCTCCAAAAATCCGTTAAGTTTGATTTTCAAGGTGTTATCCTGGATTGGGTCTGAGAACTTCAGTGTTAAGCTGCAGTCGCCATGGCGTCCAGACCGGAAGTCCTGACATTTAGTTTTTAATGTTCTAAAGCAGACCACAGTCCTGTACTGTAGGATGATGACTTTCAGTGATGTTCAGCAGCAGTCAAACAGATTCCATCTTCAGCTTCATCTCAGTTGTACCAGTGCATCTCAGTAAATTAGAAAATCATGATTTGGCATTTAATTTTAAAAACTATAATTATTATCATCAATATTAAATTAGGTTTAAAATGTTTCACTCTATGTGTAATAAATATATGAAAGTCTCTTTTAGAATTAGCTTGCAAAAAATAATCTTTTTCAAAAAACTACTTCATTGAAATGCAGTTGTTCTATTAACAGTAAACATGCAATATTTTTATTTATCTTGTTTCAGTTTGCAAAGTAAGCTGCTAAAAAAAAAATAATCGATAAAACAATTCATCAAATCTCTTTTATTGTGGTTATTTCAGTCAAATATCAATTTTATAATCTTGAGTCCAGCCCGTTCTCTCCACAGCTGACCCTCGGTTCCTGCATGTTTTCCACTGTGGACCTCAGAAATAAGCCGGAAAAAAGAAAAAGATATCAGGAAAAATCAGATTATCACTTTACATGTGATGGACATTTTTAAGATCAGCAAAATAAAATTACTACAGATGTCCTGTCCCTCCTCAGCTTCATAAACTGCTCTGTTTTCTCTAAAAAAAAAAATAACCTGAGGTGTTTTGTTTACAGCACCACATAAGCGAATAAATAACATCAACTTCCCGATGTCACTACAGAACTTTAAAAATTATCTTAAAGCAAGTTAATTCAATCACGTCATCCTGCATTTTTATATTACTGACAATAGTTAGTAAACTGACATTAATGGGGGGGGGGGGAAGGTTTGACTTCTGAAGAAATAACAGTTCAACATGTTTAAGTAATACATTAAGCGAAGAATACAGCACATCAGAAAAAAATGTCATGTAGCATGAGCTTAAATAATAAGATGTTGCTTTTTTCTGGAGTATTGGTGTTTTCGTGCTCAAACCGCTGCTTAATTCAAGCAAAAAACTTACTTTGAACTGTTTCTGACTTTGTTCTGCTTTTGCCTGAGCCGAGGAAAAAAAAGCCAGTCTGATCCACACGCTGAATGCTGGGATATGTCAGGGCCACAAGGATACTCTTCATGTATCGTTGGTTTTTGGGGTTTTGAAGGCTGCATTTGTTAGCCGCATGTGAAGGAGCCCACGAAATGGGACAGCCTTGAACGTAGTACAGTGATGTATCCGGCCTAGAAATGTGGAATTGGAGGATGCAGAACCTGAATTGAGACACAGCCTGTATATCAATAACAAAGAAAGCTAGGGTCACCAAACTTGATACACATGTTCACCTTGGGATCCTGACCTCTAACTATGGGTTTGGGGTCAAAGGTCAAAGTTAACATTCCTTATTACTGTACAGTAAGTAAAGTTAGGGTCACCAAACTTGATACACAGGTTCACTGTCTGACCCTGAAGTGTGACTATGGTTTTGGGATCGCAAGGGCAAAGGTCAACATTGAAATGGCTTATATACTACTGTATATCTCAACAACAAAGAAAGCTAGGGTCACCAAACTTGCTCCACAGGTTCACCTTGGGATCCTGACCTCTGGCTATGGGTTTGGGGTCAAAAGGTGAAAGGTCAAGGTTAATATTTCTTGTGCCTTATTACTGTACAACAAGTAAAGCTAGGGCCAGTAAACCTGGTACACATGTTCACCTTGGGATCTTGACCTCTGGCTATGGGTTTGGAGTCAACTATGGGTTGTATACTTTGTTGTATATTCATGGTAAATGAGTTTATCATAATTTGGCTCTGCCACCGTAATTAAACTACTCACAAAAAGTGAGGGCTATTCGGCTTTCGGGTGAAATTTCAGGATGCACCTAAAATGCACTACAACCATTACAGGTGAACTTAATTTGACCTTCTCTAACCTTTTGAATGCACATGTCCAACTGTTCACTGTTTCAGTACTTTTTGCATAACTTGCTGTTCTCGTACAAGGGGCTTAAAGTGCCGATGACATGTTTTTGACATTTTTTAGCATGTTGTGTAAACCCAAAAGTCATTGTCGATGATCAGTGTAATATTTACAACCACGCCTGCATAAACTAGTTATCATCAAAAAACCACAGCCGCTGACTGGACTGTGGTGCCGCCCACCGAATTAAGGGCGGCACCCCCATGACGCAAGTGGGAGACCGGACTCCGGTGTTGTTGACTGGAGTGACAGCAGCTTTGTAGGTCACAGTTTCTCTGGTTTCTTGTTTTAATTTTACGGCTGTGCCTTCGCGTTGTGTCGCAGGCTTGGATAAACAGCAGGCCGTGAAAGACCACATCACACGCTTCAACTCCCAACTGTTATAAGCCTCCTCTGCTCCTCGTGCACTTTTATGCAGGAGGAGTGCATGAGGAGGGGAAGAATTAATGGTTTTACGCGCAGCTTTGACCTACTTTCTGTGATCCCATGCTGACATCTCGTTAGTCCGGCCACGTCCCCTCTCTCGTTATCATCAGCTGATTCAAACTCCCGCTGATCATGTTTCCCGGTCCTCACACCATCACCAGCAGTGCATGTCCTTCGCAGCCCGTTTGCCAGTCATGCACTGATGGTCCATAGTATTGTCATCTGTGCTGTTTGTCTGCCAGTATTTTCCGCACTCTCACGACGCGCTAGTCACTCCATGTTCGCTGTGGCTCTCGTGTGTTCTTGAAGCGATGTCGGCTCTGGGGCGCACATGTGGCAAACACGTCTTCTCTCATTCGTTCACTGGGCGATGCCGGCCCCCGAACGCCATCAGTAAGTGTGTTTGTGTTTCTTGTACGTCTTCACCTTTCAGGGAACTGTCTGTCTTTCTGTATTAAATGTGCTGTGGTAAACCCTGCACACAGATCCTCATTATTTCATCCTCCCTCCCCCTGCCCTGCGTAAGAGCGCACGGAGGGTCATGATGAATGGATTTACGCGCAGTATTCAACACAGCACATGTATTGAACATAAGAATGATGACAACAGTTCCCAAAAAGGTGAAGACCCACAAAAATAAACACAAACACCCACAGTTGGCGTTTGGGGCTGACATCGCCCAGCGAACATGGAGAGGAAACATGTTAACCACGGCTGTGTGGAGCGGCCAACACGTCGTGATAGCGCTGGCAACGTTGGCTGGCTGACAACATGGCAGATGATGCACACAAGCCATGAACAGCTGACTGTCAAAGAAAGAGGGCGCGTGTGTTCGGACTGGCGAATCTTGCACAGTGCCTACCTGAAAGTGGCTCAAAACACATGTACAAAACAAAAACAACAAGAACTCAAAATATAATCCGTAATAAACCCGATGCCTGAGCCACAGAGAATACACTGCTATGATTTTATTGAAAAATTGGGTTTAAATAAATTATATTTATGAACAAATAATTTGTTGCAATATCTGTAACAAAAGAATAACACTGGTGTTCCCCTGCCGTGTGTTTGTCGCTGCTGCTATGGCGGGCATGTGTGCCTCTCCACCGTCACTCTCTGAGTGTGACTGGCATGGCACAATGCCCGCTTGGCGTGGCTCAAACCTATACGGTCATCTGATGCCCCCAGATTCTTCATTATCATCCCATTCTTCTGAACTATAATCGTCCGAAGATTGGACAGCACAAACCAATTCCAGACTACATGTGCTGGAACCATCGTTGATGTTTTCAACCGCTTCCATCCTGTGTGTACAATGAACAGCCAAGTGCTGTGTTCTCCCGATGACGTTACTACATGGCAGCGGGTTTTCCAGTCACTGACGTAATTGGTGACGTGGCGCTCATGAAAACATTGGATATTTGCATGAAAAAAAAGCCTGTTTGACTTAGAACTGCACAGACCAACCTATTTTGTCATATTGTATTATGTGTTGAAAAATTAGAGGAAGCCAGGAATGTGTCATCAGCACTTTAATGGCAAAATTCACAACAGGTGTTTGATCCATGAATCAACCAATACATTTTCTGGTTCCATTAGAATTGGTATTTAAACAGTCCTCTTCATCATGCTGTTCACATTTTGACATCATGAGACCAAGATGACACTTAACAATTGATCAACAGTACCTTGCCATTGCGAGGCTTCAGACAGGATGTTCTCAGAGGGAAGTGGCCACTGAGCTTAGAGTATCACAGAGTGTCATCAGCAGGTTGCAACAGAGAGACAGGAGGAGTCAGAGAAAGGCATAGAAGTGGATGTTCTTTGGCCACATCCCACGCTGGTGACCGCTTCATTGTGAACAGTTCCCTGGGGAACTGGATGATGAATGCAACTCAACTCCAGGCACACTTAAGGTAGGTGAGAGGCACCCCAGTGTCACATCAGACCATCCAAAATGTTTACATCAGCGTGGTCTGCGTGCTCAACAACCTGCAAGGGTACCTGACCACACCACCAGGCACGGGTGTCATTGTCTTGCGTGGGCCAGGGAGCATTTACACTGGACAAGGGACCAGTGGACCTCAGTGCTGTTCTCTGATGAAAGTTGATTCACGTTGAGCAGAAATGATGCCCCATTTGCTGGAGAGATGTTGAAGACATCAAGGAGAGCACAATGCATCAGCCACTGTTGTCACCAGACGGGCCTTTGGTGGTGGTGTTACAGTCTGGGCAGGTGTGTCTAGTTAATACAAAAGTCCCCTACACTTTGTAAATGGTACAGTGGCAAGCCGATACTACCTGAATAACATCATTAATCCAGTCATTGTGCCCCTGCATGAACAACACAGGCCTAATTTCATCTTCATGGACGACAGTGCTGTAGCTCACCGAGGTTGCATCATTAGGGAACTGCTGCTGGAAGCTGGGGTACCTCAAATGGAATGGCCTGCACTTTCTCCAGACCTGAATCCCATTTAAAAAAAAAAAAAAAAAACCTATGAGGTCGGCGTGTAGAGGCTCGTAACCCTGCACATCACAACCTCAGTGACCTGAGGGCCGCCCTTAAAGAAGAGAGGAATGCCATGCCTCAGCAGACAATTAGTCAACTTGTGAACAGCATAAAATGTCGTTGTCAAGCTGTAATTGATGCTCAAGGGCACATGACAAGTTATTGAGACAGTTTTTTGTTGTTATACCCACCACTGTTGTTGGCTTTTGTTTCAATAAACTGTTTGAGATGAGGAAATCACCATTGCATGCTTCTACTTAAATGCCCTATACATGATATAATATCGCTGTAGCATGAACTTTTTACATTTTCCATAAATTTTATCCGAAAGCAAAATATCCTTAAGTTTTTGTGAGTAGTGTATATTGGAAAGTTGAAAACTGCTCTCCATCAGTAAGTACTGGGATCTTCAAAGAAAACGGAGGCGGGGGATATTGCACTCACCTCAAAGTGCTCTTGTTAAATCATTGTATTTTGTTTTATTTACATTTTACACAACATCCTTGCTGACCGGAATTGGGGTTGTATATGTAGCCCTTGAACTCTAATAAATATGGAGATATGACAGCTTACGGGACGTTACGTTGATGAAAATAATCAAATTTTATTTGTATAGCACCTTTTGTACAAGTTAATGCAGTTCAAAGTGCTTCACAGATGACTGAAAAAGAGAAGGGTAGCGTATATGAAGGAAAAGGAGTAAAATAATACATTCAGGACTTCCGGTTATGGCTGCCACGTAGGACGGATGTGTCTCACTCTGCTCTGCTCCTGGAGAAAAAAAATCGGCAAATAACTCTCTCATTTGGGACAGAACGTATCCCAGCGTCTGGGCGAGGATATGTCGGCGAAGCCTAAGGCTGGAAAACCAGGTAAAGGAAAAAGCGAGCCGCCGAAACAGTCCAAATTAACGGACTTTCAGGTCTGTGACGCAGCAAATAAAACTCCATATATGGCGGAGGAGGCTGGCAACGGTGCGATGTCTGCGGGGAGAGGCGCAGATGCGCTGATGGCTGCCATGAGTTCAATGAGAGCGGACTTTTCCTCTAGATTTGATGGGATTATGACAGCGTTGGAAGGAATAAGAAAGGAATTGGGTGACTGTGTAGAACGAACGGCGCAGATGGAGCTCCGTCTCGCTAGTGCTGAAGATGACGTCACCCGTCTTCAATTAAAGGTGCGCACTTTGGAAAAAAAAAAAAATCTCTGGAAAATAATATTTTGGATTTGGAATCTCGGTCGAGACAGAATAACTTGAGGCTGGTGGGTCTTCCAGAGGAATCAGAAGGTCGGGACGTATGTTCCTTTCTGGAAAAGTGGATTCCGGAGGTGCTGGGCAGCGAGGAGTTGCAATCAGCAGTGGTTCTGGAAAATGCACATCGTATTGGCCCACGGAGAGATAAGGGACCGCCGAGGACCTTAATTATGAAGTTTCTTAGCAACAGAGACAGGATGAAGATCTTCAACGCTGCACGAGCTAAAGGAGAGATTAAACACCAGGACCAGCAGGTGCGGTTCTACCCAGATTTGGCCACAGGAATCCAACAATTGAGGAAGCAGTTTGATCCCATACGTAAGGAGCTGCGCAACCTTGGGATTCGTCATGGTGTAATCTATCCTGCGAGACTGCTGACCACGTATGAGGGCAGAACCCACATCTTCAAGACCCCAGAGGAGGCGCAGGAGTTCATCAAGAAGATCAAAGAAGAAGAAGAGACTGGTGGGAGCTAAGCATGAACAAAATATAAGGTAGAATAATTAAGCATTTGCACAGGCATCTGACTGACTTGAAGTAAATAGTAAGTTTACAAAATATAGATTGTATTATATATTAAAAAAACAAAAACAAAACAAACAAACAAACAAAAAAACTATGATGTACAAAGTTGTTAAAAATTTTGGAGTTAAGTTGGAAAACTACAGAGGAGAGTTAATGTTACGTCATTAAAAGCAGTAGAGTTAGGGTGATTGGGAGGATGAAGAAGGAGTGGCTTAGGCTGTTCCCCGTGGGTGTGGAGCGGTCGATGGCTATATCGGGAGACGGAATTTTTCTTTTGATTTTGGGGGGTTTCCCACAAGTGTGGGAAGGGGAAATTTGTTTGTGTGTAGTTTGTAGGATGAATGTTCAACCACTCATGTTTTTGCTTCTCTGTATGAGCATGTTTACACTGCAAGGTAATCCCAAACTCTCTATTGATCATAAACCAAAGTGTTAATCTTAATTTAACTTCATGGAATTGCAGAGGTCTACAAAATTTAAAAAAACTTAAACAAGTTATGAATAAAATAAAAGACATGGGTTCAAAAATTGTGTTTTTACAAGAAACTCATTTAATAGAGGAGGATATAAAAAGAATTAGGAGTAGATGGCAAGGAAGTGTCTTCACCTCATCATTCTCATCCCGGGCCAGGGGAGTTATGACTCTCATACATAAATCAGTTCCTTTTCAAGTGAAAAATGTAATTGGAGACAAATTTGGAAGATATGTAATCATTCAAGGTTCTTTGCTATTAGAAAATATAAATCTTGTGAACTTATATGGTCCCAATATAGATGATCAGAAGTTCTTTGCTAATTTATTTCTTATCTTATCATCACTTACAGGGCAACATATAATAGCAGGGGATTTTAATTGTACATTGAATCCAGGTATAGATAGATCAACAGGACTGGATTGCACGCACATTGGATGTAGGATGACTATTAATCATTTTATGAAAGAATTGAGATTGTTAGATATATGGAGAGAAATGAAACCACAAGTTAAAGCCTATTCTTGTTATTCCAGTACCTACAAGACATTCTCACGTATTGATTATTTTTTGATTTCCACAGAATTAAGGTCCAAGATTCAAAACTGCTTTTATGATAACATCGTGATCTCTGATCATGCACCCTGTTGTTTAATATATGTAGATAAAAAATTGACAAAGGAATCAGGTAGATGGCAATTTCAGCATAAATGGCTTCAGGATGAGGAATTTGTCAAGTATATAGAAAAACAGATAGACGAGTTCTTTGACATCAATACTACACAAACATCAGCATGTGTAAAGTGGGAGGCTTTCAAAGCTTTTATTAGGGGACATATTATTAGTTATACAGGATCAAAATCTAAGAAGACTCGAGAGGAGAGAGCTAAATTGGAACATAAAATAAAAAGTCTTCAGGAAAAAGTGTATGCAGGAAGTGACCCAAGGTTGGAGAATGAATTACTGATTTTGAGAGCTGAATACGACAAAAAATCAGCGAATAGAGCTGCCTCGAGTCTTCTAAGATTGAAACAATCTTTATATGAACAAGGTGAAAAATCAGGAAAATTATTAGCATGGCAGATTAAACAATTAGAAATTAAAACACCAATTACCAGTATTATAAGTAACGGACAGGTAGTTATAGATCCTTTAGAAATTAACAGAGCCTTTAGAGATTACTATGAAAAATTATATGATACCAAAAATGAATCTGATTTAACAAAACTAAATGGGTTTTTGAACGAACTATCTATACCGTGTATTCCAAATGAAAACAGGGAGATATTGGAGTGTAAAATTAGTCAAGAAGAAGTTGGGCTAGCCATTGATAATATGAAATCAGGAAAAAGTGCAGGACCAGATGGTCTTCCAGTTGACCTTTATAAAAAATTTAAGAATAAATTAATAAAACCTTTTTTGGAAATGGTTTTATAAGCATTTCAAAATAATAATTTACCATCATACATAAATAATGCCTTAATTATACTGCTGCCAAAACCAGGTAAGCCCTCTAATAAATGTGAAAATATGAGACCAATAAGCCTATTAAACGCCGACCTTAAGATAATCTGTAAAATTTTAGCAAGACGAATACAAGAAATTTTACCAAATATTATTAATCGAGATCAGAATGGCTTTATAAAGGGTAGACAAGGCTTCCATAATGTAAGAAGACTATTTAATATTATTTATTTTAATAAAGAAGCACCGGATACAGCTCTCCTATCACTGGACGCCGAAAAGGCCTTTGATAGAGTTGAATGGCCCTTTCTTTTTGAAGTCCTACAAAGGTTTGGACTTGGAAATAATTTCATAAAATGGGTTCAAATAATATACAATAATGCTACAGCAGAAATCCTAACAAATAACAATATTTCAAAACCAATAAAAATCAATAGAGGATGTCGACAAGGCTGTCCACTTTCACCTTTACTGTTTACTATGGCAATTGAACCTTTAGCGATAGCGATACGTTTACATTCACAAATATATGGAATTAAAGTTGGACCAACAGAACATAAAATCTCCCTGTACGCCGATGACATAATTTTGTTTATGTCGAATCTAAAAAAATCAATTCCAACCTTGTTGAATTTAATAAAGAATTTTGGGGAAATATCAGGATATAAAATAAATAAAACTAAATCTTCAAATATTAATGCTAAATGAGACCCAGAGAAATTACCCAGCCCCTGAGGTAAATCAATTCAATGTTGTAAATCAGTTTAAATATTTAGGAATCCAAATTGTGCCTAAGCTAGAATCAGTCGCCAGTGTCAACTATGAAGCCTTAATGTCAGATATCAATGAGTTAACTCAGAGATGGATGTCACTACCAATGTCGATGATCGGGAGAATCAATATACTTAAAAGTAATATTTTACCTAAAATACTTTATTTATTTCAATACATTCCCTTATCACCACCTTTAGATCTATTCTCAAGAATAAAAAAAAAGTTAGTGGAATTTATATGGAACAACAGGAGGGCTAGATTACGTCTGTCTTTATTATATTTACCATTTGATCGTGGAGGTCTGAAATGTCCAAATTTTATGTTGTATTATTGGTCGGCACAACTGAGGTCTATGACATATTATTTTTCATCAAATGATCTCCCTCACTGGACTGAAATGGAATCATACAATTTACCTTTACCTCTTCCCATATTCATATACTCAGATTCGGCAAAAAAATTACAAAAACAAGTTAAAAATCCATTTGTAAAACATATGATCAAAATATGGTGTGAAGCTAAAAACTATTTAAAAGAACCACAGTTATTGTCACAATTTAGTCCAATATGGGGTAATCAATATTTTAAACCAGGGAGAGCGGACGCTGTATTTAAAGTATGGAATTTAAAAGGGATACAAAAGATTCAGGATTTATATTTGCCATGTGCAGATAACATAATGTCTTTTGAAGAGCTGAGGATCAAATTTAATCTCAATAGAACACATTTTTTTAAATATCTTCAACTTAGAAACTTTATTCGATCAAATCAAAATAAAGCTCTCACTCGACCTATTTATTCATCCTTGGAAAAAATGATGATGAAAGATAGTAAAAGAAAGGGTATTATTTCAGAGTTTTATAACTCATTGACACTATCTTCAAGTGAAAATTCACTGAAAAGATTAAACTACTGGAAAGAAGATCTGCAAATTGAAATTTCGGAGGAACAATGGGAATTGGCTTGTACAGAAGCTCAAACCAAATCAATAAATGCACGCCTTAAATTGATACATTTCAAATGGTTAATGCGGATATATGTTACACTGGAGGAGTTAAATAGATATAACAAAAATATACCAGATACATGCACAAAATGCATGGAAAGTAAAGGAACCCTATTTCATTGTTTATGGGAATGTAGATTAATAAGAATGTTTTGGGAAGAGGTGAGGGTAACAATTGAAAAAATAATCTCAAAACAAATCATATTGAATCCTAAACTGTTTTTGTTGGGTCTGTACCCAGAAAAGCATAATTTTAATAAAAGTGAAAGAACATTCATAGACCTCAGTTTGCTTAATGCCAAAAAATGTATTGCACTATTATGGAAAAAGACTCATAGACCAGATGTGACTCAGTGGTTAAGACAGATGTTAACAAACCTTCCATTAGAAAGAATAACCTATATACTGAAATCAAAGGAAATTGTGTTTGAGAATATATGGAGACCTTTTATTGATTATGTAAAAAATTTAAACATAACTCTTGAAGAAGAAGGTGAATGATGTGTGTGGACCTTGTAAATTCCAAACTGGTGAACATAATATGTATACTTATGTATTGGATTGTCTAGACTAAACAGAGGAGCATTGTTGAAGACTTGATTTTGTTGGTGGTTGTTGGTGTTTTTAGTGCATTTTTTTTTTTTTTGTAGTACTTTAGTGTTAGTGTTTGATTGTTTGTATCATGTTTGTTAAAAAAAAAAAAGGTTCAATAAAGATATTGTGGGAAAAAAAAAATAATACATTCAGTATCAAAATATAGTAAAATAAGAAATGAAAAAGACAATTGGAAAATAAAAACATACAACATGGTTAAAAACAAGATAAAACCAATTCAGTGAGTTAAAAACAAAATAATACTCATAATAAAATCACTGATAAAATTGACTAAAATAAACTAAAAGTAATCAAGAGTGATAAAAAATAAAAATAATAAAACTTAAAAAAAAAAAGTTATTCTTAATCAGAACCAATCTAAAGAGGTAGGTTTTAAGATTACGTTGAAAAATATCAGCACTTCCAGAAAACATCACATCCTCAGGCAGTGTGTTCCAGGGGCTTGGAGCATAAATACTGAAAGCTCCTTTAGCAAATGTTTTGGTCCTACACTTTGGAACGAATAAAAGTTTGAAACCTGAGGCTCTGAGGGGCCATACTGGTTCATACACACTCAACATCTTGGACAAGTAAGATAAGATAAGATAAGCCTGAGGATAAGCACTGTGGCAGCACAGTTTTACCCTCGACCGGGGGACCGCGGGGATCATGAGATCGTGGGTTCGATCCCAGCCCCCGACCAACAGTGAGCTGTGTGGAGTTTGCATGTTCTCCCCGTGTTGCGCGGGTTTACTCCGGGATTTCTCCGGTTTCCTCCCGCACACCAAAAACATGTAGGTTTAGGGCGCTCGCGCACGCAGCGACCAGCAGCCAGTGGCTTGTCACCAAACTGCAAACCAAATCTACCTACGGGTACAAATAAGTAACAAAAAAAAAAAAAAAAAAGCCTTTATTAGTCCCACAACGGGGAAATTCCAGGATTGCAACAGCACAGGGATAGCAACACTCAGAGCAACAATCAGAAGGCAAGAAAAAAGCAAGCAAGCAAGAGCAGCTAATATACATATGTACATATTACTATAAAATATACTGTATATATACACCCACACAGACACACAGTGCAGAGCATTGTAGCTGGATGGAATAAATATATGAATATATAAACACACAGTGCGGAGCATTGTAGCTAGATGGAATAAATATGTAGATATATAAACACACGGTGCGGAGCATTGTAGCTAGATGGAATAAATATATAGATATATAAATATAAACGCACCCAGTGCGGAGCATTGTAGCTAGATGGAATAAATATGTAAATATATAAACACACACAGTGCAGAGCATTGTTGCTAGATGGGATGAAACAGCACAACCGTCTAAGTTATCCTACATGGTATGATTATGTGCCCATACATATTCTCACTCTCCATAGCGACCGGTATTTTCCTAGTTGTATGCCGGAGGGGACCATTGTGCAAGTCTATTGCATCTTTTGCACTCAAAAACTATTAGTTTGTAAGTATGTTGGAGAGAGACTATGAAGTGCTTTAAAAACAAAAGAATTTTAAAATTGATATGGAAACTGATAGGCAACCAATGTAGGCATTTTAAAACTGGAGTGATGTGTTCTCTCCTTCTGGTTTTAGTTAGCACCCGGGCTGCAGAACTCGAGATCAGCTGAAGTGGATTGGCAGAGCCTTTTGGTAGCGAGAGAAATAGTTGCACTTGTTGATGTTTTGAAGGTGATAAAAAGCAGATTTAGAAACAGACCTAGCATGGTCTTTAAAATTAACATCTGTGTCAAAAATGACTCCCAAGATTTTTTGCTGGTTGGGTTTGAGTTAAACCAAGGGAAATTAATTTTGTGACTAGTGTCTTTCTTTGATTTAGATTTTTTTGATTTTGTATACTTTATTGAGCCCCAGAGGGGAAACTGAGGGCATCCACCTGGATGGATGTAGCAGCCACGGTACGGCACTATCCCTTAACCATTCACACACACACATTCACACCTAGGGCCACTTTAGAGTCTCCAGTTAACCTAACCTGCATGTTTTTGGCCTGTGGGAGGAAACCGGAGAAATCCCGGAGTAAACCCACGCAGATACGGGGAGAACATGCAAACTCCACACAGATCACTGTTGGTCAGGGGCTGGGTTTCATGACATATGACTAAAATTTCAGTTTTATCCTGATTCAGCTGTAAAAAATTCTGTGACATCAGTCATTATTACAAAAAATACAATTAAAAAGAGAATCAATAATGAAACATTTCTATTGTATTAATATTTTTTCCCCTCAATGTTTCAGAAGCTGGAAAGATAAAATACAAAGTTGTTTTTGAGGAGAAAGGGAAGTGCTACGTTTCCAGTTACCATGTTGCCTTCGACTGCCCGCCACCTGTGAATGAACTGAGCATCCGTGATCGTGTGGTGATCAAGTTAGCGGAAGACGACTTTCAGCCTGGAATCTTGGCTGAACTCCCTGGTAGAAAAAATCGCATGAGGTATTTGTGGATTTATGATGAAAAGTTTCTTCCCTCCAGCAGAGGTGGGTAGAGTAGCATCAAAACTGGACTCAAATGAGTGTTCATTTTTCCTTGACATGCAAGTAGTGGTGAAAGACAATTCAATTTTTTAATTGCAATCGATGTTTTGAAATTGCTAGTTAACTGCAGTTAATTACACTTTAATGATGACATTTCTTTCTATGTACCTTAAACTGCTCATTTTTCAAGTTTTTCATACTCTTAACATGGGAGAAGACAAATATGCTTGCTTTCTGCAACTGCAGATTTATTTCAAGCTTTCAACATGTCAAAAATGACAAACTATCCAAAATATTTTCCAGAAAAAAAACTCATAAATACTGCAGAAATACATGTGTAAACAACAGATGGACATGCTGACCTTATTGTAACATTATTTATTTTATTTTATTTACCTTTATTTAACCAGGAAAAAAACCCGTTCAGATTAAAAACCTCTTTTTCAAGGGAGTCCTGGCCAAGAGGCAGCAAAAAAATCACAGATACACTTACAATGACATACAAATTATATAAAACAGTTACAAATTAGTGAGGCCGTCTCAAGTGTTCTCAATCTGGATTTAAAGTCGTTCAATGAAACAAGTTCCGTTAGTTTCCAGTCTGTTTACAACATGTTCCATGTAGAGGGGGCTGAGAACATGAAAGCTCTTTTTCCCAGCTCAGTACAGTCAAATGGAACAGAAAGCAACAAATGATCATTACAACGCAAACCATAAGAATCAACACTTCTCAGTGTGATCAAATTACAAATGTAAGGGGGCAACAGTCCAAGCATGGCCTTATAAATAAAAATGTACCAGTGAGT
This sequence comes from Pholidichthys leucotaenia, assembly GCA_020510985.1. NCBI lineage: Eukaryota > Metazoa > Chordata > Actinopteri > Cichliformes > Pholidichthyidae > Pholidichthys > Pholidichthys leucotaenia. The sequence continues at coordinate 88,452,532 of CM035839.1, read as the reverse complement.
CAACCTCCTGGTGGACAAAGAGGGCCATCCCACTCTAGAATACAGTTCACAGTGATGGGTCAAGGCTCTACAGTTTGTAACAAACCTTAAAACAGCATGATATACAGAGTCAAGCTTACTCAGACACTGAGCTGAAGCGTTCATATACAAGAGGTCTCCATAATCTAAAATAGATTAAAAAAAAAAAGTTGCAGTAACAAGACGCTTTTTAACCTCAAAAGAAAAACATTTATTTCGAAATAAAAAACCCAGTTTCAGTTTGTTTCTTCACAAGATTTTCAACATGGGGCTTAAAAGTCAGAGCGTCATCAAGCAAGATACCAAGATACTGGTACGAGTGAACCACCTCAATTTCATTTCCCTCAAAAGTGGACACTGTGGGAAAAATTTGTGGACTCTTCATAAAATTTGAAAACCACATCAGTTTAGTTTTGTCAGCATTAAGGACTTAGTTTTAGCTGCAGAAGTGTGTGCTGCACCACATTAAAAGCTTTCTGCAGAGAAGCAACAGCATTAGCAGGGGAAGAGCCAAAGCAGTAAATAATTGTCATCGGCATAAAAATGCAAACTAGCATCAGACACATTTTGTCCTAGATCATTAATGTACATAATGAATAGGAGGAGTCCTAATACAGAACCCTGTGATACCCCCTTGTGGACACTGACAATTTCAGAACACAAACCATCATATTTAATACATTGGGTCCTGTCACTCAAATAATTTGCGAACCAGGAGACTACATGTTCCGACAGACCAAAACTGATGAGTCTTTGCTTTAAAACTGTGTGGTCCACAGTGTCAAAAGCCTTTGACAGATCAATGAAAAGTGCAGCACAGTACTGCTTTTTATCAAGAGCAACAAGTATATCATTGACCACTTTTGTAGCAGCAGTAATAGTGCTGTGCTTTTTTCTAAAGCCCGATTGCAGTTTTAAAAGATGTTCATTTGAGTATAAAAACTCTTTAAGTTGATCACACACGAGAGATTCAAGAATCTTGGACAAGACACACAAATTGGATATTGGTCTGTGGTTAGTTAAAACTGCTGGGTCACCTCCTTTTAAGTGAGGAACCACAAAAGCTGACTTCCATACTACAGGAATCTCTTTGTTTTCAATTGATAAATTAAAAAGTACTGTAAGAGGCTGTGCAATAAAATCGGCAGCCATTTTCAAAAAGTAAGGCTCTATCAAGTCTGGTCCAGGAGGTTTTCTGTGATTCAAAGTTTTGAGAGCCTTATGAACTTGCTGTACAGTGAAAGGTACAAGTCTAAAAGGTTCTCCAAAAAACATTTGGGAGTTAGTACAGTGAGGCACGGATGTAGCTCCTGTAGAGTTAAACAGAAAACCAGATGACACAAAATGCTTATTGAAGCAATTTAAAACCTCAGTTCTATCAAACCTGGGACTGAGCCATTTAAAACAAAAGTAGGAAGAACCTGAGAGCTTTTGTTCACAGATAAACCTTTGATCACTTTCCAAAATTCTGCTGCACATCCACCAACCACAATGCTCCGCACTGTCTCTCTCTCTCTCTCTATATATATATATATATATATATATATATATATATATATATATATATACTCACCGGCCACTTTATTAGGTACACCATGCTAGTAACGGGTTGGACCCCCTTTTGCCTTCAGAACTGCCTCAATTCTTCGTGGCATAGTTTCAACAAGGTGCTGGAAGCATTCCTCAGAGAGTTTGGTCCATATTGACATGATGGCATCACACAGTTGGCGCAGATTTGTCGGCTGCACATCCATGATGCGAATCTCCCGTTCCACCACATCCCAAAGATGCTCTATTGGATTGAGATCTGATGACTGTGGAGGCCATTTGAGTACAGTGAACTCATTGTCATGTTCAAGAAACCAGTCTGAGATGATTCCAGCTTTATGACATGGCGCATTATCCTGCTGAAAGTAGCCATCAGAAGTTGGGTACATTGTGGTCATAAAGGGATGGACATGGTCAGCAACAATACTCAGGTAGGCTGTAGCGTTGCAACGATGCTCAATTGGTACCAAGGGGCCCAAAGAGTGCCAAGAAAATATTCCCCACACCATTACACCACCACCACCAGCCTGAACCATTGATACAAGGCAGGATGGATCCATGCTTTCATGTTGTTGACGCCAAATTCTGACCCTACCATCCGAATGTCGCAGCAGAAATCGAGACTCATCAGACCAGGCAACGTTTTTCCAATCTTCTATTGTCCAATTTCGATGAGCTTGTGCAAATTGTAGCCTCAGTTTGCTGTTCTTAGCTGAAAGGAGTGGCACCCGGCGTGGTCTTCTGCTGCTGTAGCCCATCTGCCTCAAAGTTCGACGTACTGTGCGTTCAGAGATGCTCTACTGCCTACCTTGGTTGTAACGGGTGGTTATTTGAGTCACTGTTGCCTTTCTATCAGCTCGAACCAGTCTGGCCATTCTCCTCTGACCTCTGGCATCAACAAGGCATTTCCGCCCACAGAACTGCCGCTCACTGGATATTTTTTCTTTTTCGGACCATTCTCTGTAAACCCTAGAGATGGTTGTGCGTGAAAATCCCAGTAGATCAGCAGTTTCTGAAATACTCAGACCAGCCCTTCTGGCACCAACAACCATGCCACGTTCAAAGTCACTCAAATCACCTTTCTTCCCCATACTGATGCTCGGTTTGAACTGCAGGAGATTGTCTTGACCATGTCTACATGCCTAAATGCACTGAGTTGCCGCCATGTGATTGGCTGATTAGAAATTAAGTGTTAACGAGCAGTTGGACAGGTGTACCTAATAAAGTGGCCGGTGAGTGTATATATATATATATATATATATAATAGTAATATGTACATATGTATACTAGCTGCTCTTGTTTTTTTCTTGCCTTCTGATTGTTGCTCTGAGTGTTGCTATCCCTGTGCTGTTGCAATCCTGGAATTTCCCCATTGTGGGACTAATAAAGGCTTATCTTATCTTAAAATTTCTGTGGATTATTAAGACTCTCAGTTGTGACAGATAAATAATATTCAGATTTAGCTTTTTAATAAAAAAAAGTGCATTTATTTCTCAGTTGTCTAAAAATAGACCAATCACTGGCAGTATCAGTTTTCCTGGCTTTGGCCCAAGCCACATTACGCTGATAAATGGCATCAGACAGTTCTGGAGAGAACCAGGGGTTTTCACGCCCCTTTACTCTGAATTTCCCTCTAGGAGCATGTTTATTTACAATTTTCTCAAAGTTTTCTTTAAAGAAAGTCCACGCTAACTCAACGTCTGGCAGCAGGCCTATATGTTCCCAATTAACCAAGGACAAATCATGATGATATGCTTGTTCATTAAATTTCTTCAAATTCCGCTTGAAAATAATGCGCGGTTTACATTTGGGGATTTTTATATCTCTGCACACTGCAACAACACAATGATCACTCAAATCATTGCAGAAAACACCCACAGATGAAAATTTATGTGGAGCATTTGTTAAAATTAAGTCAATCAAAGTGGACTTTTCAGGACTTTTAATATTTGGCCTAGTTGGATAGTTAATCAACTGGATAAAATTTACAGAGTCACAGAAAGATTTAACTTCTTCAGAAGCTACGTTTAACCAATCCCAATTGAAGTCTCCTGCCATTAAAAGCTCATTGTAGTTTAATTTGGACAAAAGATGCTTTAAGGATGATGCCTCCTTGGTGGCAGATGGATGTCTATAACAACCAACAACAGTTATGGAAAAGGATTTGGCTATTTCCATATTCAAGCCCAGAAACTCCATCTGCTTAGAAATGGACTTACACAAGACAATTGAAGCATCAAATCTTGATTTAACATAGGCGGCTACACCACCACCTTTTTTAGGCCTGTCAGTACGGAAGACATTGTATCCATTTATACTAATATCATCATCTGTGACAGCTTTTGTCAGCCACGTTTCAGAGATGATCACAACATCCGGATCAGCTGATCTAATCCAAATTTTGACCATGTCCATTTTAGGAAGCAAACTGCGCACATTAAGATGAATAATTTTGAGACCAGACATTGATTTAAAATCAGCAGGAGTCTGGATACATTGCAGATCAGGTCCAGGGTTTGGTTGCACATTTCCAGATAATAATAAAAGTAGGACAATCATCAATCTTTGCTTCACATCACGTTTTGAAGCAGAGTTTTTGTATATTGAAGCCAGGCAATTCTTTTCATTGAGCAAAAGTGTGAGGTCATATAAAGTAAGAACATTTTGAAGTTTAAGTAATTCCCTTGGTACCTCTGTCCAGGAATCTATGACCCAGACCAAATGAGTCTGCGATTGCTCATAAACAACATTAAAATCAGTGCCACTATAGTAAGTGTCCCAAAAACACAACACATTGGCATGGGTACTCACCCAGGGAACATTATTTGATCTCGTGTTCCAGGCTGCCAACAAGCATATTAAAGTAATAAAAAATGCCATTGTCCTCCACTGTCTGCACATCAGCAGCTTAAAAGTTCTTACAAATACTGCAAGGAGATGTTACAGGCCCAAGCTAGATATCTCAGCTCCAGGAGTAATATAGGTCTTCCAACCCAATATCCAGGAAAATATTACAGGCCCAAGCTAGTAAGCTCAGCTCCAGGAGAGATGTAGGCCTCCCAGCCCAGTCGCCAGGGGGATGTTGCAAGCCCAAGCTAGTTAACTCAACTCCAGGAGGAATATAAGCCTTCCAGCCCAGTGTCCAGGGAGATATTGCAGACCCAAGCTGGCTAGCTCAGCTCCAGGAGGAATACAGGCTTTTCAGCCCAGTATCCAGGGAGATGATGCAGACCCAAGCTAGTTAGCTCAGCTCCAGGAGAGATGTAGGTCTCCCAGTCCAGTCTCCAGAGAGGTGTTGCAGGCCCAAGCTAGTTAGCTCAGCTCCAGGAGGGGTATCTGCCACCCAGTCCAGTCTCCAGGGGATGTTGCAGGCTCAAGCTAGTAAGCTCAGCTCCAGGAGGAGTATAGGCCTCCCAGCCCAATCTCCAGAGGGATGTTGTGGGCCCAAGCTAGTTAGCTCAACTCCAGGAGAAGTATCAGCCTCCCAACCCAGTCTCCAGGGAGGTGTAGCAGGCCTAAGCTAGCCAGTTCAGCCCCCAGGAGGAGCACAGGCCTCCCAGCCACCTCTCCAGGGGAATGCCACAAGCCCAGCCAACCAACTCATCCTGGGCACAGGCACAGACCTGTTAGCCACACTCAAAGGTGATAGCAGTATTCTTTAAACTTGTTAAGTCCTTAAACTCATTAAAAGTCCACAATTTACTTAAAACATATAAAGGGATTTCAGTAAAAATATCAACTGCAACTTATATAAAGAGATTTAAATGCAATAAAATCCATTAAAAACAACTTAATCCAGAGAGACACTGAGCAGACAATACACATGCTGCCATCTTGGATTGTGTTTCTCAATAGCATTACATTACTTAAAATACTGACACAATTCAATGTCCAGCTTTACTCTTGTAGTAAACATTACTGTTTTTTAAGCTGGTGGTGCTTCTTATGCAGGGGGCAGAACTTATTTGGGTCAACTTTGCGCTTCCTGAGACCTGTCTTCTGAACGTACACAGATGTCTTTGTGGGTCTCTCCCATTTGCCCTTTCTCTCTGCTGGGGCTTGCTTGCATGTGGAGGTTGAAGCTTGGGTCTGTGCTAGCCTTTGCCTCTGCGTGGATGAAGTTTACCAATGAAAGGTGGGAAACTGACAAATTGTTCATTCTTGTATCTTTCCCCATAGTATAGCCACTTTTCTTCTATGTTGTGTGAGAGCTTTTCAGTGATGGGTTTGGTTCCTCTGGAGGTGTCCATGTATGACAAGCCTGCGAGGTAGCTGTCCTCCTTGGCAGCTAGCAGCTCTGACAACAGGTTGGCTAGATCTCGGAGTTTCTGTGGGTTCTTCATTGTGATCTTTGGAAAGTCCTCCAGTTTGTTTAACAGGGCCTACTCGACGGCCTCTGGTGAGCCGTATACTTTGTCAAGGTACTCCCATGCCATACACAGTCCTTTATGCGGGTTCTTGATGTTGGGTGTTTTTATTCTTCTTGCCTGTTCTGCTGACTCTTTTCCCAGAGGTCAATTTCTAATGCAGCAGATGGGTCCAGGTCGGCAATGGCATTTTGGAATGATGACTCCCAGGCCCATAAGTTCATTGGCTGGTCATCATACGTGGCAAGACCTGAAGTTATTAGGTGGTTGCAGGCAAGATATTTGAGGTCTCTGGTGGTTTTGGAGTCATTGCAGCTAATTCCATGTGGCGTTCTGAGAGCAGGTTGGTAACCAGGAGATGAGGTATCTCACTTGAAGTTCTGTTGTGGAAGCATTCTGGTAAACTGAGGAGCTTGGGGGAAATGGGGAGACTGGTTGAAGCTTTGTTGCAGTGGTGCTTCGCTTGGCTGGGGGGCTTGAGGAACGTGGTGAGGCATAGCAGCATTGGAAGCAGCATGTGGGTTTTGACTTGTGTCGAGCAGATGGATTTTTAGTGGAGTAGCTTTGCTTGACTGAGGGTGTGAAGGATGAAATGCTGGAGGAGCTTCGTTGCCGTCTATCATAGGAGGCGAGTTTCTGCCATGCAGGCTAGCTTGTTCTGCCACGAAGGCTGCGGTGCGCTGGTCTTTGACGGACTGAGGGACTGCATGGCTAGCCTCGCTGCGTAGTCCAATGCCCATATCTTGTAAGTTAGCGATGAGGGCATTCGCCTCTTTTATGGCAGCATCTTTTCTTTTTTCATCTTTCAGTGCCTCAAGGCTGGCTTGGATGCATGTCTGTTCCATTTGGATGTGTTCCCACTCCACTTTTAAGTTCAATTTCCCTCTTTGAGTGTGCCGCTCTCGTTCGCGATATTTCAGCTTTCGCCTTTGCCTTGGCGACGGCCATGCTAATGCTCACGCTGGACGATGTGGTAGACGGGTGGCTCTTCTTTAAGTGTGCATACTCTGACTCCTTATCATCATCTTCTCTGCTGTTGTTGCTGTGCTGCGACATCGCGGCTTAACGTGGTTATGATATCAGGAGAGGGGGGCTAGCGTGAAGCTGTCTGGATGCTGTTGTGTTAGGCACCTATTTCTTGATATTAGGGAGCTCTGTATGATGGCGGTGTCTGTGTCCCTTGTAGCTGTGATGCCGTCTTTTCATTGTCATGGGTCGTTTCCAATTAGTTAAACACTCCCAAAAAACTCGAGGAAACATGATCAAATTCCACAGAATTTAATGGGAACTTTGTGAAACTAGCACAATACAGTACAACATTGAATTAATATGCACGTCAGACAGCATGACATTTAAATAAGATGTGACAGCCTAGTCAAACAAACTACACATTTATCCAATAAAATGATTTTTAACCAACAAGCAACAAGTGGCAATAAAACATGTAGTTAACTCATCATTTTAATAATTTTGATACACGCAGACATTGCCTGAGCAGAGGGAGACTCGGAGAACAGTGTTTAACTAAAGAGCTGACAACTCTGTGTGTGTGTGTGTGTGCGCGCGCTCTGAAGCTGCAGCTAGCTACACTGATCACATGGCAAGTCGCTACCTGACTCCCAGCATGCACCGCTTCCATGTTTGTAGTTTTTGTAGTTTTTTTAACTGCAAGAATGAATAAACATGCCAAACTGTGATAATAACACATCTCCTAATAAAAAACACACATTGAACACATTTTCTGGGGGCATAACAATACTATTTTGGGCAAAACACATTGGTTTTTGAGGTGGCTTTAGAGCTGCCGGGGTGGATCTTTAAATAATTTTTTCTACCCACTTCAGCTGTTCATTTTCCTTGGTTATGTATAACTGATTAATCAAAGTATGGTTTGATGGGACGATTTGATTTTGTTCTGTCATTTAATTTTCCAGGTTTCTTGTGTTTTTGGATGATCACAAAGCGTTGTATGTTGGCTTACCGAAACTCCGCAAAGTGTTCCAGCCAAGTAAGTGTACATTTATTTCATTTGCATAATAGCACCGTAGAGCTGAAGGTGATTAACCATTCAAGTTCTCATCATGAGATTTGCTGTCATTAAGAACATTTGGATCCATTATGAAGAGTGAAGAGCATAATTATAATTATTATTTGTGTGTGTGTCTTTTGTGACAGTGGAAGAACCTTTGGATGATCTTCCTGACAGTGATCACAAGACATTTTTGGAGCGGTATTTTCAGTATTTTCCCAACCCGCCTCAGACACAGTACTTTGTTGGGCAGAATGTCCGTGTGCTGGTTGAGGAAGATATGAAGAAGACTGAGGTGATCACAGTCGACTGCAGCCTAATTGAAGTTCTTTTTTTGGTCAGTATCACATCAGCTTTTAAGTCTTTTCAAATGTTTAGTAATTTTGGTTATGATCCTGTTGTATAGATAAGGATTATGTGACTAAAGCTAGTTTCACAGAGTGGTGAATAGTGATGTTCGATATCACTGATTTCCTTTCTGATCCAATACGGAGTAAAATTCAGGCTGGTATAGGTGATACCGATACCGATATTTTATGCGACTACACCTAATATGTCTTTTTAAATCTAAAAAAAAGAAGCGTATTTCAAATCATAGCTTCCTTAAGAATACAAGGCAGAGTAATTTATTTATTTTAAACTCTGAAGTATATTGAGGTAGCGGCCTCATTTACAATATAGTCGAGCTAATACAACAATAGAAAAACCAGAGGACACAATCATACAAAATGTGAAAATGGTGTTTCGAACTCTGGAAAAAAAAAAAGAAAATGAGTACAATTATAAAAACATTAAAATAAATTCTTGCTTAATTATTAAGAACTACTATAAAGATGAAAACTTGCATCTTAATTTAAGTTACACGAACATGTTAACATGAAAATACTGAACATGTACGTAAATAACACAGCATCCAACATTGACACTGTTGTTCCCTCATTCACAGGGTTTTGTTGAGGAACAATAGCATATTTACTGTCTTCCCCTTTAGTCTGTTTCGTTTTTTGCTCAGAACCTCTCCTGCCTTTGAAAAGACTCTCTCTGCCGGTACAGAAGTGGCAGTAATTCCCAGGTATCTCACTGCCAGTTTGCTCAGGGCTGGGTAGCTTGGTTCGTGTTCTTGCCACCAAACCAGTGCATCCCTATCTCAGGGAATCACTTTTTCTTCTGAGTACCGACGTACTTCAATGAGCACATCACTGGCAGCTGACCGGTGATGTTGTCCTGACAAAACCTGCATGTCAAAATGAGTCCATATCCCTGCTTTTGATATTGCTGAACCTGGGAGGGCAGGATTCTGGTGTGGCTCTGAAGTAGAAGACCCTGAAGTAGAAGGCTCTGAAGTAGAGCTAACAGTAGCTGTTGAGCTTGGGGCTAGAGAGGGAGCTGCCTGTCCTGCCTGATAGACTTCCTGCATTTCAGAGAGGAGACGTTTTTTCATTACTTCTACATTGTCTTTGTCTCGAAAACCAAGATGTTTAAACCTAACATCCAGAAATGTACTGGCAGCTAGACAGTGTATACTCTCAATACCCCTGAATCTGCGCTGACATTGCTGTGCCAGTTGTGTGGCGAGGGGGCTGCCTTGACGTTCACAGGCTGCTACAGCCCTGTGAATGAGTGACACGAGCAGAATCACTTAAGAGACTGAAACATACTTTTCAGCTGAAACTTCCCGTGTCACTTCTTCAAATGGTCGTAGTGCATCAACTGTTTGCTTGATGAGGGATAATTCTCCCTCATTTAGGCACATTGCATTCCTCCCTAAAAGGCAGAGGGCTGTGGTCACAGCTCCATTTTGCTCATAGAGCCTCTCCAGCATGTAAAAAACTGAATTCCAGCGAGTATCTACTGACTGGATTAACATGTGCTCTGCCACTTCCAGCTGTTGTTGAATATCTCTGAGCTTCTGCGTGGCCTGTGTGCTGTGGTGAAAAAAGGACACGATCGCACTGCATTTCTCCAGCACTTTCACCACTTCTGGGACAGTTTTTAAACTGTCCTTTACAATTAAATTAAATGTATGTGCAAAACATGGATGATGCCTCCATCCAGCCTTGTGCACTGCAGCAACCATATTTGCACCATTGTCTGTCACAACTGCAACAACCTTGTCAGTTACGCCCCATTCTTCTGTGATGCGTTTAAGTGCTAAACAGATATTATCTGCTGTATGCTGCCCATGGAAAGTGTGGGTTTCCAAAACAAATTCCCTCATTTGCCAGTTTTCAATGAGATGACATGTTAGTTAAATATGCCTCTGTGGACACAGAAGTCCACATATCAGTGGTAAGTACAACACTAGAAGCATTTTGCAAAGATGCCTTTACTTTGCCTTTGCATTCATCCAACATCTTTACAAGAACAGTCTCTGTCAGTTTTTTTCTTCCTGAGAGTTTATATTTTGGGTTAAGAGCTCTCACAAATCCTTGGAAACCTTGGTCTTCCACTATGGACAGAGGCTGGAGATCCTTTGCAATCATCTCTCCCAGGGATCTTGTGAGTGTTGCAGCTCTTGGGGAATCATCTTCAAATGATATAAAATCACAGGGAAAAACAAATGATGGGGCTACTCTGCACTGAATGCTTAATCTTATTAGGTTCAACTATGTATATAGTCTCCCCAAATAGCCTACAAAAAGGAGGTACAACCACTGTCTTATAATACTGGGTAACTCAAACTGAAATTGCCAGTAAAATATTTAATTAAATAAATAAATAGCACAATAATTGCACAAGTTTGTCAATACCTACATTTTAAAATATTCATTTAACAGTTAAAGCAAATTAGACTGCTTGTAAGTAATAATAGATATATTTTATTGATACACTGTTATTTTTTATTCATCTTTTTTAGTATATTTTCCAAAGTTTACCATGGCTGTTTTATTGTCATTGCTCTGTTTAATTTAATGACAACTAGTCTATGTGATCCACTTTAAATGGTGAATTATTTAGGAATCCTTACATGAATAAAGCTAGGCTAAGGCTAGGCTGGGTGAGATTATTTCAGTGATACACATACTATTACTCCAAGACGAAATCATGCAGTTACTTGTTGAAGCATGTATTTATTTCGTTGCTTATTTCATAACCATATTTATTCATTTGAACAACTCCAACAGCAACAGTGCTTAGCATCACTTAAAGTTCCACATTTTCCTTCTCTGTACCTGGATAATGCCTGCCTGTAGCACAGAAGGATTCCGCCAGAGACGTCTGTCTTGCCCTGGCAGCAGCACCTGAGGCGGACACTGAGCTCTCCTCTTCTGTCTGCCTCATCGTTGTGTATGCTTCATATTCACTGTGGTGATTTAACCTGAGGTGTTTTACAAGGTTCGTTGTGTTGCCACAACTTCTTATTGTTTTCCTACAAACGTCACAGACCGTGTCTTGGCTATTTGTGGAGCTGAGACAGCTCCACACATGACTCCGTTTACGTTCTGCCATTGTGTCCACAGACTGTGACTGAGAGCACGGAGCAGCGTGCCGCTGCGCTTGCGCATGACGCACTTACCCAGGCGGAAGAAAAAGTAGTCCCACCAACCGCGTGTCACTTAGACAACATCTCAATAGTTTAGTTACTTTTCACCGTGTTCCTGTTAAGGATATATCTTACCTCAAATGACTTAAGTATCAAAAGTATCGATATTTTGATTTGAGAATCGATTTTAGAGCATAAAGATCCGGTATCGGAGGTATCGATATTTCAGGATCGATCGGCACATCACTAGTGGTGAATGTTGACGAACGTTGGGATTTTGGGGTTTCATCAGTATTTGCAAAATGGTTGTAACATGTGTTGCTAAATTTCCTTTTGGTTCACCAAGTAGTGAACATTAGCAACTGTTTAACAACCTTGAAAACCCTTAAAATCTGAATTCTGGGGAGGGTTTACTCACCCTTTTTCTAGGGTTGGATCCAAGATTTGCCCGACATTCACCTTGTGTTTTATCTGGAGTTGGCAAAAGGTCCCAGTGGCAAATAGTTGCTAATTGTCGCTACCAGTCGACAAAGTTTGCACAGTCTTTCGCAAACATTTGCTCCGGTATTGCCAGTTGTCACAAAATGTCACTAATGACAGAGGGGAACCCTGATTTTCACAACCATTCATCAGAAAAGTTGGCGAATCCAAAAATCAAAACATCTGTCAGCATTCGCTCCTCCATGAGATACTAGCCTTACAGCTGTGTGTTTCTCTTTGTTCCTAGAATAATCAACACAAGGAATGGTTATTCCGAGGCTCCCATCGGTTGGAACACATGATAAACTTCAAGGGACAGTTGCCACTGAAGACTAATAAACCCAGTGGTAAATTTAACTACTAGCATTATGATGGAAAAAACGTTTTCATTTTTCCTAACATCTTGTTTGTCTCTCTTATTCTCCTGTCATTTGAATTTCAGAAACTGCAAAATCAACAGACTGATCGATACACAAGCATTTCAAAGAAGAAATTGATACGATGTTTTCTAAGCAGGGGCCAGAGTGGAGAGGAATTAAAATTGCCTGATGATTTTTCAGGTTTTTTAGGATCTCCACACTTGAACTCTATACTGCAGCAGAAACTTGCATGTTAGTTCTTTTTCATGAATGGATTTTTAATAAAGTTTAATTACTTTTAATGAGATAAAACAAAGTTCACTATACATGTTCAGCAGCCACTTGACTTTCTCTGCTGACGGTGGGCATTACACATCTGCTTGGTGCGATGGAGCAGCTATTAAAGAAAATCCATTCAAAATCTTTTTTTCAGTCTCCCCCCGCCCCCGTATAATTAGCGTGTGACTTTGATATGGAGATTGTAGCTTCTGTGACAGAAACATTATTTAGTCAAGCAACATTCCAGCAAGCCTGTACGGGAAACTGAGCCATTGACTCTTCTACCCAGGGCTTGATGTTAACTTGTTTTACCAAACAGCCAGTTTGGTTTACTTTTTTTTGTTGTTGTAAAGTTACAAGCCACTCATTGTGTTCATTGTCTAGAAAGTCGTTTCATTCCATTAAAGTTGACTGAGGTTTCCTCATTGTTGGCACATAAAAATGGATTGTGTATTGCTATGTGGGGCAATTTGGGGTTTAATGTTGCAGAGTTTGTTGCATTAGTTGTTTTGATAACACAGCGTTCATAATCAGAAAATCTGCAATGTGGCTCGTAAGGTTACTTCCCAATTTAGAAGTAGTAAAAAACTGTTTTGAGCTGTTTTTGACCAAAAAAAAACTGCATGGAAACACAAAACACTGAAGTATTAAAGTGAAAGTAAAGCTATTATGAGTAGTGGCCTGTCAGTATTACCCAGGAGAGTTTTTCCCTTGACTTTTCTTTCTCAACAGAAATTTATTTTAATGGTGATTTGCATTTTTCTTTTTTTTTTCCCTTGCAGCTGTGCATTTTTGTTATATTAAACCTTTTACGTTTTTTCATAAATGTGACCTCTGTTTTAACTTTTTTCCAAGGAAATGGACAACTTTTTCTCATTAAATTGTAATGTTTTTGTGTGTTTGTGTATTTTTTTCCTAGTAAAACTGCAGGTTGTTTTTTTTCCTCCTCAAAATTCAGTTGTAAATATTAGCCATTGGTTCTTGGTCAACAGACCACATGTAACTCCAGAGCTGCAGGTTGCAGACCCTTTGATTTCGCTGTTGTGCTCTTTTATGTCCTTCCTGATTGTTTTTCATTGAAGAGTGTGACTGATTTAACAACAGACAGTATCCACCTTATTCCTAGCCCCCATGAGGCCTTGCGTGAATTATGGGCACAACTTCCAGTACTAGTTTAGAATGTGTGGTGGTCACTGAAACGGGACACTTTTCCTAGTTAAAAAAACAATGACTTCAGCATCACAAATGCAGGAACATGGCCTTTTGTGCCTCAAAAACAGTAATATAATCATACCACTTCCCACAACTATCAAGGGATGGGAAGAAGACCTTAAAAAGTGGCCTCGCAGACAGCAGCTCCATTAGTTAGCTCCGCTGCTAAGTTGCTAACGCTGTAGACAAATAAAAGCTCTGAGATATATCAAAAGCTCCACCGCAGTAAAGTCAGTTGCATTTTGTTAAAATATGTTGGACATAATCAAATTTACCTCAGAGCAGATGTAGACTCTAGTCAGAGCCACAAAGAACCACAACACCATACTTGGGTGTTTTAAATTCGGGGTAAAACGTCAGATCTGTGACATTCATACAAGTGAAAACATACCTGGTGCTGTTGTGTCTGTACCACCAATAGATATAGATACATACTTTATTTTGAACAAAAAAGTAAAACAAAAACAAAACAAATGGCAAATGCAATAAAGTAACAGTATACAGTGTTCGAAAGGGAGAAGGAAGAAGTGAACACTTATCTAACACTTAATTCCAACTCCTCTTTTCCATAAATACACCCATGTGAATTATATACAAATTACCACATTTAAGACCCCAAGTAAACAGTTAACTGTATTTTGTACATATCAACATTAACACCCATCCATCCTAACATACACTGATGTCCATACATCAAAACCAGCCTCAAACAACACAGATATACACAGTACTGTCCCACCCACCATTCCATAGTGTCCCAGAGTGAGCATAGTGAATCGTACATATAAATACTACCCTTCTAACATGTATCCTTTCAGCAAATAATGTTTATACCTCTTTTTGAATTGATTTATGTTTGTACATAGTTTCAGTTTCGGCTCCAGACTGTTCCACAAATCCACCCCACAGACAGATATGCACATACTTTTCTTGGTTGTTCGTATCTTGGGTTTTGTAAAGTTTAAGTCTCCTCTCAAATTATAATCATTGTCTCTTTTTTTTAAATATTTTTTGTATATTAGTTGGGAGTTGATTATTAATTGCCCTGAAAATGACTTGTGCGGTCTTAAATTTAACTAAATCCATGAACTTTATGACATGTGACTTTAAAAACAACGAATTGGTATGGTCTCTATATCCTACGTTATTTATTATCCTTATAGCTTTTTTTTGTAATGTGCATATTGACTGTAGGTTGGTCTTGTAGGCATTTCCCCAGACTTCTACACAGTAGTTAAGATAAGGTAGAAACAGTGAATTGTACAGTAAGAACAATGATTTATAGTCCAAGATGTGTCTGGTCTTCCCCAGTATCCCTATACATTTTGCCAACTTGGCCCGGATGTGACTGATGTGAGATTTTCAGCAGATTTTATTGTCCAGCGTCACCCCCAGAAACTTATTTTCTTTTACTGTTTCTATTCTGGTATCATCTATCGTTACCGTTATTTCATGATTTATTTTATAATTTCCAAACAACATAATCTTTGTTTTTTTCAGATTAAGAGAATTTTTTTTTTTTGAACCATTGCATTAACTTTTTCATTTCAGTTGTGACCACCTCTAAAACCTGCTGCAAATTCTCACCAGTGCAAAGGATAGTTGTGTCATCCGCAAACAAAATAAATGTCAGAGTTTTTGATACTTGGCATATCTCATTTATATACAAAATAAAGAGTTTGGGTCCCAAAACTGACCCCTGGGTCACACCACAAGTGATGTCCATGAAGGGTGATTTGTGCTCACCAATTTGTACAAATTGTTGTCTGTTACTTAAATAACAATCACATGAACAGTCCTTTAGTTTTCAGTGCATGATCTACAAATTGCTGTTGAAGCCACAGATATAGCTGTGCTTGTGAGGTGCCTCACACCGGTAACAGCAGCAAGTACCAGAACTACGCAAAAATACAAAAACTACAAGTGCTGAAATTATGTCACTTGACTGCAAAACAGGTATGTGGACTATACATTAAAACAAATTAGAAACACTTTTAAAAACACTATTTTAAATGCCCACCTACTTCACTCTTGCGGACTGATTTAACATTACTTCAGCCGAAACTGGAAGTTGTGCCCATAAACGTTTCTACAGCAGCACCCTCAGGAATAAGGTGGATTGCAGTCATCAGTGAGTTATTTGTACTTACGCATGCGTTTTTTGTTTTTATGGACTTTAATAAAGAAAAACAATTCCTAATTTTATTTGCATACTGTATTTGAATTTCATACTTTTTAAGAAAGCACAGCTTTGTAAAAATAACTTTCACTAGTAAAACCATAGACTATACATAGAGTAAAACTAGTTTTGTAGTACTCAAGATTGAGCTTGCCCTTGAGACCACATTTTCAAGGTCTCAGTCTCGTCTTGGAATTGGAGTCACAGGCTACGGTCACACTGCAAGTCTTAATGATCAATTACAATTTTTTGCCGAGATCAGGGGTTTTTTTGCGTGGGCATTCACATAATTTAAATGTGACCCCCATCAGACTCCAGTGTGAATGGTCTACGCACGGAGTGTCCAGTCGTGCCATGGAGGGCCAAGACCCTGGAGGTTTTCTCTTCTACCCAGTCTCTTGAGCAGCTGTTTTCACTTCTCAGCAATCAGTGGGAAGAAATTCAGTGAAATCTGTTGAAAACACTGGATGGAGGTAAAGCCTGCAGGGTCTTGGCCCTCCATGGCACATGATTGGACATCCCTACGGCTATGAAGTGACCCGCATGCACAGAAGAAGACAGGACGTTAGATTGTATTTACAATATTATAGTACCTCTTTAGCTTAGGGGTTATTTACAATTGCATGCACATGGCCAATTATGCAAATTACATGATGACATCCTTTAGCGACTTCTAGCAATTTTTAGGACAGCTAGCAGCTACAGTACTTCCCTTACTGAGCAGCTGGCAACACTGTTGACTGATCACAGAGCGGTCTGTACACAAAACACGGAAGTCAGAAGCTGTAAATGACTAGATAAAAAGCATAATAAAGATCTAATGCCAATAAAAATAAACTAATGCTACCGTGATTGTGGAGGGTCCAAACTATAAGGGCACATTCACACGGCCACCATTTGGTCTGGACTAAAGGACCAAAGTGTGTATTCCGTGGATAGTTTGGTTCGTTTGGCACCATCTGAATGCGCCTGGAACTCTGGTTCAGCATCAAACAAGTGAACTCTTGTCCCCTGAAAACGGGGGGTCTCAGTACGCTTGCAAACGCAGTCTGATGCACTTTGCTTGCCATGTGAATGCAAACGGAGTGTCCAGCAGACCAAAGGGCAGACGTGCCCCTCTGCCTTTGTGTAACCACAGCAACACACACTGAGAAGAGAAAGTGGTGTTTTGTGGGAATCCACCTCAGTATATTTACACTCATGGGGGGTTTGTGTATGGATGCGGGGGTGGTGTGTTGATGTGAACAGTGACAAAGCGAATGGGAATTGCAAAGGCTTTGATGTTAATGCAGCACACACAGAAGGCTGACCGAGTGGTATTATTTAAGAGCAGAGGTGCCCATACCTGTCAAGGCATACCTCATGCCTCCCTTATTGGGGGGGCTTTCACACCTGTACTGAATATTTATCGGCAGATGAAAGAAAACAAGCAAAAAAACTAAACAAACAGCAACTGCAACATGAACTATTTCAAACATATTTATTCAAATGGACACGATCTTGAGCCATAACTTTTTGGTAATGTGAAAATAAGCCAAGTAGCACAAAAAAATAAAAATAAATGATATTAATAATAAATAAATATTTTTCAAATTTACATTAGCACAAGGTAGATTGTTTAATTTGAAAGTACACAATAAGAATTATTCTGAATATAGTTCTTGATTGGCAGCTAGATACTGTATATACACTTGGAAAAAGAGTTTTTAATTGTCAACTTTGTTACACTAATGCACTTGGACGAACTTGAAACAAGAAAATGTTCACTGATGCTAAACACTGCTTAGGTGCGCTTGTGGAGGATCGAAATAAGTGCAGGCGGACACGAGTGAAGTTTAAAAGGGTGCTTCATGCAGACAGTCAACTTATATACCCGGCTAATGCATGCATGGCACATTAGCATCACAGTAGACAGCAGGAAAGCATATACATTTGCATTAGTCACACATATCAGGCGCAGCATTACTGGCGCCGGGATTCCTCTCTGTTCCGGAGCCGCAGAAGGTGCAAGGCGCTTCTATAACGATCAATCCACACCTCTCACTGTTGTGATAATTGCTCACGCTGAGCGCTCTGCCAGCTCGCTGTGGGGGTCACACGAGGTGTTCCTCTTTTCCCGTATATTTTTCTTTTTGGCGTACAGAAATGGCAATACGCCCGTATTTGCTAAAATTGCATTTTCCCCGTATTAAAATACGGCGAAACCGTATCACTTGACACCTATGGGTGCCTGAGATCTGTTACTCTTTTGTTGCTTGTGTTTCTAGAGAAATGTGAGAGTTGAATAAAGCCTGATATGATCTGGACCGGGGCGGCACAGTGATGGAGTGGTTAGCACTGCGGCAGCACAGAAACTCACTCTTGGCTGGGGGATCCTGGGTTCGATCCCAGCCCCCGACCAACAGTGATCTGTGTGGAGTTTGCATGTTCTCCCCGTGTCTGCGTGGGTTTACTCCGGGATTTCTCCGGTTTCCTCCCACATGCCAAAAACATGCAAGTTAGGTTAATTGGCATCAAACTGGGGATTCTAAATTGTCCTTAGGTATGACTGTGAGAGTGAATGGTTGTCTGTCTGTCTGTGTTGGCCCTGTGATAGACTGGCGATCTGTCCAGGGTGTACCCTGCCTCTCGCCCAGAGATGCTGGGATAGGCTCCAGCCCCCCCACGACCCGAAAAGGATTAAGCAGAAGAAGATGAATGAATGAATGATCTGGACCTCTCTGCCTGGTTATTCCTCTCTCCACACTGGTGACCCTTGACGCACGAGGCGAACACCCCAGAGACTACCCGGACGGGAAGTGGCAGCAACACATGCGCCGTTTCGGTCAAACTCCCAGACTTTTGGCTACACAACCCGAAGTCTTGGTTCCTCCACACCAAGGCCCAGTTCTCGCTCCGGGGAGTAACTGCAGATGACACCAGCTACTACTATGTGGTCGCAGCGCTGGATGCACGCACAACTCAGCAGGTGGCGAGCCCCCAGCCCATGACAAATACGGTGCTCTCAAAACCGCACTGACCCGGCGCTACATGCTCTCGGACTGTGAGAGAGCGGAGAGGCTCCTGACACGCTCCGAGTTAGGAGACGGGTCGGCAGTCGAATTGATGGAGAAGATGTTGGTGCTGATGGGCACGGATGACGGGCATTTCCTCTTTGCTCACCTT
This sequence comes from Pholidichthys leucotaenia, assembly GCA_020510985.1. Classification (NCBI taxonomy): domain Eukaryota; kingdom Metazoa; phylum Chordata; class Actinopteri; order Cichliformes; family Pholidichthyidae; genus Pholidichthys; species Pholidichthys leucotaenia. The sequence goes on along the minus strand of CM035839.1, from coordinate 88,433,412 downwards.
TTCCTCCGGAACCTTCCGACGATGGCCAGAGCGGTCCTTGCCAATTCGCTGCTGCTGGCCGCGCACAACTACCGGGCGCTAGCCCAGGAGGCAGATCAGATTATCCTCTCTACCAGAGCCCTCACAGTGAACACAGCGGCATCAGAACCCAGTGAGACGGCCAGCGGAGGCAAGGAGCCAGCGATGGTGACTGCAGCGGGGGCCAAGAAGCACCGGAGAGACACGCTCTGTTTCTACCACTGCCATTTTGGAGAGGACGCACGCCGATGGGTGCCACCGTGCCAATTCAAGCGTTCAGGAAACGCCAGGACCGGCAGTTGGTAGCAGCTGCGACTGCCGGTGAAGCAAGCAAGCTGCTCTATGTGACAGACTCACGCTCGGGGAGATGGTTCCTCGTGGACTTCAGCTCCCAAAAGAGCCTCATCCTGCCGTCCTACGTCAACCGGCTGGCGGGAACTAGCGGCCCCGAGCTGACGGCCGCAAACGGCTCAGACATTAAGACTTTTGGTGAGAGGACGCTGACTGTATCCTTGCACGGCTAGGATACAGGACATTCGTCATAGCGGCTTGCAGCTTCGCCATCTTAGGCACTGATTTTTTGTGTGCACACGGACTACTAGTTGATGTTGCTAACAGACGCCTGATTAACGCAATGTCTTTTGATTCTCTCCCCTGTACAGCTCGAGGAATTGGGCCAACAACACTAGCCAACGTCACAGCTCCAGGGGGTAAGTTCCACACACTACTCACCCAGTTTCCAGCACTCATGGTCCCGATGTTTTCAGTGACCGTCACTAAACACGGGGTGGAGCACTTCATTACCACCACGGGGCCGCCCATTTTCACACAACCTCGGCACCTGGACGCAGCTAAACTGGCCATAGCGCATGAGGAGTTTGCCAACTTGGAAAAGTTGGGCATCATCAGGTGCTCAAACAGCCCATGGGCATCCCCGCTACATATGGTTCCTAAGGCCGAAGGATCGTGGTGACCATGCAGAGATTTCCGCAGATTAAACAACAACACAGTGCACAACCATTACTCCATCCCTCATATTCAGGATTTTTCCGTTTACCTCACCGGGGCATGCATTTTTTCCAAGCTAGACCTGGTCCGCGGTTACCACCAGGTCCCGGTGCGCGCTGAGGACATACCTAAAATGGCAGTAATAACCCCGTTTGGCCTGTTTGAGTTTTTACGCATGCGTTTCGGTTAAAAGGCGCAGCGCAGACATTCCAACGCATGATGGATGCGGTGTTGCGCGATCTGCCGTATGTGTTCGGCTACCTGGATGACATCCTTGTGGCCAGCACGTCCGAGGACGAACACGTAACCCACCTCAGGACAGTTTTCCAGAGGTTGGAGGAGCACGGGTTAATAATCAACCCAGCGAAGTACCAGTTCGGGGTGGCGGGGATCGATTTTTTTGGGCCTCCGCATCTCACCGGAGGGCGCGATACCCTTGCTGGACAAGGTGCGTGCCGTGGCAAATTTTCCCCGGCCTCAAGACGGTCAGGGCACTGCAGGAGTTTTTGAGGATGGTTAACTTCTACAATCGTTTCCTCCCCCACGCAGCCCAGCTCATGCAGCTGTTGTACGCCACACTTAAGAAACGAAAGCCGGCGGACAGAGTCGACTGGACTCCTGAGCGGGAGTAGGCATTTTCCGAGGTTAAAATAGCTCTGGTGAATGCCGCACTGCTGGCGCACCTGGACCCGGCGGCTCGGATAGCACTCACTACCGACGCCTTGGACGTGGCCATAGGGGCCGTCGTGGAGCAGCACGTCGCCGATTCTTGGCAGCCACTTGCCTTTTTTAGCAGGTCTTTGCGCGACAGTGAACGTAAATACAGCGCGTTCGACAGAGAGTTACTGGCTCTCCACCTGGCCATACGCCATTTCCAGTTCTGGCTGAAAGGGCGCACCTTCACTGCGTTCGTGGACCACAAGCCGCTAACGTACACGATGGCCAAGGTTTCGGAACCATGGTCGGGCCGGCAGCAGAGACAGCTGGCCGTGATCTCGGAGTTTACAACTGACATTTAGCATGTGGCTGGTAAACTCAACGTGGTGGTGGACTGCCTTTCGCGCGCATTAGTGGCCCCAGTCTACGTGGGGATAGGTTACACGGCCATGGCCGCTGAGCTGATTGGCGATGCGGACGTTTGCGCGCTCCAGTCTGGACCAACAGGGTTAAGGCTGGAGAGCAGAGTACTGTAAGACGGCGGGGGGCCCTAATCTGTGACATCTCCATGGGCCGCCTGTGCCCGGTGGTCCCACACGCTTGGCGCCGCCGCGTTTTTGAGTTGGTTTACGCCGACACCCAGGAGTGTGCCCATCAGTCAAAATGGTGGGAGCGAAGGTCGTCTGGCCGAGCCTGTGCAAACAGGTGAAAGAGTGGGCTGCAGCCTGCGTAGTGTGCCAGCGAGCCAAAGTGCACAGGCACACAAAGGCCCCCTTGGAGCTGTTCCATATCCCGGCTAAGCAGTTCAACCACGTTCACGTGGACCTCGTGGGCCCCCTCCCACCATGGCAAGGGTTCACACACCTGACAGTGGTGGACCGCACCAGGCGCTGGCCCGAAGCAGTCCCGCTAGCTTCTACCACGTCCGCAGAAGTTGCATGCGCTTTTTTGACCACATGGGTGGCACGTTTCGGCTCCCCTTTGGATATCACGTCCAATCAGGGCCTGCAATTTGTTTCCGACCTCTGGTCCACCATGGCCCAGAGCCTGGGTATCTCACTTCATCACACGACCGCATACAACCCACAGGCCAATGGGTTATGCGAGCGTTTCCATATATCGCTTAAAGCAGCACTCAGGGCTTCACTTACGGATGCAAATTGGGTGGACCGGTTGCTGTGGGTTCTATTAGGGTTGCGTTCAGCACCGAAGGAGGATTTGGCAGCCTTCCCAGCAGAGCTGTTTTTTTCCCAGCCGCTGCAGCTCCCAGGAGAATTTTTGCCGGACAGTCCCACGCTAAACATCGATCCATCCCCGCTTTCACCGCGTAGCGCAGTGGCAGGGACAGTACCCAGTCTGGTCCACCACTGTTTTCCACGCGCTTTTGTGCCAAAGGCCTTGAAGAACGCGCCGTTCGTATTTGTCAGGCACGATGCCCACCAGACCCCCTTGCACCCGCCCTACGATGGCCTGTTCAGAGTGCTGGAACCCGGGGAGAAACATTTTGTGTTAGACTTGGGGGGACGCAGAGAAACAGTCTGTAGCTACAGGCTTAAGCCAGCTTTCGTGTTACCAGACAAGCAAGTGGTGTTGGCCCGAATTCCTCGGCGCGGACGACCCCCACTGAAAACTCCCCAGGCAAATGACTCGTCAGATCAGTCACAAGGGCATGCTAATGATGTTTTCCCCCCTCCTAATGTCCCCCCACAGACGGACGCACCCCCAACCTCGAAGCCGCAGACCCCACATTACAGCCGCCACGGATGTAAGCTGAAGCCCAAAGGACATGAGGGTCAAGGCTCAGTCTGAGTCTGGCGGGGGGGCGGTGTGGGAATCCACCTCAGTATATTTACACTCAGACTTAAAGACAAAAAGGAATCGTCATGGGGGTTTGTGTGTGGATGCAGGGGTGGTGTGTTGATGTGAACAGTGACAAAGAGAATGGAAATTACAAAGGCTTTGATGTTAACGCAGCACACAGAGAAGGCTGACCGAGTGGTAGGATTTAAGAGCAGAGGTGCCTGAGATCTGTTACTCTTTTGTTGCTTGCGTTTCTAGAGAAATGTGAGAGAGTTGAATAAAGCCTGATATGATCTGGACCTCTCTGCCTGGTTATTCCTCTCTCCACAGTTTACTGTAAAGGTGCCTTCATATCAGACGCAAACGGGTGAATTTTTTGCACAGCACGATTACATTTTAATTCAATGTAAATACATGAAAAGACATGAATTCACCATCTGGGTGAGATGCAGACAGACGAAGTTGGAACTCACCTGAAAAAGTTCTCTGTTGAAAACTTCATGTGTGTTTCCGTGGCAGGAATCCGTGGGTAAATTAAATCCAACACCCCGATTCAGCTCAAGAGCTTCTGGTTCTTCAGCCTTCCTTTTGGGTAGAAAATAACAGACAACCGCGCAGATCCAATACTTTTACTGGAGAAAACAGAGGCGAAAAGTAAAGAAATGTCTCTGACTATGAGGAGTGACGAGGAGATGCAGGCTTTGATAGACATTTGGTCTGAGGACCAGATTTCTCAGCTGCTTGTGGCTATACATAAGAATACAAATGTTTTTAAAACATTTAGTGACATGATGGTGGCACGGGGGTTTATACAGACAGCGGAGCTTTTCATTTTTATTAGTTTGTGGCGCAGAAACACCTCTGCTGAAGGGAACAGTGTTATGCTGCGAATTGCTCGCTTGCCAAGAAGTTCATCCTATCATCGAATAAACATAATTTAAAGATACTTTACAAGCGGTAATAACAATTTTTACTTCTAAAAATGTATAGTGGGCACTTCTAAAAAGGTGCAAATGGTTACAAACCTGGTTGTATGTGTTATATTTTATAGTTTCGGTGCACGGGATGCGATTCTTGGCAAGCGAGCAATTTTCGGCAAAACACCGGTCCCGGCCAATCGATGAGCCGGATTTCTCTTCTTCGCCGAGAGTTTTTCTTCCTGGTCAGTGGTGGCTTCAGCTACAGCACCACAAACGAGTAGCTGTTGTAACTGCGTGACGTTGTCCAAGCGGTTTGGTCCACTTGAGTGGAGTGCTGTGTGAATGCAGACCAAACTAAACAAAGGTGTGAAAATTCTCGCCATCCCCTGCCAAGTCGGAACTGAGATCCCCGGACTATCCTGGCGTGAATGCAGTCTAATTCAGCTTATGTAGTCATGCAGCTGAAGCCTTGGGATGACACATGACCACAGTGAAACGGGGAGCAGAATAACATGGCTCGTGGGAGACACCGGTGGACTCCCTGTCTTGTGCATTGATCTCTATCGAAAAACTGGATGGATCATTGGCCGCTAGAAGTGAAGCCACCTGACCGCCATATTAGTACACCCAAAACCCTCAGCAAGTCAATGGAGAATAAATGGGTTTAGTAGTAAATGGTGCCACTTTTACCTCAATAACTTTTCAGAAAATTAACAGATTTTTAACTTCTTGGTATGGACAGACGGTTTGTAATCTTGCGCAACCGGTGAACTATAAAAATAGAGTTGATGGGTTGGCAGATTTGCTCCTAGTCCGTACTGGCAGCCTCCCCGGCCACTGCTAAGTATTGGTGCACATTCGTGCCCACTGCATCTGTGCCATGGCCACCCCAAGTGTTAAGGGAGAATAAGTGTGTGTGTGTAAGAGAGAGCACGAATGAATGTGATTGAGTCAGAGTGCGAATGAATGTGTATATACAGTGCATCTGGAAAGTATTCACAGCGCTTCACTTTTTCCACATTTTGTTATGTTACAGCCTTATTCCAAAAGGGATTAAATTAATTTTTTTCCTCAAAATTCTACACACAATACCCTATAATGACGTTGTGGCTGACACACATTGTGGGCTCACGTTGCCACAGAGACAGGACGGTATGTGTATTGTGGGGTGTCACGTCTGCAAGGACAAGAGGACTCGAATCTGCAGTAGATGACAAGGAAGTGCGAGATTTGTCTCTTTGTCCCACAGAAGATGCCCCGGAGGGAATTCCGGTTCATCAGGAGATGAGAGACAATGGGTGAAGCTTCAAAGGGATGCTTTGTAACTGTATGTTTACTGAAGACACCATGTGACTTGAATCCTGATGCTGGAAATGTATAAAAGGGGTGTTGAGATATGATTCTTTCTCTTTCCTGCTTTGAGAATGCTAGGAGCTTGTGTTCTGTCAAATAAAGCTGGTTTATGACTGAAACTCAGCCTCGTTATTTGAGCATGCTCCTACACTGGTGACCTACGACGGAGAATGAGCAATGATAATTCTTCCGAGCCGGGCTCGGTGGAAGCCAGCCTGATGGCCGCCTCCACGCTCCGGCTGCCCGATTTCTGGCAGCACAGCCCGCGCTCATGGTTTAGCGCCATCGAGGCGCAGTTCAACCTCCGGAGAATCTTAAACGACGACACAAGATTCTACCACGTGGTAGCGAAGCTGGACAGCGACACGGTCCAGAGAGTGGAGGATTTGGTTAATCATCCACCAGACAGCGACAAGTACAGCGCATTGAAAGACGCGCTGATCAGCCATTTCACCCCCTTGGTCCAACAAAGAGCAGAGGGGCTCCTGGCGCTGACGGAGGCAGAAAATGATAGACCTGCGGACCTGATGGTGAAGATGCTGCAGCTCAAAGCCTCTGAGGATGGCGAATTCATTTTCGCCCACCTATTCCTTCGAACCCTACCCCCAGCAGTGAGAGTGGCCCTGGCAGAGTCACCCCGATTGGCCAAGCGAGACTACCATGGGTTGAGTAAGGAGGCGCAGAAGTTGGTCGACGCCCACAAGCGGAACGCGGTTTCGGCCGCGGCGGCTAGTTCGGGAACGGCGTCCGGAGACAGCTTGGGTCCAGCAGCCGCGCCGCCAGACGCACCAACAACGGCGGCGACCGGAGCCAGACGACGCGGCGCGGAGAACGGCTCGTGCTTCTACCACCGCCGTTTTGCAGAGAGAGCGCACAGGTGCGTCCCACCGTGCAATTTTAAGCGCCAGGGAAACGCCAGGACCGAGGGCCGGTAGCAGCCGCGACTCTCGGCAATGAGAACAGGCTGCTTTACCTGACGGATGCACGCTCGGGGAAACAGTTCCTCGTGGACACGGGCTCTCAGCTGAGCTTCGTCACACCCACCTACGCGGAACGGCTGTCGCCTTCTAAAGTCCCCTGGGTTTCAGTGTCAGCAGCGAACGGCTCCACGATTAAAACGTTTGGTGAGAGGACCATGCTTCTGTCCTTACAGGGCCGTTCATTTGAGTGGACATTTATTGTAGCAGCAGTCAGTTTCAACATGTTAGGGGCTGATTTTTTGTGCTCACATGGTTTATTGGTTGACCTTGCTAATAGACGTCTGATTAATGCACTGTCCTTTCATTCTATTCCCTGCACAGCTCGGGTGGCCCCGCCAACTGCACATGCCAGCGTCTCAGCCGCGGGTGGTAAGTTTCACACTCTGCTTGCTCAGTTTCCAGCACTCACAGTCCCCACTTTTTCAGCAACGGTGGCCAAACATGGGGTAGAACATTTCATAACAACCTCAGGCCCTCCCGTTTTTGCAAAGGCTCGGCGCTTGGACCCAGCTAAACTGGCCATCGCGCGCGAGGAGTTCACTAATCTGGAAAAACTGGGCATTGTTAGACGCTCCCAGAGCGCTTGGGCTTCGCCGTTACACATGGTCCCAAAGGCTGACGGTTCGTGGCGGCCTTGCGGCGATTTCCGCAGGTTGAACAACGTTTCAGCTCATGACCGCTACCCGATTCCGCACATTCAGGATTTTTCTGTTCATTTGGCGGGGGCGCGCATTTTTTCTAAAATAGACTTGGTGCGCGGCTATCACCAGGTTCCAGTGCGCGTGCAGGATGTACCCAAAACAGCGGTCATAACTCCTTTCGGCCTTTTTGAGTTCTTGCGCATGCCTTTTGGCCTCAAGGGGGCCGCGCAGACTTTCCAACGCATGATGGATGCAGTTTTACGCGACCTGCCTTTCGTGTTCGTTTATTTGGACGATATTTTGGTAGCCAGCACGTCCGAAGGCGAACATGAAAAACACCTCACAGCAGTTTTCCAGAGGTTGGCAGAGCACGGGTTAATAGTTAACCCAGCGAAATGCCAGTTTGGGGTGGCGCAGATTGATTTTTTGGGACATCGCGTTTCGGCAGAGGGAGCAGTTCCCCTTCCAAATAAAGTGCGTGCCATAACAGATTTTCCGCAACCTCAAACGGTTAAGGCGCTTCAGGAGTTTCTAGGGATGGTTAATTTTTACAACCGTTTCCTCCCAAGCGCAGCACGACTCATGCAGCCATTGTACACCGCGTTAAAAAAACAAAAGCCCGCAAATAAAGTCGAATGGTCTCCGGAGCGGGAGCGCGCTTTTGCCCAGGTCAAATCAGCCCTGGCAAACGCAGTTTTGTTAGCGCACCCAGTTCCAACGGCCCGCATGGCGCTCACCACTGACGCTTCCGATGTAGCGGTGGGGGCGGTAGTTGAACAGTTTGTGGCAGGTACCTGGCAACCCCTCGTGTTTTTCAGCAGGACTTTGCGCGATAGTGAACGGAAATACAGCGCATTTGACAGGGAGCTTTTGGCCCTACACTTGGCCATTCGTCATTTTCAGTTCTGGTTAGAGGGGCGACGTTTCACCGCTTTTGTGGATCATAAACCGCTAACGTTTACGATGGCCAAAATTTCGGAACCCTGGTCAGGCCAGCAACAAAGGCAACTAGCCGCGATATCGGAGTTCACTACTGATATTCAGCATGTCGCGGGTAAACACAATGTGGTGGCAGACTGCCTCCCGCGTGCGGTAGCACCGCCAAGCCCCATAGGGGCAGACTCTGTAGCCATGGCCGCGGGCCCGGGCAGCGATGCGGGAGCGCGCGCAGCCCCGGTCTGTGTTGGGTTAGATTATGCTGCCATGGCTGCGGAGCAGGTTAACGACGCGGACGTGCGCGCGCTCCAGTCTGGACCAACAGGGTTAAGGCTGGAGCACAGGGTGCAACAAAACGGTATGCCCCCGCTAATCTGCGATGTCTCCACGGGACGGCCTCGCCCTGTGGTGCCAACCGCGTGGCGTCGCCGTGTTTTGACTTGGTCCATTCTCTCGCGCACCCAGGGGTGCGCGCATCGATCAAATTGGTGGGGGAGAAATTTGTTTGGCCCGGGTTGCGCAAACAGGTTAAGGAATGGGCAGCAGCCTGCGTAGCGTGTCAGCGAGCCAAAATACACAGACACACTAAGGCCCCGTTAGAACCTTTCCACATTCCCGCTAAGCGTTTTGATCATGTGCATATTGACCTGGTCGGCCCGCTCCCATTATCACACGGGCACACACATCTTTTGACGATGGTGGATCGCACCACGCGCTGGCCAGAGGCGATTCCTCTGACATCAACCACAGCGGAAGAAGTTGCGCGAGCATTTTTAGCAGCATGGGTTGCGCGTTTTGGTGTACCGTCGGACATAACGTCCGACAGGGGTCCCCAATTTATTTCCGAGCTATGGTCATCGATGGCCCGCAGCTTGGGGGTGAAGATTCATCGTACCACCGCGTATAACCCCCAGGCTAATGGTTTATGCGAACGCTTTCACAGGTCATTGAAAGCAGCCCTCAGAGCGTCGCTGACGGATACAAATTGGGTAGACAAACTTCCATGGGTCTTATTAGGGTTGCGTTCTGCACCTAAGGAAGATTTGCACGCTTCCCCGGCTGAATTGGTGTTCGCTCAACCGCTCCGTTTGCCCGGGGAATTTCTTCCCGATAATCCCGCACCTAATGGCCTCCCCGCTCAGCCGTGGCAGAGCGGCTCAGGAGCAAACACGCTCCCTGGCCCAGTCCATCACAGTTTCCCACACGTTTTCGTGCCCAAGGCTCTAAAAAATGCAGTTTGTTTTTGTTAAACATGACGCCCAGCGCCCAAGTTTGCGGCTGTTTTACGATGGACCGTTTCAAGTGCTGGAGACCGGGCAGAAGCATTTTCTGCTAGATTTAGGGGGCAGACGGGAGCTGATTTGCATTAACAGGCTCAAACCCGCTTTTGTTCTGGCTGACGAGGGGGTGCAGCTCGCGAGGCCCCCCCACCGGGGCAGGCCGCCGAGACGACAGTCTCCAAAGTCTTCACAGAAAGGTGCTAACAGCTTTAATCCACAGGTGCAGAGAGACGTTGCAGAGGCAGCCAAGCCAAGTTGCAGCAGATTCGGCAGAAGGTTAAAACCTAGGCAGTTGGTGGATTGATTAGCGATGTATGGAGTGCTTTGTGTCTCTTTTTTTTTCTTTTTTTATGCCATGCAGGTTCTGCCTTACTAGACGTTTGGGGGGGGGGGGTAGTGTGGCCGACACACATTGTGGGCTCACGTTGCCACAGAGACAGGACGGTATGTGTATTGTGGGGTGTCACGTCTGCAAGGACAAGAGGACTGGAATCTGCAGTAGATGACAAGGAAGTGCGAGATTTGTCTCTTTGTCCCACAGAAGATGCCCCGGAGGGAATTCTGGTTCATCAGGAGATGAGAGACAATGGGTGAAGCTTCAAAGGGATGCTTTGTAACTGTATGTTTACTGAAGACACCATGTGACTTGAATCCTGATGCTGGAAATGTATAAAAGGGGTGTTGAGATATGATTCTTTCTCTTTCCTGCTTTGAGAATGCTTGGAGCTTGTGTTCTGTCAAATAAAGTTGGTTTATGACTGAAACTCAGCCTCGTTATTTGAGCATGCTCCTACAACGTGAATTTTTTTTTGGGGGGGGGGAATTTTTGCAACTTTATTAAAAATAAAAAAACTAAAATCACATGTACATAAGTATTCACAGCCTTTGCCATGAAGCTCAAAATTGATCTCAGGTGCATCCTGTTTCCACTGATCATCCTTGAGATGTTTCTACAGCTTAATTGGAGTCCACCTGTGGTAAATTCAGTTGATTGGACATGATTTGGAAAGGTACACACCTATCTGTATAAGGTCCCACAGTTGACAGTGCATGTCAGAGCACAAACTAAGCATGATGTCAAAGGTATCGTCTGTAGACCTCTGAGACAGTATTGTCTTGAGGCACAAATCTGGGGAAGGGTACAGAAATTTTTTTGCTGCTTTGAAGGTCCCAATGAGCACAGTGGCCTCCATCATCCATAAATGGAGGAAGTTCAGAACCACCAGGACTCTTCCTAGAGCTGGCTGGCTGTCTAAACTGAGCAATCGAGGGAGAAGGGCCTTAGTCAGAGAGAGGACCAAGAACACAATGGTCACTCTGTCAGAGCTCCGGCTTTCCTCTGTGGGGAGAGGAGAACCTTCCAGAAGGACAACCATCTCAGCAGCAATCCACCAATCAGGACTGTATGCGAGAGTGGCCAGACAGAAGCCACTTCTTAGTAAAAGGCACATGGCAGCTTACCTGGTGTTTGCCAAAAGGCACCTGAAGGACTCTGACCATGAGAAACAAAATTCTCTGGTCTGATGAGACAAAGATCGAACTCTTTGGTGTGAATGCCAGGCATCATGTTTGGAGGAAACCAGGCACTGTTCATAACAATTCAGGATAGAGGGAAAGATGAATGCAGCAATGTACGGAGACATCCTGGATGAAAACCTGCTCCAGAGCGCTCTTGACCTTTGACTGGGGCAACTGTTCATCTTTCAGCAGGACAACAACCGTAAGTACAGAGCCAAGATATCAAAGAAGTGACTTCAGGATAACTCTGTGAATGTCCTTGAGTGGCCCAGACTTGAATCCAATTGAACATCTCTGGAGAGATCTGAAAATGGCTGTGCACCGATGCTTCCCATCCAACCTGATGGAGCTTGAGAGGTGCTGCAAAGAAGAATGGGTGAAATTGTCCAAAGATAGGAGTGCCAAGCTTGTGGCATCATATTCAAAAAGACTTGAGACTGTAATTGCTACCAAAGGCGCATCAACAAAGTATTGAACAAAGGCTGTGAATACTTATGTACATGTGATTTCTTTTTTTTATTATTATTTTTAATAAATTTGCAAAAATGTCATACTTTTATCACATTGTCATGGGGTACTGTGTGTAGAATTTTGAGGGAAAAAATGAATTTTAATCCCTATTGGAATAAGGCTGTAACAACAAAATGTGGAAAAAGTGAAGTGCTGTGAATACTTTACAGATGCACTGTATGAGTGAGCGCGAGTGGAAGGAAGCGTGAGAGTGCGAGCGACTGTGAGGGCAAGTGGGAATGAGAGTGTGTTAGAGTGAATGAGTGAGTGCGAGTGTAAGATTTTGTGATGGAGAGGGTGAGTGAACACGTGCATGTGAGAGCATGAGGGTATGAGTGAGTGTATGTGCTGGTGGGGGGTGCTGGATTAAGGAGATGGTGCCTCCTGGTACTTGCTGGCCACGTGGGCTTCTTGGATTGGGGGGGGGGGCTGACCCCCCCGTGGGGCTCCCTGTGCCATTCTGCTGCCTTCTCTGGGCGTGGAAGCCTGGGGGATCCTGGGGTGTGGGTCGGGGGTGCTGGGGTGAGCGCGGGCCCGCTGTTGGGGGTTGGCCTTCTGGGGCCCGGGGGTTGGTGTTAGCCCTGCTGTAGGGGCGCACCACGCCACTCGCTCAACCTTACCTCCTGGGGTGGTTGCATGGCTGTTCTGGGGCTTGCTGGCTTCAGGGCATTTGTGCTCTGTGGGGGTTGGTGGCGCTGTCGTGCTTGAGTTTTCGGGGGGGGGGGAGAGTTGCTGTGACCTGCCACCTTCTTTGTATGTTTCCTGGCAAACCACTTGCATGCACACACACATACTGTATATTCTTTTACAGGTGCAAATACCAGACTCGTGATCAGACCTTTTCAGAAAAAAAGTTTTTCAGCTGTGTCAGTTTGTGTTTTTCTGTTTGCCCCCCCCCCCCTTCCCGTTGGGTCTATCATGGGTAAAACAATTTAAATAAAGTATTCAAAGTTAGTCTAAAAATAATATACAGTACATAGATATGTGCTGTATTAAGCTCCTTTTGGCAAAGTACATCTGTTTGGCGCAATAAGGGAAGCAGATTTATTTTCTGCTTACCTAGCTGCTTGACAGGACGGGGGGGGGGGGGTCAAGTTGACATGTTGAGCGGCCATGGGAAGGCTGGATAATTGGAAAAGTCAAGGCGAGTAGGCCTGTGAGTAATGCATGCAGTAAGTGTTTAGGCATGTCGTCATAATAATAGTCCTTATGATGGTCCATCCATCCATCTTCTACCACTTAATCCTTTTCGGGTCACGGGGGAGCTGGAGCCTATCCCAGCATCTTTGGGCGAGAGGCAGGGTACACCCTGGACAGATCGCCAGTCCAATGATAGTCCTATATGAGTAAATTAAAATATCATGCTGTGCTTTAATCTTGCTATTAAGTGCCTAGGCCTAATCTAATTTGCAAAATATGATGACCAGCATGCTGAATAAATTAATTTATTCAGGATGCTGGTCATCATGCAGCATAAACATCCATGAACTCTTAATTTATTCACGATGCTGGTCTAATTTATTCAGCATGTTGGTCATCATACAGTGTAAATATCTGTAAACTCTTAATTTACTTGTGATGCTGGTCATCAATGCATAATGGTTATGATGGTGGTACACATATGATGACAGGATTATTCATAATATACTTCACAGGAACAGTAATCACCAAGGACACCTAAGGAGGACTTCTGATTATTGATCATCTGACTGATCAATAATCTGACTGATCAGATACAAAAGTGCCTTGCCATTGCAAGGCTTACATTACTCAGAAAAAAGTTAGGGATATTCAGCTTTTGGGTGAAATTTCGGGATGCATCTAAAATGCATTTTAACCTTTACAGGTGAACTTAATTTGACCTTCTCTAACCTTTTGAATGCACTTGTCCAATTGTTCAATATTTCAGTGCTTTTTGCATAACTTGCTGTTCTCTAACAGGGTGCTTAATGGCAAAATTCACAACAGGTGTTTTATCCATGAATTGACCAATAAATTTCTGGTTCAATTAAAATTGTTATTTAAACAGTCCTCTTCATCATGCTGTTCACATTTTGACATCATGAGACCAAGATGGCACCTAACAATTGATCAACAGTACCTCGCCACTGCAAGGCTTCAAGCAGGATGTTCTTAGAAAGAAGTGGCCACTGAGCTTAGTGTCATCAGCAGGTTGCAACAGAGAGACTGGAAGAGTCGCAGAAAGGCATAGAAGTGGATGTCCTTTGGCCCCATCTCATGCTGATTACCACTTCATTGTGAGCAGTGCCCCGCAAAACTGGATGATGAAGCCACTCAACTCCAGGCACATTTAAGGGAGGTGAGAGGCACCAAAGTGTCATGTCATACCATTCAAAACCATTTACATCAGTGTGGTCTGCATGCTAGATGACCTGCAAGGGCACCTGACCACACCACCCACCAGACACAGGTGTCATCGTCTTGCATGGGCCAGGGAGCATTTTCACTGGACAAGGGACCAGTGGACCTCAGTGCTGTTCTCTGATGAAAGTCGATTCACACTGAGCAGAAATGATGGCCACCAACGATGTTGGAGACATCAAGGAGAGCGCTATGCATCAGCCAATGTTGTCACCAGATGAGCCTTTGGTGGTGGTGGTGGTGTTACAGTCTGGGCGGGTGTGTTTAGTCAATACAGAACTGCCCTACACTTTGTGAATGGTACAGTGACAAGCTGATACTACCTGAATAACATCATTAATCCAGTCATTGTGCCCCTGTATGAACAACACAGGCCTAATTTCATCTTCATGGATGACAATGCTCCAGCTCATCGAGGTTGCATCATTAGGGAACGGCTGCTGGAGGCTGGGGTACCTCAAATGGAGTGGCCTGAACTTTCTCCAGACCTGAATTCCATAGAAAACCTATGGGATCAGTTGAGTTGCTGTGTAGAGGCTTGTAACTCTGCACCCCACAACCTCAATGACCTGAGGGCCACCCTTCAAGAAGAGTGGAATGCCATCCCTCAGCAGACAATAAGTCGACTTATGAACTGCATGAAATGTCATTGTCAAGCTGTAATTGATGCTCAAGGGCACATGACAAGTTATTGAGACATTGACATTTTTTGTTGTGGTACACTCACCACTGTTGTTGGCTTTTGTTTCAATAAACTGTTTGAGATGAGGAACTCACCATTGCATGCTTCTACTTAAATGCCCTACTTTCATGATATGTCGTGTGAACTTTTTACATTTTAAATAAATTTCACCGAAAGCCAAATATCCCTAACCTTTTGTGAGTAGTGTGTGTGTGTGTGTAATATAGTGGTGTGAAAAAGTGTTTGTCCCACTTAAACATTGCAGATCATCAAACAAATTTAAATATTAGACAAAGATAACACAAGTAAACACAAAATGCAGTTTTTAAATGAAGGTGTTTTTTTTGGGGGGGGGATCCAAACCTACATGGCCCTGTGTGAAAAAGTGATTGCCCCCTAAACCTAATAACTAGCTGGGCTACCCTTGGCAGCAACAACTGCAATCAAGCGGTTGCAATAACTGGCAATGAATCTTTTACAGTGCTGTGGAGGAATTTTGGCCCACTCATCTTTGCAGAATTGTAATTCAGCCACATTGGAGGGCTTTTCAAGTATGAACTGCCTTTTTAAGGTCATGACACAGCATCTCAATAGGATTCAGGTCAGGACTTGGACTAGGCCACTCCAAAGTCTTCATTTTTTGTCAGATGTTTAGCTACACCTCTCCCTCTTTCAGTGATAACGGTAAATTTAATAAATGTTGTCTTTTTGAGGCGCTCGAGGCGAGGTTGTCTGATTTGGAATCCCGACTCCGCTGCATTGAAACACCGTCTGCGCCAGTTAATCTTGACGGACGTCCCTTAGCTGCAGCGGAGCTCCCTAGCGTAGGGTGGCCTGCTAGCGGTCCTCCGGTCCTCCTCAGCAGCGAGGGGACTGGGTGGGTGACGGTGAGAAGGAAGCCTAGTCACAAAGCCCTGGTTAACCACCAACCTGTTCATGTTTCTAATCGTTTTTCCCTGCTCAGCGACACACCCGCTGAGGAAAAAACTCTGATCATTGGCGACTCTGTAGTCAGAAACGTGAACCTCGAGATTCCAGCGGCCATAGTCAAATGCATTCCTGGGGCCAGAGCAGGCGACATCGAGTCAAATTTGAAAATGCTGGCTAAAAGTAACTGCAAATACTCCACAATTGTTATCCACACCGGCATTAATGACGTCCGACTCCGGCAGTCGGAAGTCACAAAA
Source organism: Pholidichthys leucotaenia (assembly GCA_020510985.1). Classification (NCBI taxonomy): domain Eukaryota; kingdom Metazoa; phylum Chordata; class Actinopteri; order Cichliformes; family Pholidichthyidae; genus Pholidichthys; species Pholidichthys leucotaenia. The sequence continues at coordinate 88,417,540 of CM035839.1, read as the reverse complement.
ATTAATGTGGAATCGGTGTGTGACTTTGCCAAAACAATGTCTGCCTCTGTAGTATTCTCTGGGCCCCTCCCCAATCTGACCAGTGATGACATGTTTAGCTGCTTGTCATCCTTCAACCGCTGGCTGTCTGTGTGGTGTCCTGCAAACAACGTGGGCTACATAGATAATTGTAACTCATTTTGGGGAAAACCTGGTCTTATTAGACGAGGCGGCGTCCATCCCACTTTGGATGGTGCGTCTCTTTTATCTAACAATCTGGCATCATTTTTATCCAAATTTTCAAAACCCTGACAACTCAGAGTTGGGACCAGGAAGCAGAGTTGCAGTCTTACATGCCTCTCTGCAGCTCCTCTTCATCCGCCACCCCTCAACTTAGCCCGTCTTCCCCATCAGAGAATCATTGTCTGCTCCCTCCAAAGTAAATAAAAATATAATGTATAAGAATCCCAAAGTGATTAAACAAAAAGTTGGTAAAACTCAAATTAAACATGAAGCCTCTAAATTGAATGGTTTGGCCTCTGTTCCTCCTCATAATTTAAAAATTAAATGCGGTTTGTTAAATATTAGGTCTCTAACTCCCAAGTCTCTGCTAATCCATGATCTGTTAATTGATCACCAGATTGATTTAATATCCCTTACAGAGACTTGGTTAGGGCAAGAGGATTATGTTGGTTGAATGAATCAACTCCCTCTGGTTATTTAAACTGTCAAAATCCCAGAAGTTCTGGTCGTGGAGGAGGAGTAGCAACAATTTACCATTCCAAATTACTAGTTAATGTAAAGCAAAAAACACGTTATCATTGCTTTGAGGGCCTGGTCCTCAGTATTGGGCATTTTAGCAATTTTAGGCTAAACCCAATTTTATTTGCCATAGTTTATCGTCCTCCATCAACCTACTCAGAGTTTTTATACGAATTTGCCAAATTCTTTTCTGATTTAGTGCTGAAATCAGAATAATTATAGTAGAGGACTTTAATATACATGTAGATGCAGATAGTGATTGCCTTAATATGGCATTTAATTCAATATTAGACTTGATGGGGTTTTCTCAGAAAGTAGGAAATTCTACCCATTATCTCCACCATACGTTGGACCTTGTTCTGACATATGGCATAGAAAGAGAAAATCTGGTAGCGTCTCCTCATAACCCTGTACGGTCAGACCATTGTATGTGTTAACCCCTTGCACTCCGGGTAATTTTCCTAAAAATGCCAAAAAATAACGTGCCCAAAGTAAATCGAAAGCTGTTATTCAACCCTTTGCAGCATCTTCATGGGGTTGGTCTCATTTAAAAGAAAACACTTTGAATTTTTTGGCAAAAAAAACATAATCTCTCTACGTGCTCCGGCCACTGAGTTACAGTCATCTAAACATACTGAACTTGAAGAAAATAAATTTGGACACAGTGTTTTTTTGGATACAAATGCTTGCAAATAACACACAGCTGTCCGATCCGGCTGGAAAATGCAACAGAAATGTAGAACCAAGTGTTATCAAGCTGAGATCCAAATTTGGTAACAATACCACAAAAAATGAATATTTTACACAGCTTTGTTCTCAGGTTGTTCCCAGGCGTTTTGGAACTGTGCCAAATTGTGCCAAATGGCACAGTTTGGAAAAACATCTGTAACTTTTGAATAATTCAATGTAGAATCTTCATTTTGGGCTCTAATGAAAGGTCACACTCAGGGCTGTGTCTGTGTGTGTGTGTGTGGGGGGGGGGGAATTGTCCCCCCCCCGCTACAAAAGACTGAGTTCGGCCCTCGCTACATGATGGATTACACTCCTTGCATGTTTTCACAGCAGCACCCCCCCTCGCTACTGTGTGTGTGTGGGGGGGGTTGTCCCCCCCCCCCTCGCTGCAGAAGACAGCCATCGCTACATGAAGGAATAGACTCATATGCTTCCCCCCGCAGACCGGGGGGCATTCGGACCGTGAACGCCCCCCCCCCGCTCCTCTTCTGCAGCGGGGGGGGGGGGGGCGTTCACAGTCCGAACACGGCAAATGAACCGTTTATCGCGGCGCACGCACTTCGTACTTCGTGCGCAGTAAAGTTGTAATTTACCAATCAGTCAAAACTCATTTTTGGATTACAGTTTTCAGGGATAAATAATAATTTAGCTTATAACACCTTACCTCTTCACAGCAGCAGAGTCGTGGCGAACTTCTCTTCCCCATTGTAAGACGAACGCGACGCTGCTCCGCTCGTGGATCCCGATCAAAACATAATTCCAATATTGCAGTTTTGGTGAATGATTTACGACCTTTGTCGTCGGCCTCCGTTGGTCTATGATGACGGAAGAGAATCCTAAACGTCTATTCTGCTGGAATGAGTGCAGGTCCCACTTGTGGGTGGTCTCCATGCTGCGGGGTCTGTAGCAGATTCGTCCAGCGTCCTTTGTTTTCATCTGCTGCAGCAGTAAATCTCTCTTCACCAGCCTGAATTTCTGTGCTTCAATTGGCTCCTGCATTCACAGTAGGCAGGTCCTCCTTCCTAGGTTTTCATTCATTGGCTCTTCAAGGTTTCAGAAACCCAATTCAAGGCTCTTATTAGTCGAATGAGAGGTCAATCAGATGAACTAATCTGTACGCGGCTGTCTCTGCAGTTTTTTTTTTAGTGGCGCTTGGACGCCACTACATCACCATCACCACCTACATCACCACAATCTGGACTATGCGTCCAAGAGTGCGCCCTCGTGCGTCCTAGGACGCAGAGACTTGCCTGCCCGCGGAACAACGGAGCGCAAGTGGTTAACCTTTGATTTTAGTATTTCTGACTATTTGGCTCCTAAAGAAAAATATGACTGCAGTAGATGCCTCTCAGATGCTGTTACCAAATTTATGCAGATTGTTTCCTCTATGCCATGTGTCAACACAATGGAAATAAGCTATAGACAGCTTGCTCCTTCTGTAATTGATAGCATGGTAGATAGTGTTACAGCTTCTCTGCATCAGACTCTAGACTTAGTGGCCCCTTTAAAAAAAGAAAAAGTCAAATCAGAGATTTCTAACCCCTTGGTTCAACACAGAAACTTGTAGCTTAAAACAGAAGACTCGTCAATTAGAAAGAAAATGGCGCTCCTGTGGAGAGTGCAAATAAAGGAAACCAGACTTGCACAGCAGACAACTTTATTCACTCTCACATCAGTCATACACAGAAAAAGCATATCTCAATACACCAGGGTCTCTCCTTTTATATCAACCACCCATCTCACATCTACATGACATCTACTGTACATCTACTGTACTCATACTGTACATACTATGTACAGTATGAGTCTATATCCCACAATAACACATCCCAGTAGAATCACAGTTCACACTGCTACACTTATTGACAACCTGTTTGTTAATATTATTGATAAGAAAATAGAAAGTGGATTATTGATAAATGATATAAGTGACCATTTGCCAACCTTTGCACTTATCCATGGCCACACGGAGGCCAATACAGAAAAAAATTTAAAATTGTTCAGATACAAATCACAAAATGCAATCAGCTCTTTTAAAGAAGACTTGCTGAAGCAGGACTGGACAAAAGTCTATGTATCAGATGTAAATGAAGCCTACGACACATTTATGAACATAGTAACCACTCTTAATGAAAAAAATTGTCCATTAGTAAAGAAAAAGCTTAAACATAAATTTGTCGATAAGCCATGGTTAACCAAAGGATTACAAAAGGCGTGTAAAAAGAAAAATTATATAAAGCTTTTCTAAAGAAAAGGACTAAAGAAGCAGAGCAGCGGTATAAAACATACAAAAATAAGTTAACATTGTGGAGTGTGTAAAATTTACACACTCCTCTCTCTATATCAAGTCACACTTCACAAGGTTCAAGGCACTTCCTCCTACACAGCATGACATTTACACTACACTTCATTCAACCCCCTCTTACCCACTTGGGCATTGTTCTCCTATGTGTATTCATTGTCTCTGTCTAAGGTGTGAAATAACCTGAGGCCCACACTGCCCCCCCCCCCCAGCATCTTAGATAGAACAATAGAACATCAGTCCACATGCTGTTTTGGCTTCAGTCTCCTCCCATATCTGCTGTAACTGGGGTTTACTGCCTCCGTGGCGCTGCTGTGCCGGTGGGAGGCTGCTGGGAGTGTGTCCGACTGCGGGTGAGCTGTGGAGGTGGGGGGGGTTCACTCTGTCCGTGTGGCTGCTCTGAAGAATCGTTCCCCTGGGGAGGTCTCCGTGGGGGTCTTCCATACCGAGGGGCCCTCGCCAACAGCACTTGCTCATCCGCCACTACAAAGGCGGGTTTGAGTCTGTCTATGCCAATTCTCTCCCGTCTATCCCCCAAGTCTAGCACAAAATGCTTATCCCCTGTTTCCAACACTCTAAAGCCTGTTTTCCACTAGCCCAGCACACCTCGGTACGGCTCGGTTCACTTCAGTACGGCTCGGAATGCTTCTGTCTCCATTGGTGTTGTGCTTGTGCTGTGATGGTTTGTTAGGAGGTTTTAGAAGCGGGGCAGCAGCAGATTCTGAGCGAGGCGGGGCCACACTCCCGTGACGTTACGCACCCAACTGAGTCCTTATTTAGACAAAAAAGGATTCAAGGATTATTGCCTTGCTCGCTCTGTGGATTTATCTCACAATTAATTTTATCTCATAATTAAGCTGCAACAACACAAGTCACTTTTGTTTTGAATTAACTGCCAAATGACCTAGAAATAAAGAGCTGAAACTTGTTTTTATTCGTATTAAATAATGAGACGTGGCACACTGGCCTACACCAAATTATTATTTTTTACATCCTAGGGCATTTTGGATGTACTGAATTAAAAAAAATTCATGTTTTTCACCTTCAGGTCAACGTTTGGAACAACAGTATTATTATTTTCCGTTTAGATGATGCTACACTCCTTCTAAAGTATTGTAATTCTCTGAATTTGGAATGCCGATAGAACATTCAATTTACATATACTTACTTTTTTACATTGACTTGTAAGCTTGATCAGTCTCTCCTGCTGCATTTTAAAGTCCAACTGTGCAACTTCTTATAAGTTAACATAAAAAATGTACCCAAAGTTTAGAACTGGATCATGTGGGGCTAATTTTTTATGATATTTCAATAAAAAGAACAGAAAGCTTACAAAAACATTTGTTTTTTGGTCTAGTTAAAAATTACATTACCTTTACAATGGTTGACCCTGACAGGAAGATCAGTATCATTTTGATCAGATTAGGCAATGGAATTTCTATGAAATTATACTGTTTTATAATTCAGTGTTATAACAGACAAACCACACTTTCCAAAACAATTCCATTTTATTATATACAAAATATTAAAAGAAAAAAAAAACTTTGCAAGACAACATGAAGGTTAATCGACATTTTATACACGCCGACCACTGAGTGTCTTCACCAGCTTCCCAAACTGGGTCATGACTCGGATGAATGAAGCGTCTCTGCCAGCTGTGGGTCAGGATGGCTCGGTTGAATAATCCGGACGGGCTGTCGCGGCGGACGCGTGGGATGATTCTACAAGGAAAATGCACACAATAAAATACAGCACAATAGTTTTTAACAAGAATACATAAGCTTATTTCAGCGTATTGTTCACATGAATAATTCAAATAAAAGCTTGAGTCCGCAGTGTGCTGCAATTAAGCAGCGATCATCATCCACAAATGAACAGCTTTTTTATTGCATAAATAAACTGAGCGTCTTACCGAATATATTTGCGAAAAAACGCACAATAAAAAAAAATTAAAACTCACCGTTAAAGGACTCCGATGTCGAGACCTCCCGGTATATTTTTTCATTCCGGGCAGCTCCGTCTAACTCGCGCTGCATACGTTCGTCTGACAATGCAGTCAGCAGACACTGCAGCTCCTTACTGGTCCATGGAACACCCTTATTACGCGAAGCCATTTTTGATAGAGAATAAATGAAAATAGCACAGCAATACACTGAAAGGAACCGCCAACAGTGGTTGCGTGCTGAGTAAAGGCAGTCGTGAAGATTCTTTTTTTTTTTTTTTTCAAAAACTTTATTGAGAAGGTCGTGAAGATTTGGTAGATGAGGAGGAGGAGAGGGGCGGTTCCAACCTGACCAATCAGCGCCGGTTACGACCTGACCAATCAACGGCGACCAGTCTGTTAACGTCACAACACGGCACAGCTCAGCACTGCTGTACCCTGCCCTGGAGCGGGGCTGAGAATTGCGGCTGTTAAACCGTGTTGGGGCTTGTGGAAAAGCGTACAAAGCGTGCTGAGCCGTCCCGTGTCGCGCTAAAGCGTGCTAGTGGAAAAGGCCCTTAAACGGTCTATCATAGGGTGGGCGCAATGGAGGGCGGTGGGCGTCGTGTCTGACAAACACGAACTCCGCGTTCTTCAAAGTTTTAGGCACGAAGGCACGTGGAAAACTGTGGTGGGTAGGGCCCGGCAGCGTGCCTGTGTTTGCGCTACGCTGCAAAAGCTGACGGGGAGCTGCCTGGCGCGGGATTGTCCAGTAGAAATTCCCCAGGCAGCCGTAGGGGCTGCGCAAAAATGAGCTCTGCTGGGGAAGCTTCCAAATCCTCTTTTGGCACGGAGCGCAACCCCAATAAAACCCACGGCAGCCTGTCTACCCAATTTGCATCCGTCAGTGAAGCCCTGAGTGCTGCTTTCAGTGATCTATGAAAACGCTCGCATAAACCATTGGCCTGTGGGTTGTACGCGGTTGTGCGATGAATTGCAGCACCCAGGCTGTGGGTCATCGCAGACCAGAGGTCGGAAACAAATTGCGGGCCCCTGTCGGACGTAATGTCCAACGGGACTCCAAAACGCGCCACCCATGTTGTTAAAAAAGTGCGTGCTACATCTGCGGACGTGGTTGCCGCCAGCGGGACTGCTTCTGGCCAGCGCGTGGTGCGGTCCACCACTGTCAGGAGGTGCGTGCACCCCTGTGATGGCGGGAGGGGGCCCACGAAGTTCACGTGCACATGGTCGAACCTCTTAGCCGGTACCGGAAACAGCTCCAAGGGAGCCTTCGTGTGTCTGTGTACCTTGGCTCGTTGGCACGCCACACAGGCTGCAGCCCACTCTTTTACTTGTTTGCGTAGGCTCGGCCACATGAACTTCTCTCCCACCATTTTGACAGACGCGCGCACTCCTGGGTGCGCCAGAGTGTGAACCAACTCAAACACGCGGCGGCACCACGTGACCGGGACAACTGGACGCGGGCGTCCCATGGAGACGTCGCAGATTGGGGGGGCCACCATCTTGCAGCACCCTGCTCTCCAGCCTTAACCCTGTTGGTCCAGACTGGAGCGCACGCACGTCTGCATTGCTAATCTGCTCCGCGGCCATGGCTGCGTAATCTATCCCCACGTAGACTGGGGCCACCACAGCGCGCGAGAGGTAGTCCGCCACCACACTCAGTTTACCCGACACATGCTGAATATCGGTAGTAAACTCTTAAGATCGCAGCCAGCTGTCTCTGCTGCCGGCCCGACCACGGTTCTGAAACCTTGGCCATCACGAACGTTAGTGGCTTGTGGTCTACAAAAGCGGTGAAGCTGTGCCCTTCCAGCCAGAACTGGAAGTGGCGTATGGCCAGATGGAGTGCCAGCAACTCTCTGTCAAACGCGTTGTATTTACGTTCACTGTCGCGCAAAGTTCTGCTAAAAAATGCGAGCGGCTGCCAAGCCCCGGCGACGCGCTGCTCCACAACCGCCCCTATGGCCACATCTGAAGCGTCGGTGGTGAGCGCTATCCGGGCCATCGGGTCCGGGTGTGCCAGCAGTGCAGCGTTTGCCAGGGCTGCTTTAACTTCCGAGAATGCCCGCTCTCGCTCCGGGGTCCATTCAACTCCATCCGCGGGTTTCTGTCTCTTGAGCACGGCGTACAATGGTTGCATGAGCCGTGCCGCGCGGGGAAGGAAACGGTTATAAAAATTCACCATCCCCAAAAATTCCTGCAGCGCCCTGACCGTCTGAGGCCGGGGAAAATCTGTCACGGCGCGCACTTTCTCGGGCAACGGGATCGCTCCTTCCGGAGAGACGCGGTGCCCCAAAAAATCAATCTCTGTCACGCCGAACTGGCATTTCGCCGGGTTGATTATCAACCCGTGCTCCTCCAACCTCTGGAAAACTGTCCTGAGGTGGGTTTCGTGTTCGTCTTTGGACGTACTTCACTCCCACTCACCACTCCCTCCCCCCTTCCCCCCTCGGAAGATTGGACCACAACTTGGTTCACCTCCTGCCTGTGTACAAACCCCTGGTACACAGACAACCTCCTGTTACCCGCACAGTGAAAATATGGTCTGACTAGGTGGACACTCTGAAGGACTGTTTTGAGTCCACTGTATGGGAGCAGCTTTGTGATCCACATGGTGAGGACCAGAGGTGGGTAATCCCAGGTCCAAAGAATAAAAGTCCGATTGCATATTTGTTACAGCCCTTGACTAACTCAGCTGACTCTGATAAGCACACCTCTTCAAGATCTGTGCTTATCAGATGGGTTAGTCAATGGCTGGAAAAAATATGCTATTGGACTTTTACTCTTTGGACCTGGGATTACTCATCTTTGGTGAGGACATAAACGGCCTCACACACACCATCACAGACTACATCAACGTCTGTGTAGAGAACACCGTACCCACCAAGACCATACGGTGTTTCCCAAACAACAAAACATGGATCAACCCTGAGATAAAGTCACTGCCGAAGGAGAAGAAAAGGATCTTCAGGTTGGGAAACAAGCAGGAGCTGAAGTCCGTACAGAGGGAGCTAAGGAGGAAGATCAGAGAGGGGAAGGACGGCTACAGGAAGAAGATGAAAGACAAGCTGCAACAGAGTGACATCAGCGGTGTCTGGAGAAGCCACAAAACCATCTCTGGGCACCAGAATACCTCCTCCCAGGCCACGGGGGCTAGGGAGAGGGTAAACACCCTGAACCTGTTTTTTTAACAGGTTTGACCAACCGCCCTTTTTTCCACCTGCCCACCAAGCACTGCTGCCCCCACATTCATCTAGTCCCACTGTCCACAGCCCTCCCCCCACCCCCCGTACATCCCCCACCGTTTTTCTCCCCACAGACCCAACACCCCCCTCCCCTTCCATCACACAGCCCCCCTGCCCCAACCTGACCATCATGAAGACCCAGGTAAGAGATGAGCTGAGGAAGATCAAGGCGAGGAAGGCTGCAGGTCCGGATGGCATCAGCTCAAGGCTCCTCAAGTCCTGCACCAGCTGTGCAGGATTGTGGAGCACATCTTCAGCCTGAGCCTGAAGCTGGGGAGGGTACCACAGCTGTGGAAAATATCCTGTGTGGTACCTGTACCAAAGACCCCTCACCCCAAGGACTTGAACAGCAACAGACCAGTGGCTTTCACATCACACCTAATGAAGACCCTGGAGAGGCTGCTCCTCACCCACCTTCACCCCCTGGTGGAACCAGCGATGGATCCACTTCAGTTTGCCTACCAGCATGGCATCGGGGTGGAGGATGCGGCGATCTTCCTCCTACATCATTCCCTGTCCCACCTGGAGAAGCCTGGGAGCACAGTGAGGATCATGTTCTTTGATTTCTCCAGTGCTTTCAACACCATCCAACCAGTGATCCTGAGGGACAAGCTGCTGAGTGCAAGAGTGGATCTGCGCCCGTCATCGTGAATCCCGGACTACCTCACAAACCAACCACAGTTTGCGAGAACCCAAGACTGTGTGTCTGACACCATCATCTGCAGTAGGGGAGCCCCCCCAGGGAACAGTTCTGGCTCCCTTCCTGTTCACCCTTTATACTACGGACTTTTCACACAACACACTGCCATCTACAGAAGTTCTCTGATGACTCTGCGATCGTCAGCCTCATCTCTGATGGAGATGATGCGGAGTACAGAGGACTTATCCAGGACTTCATGGACTGGTGCCTACAGAACTGCCTCCAGATTAATGTGAGGAAAAGTAAGGAACTGGTGGTGGACTGCCGCAGGCGAGGACAACCCCCCACAGCACCGGTAAACATCCATCCATGGAACAGACATTGAGATGGTGACATCTTACAGGCACCTGGGTGTTCACCTGAACAATAAACTGGACTGGTCACACAACACCAATGTGCTCTACAAGAAGGGGCCGTGCAGGCTGTTCCTTCTGAGGAGACTCAGGTCTTTTGGGGTGCAAGGGGCACACTTGAAGACCTTCTACAATTTAGTGGTGGCATCAGCCATCACATTTGGAGTGGTCTGCTGGGGCAGTGGCATCATGGCAGCTGACAGGAAGTGACTGAACAGGCTGATCAAAAAAGCTAGTTCTGTTGTGGGTCGACTCCTCGACCCAGTGGAGGAGTTAGGTGAGAGGAGGATGGTGGCTAAACTGTTATCTCTGCTGGAGTCCAAATCCTACCCCATGCAGAACGCACTGAGGAGCTCATTTAGCTGTAGGCTGCGTTATCCTAGGTACATGACGGAGAGGTTCCGCAGGTCCTTCCTACTTACGGCTGTCAGACTTTATAACCTAGCTAGGGCTGCTCGTAGAGGTCATATTAAATGTACTAAACGTAACAACTTTGCACAATAGAGATTGTCCCTTCCAATACACCACTAGGACAATAACAGTCATTAATGAGGGTGGCAACCACACTGTTGATTCAAATGCGAAATATACTGTCTGAGTACATACAGTGGTGTGAAAAAGTGTTCGCCCCTTCTTCATTTCTCATTTTTTGTGCGTTTGTCACACTTAAATGTTTCAGATCATCAAACAAGTTTAAGTATTTGACAAAGATAACACAAGTAAACACAAAATGCAGTTTTTAAATGAAGGAGTTTATTATGAAGGGTAAAAAAAATCCAAACCTACATGGCCTTGTGTGTAAAAAAGTGATTCCCCCCCCCCCCGTTAAAACATAAATTAACTGGTTTATCACATCTTTGAAAAGCTGAGTTCAATTTCTCTAGCCATACCCAGGCCTGATTACTGCCACACCTGTTCTCAATCAAGAAATCACTTAAATAGGACTCACATGACAAAGGGAAGTTGACCAAAAGATCCTCAAAAGTTAGACATCATGGTGCGATCCAAAGAAATTCAGGAACAAATGAGAAACAAAGTAACTGAGATCTGTCAGTCTGGAAAAGGTTATAAAGCCATTTCTAAAGCTTTGGGACTCCAGCGAACCACAGTGAGTGCCATTATCCACAAATGGCAAAAACATGGAACAGTGGAGAACCTTCCCAGGAGTGGCCAGCCGACCAAAATTACACCAAGAGCACAGCGACGACTCAAAGAGGTCACAAAAGACCCCACAACAACATCTAAAGAACTGCAGGCCTCACTTGCCTCAGTTAAGGTCAATGTTCATGACTCCACCATAAGAAAAAGACTGGGCAAAAATGACCTGCATGGCAGAGTTCCAAGCTGAAAACCACTGAGCAAAAAGAACATAAAGGCTCGTCTCAGTTTTCCCATAAGACATCTTGATGATCCCCAAGACTTTCGGAAAAATACTCTGTGGACTGACGAGACAAAACTTTTTGGAAGGTGTGTGTCCCATTACGTCTGGCGTAAAAGTAACAGCATTTCAGAAAAGGATCATCATACCAACAGTAAAATATGGTTGTGGTAGTGTGATGGTCTGGGGTTGTTTTGCTGCTTCAGGACGTGGAAGACTTGCTGTGGTAAATGAAACCATGAATTCTGCTGTCTACCAAAAAATGTCCAGCCATGTGTTTGTGACCTCAAGCTGAAGTGCACTTGGGTTCTGCAGCAGGACAATGATCCAAAACACACCAGCAAGTCCACCTCTGAATGGCTTAAGAAAAACAAAATGAAGACTTTGGATTGCCCTAGTCAAAGTCCTGACCTGAATCCGATTAAGATGCTGTGGCATGACCTTAAAAATGCAGTTTATGCTTGAAAACCCTCCAATGTGGCTGAATTACAACAATTCTGCAAAGATGAGTGGTCCAAAATTCCCCCACAGTGCTATAAAAGACTCATAGCCAGTTATGGAAAATGCTTGATTGCAATGGTTGCTGCTAAGGGTGGCCCAATCAGTTATTAGGTTTAGGGGGCAATCACTTTTTCCGCACAGGACCATGTAGGTTTTGATTTTTTTTCCCTTAATAAACACCTTCATTTAAAAACTGCATTTTGTGTTTACATGTGTTATCTTTGTCCAATATTTAAATTTGTTTGATGATCTGAAACATTTACAGTTACGCCCAGAAATATTTGGACAGTGACACAAGTTTTTTTTTTTCCACAATATCTTTATTGAACCTTTTTTTTTTTTTAACAAACATGATACAAACAATCAAACACTAACACTAAAGTACTACAAAAAAAAAAAATGCACTAAAAACACCAACAACCACCAACAAAATCAAATCTTCAACAATGCTCCTCTGTTTAGTCTAGACAATCCAATACATAAGTATACATATTATGTTCACCAGTTTGGAATTTACAAGGTCCACACACATCATTCACCTTCTTCTTCAAGAGTTATGTTTAAATTTTTTACATAATCAATAAAAGGTCTCCATATATTCTCAAACACAATTTCCTTTGATTTTAGTATATATGTTATTCTTTCTAATGGAAGGTTTGTTAACATCTGTCTTAACCACTGAGTCACATCTGGTCTATGAGTCTTTTTCCATAATAGTGCAATACATTTTTTGGCATTAAGCAAACTGAGGTCTATGAATGTTCTTTCACTTTTATTAAAATTATGCTTTTCTGGGTACAGACCCAACAAAAACAGTTTAGGATTCAATATGATTTGTTTTGAGATTATTTTTTCAATTGTTACCCTCACCTCTTCCCAAAACATTCTTATTAATCTACATTCCCATAAACAATGAAATAGGGTTCCTTTACTTTCCATGCATTTTGTGCATGTATCTGGTATATTTTTGTTATATCTATTTAACTCCTCCGGTGTAACATACATCCGCATTAACCATTTGAAATGTATCAATTTAAGGCGTGCATTTATTGATTTGGTTTGAGCTTCTGTACAAGCCAATTCCCATTGTTCCTCTGAAATTTCAATTTGCAGATCTTCTTTCCAGTAGTTTAATCTTTTCAGTGAATTTTCACTTGAAGATAGTGTCAATGAGTTATAAAACTCTGAAATAATACCCTTTCTTTTACTATCTTTCATCATCATTTTTTCCAAGGATGAATAAATAGGTCGAGTGAGAGCTTTATTTTGATTTGATCGAATAAAGTTTCTAAGTTGAAGATATTTAAAAAAATGTGTTCTATTGAGATTAAATTTGATCCTCAGCTCTTCAAAAGACATTATGTTGTCTGCACATGGCAAATATAAATCCTGAATCTTTTGTATCCCTTTTAAATTCCATACTTTAAATACAGCGTCCGCTCTCCCTGGTTTAAAATATTGATTACCCCATATTGGACTAAATTGTGACAATAACTGTGGTTCTTTTAAATAGTTTTTAGCTTCACACCATATTTTGATCATATGCTTTACAAATGGGTTTTTAACTTGTTTTTGTAATTTTTTTGCCGAATCTGAGTATATGAATATGGGAAGAGGTAAAGGTAAATTGTATGATTCCATTTCAGTCCTGTGAGGGAGATCATTTGATGAAAAATAATATGTCATAGACCTCAGTTGTGCCGACCAATAATACAACATAAAATTTGGACATTTCAGACCTCCACGATCAAATGGTAAATATAATAAAGACAAACGTAATCTAGCCCTCCTGTTGTTCCATATAAATTCCACTAACTTTTTTTTTATTCTTGAGAATAGATCTAAAGGTGGTGATAAGGGAATGTATTGAAATAAATAAAGTATTTTAGGTAAAATATTACTTTTAAGTATATTGATTCTCCCGATCATCGACATTGGTAGTGACATCCATCTCTGAGTTAACTCACTGATATCTGACATTAAGACTTCATAGTTGACACTGGCGACTGATTCTAGCTTAGGCATAATTTGGATTCCTAAATATTTAAACTGATTTACAACATTGAATTGATTTACCTCAGGGGCTGGGTAATTTCTCTGGGTCTCATTTAGCATTAATATTGAAGATTTAGTTTTATTTATTTTATATCCTGATATTTCCCCAAAATTCTTTATTAAATTCAACAAGGTTGGAATTGATTTTTTTAGATTCGACATAAACAAAATTATATCATCGGCGTACAGGGAGATTTTATGTTCTGTTGGTCCAACTTTAATTCCATATATTTGTGAATGTAAACGTATCGCTATCGCTAAAGGTTCAATTGCCATAGTAAACAGTAAAGGTGAAAGTGGACAGCCTTGTCAACATCCTCTATTGATTTTTATTGGTTTTGAAATATTGTTATTTGTTAGGATTTCTGCTGTAGCATTATTGTATATTATTTGAACCCATTTTATGAAATTATTTCCAAGTCCAAACCTTTGTAGGACTTCAAAAAGAAAGGGCCATTCAACTCTATCGAAGGCCTTTTCGGCGTCCAATGATAGGAGAGCTGTATCCGGTGCTTCTTTATTAAAATAAATAATATTAAATAGTCTTCTTACATTATGGAAGCCTTGTCTACCCTTTATAAAGCCATTCTGATCTCGATTAATAATATTTGGTAAAATTTCTTGTATTCGTCTTGCTAAAATTTTACAGATTATCTTAAGGTCGGCGTTTAATAGGCTTATTGGTCTCATATTTTCACATTTATTAGAGGGCTTACCTGGTTTTGGCAGCAGTATAATTAAGGCATTATTTATGTATGATGGTAAATTATTATTTTGAAATGCTTCTAAAACCATTTCCAAAAAAGGTTTTATTAATTTATTCTTAAATTTTTTATAAAGGTCAACTGGAAGACCATCTGGTCCTGCACTTTTTCCTGATTTCATATTATCAATGGCTAGCCCAACTTCTTCTTGACTAATTTTAGACTCCAATATCTCCCTGTTTTCATTTGGAATACACGGTATAGATAGTTCGTTCAAAAACCCATTTAGTTTTGTTAAATCAGGTTCATTTTTGGTATCATATAATTTTTCATAGTAATCTCTAAAGGCTCTATTAATTTCTAAAGGATCTATAACTACCTGTCCGTTACTTATAATACTGGTAATTGGTGTTTTAATTTCCAATTGTTTAATCTGCCATGCTAATAATTTTCCTGATTTTTCACCTTGTTCATAAAAAGATTGTTTCAATCTTAGAAGACTCGAGGCAGCTCTATTCGCTGATTTTTTGTCGTATTCAGCTCTCAAAATCAGTAATTCATTCTCCAACCTTGGGTCACTTCCTGCATACACTTTTTCCTGAAGATTTTTTATTTTATGTTCCAATTTAGCTCTCTCCTCTCGAGTCTTCTTAGATTTTGATCCTGTATAACTAATAATATGTCCCCTAATAAAAGCTTTGAAAGCCTCCCACTTTACACATGCTGATGTTTGTGTAGTATTGATGTCAAAGAACTCGTCTATCTGTTTTTCTATATACTTGACAAATTCCTCATCCTGAAGCCATTTATGCTGAAATTGCCATCTACCTGATTCCTTTGTCAATTTTTTATCTACATATATTAGACAACAGGGTGCATGATCAGAGATCACGATGTTATCATAAAAGCAGTTTTGAATCTTGGACCTTAATTCTGTGGAAATCAAAAAATAATCAATACGTGAGAATGTCTTGTAGGTACTGGAATAACAAGAATAGGCTTTAACTTGTGGTTTCATTTCTCTCCATATATCTAACAATCTCAATTCTTTCATAAAATGATTAATAGTCATCCTACATCCAATGTGCGTACAATCCAGTCCTGTTGATCTATCCACACCTGGATTCAATGTACAATTAAAATCCCCTGCTATTATATGTTGCCCTGTAAGTGATGATAAGATGAGAAATAAATTAGCAAAGAACTTCTGATCATCTATATTGGGACCATATAAGTTCACAAGATTTATATTTTCTAATAGCAAAGAACCTTGAATGATTACATATCTTCCAAATTTTTCTCCAATTACATTTTTCACTTGAAAAGGAACTGATTTATGTATGAGAGTCATAACTCCCCTGGCTCGGGATGAAAATGAAGAGGTGAATACACTTCCCTGCCATCTACTCCTAATTCTTTTAACATCCTCCTCTATCAGATGAGTTTCTTGTAAAAACACAATTCTTGAACCCATGTCCTTTATTTTATTCATAACTTGTTTAAGTTTTTTTAAATTTTGTAGACCTCTGCAATTCCATGAAGTTAAATTAAGATTAACACTTTGGTCCATGATCAATAGAGAGTTTGGGATTACCTTGCAGTGTAAACATGCTCATACAGAGAAGCAAAAACATGAGTGGTTGAACATTCATCCTACAAACTACACACAAACAAATTTCCCCTTCCCACACTTGTGGCAAACCCCCCAAAATCAAAAGAAAAATTCTGTCTCCCGATATAGCCATCGACCGTTCCACACCCACGGGGAACAGCCTAAGCCACTCCTTCTTCATCCTCCCAATCACCCTAACTCTACTGCTTTTAATGACGTAACATTAACTCTCCTCTGTAGTTTTCCAACTTAACTCCAAAATTTTTAACAACTTTGTACATCATAGTTTTTTTGTTTGTTTGTTTGTTTTGTTTTTGTTTTGTTTTTTTAATATATAATACAATCTATATTTTGTAAACTTACTATTTACTTCAAGTCAGTCAGATGCCTGTGCAAATGCTTAATTATTCTACCTTATATTTTGTTCATGCTTAGCTCCCACCAGTCTCTTCTTCTTCTTTGATCTTCTTGATGAACTCCTGCGCCTCCTCTGGGGTCTTGAAGATGTGGGTTCTGCCCTCATACGTGGTCAGCAGTCTCGCAGGATAGATTACACCATGACGAATCCCAAGGTTGCGCAGCTCCTTACGTACGGGATCAAACTGCTTCCTCAATTGCTGGATTCCTGTGGCCAAATCTGGGTAGAACCGCACCTGCTGGTCCTGGTGTTTAATCTCTTCTTTAGCACGTGCAGCGTTGAAGATCTTCATCCTGTCTCTGTTGCTAAGAAACTTCATAATTAAGGTCCTCGGCGGTCCCTTATCTCTCCGTGGGCCAATACGATGTGCTTTTTCCAGAACCACTGCTGATTGCAACTCCTCGCTGCCCAGCACCTCCGGAATCCACTTTTCCAGAAAGGAACATACGTCCCGACCTTCTGATTCCTCTGGAAGACCCACCAGCCTCAAATTATTCTGTCTCGACCGAGATTCCAAATCCAAAATATTATCTTCCAGAGATTTATTTTTTTTTTCCAAAGTGCGCACCTTTAATTGAAGACGGGTGACGTCATCTTCAGCACTAGCGAGACGGAGCTCCATCTGCGCCGTTCGTTCTACACAGTCACCCAATTCCTTTCTTATTCCTTCCAACGCTGTCATAATCCCATCAAATCTAGAGGAAAAGTCCGCTCTCATTGAACTCATGGCAGCCATCAGCGCATCTGCGCCATTCCCCGCAGAAATCGCACCGTTGCCAGCCTCCTCCGCCATATATGGAGTTTTGTTTGCTGCGTCACAGACCTGAAAGTCCGTTAATTTGGACTGTTTCGGCGGCTCGCTTTTTCCTTTTCCTGGTTTTCCAGCCTTAGGCTTCGCCGACATATCCTCGCCCAAATGCTGGGATACGTTCTGTCCCAAATGAGAGAGTTATTTGCCGATTTTTTTCTCCAGGAGCAGAGCAGAGCGAGACACGTCCGTCCTACGTGGCAGCCATAACCGGAAGTCCGTGACACAAGTTTTGTTATTTTAGCTGTTTACGAAAACATATTCAGGATACAATTATATAATCAATATGGGCTTAAAGTGCAGACTCTCAGCTGTAATTTGAGAGTATTCACATCCAAATTGGAGCAAGGGTTTAAGAATTACAGCTCTTTAATACGTAGCCGCCTCTTTTTCAAGGGACCAAAAGTAATTGGACAATTGACTCAGAAGGCTGCAAAAAAAAAAATTGTTCCGGCCCCGGATTATGAGCTGCATTTTGGTGTGCAATAACTGATGTTTGACCCATCTTTAATGTCCTTGCTTTTGACTTTAATGCATCAAACACCGTAAAGACTGAAACATATCAAACACAAGAAACATTATTTCAGCTGTGGACACAAAATTCTAGTATTACAGAAATTAAATCATACTGCATACACACAAATGTAAACATTTATGATCTCAAATTGATAGATTTTTTAGGTTTACTGAGTTGTTGCAAGAAAGCTACCAGCAAAAATTATGCAGCATTTACTGTAAACAAATACAACAGATTATCAAATCCACATTTAAAATTGTATGGCTTGTGCACATCAGATTTTCATATTAAAAACACACACAAAAAGTTTCTATTCTTTGGACATGTGCATATTCAAACAACCATCATTAAGCTTCAACAGAGTTAAACATTTCACTAACCACTTTGCCGGGTCGCAGCCTTCCGAGGGCAGAAATTCCTTGCAGGCTCTCACATTTTGTCTGCAATTAATAGCCCGGAATAAATACCTTGTAAATTGGTATTTTAGCTAATTTAAAGTCAAGATGTCAATTCAAAACATAACAATAAAATTGACTAGAACTAGGCATCCAGTAAATAATGAAGGATTGCCAGATTTGCACTTCTAAAAACTACCAAGGCCATGCAGGCCGGGAATTGTAGCAGTGACTGACCAGAATAATACTGCATTTACTTCAAGTCAAAAGTACATCCCTATTCACAAATGAAGCTTCAAAAATTACTTTTTCACAACTATTACAGTTTTTTGCACATGCATGGAGACTAGGTGAAGGGTTACATAAGCATGGATTACCACTGACAGTCACATGGTCTAGTCACACTTCAACAAACTTCAAAAATATCATCATCTCTCAAACAACCTACAAAATATTGGGTAGATAATTGGATATGAGGGATTATTTCATCATTATGACAGTTTCACCCTACCTGGGCTGAGGTAAGCAGCTGGATGGCTTTGGATCTTTGTTTTAGCCAGCCATGCTCAATCCATCTGTTGCCGTATTCTGCTGGGCAGGAAGTCTCAAAATCGTCTACTTCCTGTTGTGAATAATACTTATACTTCATGTATTTTTGATGACAAATTATTTCAATAATTTTTAAATCTCAAAGGACAAATTTCCAAACCTAGTTTTTTTTTAAAAATATGGAGGGAATAAAAAAAAGGTAGGGAGTTCCCAAGGGATTCCCCAGAGGTCAAAGGTCATTTCCATGTTGGGGGTTCCCCCAGACACAAAGTAAACAACTTTGACTGGCACACAGAGCCAGGCTGTGAGTATATATACCTGCCAAAACAAATCTTTGGGAGGCATTGCTGTACAACCAAAGGTCAAATACTGGAAAGGATGTCACTGTTGACATATAGCAGGGAAATTGCAACAGTCACAAGAATTGCCATGTTTCTCACATGGATCAAACAAACACAGCTGCTGCCGTTACAAAAATAACAAGGCTGCATGGGCTCTTCCCTCATTAACCTGTCATCAGTTAAGCAGTTAAAAGGTCTGGAGTTGATTCCAGGTGTGGCGTTTGCATTTGGAAGCTGTTGCTGTGGACACACAACATGCGGTCAAAGGAGCTCTCAATGGACGTGAAACAGACCATCCTGAGGCTGAAAAAAAGAAGAAATCCATCAGAGAGATAGCAGAAATGTTAGGAGTGGCCAAATCAACAGTTTGGTACATTCTGAGAAAAAAGAGTGCACTGGTGAGCTTGGGAACTCAAAAAGGTCTGGACATCCACAGAAGACAACAGTGGTGGATGATCACAGAATTCTTTCCATGGTGAAGAACAACCATCCACTCAAGTGAAGAACACTCTCCAGGAAGTAGATGTATCAGTATCTAAGTCTACCATAAAGAGAAGACTTCATGAGAGTAAATACAAAGGATTCACCACAAGGTGCAAACCATTAATCAGCCTCAAAAATAGAAAGGCCAGAATTGACTTTGCCAAAAAACACCTGAAGAAGCCAGCCCAGTTCTGGAACAGCATTCTTTGGACAGATGAGACTAAGATCAACCTGTACCAGAATGATGGGAAGAAGAAAGTTTGGATAAAAACTGGAACAGCTCATGATCCAAAGCACACCACATCTTCTGTAAAACATGGTGGAGGCAGTGTGATGGCATGGGCATGCATGGCTTCCAATGGCACTGGGTCACTTGTGTTTATTGATGATGTGACAAAAGACAGAAGCAGCCGGATGAATTCTGAAGTGTATAGGGATATACTTTCTGCTCAGATTCAGCCAAATGCAGCAAAGTTGGTTGGACAGCGCTTCACAGTACACATGGACAATGATCCAAAACATACTGCAAAAGCAACCCAGGAGTTTTTTAAAGCAAAGAAGTGGAATATTCTGCAATGGCCGAGTCAATCACCAGATCTCAACCCAATCGAGCATGCATTTCACTTGCTCAAGACAAAACTTAAGGCAGAAAGACCCACAAACAAGCAACAACTGAAGACAGCTGCAGTAAAGGCCTGGCAAAGCATCACAAAGGAGGAAACCCAGCGTTTGGTGATGTCCATGGGTTCCAGACTTCAGGCAGTCATTGCCTGCAAAGGATTCTCAACAAAATATTGAAAAGTAACATTTTACTTAGGGTTATGTTTATTTGTCCAATTACTTTTGAGCCCCTGAAATGAGGAGCATTTGTATAAAAATAGCTACAGTTCCTACATGTTTAATCATATATTTTTGTTCAACCCCTTGAATTAAACCTTAAAGTCTGCACTTCAGTTCTGTTGTAGTTGTTTCATTTCAAATCCAATGTGGTGGCATGCAGAGCCCAAATCATGAAGATTGTGTCACTGTCCAAATATTTCTGGGCCTAACTGTAAGTGTGACAAATGTACAAAAAAATTAAAAATCAGGAAGGGGGCAAATACTTTTTCACACCACTGTACATCATTGATGTATCTACACAGGTTACCATCTATTCATCTATCATACCCACTGTACAATACAGGACTATCAGGTGCAGGGTGAAATGTGAGGCGCCAATTAGACTGTAAGGTGCAGTATGGTAGCATAGTTATGACCAGAATACAACATTAGAGTTATTGTACAGTGAAATGGCATGTGGCAGGAAAGATTTCCTGTACCTAACCATTTGACAGTTGAAGTTGTAGCAGTCTGCTGGAGAAAGACAACTACTGTTTTATTATAATGTAGTCATATAATGTAGTCATATTGTTTTGCTGTCATTTCTCTGTCTTAATATATTAATGGATTGCATTTAAATGGTGCCTTTCATTCAAATTTTCAGGAAAGGTGTGTAAAGGCACACTGAACAGATGATTAGATTTTGGTGATGATTTCAAAATGCATACCTCTTCCAAGGCTCTTACCTTCTCACAGAGATTTAGCAACAATACTCCAAATGCTCTGCACTGTGTGTCTATATATATATTTATATTTATAGTAATATGTACATATGTATACTAGCTGCTCTTGTTTTTCTTGCCTTCTGATTGTTGCTCTGAGTGTTGCTATCCCTGTGCTGTTGCGATCCTGGAATTTCCCCATTGTGGGACTAATAAAGGCTTATCTTAAAACTACTGAATGGATTTGGATGACATTTTCACCAGAGGTGGTTCTTGGGCTATAGATGAATCCATTACATTTTGGTGATGATCTGAGAATGCATACCTCAGTTAAGGCTCTGTCATGAACTGCCCTGTCAAGGGCTGATTAACGATGCCACATGCAGGAACTGTGAGTTGCGTATTTAATAACACAAAGGCACACCGTGCACAAGAAACAAAAAGTACTGTTGCGTCTACAATAACTCCAGACACCAAGTGCACAAAATAACAAAAGTACAACACTTGCAGAAATTGAATCCACAAAAACACAAAATAACAAGAATGGCCGGAATGAGTCCCTTGCCCAGAATAGCCTACGGGCTAAGGCATAGGGAAAAATGCCGGAAGACAAGGGAGGCTCATGAGGATTATTTAGCAGACACACAAACCATAGAGAGACCGGAGATACCTGTCGGAGTGAAATGGTACTTACAAATAGAAATGCAGACTAGGAATCACGTCTGATCAGCAAGAAGACCGCAGCACCAAGTGATGAAGGAGAAAGTGATTACACGATAGAGATCAGCTGTGAGTCATGAGAGGAGAGGAGAGTGGACTGACAGCTTGACAGGGGCACTGCCCACTACCACAGCAAAACCCGGAAGTGCCACTGACAGCTGCAGCCCCGGAGAGAGAGAGAACACAAAAGTACAACTATAAAGCGACACCTGAAATGAGGACAAATAAAGACTAAAGGATAAATACAAGCAAATACCAAATATTTGAATAACAAGACAGTGATGAACGTAAACCGGAGAATGAGTAGAACTGAGAAATAATACAAGATATATGAAAACCAACCAAGGATAAAATGACAGGAACTAAGAAACCAAAAATACAACAAAAATGGAAAAAGATGAGACTGAGCACGGCGGAAACCCCTGTGCTCAGATCATGACAGAGTTCCCCCCACCCCCAAGGGGTGGATTCCAGACACCCAGGGTAACATCAAAAGAAGAGGAATAGGACCCACCCACATAGACGACACACCCTATGAAAAAAAACAAGGAAACAAAACCCACCCCGGGCAGGAGGAGGGGGACCCAGGCACGGAGGGACTGAAACAATCCAGAGGAAAAAAAAAAAGAAAAAACCCTCATGACTCACACCCAGAATAAGAGACATAGAATACAAATGATGTAGGGAAGACTAAATGTTCAATTCACGTGGTACTTCCTGAGTTCCTTAGCCACCCAAGCACCTCACAGAGTTCGTTGGGTGGTCTCCCTGAGTCCCTAAGCCACCCAAGCAAACAAAAGAGTTTGTCGGGTGGTTTCCCAGGCCTCCAGAGCCACCTAAATGGCAGGAAGGGTTCACCAGGTGGCCTCCAAGCATCCCTGAGCCACCGGGCCACACAGCACAACACCCCCCCACCTGGAGGCAACAGTTGGAACCAGTGCATACTGTGGATCCAAGGAGATAAGAGATGGGACCCCGATGAGGAGGATGGCTGGCCAGCGGGGAAGCTGAATGGGGAACCCTCTACGGCTTTGGGTAGAGGAGAAGGGACCATAGTGGAGTTGGATGGGGACTGAGGGACCACGGCAATTTTGGACAGGCCTGCAGCACCCTTGGTGGCCCTGGACTGGGACATAGCAGCACCCGCGGTGGCCTCAGGCAGAGGAAGAGGACCCACGGCAACCTCAGGCGGAGGAAGAGGACCCACGGCAACCTCAGGCGGAGGAAGAGGATCCACGGCAACCTCAGGCGGAGGAAGAGGACCCACGGCAACCTCAGGCGGAGGAAGAGGACCCACGGCAACCTCAGGTGGAGGAAGAGGACCCACAGTGAGGGAGGAGGGCGACCATCAATGGGCTCAGACGATGACTCAGGGGAGAAGAAAAACACCGGGTTACTACCACCGGCAGCAGTGGAGCCCGGTAGGGGGAGCTCAGAGGCAGTTGGCAGCTGCGACCGGCTCTCCCCAGCATGAGCAGGACAAGAAATCTCTAGATCTGATGATGTGAACATAGAAGAGAGCACTTGCCTTGTCTTGGACTCCACCGCCATCCAGGACTCCGGCGATCCGGGCAGGAACGTCTTGAGTCTCCCCGTCACGGCGCCCTCTCTCGTCATGATCACCTTGGAAAAAGGACAAAGAAAAAAATGGAGAACAATCACCGGCAATGGCAGAGCCCAGCGAGGAGAACTCAGGAGCAGAGGATATCTGCAGCTGATTATCCCCACCATGAGTCAAACAAGATTTCTCTGAATCTGCGAAAGGAGAAACAGAACAGAGCACTTGCCTGGACGCAAGCTCCACCGCCATCCAGGACTCCGGCAAACCTGCTGCGACGATACCAGCAGCAGGCATGATGGTGAGTGCAGCTCCAGGACCACCAGGCAAGGCGGCCGACGCAGGTGGCTCATCCGGCATGGCAGCTGGAGGTCACCTCACCACTGGCACCAAATCCCAGACAGCTGAAACCAGGGGACATTCCATTGTCTGCACAGGCTCCAGGTCACAGGGGGCGCTCTCTGCCCGTCCAGATCATGGTTGTGGGGCTGGAACCAGGTTCTCCAGGGCTGCAGGCTCTTCCGTCGTCTGGTGGTTCAATTCCGGGACCGGCGGACACTCAGGGGAGAATGGAAGAGACACGGGGGTTGCAGGTGAGGAAATAATAGCAGCAGTAGGCGGTGAGGACTCAGTGAGCTCCAAATACTGAGCCTCACCACCGGGAATTAGGCAAGAGGATTCATTTTTATGTAAAGGATGAAAAAACACTTGCCTGAATTCCTGGGGCATGATGAATACAGCTGCTGCAGGTCCAGAGTCATCCCTCTTGCTGGCTGTAGTGATTGTGGGCCCCCCTGAAGAACATGGAGAAGCCACCCCTGCAGGCACGATGACAGGCGGCGACTTGGGCTTCCGGCGAAGTGGACAAGGCATCAGAGTCAGGGGATGCTTGATCTTTGGCACAGACCCAGCCCTGTGTGTGTGCGGCGGTGGCGGGCCCACTGTGGGGGTGTCTTGGGGGGGGGGGGGGGCTCGTGCCAGGGGCATGTGCCAGTCTCTGGCCCGGGGGATGGGGGCACTGGCCAGCCAGTCCAGGGGTGTGGGTCTGCCGCACTGGCCACTTAGCGGCACGGCCTCCCTTGGCCCTCCCTCCTGGGGTGGATGCCTGGCTGTCCTGGGGCTTGTTGGCCTTGGGACATTTGTGTTCTGTGGGGGTTGGTGGCATTGTCCTGCTTGCTCGCGGTTTGTGTGTGGGGGGGGGGTGCTGTGACCGGCCACCCTCTTTGTACGTTTCCTGGCAAACCACTCACATACACACACTTATTTTGTGCACACTCTTATACACACATATATGTCTCTCCTTTAACAGGTGCAGATATCAGACTCTGGTTGAGACCCCTTCAGTAGAAGAAACAGTCTGTCTTCCGTTTGTTTCAGTTATATTAGTCTGTTTGTCTTCTTTGTCTGTTCCTCTCCATTTTCTCCCCCCCCCCCCCCGCCCCCCGTCGGGTCCTTCATGCATAAAGCAATTTAAATAAAGTATTAAAAGTTATTACAAGGAGTTTATAAACAATATACAGTACACACATATATATATATATATACAGTGGGGCAAAAAAGTATTTAGTCAGCCACCAATTATGCAAGTTCTCCCACTTAAAAGATGAGAGAGGTCTCCAATTTTCATCATAGGTATACCTCAACTATGAGAGACAAAATGAGGGGAAAAAAAATCCAGAAAATCACATTGAAGGATTTTTAATGAATTAATTGGTAAATTCCTCAGTAAAATAAGTATTTGGTCACCTACAAACAAGCAAGATTTCTGGCTCTCACAGAGCTGTAACTTCTTCTTTAAGAGGCTCCTCTGTCCTCCACTCGTTACCTGTATTAATGGCACCTGTTTGAACTCGTTATCAGTATAAAAGACACCTGTCCACAACCTCAAACAGTCAGACTCCAAACTCCACTATGGCCAAGACCAAAGAGCTGTCAAAGGACACCAGAAACAAAATTGTAGACCTGCACCAGGCTGGGAAGACTGATTCTGCAATAGGTAAGCAGCTTGGTGTGAAGAAATCAACTGTGGGAGCAATTATTAGAAAATGGAAGACATACAAGACAACTGATAATCTCCCTCCATCTGGGGCTCCACGCAAGATCTCACCCCGTGGGGTCAAAATTATCATGAGAACGATGAGCAGAAATCCCAGAACCACATGGGGGGACCTAGTGAATGACCTGCAGAGAGCTGGGACCAAAGTAACAAAGGCTACATTGTAGCCGCACATGGGGAGAACATAATGAGTAGCATCTTAGATAAGAACAAAGAGCAGAGTTTTACTTGGAGATAACAGGAAGTTGTGAAGAATGATGCAGTGTGATCTTTTGTGTGTCAGAGACTGCTAGGAGGGTCCTTTGTGTATCAGACACTGCGAGCAGGATGTTAAGGGATTAAGGAAGTGAATGCAATGTGACCTTTGATGTGTAGAAGCGTCTGTAGGAAGACCTGAGTATTTAAGAGTAGAGTTTTGTCTGAGATGTCCTCTTTCTACTATGCTTATGTATGAGATGTGTAATAAACTGCCTGAGACAAATCTGCCTCGTCATTTACGCACTCCACACTGGTGACCCAAGACGATTCATGGAACACGAAGAGAGATCCCCGGAGCCAACCTCTTTGGGATCCCCCAGCCAAGCATATGCCATTACAATCCAGCTACCAGATTTTTGGCAGCACAATCCGTGCTCCTGGTTCCACCTGGTTGAGGCGCAGTTCGTCCTCCGGGGGATATCGGTGGATGACACGAAATTCTACCATGTGGTCGCAAAGCTCGACGCCCACACGGCTCAGCATGTGGAGAGCCTGCTGGATCAGCCACCAACCAGCGACAAATACGGCGCGTTGAAGGCTGCACTCATCCAGCACTACACTCTCTCGGTTGAGGAGAGAGTAGAGAGACTCCTGACACGGACCGGGTTAGGAGATTGCACGGCTATCGACCTGATGGAGAAGATGCTGAGATTGAAGGGCTCGGACGACGACCACTTCATTTTTACCCACCTCTTCCTCCGGAACCTTCCGTCAGCGACGAGAGCGACCCTGGCCAATTCGCCATTGCTGGCCAAGCGGGACTACCGTGCGCTGGCCCAAGAAGCACACCGGATCATCATGGCCAGCAGAGAGCTCACGACCACGGCGGCAGCGAAGGAGCTCGGCGCGACGGCCGGAGGAGGTGAGGAGCCATTGACGGCGGTAGCAGAACCACTGACGACAGCGGTGGCGGGGGCCAAGGAACGCGGAGGAGACATCCTTTGTTTCTACCACCGCCGCTTTGCAGAGAAGGCACGCAAATGTATACCACCGTGCCAGTTCAAGCGCTCGGGAAACGCCAAGACCGGGGGTCGGTAGCAGCTGCGGCCCTCGGGGAGGAGAACAAGCTGCTCTACTTGACGGACGCACGCTCGGGGAGGCATTTCCTTGTGGACACCCGCGCCCAGTTGAGTTTCATCATGCCGTCCTACGCCGACCGGCTGGCAGGATCCAGCGGCCCCCAGATGGCAGCAGCAAACGGCTCGGAGATTAAGACCTTTGGTGAGAGGACTCTACTTCTGTCGCTACATGGCCGTGCATTTGAGTGGACTTTTGTCGTAGCAGCATTGAATTTCAATATATTGGGGGCTGATTTTTTTGTGCTCACATGGGTTGTTGGTTGATGTCGCTAACAGGTGCCTGGTTAATGCACTGTCTTTTGACTCTATCCCCTGTACAGCTCGAGCGTCCCGGCCAACAGCACAAGCCAACGTCACAGCTGCATGCGGTAAGTTCCACACACTGCTCACTCAGTTCCCAGCACTTACGGTCCCGACATTTTCGGCAACCGTCGCTAAACATGGGGTGGAGCATTTTATTACCACCACCGGGCCGCCCGTTTTTGCAAAACCTCGGCACTTGGACGCAGCTAAACTGGTCATAGCGCGCGAGGAGTTCACCAACCTGGAGAGGCTGGGCATCATCAGGCGTTCAAACAGCCCATGGGTTTCCCCGCTACACATGGTCCCTAAAGCTGACGGTTCGTGGCGAGCTTGTGTAACGGATGCCAACTAGTACTGTTCGGCGTAGAACGTTAGTAAACCTCCCTCCCGAAAAAGCCTCATACAGTATCGGTAGCGCTGAGCTATCGGTCGGACCTTTAGCTCAGCACGATCGTGCTGTGTCTCCCATGCTCGAACTGTGTTAGTTGACTGAGAGGTCGCGGGTTCGTGTCCCGTGTGGGGCGAACTGCGCAGGATGATCTCTGTCACAATGGTGCTGTGAACCCGGGATGGGAGTGAGGTTTAAGGGGGAGAGTGTAACGGATGCCAACTAGTACTGTTCGGCGTAGAACGTTAGTAAACCTCCCTCCCGAAAAAGCCTCAAACAGTATCGGTAGCGCTGAGCTATCGGTCGGACCTTTAGCTCAGCACGATCGTGCTGTGTCTCCCATGCTCGAACTGTGTTAGTTGACTGAGAGGTCGCGGGTTCGTGTCCCGTGTGGGGCGAACTGCGCAGGATGATCTCTGTCACACTTGCAGGGATTTCCGCAGGCTGAACAATGCCACAGCGCACGACCGCTACCCAATTCCTCACATCCAGGATTTTTCCATTCACTTGGCGGGAGCCCGCGTTTTTTCTAAAATAGACTTGGTCCGCGGTTACCACCAAGTCCCAGTGCGTGCTGAGGACATACCCAAAACAGCGGTGATAACTCCGTTTGGTCTATTCGAGTTTTTGCGCATGCCATTCGGGCTTAAAGGGGCTGCACAGACGTTCCAATGCATGATGGATGCAGTGTGCGCGATCTCCCTTTCGTATTCGTCTACCTGGACGATATCTTGATAGCCAGCGCGTCCGAAGACGAACACGAAACCCACCTCACGGTGGTTTTCCGGAGGTTGGGGGAGCACGGTTTAATAATCAACCCAGCGAAGTGTCAGTTCGGGGTGACGCAGATTGATTTTTTGGGGGCACCGCGTCTCTCCCGAAGGAGCGGTTCCGCTGCCTGGCAAAGTGCACGCGGTAGCAGATTTTCCCCGACCGCAAACGGTCAGGGCGTTACAGGAGTTTTTGGGAATGGTGAATTTTTATAACCGTTTCCTCCCCCACGCAGCGCAGCTCATGCATCCACTGTACGCCGCACTCAAAAAACAGAAACCCGCAAATAAGATCGAATGGTCCCCGGAGCGAGAGCGAGCGTTCTCGGAAGTCAAAGCAGCCCTGGCTAACGCTGCGTTGCTGGCACATCCACACCCAACGGCCCGCGTAGCGCTCACTACTGACGCGTCAGATGTGGCCATAGGGGCGGTCGTGGAGCAGCGTGGAGCCGGGGCTTGGCAGCCGCTCACCTTTTTCAGCAGGACTTTGCGCGATAGTGAACGTAAATACAGCGCGTTTGACAAGGAGTTGTTGGCTCTCCACTTGGCCATTCGCCATTTCCAGTTCTGGCTGGAAGGACGCTGTTTCACCGCGTTCGTTGACCACAAGCCACTAACATTCGCGATGGCCAAGGTTTCAGAACCATGGTCGGGCCGGCAGCAGAGACAGGTAGCCGCGATCTCAGAGTTTACTACCGATATTCAGCATGTGTCGGGTAAACTGAATGTAGTGGCAGACTGCCTCTCACGCGCCGTGGCGGCCCCGGTCCGCGTGCGGATAGATTACACAGCCATGGCCGCGGAGCAGGTTAGTGACACGGATGTGCATGCGCTCCAGTCTGGACCAACAGGGTTAAGGCTGGAGAGCAGGGTGCTGCAAGACGGTATGCCCCCCCAATCTGCGATGTCTCCACTGGGCAACCGCGTCCCGTGGTACCGGCTGCGTGGCGCCACCGCGTTTTTGACTCAATTCATTCTTTAGCGCACCCGGGAGTGCGCGCGTCAGTCAAAATGGTAGGAGAGAAATTTGTGTGGCCAAGCCTTCGCAAACAAGTGAAAGAGTGGGCAGCAGCCTGCATGGTGTGCCAACGAGCCAAAGTACACAGACACACGAGAGCTCCCTTGGAGCCGTTTCACATCTCGGCTAAGAGGTTCGACCACGTTCACGTGGACCTCGTGGGCCCCTTCCCGCCATCACAGGGGTGCACGCACCTTCTGACAATGGTGGACCGCACCACGCGCTGGCCGGAGGTGGTTCCACTGGCATCAACCACAGCCGAGGAGGTCGCGCGCGTTTTTAACAGCATGGGTGGCGCATTTTGGAGTCCTGTCGGACATTACGTCCGACAGAGGCCCTCAATTTGTTTCCGAACTTTGGGCAACAATGGCCCGCAGCCTGGGTGTCACAATTCACCGCACAACCGCATACAATCCACAGGCTAATGGGTTATGCGAACGTTTTCATAGGTCATTGAAAGCGGCTCTCAGGGCATCACTGACGGATGCAAATTGGGTAGACAAGCTACCGTGGGTTTTATTGGGGTTACGTTCTGCACCTAAAGAGGATTTGGAAGATTCCCCGGCTGAACTCGTTTTTGCGCAGCCACTTTGGCTGCCCGGGGAGTTTCTCCCAGATAATCCTGCGCTGGGCAGCTCCCCGTCTCAGCTGTTGCACCGTAGCATTGACACAAACATGCTGCCGGGCCCTGTTCACCACAGTTTTCCGCGCGTTTTTGTGCCTAAAACTTTGAAAAACGCGGAGTTTGTTTTTGTCAGACACGATGCACATCGCCCCCCACTGCACCCACCTTATGATGGACTGTTCAGAGTGCTGGAAACAGGGGACAAGCATTTTTTGCTAGATTTGGGGGGTAGGAGGGAAAAGGTTGGCATAAACAGACTCAAACCCGCTTTTGTGGTGGCGGACGAGCAAGTGCTGTTGGCGAGGGCCCCTCGGCGTGGAAGACCCCCACGGGGAGCTTCCCAGAGTAAAATTTCACCAGCACACCCACAGGGACAGACAAAAGGTTTTCACCCCCAAACACCAGCTCCCCAGCATGACAGCGCCGCGGAGGCGGTGAATCCTGGTTACAGCAGATACGGGAGAAGACTGAAGCCCAAGCAGCATGTGTCATAACCCGAGTGTCGGTTCTGGCCACACTCGGGTCTCATATCTTTTTGTTCCCTGGCTTTGGCAGCTGAGGGTTCCTTCCAGCTCCTCGGGCTCTTATTGTGAAGGCGCCCGGGGGAGCTCCCTGCTGTCAAAGTCAGCTGCTGCTCTGCTGTCATTAGCAGCAGCTGTGCCACGTTGGGGTCATTAGCCGCCAGAGATATAAGCGGGTGCTAAATGTCCTCCAGCGCGGCAGTCTCTGTTATATCCTGTTATGATCACCTGCTATGCTCTTCTGTATGTTCAGCCACGTTCCGTCGTGCTCCTGTTATTCTCAGGTATGTTCCTTTGAGACCTTACTCTCACTGTTGTCCGTCTGGCGCATCGGGTGTCCCCCGGTTCAGACGTCACCCAGCCACTGTATGTGTTCTGTGAGTGTTCTACCTTATCCTCAATAAATTACCACTGCAAACTCTCTGGTGACTGAGGCGTCTTGTGACGGTCCGTGAGGGCCGTTGTGACAGTAGACTGCCGCCAAACGCCCGGAGAGGAGGCGTTGCATCGAGACGCCATTCACCGTGTAGTTTGCAGTAGTGGACTGTTTGTTCCTACCTGTCTGGGTGCCGTGTTGAAGCATGCCATCGTGGAGGTCTCGTGCTCGGAGGCAGGACGCTGTTCTCGCTGACACCCTCGAGCGCGTGGACAGAGTCCTTGTCGCCGCCTCCCTCCTCGAATACAACAGCGAAGTGCCCTGGTACCTGGACCTAGCCGAGGAAATTCTGGATTCTCTTCCCCGCTTCACTAATCATCCAGAGGTAAGCGTGAGGAGAGATGACGTCGCCGCCCAGCGTGAGATACTCCGAGGGCTGGAGGGAAATCCTGGCAGGAAGCTGAAGCGGAGGAGACGTCGCCCCTCGCTTCGGGATCCCATTCCTGCCTCCGTTCAGGCCCGGGAGTTCGCACCACCCGGAGGTCTTTTCCCATCGGGCATGTCGTCACTCGGGATTCCCCCAGAGAAGCTGCAGATGACAGCAGAAGAGATCTGGGACCGGGTGGCTGCTGCTTGCTCCGCTAAGAATCCTCCGGCGTGTATGAAGCATGTGGTGGCGGCGGTCAGACTGGTGGAGAGGAATCCAGCGCTGCGTGAGTTTCCTGAGTTTGCTGACTTGCTTGCCGCCGTTTCTGCTCAGGAACGGCGATTTCCGGACCTCACCTTCGCCTCACCCCCTACAAGGAACCGTCGTCACTCCGGCTTCCAACCTCGGCTAGAGCCCCGTCTGGATGCTGTCCCGGGTCGCCGCAAGGGCTCAACCCCCCACACAGCTGTCACTCCCGCGCCTCGTCAGAGGGGAATCCCCACAGCCTCGTCTTCTCCCGGGCCCTCGCCTGCTGTTCCGTCAGCGTTCCATGCCCGACTGACTCCGGCTGTCGCCCCCTCCTCCTCGTCGCCTATCCTGGCTGCTGTGTGTCACGAGAGCTCCGTTTCGGCGAGCTTCATCCCGGATCCGCCTCGAGTGGCCTCATCTCGTCTTCCCAGAGGGCCCTCTGTCGCCATCCAGCGGGGAAAGGAAGGAATGACGTCCCCCACAGCGGAGACCATCTTACCCTTAGGGGAAAGGCGAGTGCATGATAATTCCTCTTCTTTTGACATTGTCTTGCCTTGTCTGACTCCTAGGGGTGGAGTTCGGGGTATGCAGCCCCCCGAGCTCCCTCCACCCGCTGTGGATGAAAGTAATAACCCTGCTTCCTCTGTGTCTCCCCCCGCTGAGCGGTCCTCGATGTCAGACCAACGTCGCTGGATGAGGAGGGGGCCTGCGGTTCTGGAGAGCCTGGTTCCGGTTCCGCAACCACACCATGGGCGGAGGAGGAGAGCGGACTGCAGCGTGGAGCCATCGCCGATGAAGAAGCATCCCCGGGGTTCCACGGAGGAGCGGTCCGGTCCAGCAGGGCGAGATTCTCCTGCCACCACGCCGTGCGGGCCACCGGCGTGGACATCGGTGCCGGAGGACTCTCTAGCTGCACGCACCATCATGCCAGCTGCGGAGCCCGACGCAGCTGAGTGGGAGCCTGAGGACGACCTCCTGACTTCTGAGCCCGGATCATCGCAGTCCTGGACGGCGTCAGAACCCGAGCTCAGACAAGTGCTCTGTTTTATCTTTCTTCTTCACCTTTTAGAGCACTTTTGCCTGTCTCAAGGGGAGATGAGCCGGGTGCAGCCGCCCGCTGCGTCCGAGCTTATCTCGCCGGGTTCTGGCGCTGCTGGTGATCCTGATCCCGGGTTTTCTCTCTTGTGTGAGTCTTCTCCCAGGGTCGCCGGCGAGGGGCTGCTCTCGCCTGCTGCGCCAGAGGTTCCGGTTTCGAGGTTGGAGGTCGAGTCTGGTGCCACGCCGACCGGGTCCACCGGGAGTGCTGTTCCGGTCCAGTTGGGGTCCACCGTGGGTTTGGTTCCGGAGGCCCAATCGGGGTCCACCGTGGGTTTGGTTCCGGAGGCCCAATCGGGGTCCACCGTGGGTGCTGCACCAGCAGGTCCTAGGTTCGGTGAGGGAGCTGCAGATCCCCGGCCACCGGATACTGGACAGGCTCGTTTTCTTCATCACCCTCATCTCCACAGTCATCCTCCTCGTCTCCCTGAGGAGCACTACCCATCTCCACCTGGGGCCGTTGGGGTCCCGAACGCTCCGCCCGGTTTCCCCTCATCTCCCCCCTTTTCTGCGGGATCACCGGCTGCTTCCTCCCAACGGTTCTGGTTGGCTGGTGTTGCGGGGCGGCCGCCTGAAGGGCTGTCTCGTTGGTTTGGTTCTCTGGGCCGGCCCCCCGACCTGTTTATCTTCCTGTGCGGCGACCTACTCCGGCCGCCTGAAACTCTCTTCCCCCGAGCATGGGACTGGGGTAGGCCGCCTGAACTGTCCTCTTTTCCCCTCCCTGTTCTGTGGCCTCTTGTTGCCGGACGACCCCCCCGAACCTTTTGCCCCATCCCTCCGGGCCTGGACTGCGCCCTTTCCGGGTTCCTGATCTCGTCTGTGGGACTGTTGGGGTGTTTGTGGAGGGGGGGGGGATTGTTTTGTGTTTTTGTGTCACTCTGTTTGCCCAAGGGTGTGTTGCCTATTTTGTACTTATTGTGGTTTTGTTCTTGTTACCCGGGATTATGGTTTTTTTTTCTATAGCCTTGTTGGTTGTTTGTCTCTCTCCCTCCTGCCAGCACCCCATCCACCCACCCTAGGGGGGTGGGGGGGGGGCTTGGGTGTTACTCTGGCCGCTCAGAGCTCGGCCTTGAGGGGGAGGTACTGTCATAACCCGAGTGTCGGTTCTGGCCACACTCGGGTCTCATATCTTTTTGTTCCCTGGCTTTGGCAGCTGAGGGTTCCTTCCAGCTCCTCGGGCTCTTATTGTGAAGGCGCCCGGGGGAGCTCCCTGCTGTCAAAGTCAGCTGCTGCTCTGCTGTCATTAGCAGCAGCTGTGCCGCGTTGGGGTCATTAGCCGCCAGAGATATAAGCGGGTGCTAAATGTCCTCCAGCGTGGCAGTCTCTGTTATATCCTGTTATGATCACCTGCTATGCTCTTCTGTATGTTCAGCCACGTTCCGTCGTGCTCCTGTTATTCTCAGGTATGTTCCTTTGAGACCTTACTCTCACTGTTGTCCGTCTGGCGCATCGGGTGTCCCCCGGTTCAGACGTCACCCAGCCACTGTATGTGTTCTGTGAGTGTTCTGCCTTATCCTCAATAAATTACCACTGCAAACTCTCTGGTGACTGAGGCGTCTTGTGACGGTCCGTGAGGGCCGTTGTGACAGCATGTGGATTGATGTTTAATGATTCTGTCACAGCATACGGACTGTTATTCTTTTGTTCGATCCAATATGCTCGGGGGGGGGGGGTAGCCGCACATAGGGAGAACATAATGAGTAGCATCTTAGATAAGAACAAAGAGCAGAGTTTTACTTGGAGATAACAGAAAGTTGTGAAGAATGATGCAGTGTGATCTTTTGTGTGTCAGAGACTGCTAGGAGGGTCCTTTGTGTATCAGACACTGCAAGCAGGATGTTAAGGGATTAAGGAAGTGAATGCAATGTGACCTTTGATGTGAATGCAATGTGACCTTTGATGTGTAGAAGCGTCTGTAGGAAGACCTGAGTATTTAAGAGAAGAGTTTTGTCTGAGATGTCCTCTTTCTACTATGCTTATGTGTGAGATGTGTAATAAACTGCCTGAGACAAATCTGCCTCATCATTTACGCACTCCACAACATCAGAAACACACTACACGCCAGGGACTCAAATCCTGCAGTGCCAGACGTGTCCCCCTGCTTAAGCCAGTACATGTCCAGGCCCGTCTGAAGTTTGCTAGAGAGCATTTGGATGATCCAGAAGAGGACTGGGAGAATGTCATATGGTCAGATGAAACCAAAATAGAACTTTTTGGTGAAAACTCAACTTGTTGTGTTTGGAGGAGAAAGAACACCATACCTACTGTGAAGCATGGGGGTGGAAACATCATGCTTTGGGGCTGTTTTTCTGCAAAGGGACCAGGACAACTGATCCATGTAAAGGAAAGAATGAATGGGGCCATGTATCGTGAGAGTTTGAGTGAAAACCTCCTTTCACCAGCAAGGGCATTGAAGATGAAACGTGGCTGGGTCTTTCAGCATGACAATGATCCCAAACACACTGCCCGAGCAACGAAGGAGTGGCTTCGTAAGAAACATTTCAAGGTCCTGGAGTGGCCTAGCCAGTCTCCAGATCTCAGCCCCATAGAAAATCTTTGGAGGGAGTTGAAAGTCCATGTTGCCCAGCAACAGCCCCAAAACATCACTGCTCTAGAAGAGATCTGCATGGAGGAATGGGCCAAAATACCAGCAACAGTGTGTGAAAACCTTGTGAAAACTTACAGAAAACGTTTGACCTCTGTCATTGCCAACAAAGGGTATATAACAAAGTATTGAGATGAACTTTTGTTATTGGCCAAATACTTATTTTACCGAGGAATTTACCAGTTAATTCATTAAAAATCCTTCAATGTGATTTTCTGGATTTTTTTTTCTTATTTTGTCTCTCATAGTTGAGGTATACCTATGATGAAAATTGGAGACCTCTCTCATCTTTTAAGTGGGAGAACTTGTACAATTGGTGGCTGACTAAATACTTTTTTACCCCACTGTATATATATGTAAGAGAGAAGCAGATTATTTTCTGCTTACCTTGACAGAACAAGGGGGGAAAAAAAACACTTCATGACTGTGAAGTTCCTATAGAGTCACCACTAGAGGGCAGTATGACCCCGGCCATGACCTGACTATAAAAGGAGATGTACTAGAGCAGGGGTGTCCAACCATGTGCCATGGAGAGCCAAGACCCTGCAGGTTTTCTCTTCTACCCAGTCTCTTCAGCAGGTGTTTTCACTTATCAGCAATCAGTGGGAAGAAGTTCACAGAAATCTGCTGTTGAAGACACTGGTTGGAGGTAAAACCTGCAGGGTCTTGGCTCTCCATGGCACATGGTTGGACACCCCTGTAACTAGAGCCACTGTGTGGTTAGTTGTTGGTTGCAGTTGAAGTGACAAGTAAAAAGTCCTAACTGACACCCGGTGTGTGTGCGCCTCGTCATTACATGTTCCAGGAGAACATTACATGGTTCCAGGAGAACATTACATGGTACCAGGAGTGGGGTCCAAGATAAAACTACGAACCGACGGCGAAGATGAACGCTCTTCGACAGCCGGACGAGTTAAAGTTGACCGGTAACGTCAACGAGAACTGGAAAGCATTCAAACAAAGTTTTGAACTTTATTCGCTAGCTATCGGTCTCCGTGACGAGGAGAGGAAAATAGCATTACTGCTAACAGTAGCAGGGCGAGCGGCGCTAAATGTGTTCAACACATTCATCTTCACGGAAGAAGAAAAAGGCAACTTCGATGCCGTGATGAAGAAATTTGACGATTATTGCACACCGAGAAAGAATGAAACGTACGAGAGGTATGTGTTCAGAAAAAGACTTCAGAAAGAGTCACAGTCCATCGAGCTGTATGTCACAGGCCTACGGTTGAAATGTCAGTCATGCAACTTTGGAACATTGAGTGAGTCAATGATATGGGACCAAATTGTAATTGGGGTCCAAGACAACAAATTGCGGATGCAATTACTGAAAGAGACTAACTTAACGCTGGAGAAAGCGATACAATTGAAAGAATTTAAAAGACTGAAAAACAAACCGAAAATAAGAGATAAAAAGATTAATCTGAGAACATATGACGATAAGCCAATACCCACTAAAGGAATGTGCAGGGTTACACTGTCAAACAAAGATAAGACAGTGAATGCATTGTTTGTACTTGTTGATGGAAATAGACAAGCAATTTTGGGTTTAAAAACATGCGATCAGCTAGGTCTGATCAAGAGGGTGAATGTCATTGATACAGACAAGGTGACAGCACGAGAAAATACAGAGGCTATAACAAGTAAGCACAAACACACTGACTGGGTGAAAGAATACAAAGAGGTGTTCAAAGGAATAGGCCGCCTACCAGGCAAACAAAAAATTAGGCTGAAAGAGAATGCAGAGCCAGTCATACATGCAGCAAGAAAAGTGCCAATAGCTCTTAAAAAGAGGCTGAGGGAAACACTAGACTCACTGATAGCAGACGGAGTGGTCAGAAAAATAGAAGAACCAACTGAATGGGTTAACTCACTAGTTATAGTGGAGAAGCCAAATGGAGATTTGAGATTGTGCATAGATCCGAAAGATCTAAATAAAGTAATACAGCGGGAGCATTACAGGCTACCAACAAAATCTGACATAACCAGCACAATGAGTGGAGCAAGTTACGTCACAAAATTAGATGCCAAATCTGGGTTTTACCAAATAGTGCTCGATGAGGAAAGCGCTAAATTGTG
The DNA here is from genome assembly GCA_020510985.1 of Pholidichthys leucotaenia. Lineage (NCBI taxonomy): Eukaryota > Metazoa > Chordata > Actinopteri > Cichliformes > Pholidichthyidae > Pholidichthys > Pholidichthys leucotaenia. The sequence goes on along the minus strand of CM035839.1, from coordinate 88,380,096 downwards.
CACATTTAATACGCCATTCGGAAGGCATTGCTTTCTACGAATGCCGTTCGGGATTAGCTCAGCCCCTGAAATTTTCCATAGAACTGTGCAGCAATTGTTTGACGGAATAGAAGGGGTGGGAGTTTTTCTTGATGATGTGGTAGTCTGGGGAAAAACAAAAGAGGAGCACGACGAAAGGTTGGCAAGAGTTCTCACACAGGCGCAAAAGTCAGGTATGAAACTGAATAAGAGTAAGTGCCAATTCGGGGTACGGGAGATTACATACCTGGGAGAGAAATTATCTGGGGCAGGCGTGCAACCAGATCCGGAAAAAGTGCGAGCCATAGCAGAGCTGCCAGTACCGCAGGACAAAAATGACTTGCAAAGAGCCTTAGGGCTAGTCAATTACATGGGAAAATTTATCCCAAATTTATCAGCTAACACAATAGCTCTTAGAAGCTTGTTAGAGACCAATACAATGTGGCAGTGGATGGCAGAGCATGCCAGAGAATGGGAGTGGCTCAAAAGCAGTCTAATAAAGGAGCCAGTGTTAAAATTCTATGATCAGGACAAACTGCTAAAAGTGTCCACAGATGCGTCCAAAGCCGGCCTAGGAGCTGTGCTATTGCAAAAACATGACACAGAGTGGTATCCAGTCGCATACGCATCGCGCACCATGACAAGCGCAGAAAAAAATTACGCGCAAATAGAGAAAGAGACTCTAGGTGCAGTGTTTGGATGTGAGAAGTTTCATGAATATGTGTATGGAAGGTCAGTAATACTAGAAACAGACCACAAACCACTGATTGCGATCTCACAGAAGCCACTGGGTGACGCACCACCGCGCATCCAGCGTCTAATGTTAAGATTACAGAAATATGACTTGAAATTTGAGTTTACACCAGGCAAGCAACTAATTGTAGCCGATGCGCTGAGTAGGGCTAGCTTGAGCAACACCAGCAGCACAACAGAGGAAGCTGTGCAAATACATGTAGACTCTATTAAGGCACACATGCCAGTGTCAGATGCAAAATGGACGAAGATAGTGAAAGAAACACAAAAAGATGAGAAACTAAAAAGAGTAATGGAACAGATACATCAGCCAGGACAGGTTATGATTGACAAGCCTTACCAACACTTTAAAGGTGAACTGTCTGTGTTAGATGGGGTTCTGTTAAAAGGTACAAGGATAGTCATACCTACCTCCATGAGATCAGAAATGGTTAAATTAGTGCATGAGGGGCATTTGGGTATTGAAAAGTGCAAAAGACGTGCACGTGATGTTTTGTATTGGCCCAACATGCACAAGGACATTGAGGCATATGTGCAGCGCTGTGACATTTGCCAGCGCCACAGGTATCAACAGCCAAAGGAGCCTATGAGGCCCCATGAGAAGCCTCAAGGGCCATGGAGAAAAGTGGGCATGGATCTATTTCAGCTTAAGGACAAGGACTATCTGTTAGTCATGGACTATCATTCCACCTACCCAGAGTTTGCAGGGTTGAGTGACACAACAGCACAAAAGGTGATTGCACATACAAAGACAATGTTCGCACGCCATGGAATTCCAATGACTGTTGTAAGCGATAACAGACCACAATTCACGAGTCAGTGCTTCAAAGACTTTGCAGACACATATGGGTTCAAGCACGTGACCTCAAGCCCTCTGTACCCACAGTCGAATGGGTTAGCACAAGGATCACACAAACAAACTCGATCCCAAAGAAATGGCGGACAGCAAAGGTCATTGCCATCCCAAAACCTGGCAAAGACCACAAATTACCAGCAAGCTACCGCCCAATCTCCCTACTCAGCGTTCCTTACAAAATCATGGAGCGCCTAATTCTGCAACGCATTTCCCCAGAGGTAGAGGATATTCTAAGTGTGGATCAAGCAGGTTTCCGCAAGGACCGCAGTACAGGAGAACAAGTACTGGCCCTAACCACCTTCATCGAAAATGGCTTCGAGAGCAGACTGAAGACAGGGGCTGTGTTTCTCGACCTTACAGCCGCCTATGATACGGTCTGGCACAAAGGCCTCCTCCTGAAACTTATAAAGGCGATCCCTGCTTGGGCAACAGAAATTATAAAAACCCTGCTGACCAACCGAAGGTTCAGAGTCCACCTCAGTCAGAAGACAAGTGCATGGAGAATGCAGAAAAACGGACTCCCACAAGGCTCAGTTCTAGCTCCAACTCTGTTCAACCTCTACATAAACGACCTGCCTACTACAAAATCCCGCAAATTCACCTATGCAGACGACATCTGTTTGGCATTCCAAGCACCAGACTTTGAACCACTGGAACGGGTGCTCACGGAAGATCTTGCCAAACTGGACCAGTTCTGCAAAATCTGGCGCCTAAAACCAAGCCCAGCAAAAACCGTCTCCAGTGTATTCCATCTCCACAATGCAAAAGCTGCCAGAGAACTAAACATCCACCTGAGCGGACTCAAGCTTAAGCATGCCCCAAATCCAACTTATCTTGGAGTGACCCTTGATAGGACCTTATCCTTCAAGGAACATCTAAAGGGGACGGCTGCTAAGGTGAAGGTACGAAACAACCTGCTCTGCAAGCTCGCTGGTGCAAAATGGGGGGCGGCAGTCTCCACCCTGCGCACCTCAGCACTGGCCCTTTCATACTCTGTAGCAGAATATTGTGCCCCTGTCTGGTCCAGGTCATCTTACACACACCATGTAGACACCCAGCTCAACACAACCATGAGAACTATAACTGGAACAATCCGCTCAACACCACTCCCCTGGCTCTCTGTACTGTCAAACATAGCCCCTCCACACATCCGGCGAGCAGCATTAACTCAAAGGATGCTCCAAAAAGTTAAAGATTCTCCTCACTTACCAATCCATGCAGATATCTACACTCCACCCACTGCCCGACTTTCATCCAGACGGCCGATTTGGAAAAACCCTCCCCCAGCTGACTTTACCATCCAGACAGCTTGGCAAGAGGAATGGGAGACCAAGGAGGTCCCAAACAAACAGCTGGTGATAAACCCCAACCAACAGGTCCCGGGCACCAACCTCCCAAGGAGACAGTGGTCTACACTCAATCGCTTCAGGACTGGACATGGCCCCTGCTTGGCCAGCCTTTACAGATGGGGCAGTAGCCCTAGCCCACTGTGCGCATGTGGAGAGGAGCAAACAATGGAACACATCATAGAGGCTTGCCCGCTCCAAAGACTGGAAGGAGGATTACACACCCTCCATACAGCAAACCAGCAGGCAACTGCTTGGCTTAAGGACTTTGCATTCGCTAAATAAATGGGTTAGCAGAGAAAGGGGTGCAAATTGTGAAGCGCATACTGAAAAAAGCTGCAGACAATGCAGAAGACCCACATCTGGCGATCCTGAATTACCGAGCATCACCACTGGAGAATGGACTGTCCCCAGCAGAAATGCTCATGAACAGAAAACTCAGAACGCGACTTCCATCAGCATCACAGGTGATGGAAAAGAGAGATGTGAGGCGTGATGAGAGGCAAACTGAACTGTACAACAGAACAGCACGACCTCTGAGACCACTTGCACATGAGGACATTGTGCGAGTGAGATGTGATGGAGAATGGGGACCGCTGGCAAAAGTGGTCAAGGAAACAACTCCCAGATCATATGAAGTCATCACAGAGCATGGGAAAACAATGAGGCGAAACCGACGTCACTTACTGAAAGTGCCTCAGACAAAAATGAGAGTCACAGACAGTGAAACAAGCGACATGCTAATACCCAGCCAAACCGAACAATTAGAAATGGCTGAGAACCAGAACATAGAGACAGACACTAACGAACAGACTGAGGTGACACAAAGGAGATGCTCACAAAGGCAAATTGTGAAACCGAAAAGATTGATTGAGGAAATGTAAGGAGTACTGAAATGAATGAAGAAAAAAAAAAAAAATGTGTTGATGTTGAATTGTAAACAGAGAAAAAAAAAATGTGTTGATGTTGAATTGTAAACAGAGAAAAAAAATTGAACTTGTGATTCAGTGTACAAGGTTGAAAGAAATGTAAATAGAAATGGAGTTTATTTTGTATATTGAAATTTGAGAAAAAGTTTATAGTTGGATATGTGAAGTTCCTATAGAGTCACCACTAGAGGGCAGTATGACCCCGGCCATGACCTGACTATAAAAGGAGATGTACTAGAGCCACTGTGTGGTTAGTTGTTGGTTGCAGTTGAAGTGACAAGTAAAAAGTCCTAACTGACACCCGGTGTGTGTGCACCTCGTCATTACATGTTCCAGGAGAACATTACATGGTTCCAGGAGAACATTACAATGACTATATAGATGTGAGTGCTATGGGTCTGTAGTCCTTCAGGCTGTCAATTGTGGACTTTTTGGGGATGGGGATTACAGTGGAGGCCTTGAGGCAGGAGGGTACAGTGGCATGCATCAGGGAGAGGATGAACAGCTTGGTAAGGATCTCTGCCAGCTGGTCTGCATATGCTTTGACCACCGCTCCTGGGATGCCGTCTGGACCAGCAGATCTGCAGGAGTTCACTGCTCTGTTGCCTCCTCACCTCGTGCACCTGTAGAGAGAGAGGTGAGGGGGCGAGAGAGAGATGGAGGAAAGGGGGAGTTGGAGGGGGTGTGCTCAAACCGGACAAAGAAGCTGTTAAGCTCCTCTGCCAAGGTGAGGCTGCTGTCTGATGTTGGGGGGGGCCTGGCCCCTGTAGTTGGTGAGGTCCTGGATGCCTGTCCACATCTGTCAGGGGTTGTTGTCTGTGAGGAAGCCCTCCACTTTCCCCCTAAAGGCAATCTTAGCGAGTTTTATGCCTCTCCTCAGGTTGGCTCTGGCAGAGCTGTCCCTCTGTCTGAAGTCTGAGTTGCAGGCTCTGATCAGAGCTTGGATCTCACTGGTCATCCAGGGTTTGCACTTTGGAAAGACCCGGATGTGTTTGGTGACTGTCACATTTTCTACACAGCATTTAATGTAGAAAAGGACAGACTTGATGTAGGAGTCCAGGTCCTGCTGTTGTTACCGGCCTCCAGTCTAGGAGTGCCGTGGCCAGTAACAATGGTGCTGCGCAGATATGGAAAGCTGTGGAGCAGTCAAGGAAGAGACAGGTTTAACTCTTGTAGCACACATGAGCACCACCTTTATTCTCACACAACAAACAAATTACATTATAATATTTTCCTTTTCAACTTTCAAATTGTGGCGGTTTGGATAACCCCCACAACAGACTGGGACAGTCAGCTTGCTACTTCTGTTTTTTTCCGCTGCACTACTGTGATGTGATGTGCCATTCATGCATTGTGATGTTAATGTGCCATTCATGCATTGTGTTCATGCGTCCTGTCCTTACTGTGACCTAGGGACTGATATCAATATGTAGATGTGCCTTGTAACCTCTTTGTCCTGCAGCTGGAGCAGAGGCCAGCAATCTACCTATTGTTATGTATGTCTCTCATATGCAAATGCCCATACCAACTGCTGTGAATGCTCTTTCATGTATTGTTTGTAACTGGGTATAAATGCCGCACATATTCTGTAACTCTGACTCTTCAACTGCTGCTGACACACACACTTTGTGTCTCTTTGCTGAGAGCCTCCGGGCTCGCTCCCGGCGCGCATGCACGGCACCGGGGCGAGCTCCGTGATGGCGGTATGATTCAATAAACCTGCTTAAAACCTCTCGTCACTGCCTTTATTTTATCATCCGCCTTAAAATAAACTTAATAAAGTTGTGCTTAGTAGCCACCAAAACACATTTCTTCTGTCAGAAATAAAATACACTGGCTCTTCTGACTCCACAATTTGTCAACAATGTCACATGAGGCACGTCTCTAACACATACAGTATACTTTAAACTATTCAATATAACACTGCTGATAAAACAAAACCTTTAGGTAAGGAGCTACATTTACACAATTTCTCCATAAACATTAGAAAAACACATCATTTCAGTCAAAATACATTTATGCATACTCAAATCACAATACTAATGTGCGTGTGAATTTTCAATAGGCTAAGGCCCTGCAATAATTACAGTCCAAGCACACCATACCAATTCACCATATTTTAGCATATACATTCACAATAAACCACAAGGAAATATGCTTTAGCATCATCTGTGGAACCATAGCTTACTCTAACATTCTGATTTTACTATAGTACACTGAGAACACACATCTTAAACCATGTTGTCATGCCACATTGTGAAACTAGCTTGACTGTGATGTGACAGACTAACTTCTTCTTGTGTTTTAATGGCGGTTGGCAACCAGCGAAGTAAGTGCATTACTGCCACCTGCTGGTCTGGAGTGTGGAACAGAGACTACATTAGGCTCTAATGGTTGTCTTATGCCTCAAGTTCATCAGGGGTTTAATGTTAAGATTCCCCTTCCCCGACTTCCTCAGCTCCTCTATCAAAAGTGTCCTTTCAGCATTGTTTCTTCAGCTGTCAATTATTGCTTGTGTGATGAATTCTTCAATCTGACAATACTCACATAAGCCATTTGGATGTTTTCCTATAATTTTCAGAGCGCCATTTAAATTTGAGTGCCCCAGCCATATACAGTGATATCACTTCTTTCCTAGACCTTCCAATATGTTTAAAACATGAGTTAACTTTATTTTTAAGACAGTGCAAAAATCTACCCTTTGTTTCCGTGTTCCACTCACCTTGCCACTCTACCTCAGCCCAGATTATTGCTTTGATTTCTGATTTACTTAATGGAATATGTTGGTCAATACTGTTTTTATGTAATGCTTGTTTTGCTAAACAATCAATGTTCTCATTTCCCCATAATCCTACATGAGCTGGAACCCACATGAAACTGAGTGCCATACCTTGCCTTGACTGGTGAGGTTAGAGTAGCTTTGCAGAATCTTAAATATCTTGACGGCATGACTTGTATGAGGTCAAACTTCTAAGGACTGAGACAGAGTCAGAAAAAATTAACATTTCTTTGTTTATGTACCTCTAGCCACTGGAGCGCTAAGAGTACTGCCATCATCTCTACTGAATACACACTCAAACTATTAGATGTCCATTTCACGAAAAAGCAGCCCCCGTAGTCTGCTGATCAGGATCTTTGGAGCCATCAGTATAAATATGTGTGGCAGGGCGGTGGAGTTTTAATGAAAAGCACAACAACCCCACCTGGAAATTTCGCCCCAGGAAATAGTTTTCTACAACCCAAGACCTGTAAGGTCACACAGGTTCGTTACACACAGAGAACCATAGGCATGATTCCATTAGTAACAAATCATTTCTATTAAACAATTTAAAAAAAAACAATCATTAGTTGCTAATTAAGACCATAACAACAGCTGGTTGCCTATGAGTTTTAGCTTAAAATAAATTTCTACTAGGCAAAGGCCTGCTAAGGATCAGGGCTGGGGCTTAGTGGGAGGCTAGCCGGAGAAGGGGGAAAAATGGGTCGTAAACTAAACACTACGTGACTGCACACCAACCAGATGGACACCATGCGTGCACTTCAGAGGGAGTCTGGGGAAAACCACCACCAGGGGAACCGGCTGCCACACACCTCAGGCCCACAGATCCTGTCCTGCAACAAAAGAAAAGATAAAGTTGTTACGAATTAAAAAGGACAAGTGTAGAAAAAAACAAATTTACAAACAAAATAAAATAAACCCAGTTAATGGAATAAAACAAGACACTGCATAGAGTTCCAATTCTCTTGTGTCCTTATAAAATTTTAAATAGATTAAAGGACAACAAGCATATACAAAATGAGACAAACTGTCAAAATAGACAAGACCAAATAAAACATTACAGGATAAACAAAACAGCAGTGTGGGAGTGAGTGGCAGCTGCTGGAAACGAGCCGCACACCGCAGCGCTGATTGCCTAAAACAAAAACTCTTGCCATTAGGGCAACATACAGACTGCTAATGAAGGATAATTAAGAGCAGCATACACAGTGAAGCACGTAAGTTCACCTGCAGAGTTGGATGTAGGAGGCACAGTGGCTCGACCGCGAAGGCACAAAAAGCTAGTGGAAGTAAAAAAAAAAAAAAAAATCACTAAATACACACCCACAGCACACAAACAGTGGCTAGGTGTCTTAAGCTGCCTACCTTAACAAGGGAGAGCTGACCCGAGCGGAGCAGAGCAATACCCCCACACCACAGGACTCACAGCCAACGTACTGCAAGCACAGCAAAAATGTCAACCCAGATGCCAGTCGTCAGTAAAGCACAAAACGTGGAAAACTTACCTTGTTTCTTATTTAGAGGAGCACACCAAAAGAGCTTCACAGACCAATAAAGGCCCACACCAGCGAGCAACTATCCCAGGAAGAAGGAAGTAGCCCGCAGGTGAGGCCTGGCACCTAAATACGCCACATTCGTCCACAGCGCTGCCCAGCAATTAAAGAGCCATGACAGACAGGGGCATAGAGAGGGGAAAAAAAAGAAGGAAGATCCATCCTGCTACATTCTGCCCCTGGCTTTTGCATCATCACCCCGACAATGGGCCAGAAAGAGCTATCAAGACTAAGACCAAGGTCTAAAGAAGGTCAGCTGTACGCTACACACTGGCTGAGGACGTTCATTAACACCACCTTCCCTGTAACCAACAGGCTGTGGCAGATGGTGAACATTGGAATGATGACCAGTGGTGGAACGACTAGTTCGGCGCAAGTCTGGCTGGCCAATTTGAGCTCTGCAATTGTGAAGATACTGCTGATGCAGAGCTACCCTGGGTAAGAGGTGTAGTTGGGGTAATTTTCCCTTCCCATGGAGTCACAACAGAGGGTCCTGCAGAAACAACAGCTGGGTACAGCCGTTTGCGACAATGGGGGTTCCAGCACTAAGAGCCATACATCATCCTCACTAGATGAGTCCCCTTCTGGTTGTACCAAAGTGAGTGGGGACGGAGCCTGAGGAGGATCAACAGGGGGCTCAGGTCCAACCTGGGCCTTCATCATGTCCCGATGGACATGGCGCACCTTCTGTAGATCACACCAGGGCGACAGTATACACCGCTCCCTCACCATCAGGTGCTCTCAATACCTGATGGACCACTGCGCTCCAAAGGTCTTGGATTTCATGCTGACTTCTAGCACTATGGTCCCGGAGGTAGACCAATTGGCCTACTTTCAAAGGTGCTTCCCGAACCCGCTGATCGTAATGGTGCTTTCGGAGTCCTGCAGCAGCCGACAGTTGTTCACGCGCAACCTCAAAAGCCACTTTCAATCTAGCCTGATGCTCAACCACCCAGTCTTGTACTTCTCCTGGAAGTGGGTCCTCAACCTGACCAAGCAGGAAGTCTAGGCTCCCGTCCAAACATCAGAAAGAATGGCGATTCCCCAGTCCCCTGATGAGGTGTAGAATTTTAACAAAAGAGAACCTGGGGAAGACAGGAAGCCCAATCCCACTTTCGGGAGGTGGGGAGTGTGCACAGGAGGTTATGAAGGGTCCTATTGAATATCTCACACTGTCCATTACCTGCAGGATGATATTGAGTTGTGTGAGATTTTTCCACCCCATACAGGTTGCACAGTTGTTGGATCAAGGTGCTTTCAAAACTCTTTCCCTGATCTGAATGAATACAACTTGGGACCTCAAGCTGGAAGAACCACTCGTTGAGTAGTACCTGGGCTACAGTAGAAGTACGCTGATCCCGAGCAGGGACAGCCACAGTGTATTTACTAAACATGTCAGTCATAACGAAGACATTCTCCAACCCATTTCGGGAGGGCTCCAACACAGTAAAGTCTATGGCCACAATTTCATTGGGCCTAGATGCAGACAAATGGCCCATAAAACTATGTGGGACAGGTGCGGAATCTTTTGCGTCTTGGCAACGCTCACATTCTTGGACCCACTGTTTTATGTCGGAAGACTTGCCTGGCCAGTAGTAGCGCTCCCACACCAATTCAGTGGTTGTCTCCATGCCCTGGTGACCATGTTCTTTGTGCAGCCACCTTAAAATTTCCCCTTTAAGGATAGCGGGCAAGATCAGTTGGAGGGTTTCTTCGCCCCCATCTAGGCGAAAGAGTCGACAGTACTGCACCCCCTAATTCTCTACCAAACGGTCCCACTGGTGCAACAATGCCAAAGATGGTCTGGAGAGCTGCTGCCTTTCAGCGTGGGTGAGCCGAACATGCCTCCTCCAAAACGGCAAGACATCCTTCAAGAGAGGATTGGTCTCCTGCAAGGAGCGAAGGTCAGAGAAAGAATGGCTTGGGAGAACACAGCCCAGGGACTGGGTTGCACAGGCAACTGGGACCAGGAGTAAAACTTGCTGGAGGGCCCAAGGGACTGAAGTCCTGGGTACAGTGCATTCAACCAAGCCACAGCCTGAGGTGTACTGCCGAGAAAGTGCGTTGGTGTTTCTGTTGTTTCACCCAGACCGATACTTAATTTTGAAATCGAAAGAGGCAAGTTGGGCAGCCCATCGGTGCTCTGTGGCCCCCAGTTTTACAGTGTGGAGATAGCTCAATGGGTTGTTATCTGTGAAAACCACACACTTGTGTCCCAACAGATATTCCTGGAACTTCTCCATCATGGCCCACTTGAGTGCAAGAAATTCCAGTTTCATGGAACTATAGTTGTCCATGTTGTGCTCAGTGGGTCAGAGGCCTCGGCTAGCATACACCACAGGTCACACACCACCCTCCAAGTCCTGAGACAGGACCTCCTCAAGACCATTATAACTGGCATCGATCTCCAAAATGAAGGGACGTGAGAAGTAGGCGTAGACCAACACAGGGGCAGAGACCAGGCGTGTCTTTAAGGCCTCAAAACTCTCCTCACACTGAGGAGTCCAGGCAGCCACCAGGTCCTTCCCTGTCCCTTCTTGGACTTTGTACCTACGAGTTCGACCACCAGCTTATGCAGAGGGCTAGCCAATTTGGCAAATCCCTCTACAAAGTGCTGGTAGTAGCTAGCAAAGCCCAAAAAGGAGTGCAAGTCAGGTACCATCTGGGGACGCTACCACCTAGGCACAGCCTTAATCTTACCAGGGTCAGTAGAAACTCCTTGGCTGGAGATTACGTGACCCAAGTATTTAACCTCTTTCTTGAAGAAAGCACACTTTCCTAATTTTGCCTTTAGGCCTTCTTCCTGTAGGCAACCTAGGACGGCTTCCAGCCTCTGCATGTGCTCAGGGACTGAGGAGGAGAACACAATGATGTCATCAAGAGAAAGAAGAAGGGACTCACAATGCTGATCCCCAAACATCTGCTGCATCAAGCGCTGGAACGTGGTCGGGGCGTTGCACAAACCAAAGGGCATCCGGTTCCATTCAAAGAGTCCAAAGGGTGTACAAAAGGCTGTCCTTGGTTTATCTTGCTCCAACACAGGAACCTGGTTGTACCCACTGGCCAGATCAATGGTTGAGAACTAGCAGGCCCCAGAGAGCACATCCAAGGTCTCCTCAATACAAGGAAGGGGAAACGCATCCTTCCTAATCTTTTGGTTCAGAAGGCGGTAATAGACGCACAAGCGTATTGCATCATCCTTCTTACGGACCAACACCAGCACCAGCAAATGACATGGTTCCTCAAATCATCACTGACTGGAAACTTCACACTAAACCTCAAGCAACTTAGATTCTGTGCCTCTCCACTTTCTCCAGACTCTGGGACCTGGATTTCCAAATGAAATGCAAAATTTACTTTTATCTGAACAGAGGACATCTGCTGGTGTTTGTCCAGTGTGTTTTATCAAGACCAAAGTCAGCACAGTTGTCTACCAGGAAGTTTTAGAAGACTTCATGCTTCCCTCTGCTGACAAGCTTTATGGAGAAGCTGATTTCATTTTCCAGCAGGACTTGGTACCCCCCACCCCCACACCCCCCCACACACACTACCAAAAGTATCAAAACCTAGTTTAATGACCATGGCATCACTGTGTTTGATTGGCCAGCAAACTTTCCTGACCTAAACCCCATAGAGAATCTGTGGTGTATTGTCAAGATGAAGATTAGAGACACCAGACTCAACAATGCAGACGAGCTGAAGGTCACTATCAAAAGCAATGTGGACCTTCATAACACCTCAGCAGTGCCACAGGCTGATCACCTCCATGCCACGCCACACTGATACAGTAATTAATCCAAAAGGAGCCCCGACCAAGTATTGAGTGTGTACATGGATATACTTTTCAGTTGGCCAACATTTCTATTAAAAAACTATTTTTTAAATTAATTTTATGTAATATTCTAATTTTTTGAGAAACTGAATTTGGGGTTTTCATGGGCTGTAAGCCATAATCATGAAAATTAAAATAAATAAACACTTGAAATATATCACTCTCTGTGCAATGAATCTATATTATATATGGGTTTTGCTTTCTGAAATGAGTGACAAAAAATATTGAGCTTTTTCATGATAGTCTAATTTTTTGAGATGTACCTGTACGTGTATGCAAGCACTTTGTGTAATAGCTAATTAACTAATCTTCACTATTTATTTATTATAACACTGCCACTGTTGTCTGTTGTCTGTTGCTGGTGGTCAAACTTGTAGGAGCTTGACTCTTGACAGACCCAATCGACTGTAATTATTTGTGCCTATCTATATGCGCTATTAAATCTCAGTATAATTATTTTTCCAAGCTCATTTTTGTCAGTCTGAATTATTGTGGTTTCATATTTCAGGATAACTCAGAACCCCTGACACATGCCTTCTTCTTCTTCTTCTTCTTCTTCTTCTTCTTCTTCTTCTTCTTCTTCTTCTTCTTTTAGATTTGATTGGCTGTTGGCAACCAGCCCACAGGTAAAATCTTTACTCCAGCATTTTTCTTTGTGCTCCTCATTTTATTCTTGTGCTTCTGTATTTTTCTGCCTTGGCGCAAAGGCAACGTAGGCATACAGGAATCACTCCATATGTCTGTCTGTTTGTCTGTCTGTTAGCAGCTTTTCAGCTCACCCACTCAAAATCAGCTGAAACTAAAGGCTTGTATCATTGTATCACCATATTTTCTCAACTTTTAATTTCCCACAATTTCCAGATAAGACTTTGTTTTCAAAATAAACACAAATTTAACTCACCTTTACCATCAATGGAGCTGCGAAAAAGGTATTGTAATAACTATGCCCACCCACTTAGAAATGGCAGTGTTGTGGTATATATTACTCATATATTCCATACCTGCATACGTTAGAGCATGTGGAAATGTGTGGGGCAACATATGCAAAGGAATTTCACACCTCTGAAAGGACAAAGGAATCTCACCGCCGTGTGAAGACCAATGACGTCACAGGACGCCATGGCAACAGACTTGACACCTTCACCCCCTTAGGCGAGGAGAGGTTTTCCCATCACTTCCCAAGACGGAGGGAGGAGTTAACAGGACTAATGGGGATTTAGATAACAGGGGATTTCTGCTTGTGTTTTGCATGTCTTGGATGTGTGCCTGTATTTAACCAGCGAGCTGGGCAGAATTCTTCCTCTTTGCCTTCTGCCAAGCTCTGCACCATGATGAGACAAGATAGAAGAGTTGTTCATTAAAGACTCTGCTTTTGTGATACAAAACCGCCTCGTTATTTCCAGCTCTTCTACACTGGTGACCTTGACGCGAGTATGGACCTGAGGCGTTCTTCAAGCGACTCATCCGCGGCGAATCTGACTTACGCCAGCGACAACGCAGACGAGGGAACGAGCAGACAGCTGTTCCCCCCGGCAGAGGGTACCGAGAGAGCTCAACCGAGCTCCAGCACCGCCGTGAGAGCCGAGGCAAGGCACTCTCACCCGGTGGGCACAACAGTGATGATGTGCACAAACGCCGTCGCTGTTAAACTGCCAGATTTCTGGCAAGAAGACCCGGCCTCTTGGTTTCTCCAAGCCGAAGCCGAGTTCATACTGGCGGGCATCACGGCAAACGATACTAAGTTCTACCATATCGTCTCCAAACTCGACTCCGCCACTTCGAGGTGTGTGCGAAGCTTGATCCAGCGACCACCGGCCCGGGACAAGTATGAGACACTCAAGGCGACCATCGTGGCGAATTACGTCCCGTCGGCGGAAGAAAGAGCCAAAAAAATCCTGGCAGTCTACGGCCACAGAGGGGGCAATCCAAAGACCCTCATGGAGGATTTACTGCAGCTCAAGGAGGAGGACAATGATAATTTCCTCTTTCAATTTATTTTCCTCAGCACGCTACCACCACACATGAGAGGGACACTCGCCAGTATGAAGTGCAACAATCATCAGGACTTCCGCACGCTGGCCAACGAGGCTTATCGACTCGTCAACGCCTGCAGAGATTGGACACCCACAGCGGCATCCGCAGACCTCAAAACTGACGCCCCGAACCTTGGAGAGTCACAAACCACGGAGCAGGCTCAACCCACGGTGACAGCAGCGCGGCCCAAGCGCAACAAACAGAATGACGTCTGTTATTATCATCACCGCTTCGCCGAGAAAGCCCGGAAATGTGTTCCTCCCCTGCAAGTTTACGATGTCGGGAAACGCCAAAGCCGAGGGCCGTTAACGGCAGCGGTTCTCGGCGAGAAAAATAAGCTGTTATACGTGACGGATGGACACACAGGCAAGCAGTTCCTCATCGACACAGGAGCCCAGCTGAGTTTCGTCATGCCCTCCCACGCAGATCGAGCCATGGGCACCCGGGGCAATGGAGCAGTGGCAGCCAACAGCTCGGACATCGACACGTTCGGGGAAAAGAGCCTGCATCTCCTCATTCACGGCCGCAGCTACAGATGGACATTTGTTGTAGCGGCGGTGAGTTTTAACTTGTTAGGCGCAGATTTTCTGTGTGCATACGGGTTATTAGTTGATCTAGCAAATAGGCGCCTGGTTAATGCACTGTCTTTTGCTTCTATTCCTTGCTCAGCTCGAGTCTCTCCACCACCTGTGCAGGCCAACGTCACTACGGCAGGAGGTAAGTTTGAGCAACTCCTCACCCAATTTCCAGCACTCACAACCCCCAAATTCTCAGCCACTGTAGCCAAACACGGGGTTAAACACTTCATTCCAACAACGGGACCTCCCATTTTTGCCAAAGCTCGCCGCTTAGACGCGGCCAAGCTCAACATAGCAAGGGACGAATTTGCAGCTCTTGAAAAATTAGGCATTGTCCGACGTTCAAAGAGCCCTTGGGCTTCACCACTTCACATGGTTCCGAAATCCGACGGTTCTTGGAGACCGTGCGGAGATTACCGCAGATTAAACAACGCTACAGCGCATGACCGCTACCCCATTCCTCACATACAGGACTTTTCACTACATTTAGTGGGTGCGTGCATTTTTTCAAAAATAGACTTAGTCCGCGGTTATCACCAAGTTCCAGTCCGAGCTGAAGACATTCCTAAAACAGCGGTTATAACCCCTTTCGGCCTTTTTGAATTCCTGCGAATGCCTTTCGGCCTCAAAGGTGCTGCTCAGACTTTTCAGCGTATGATGGACGCAGTCTTACGCGACCTCCCCTTTGTTTTCGTCTACCTCGACGATATGCTGGTAGCCAGCTCATCGGAGGAAGAGCACGAGCAGCATCTCACTGCCGTTTTTCAGAGGCTAGAAGAGCACGGATTAATAATTAATCCAGCCAAATGCAAATTCGGCGTATCGCAAATTGATTTTTTGGGACACAGAGTCTCCCCGAAAGGGGCAGTTCCGCTTCCAGACAAAATTCATGCGATAGAAGGTTTTCCACGGCCCCAAACGGTCAAATCGCTACAGGAATTTTTGGGGATGGTTAATTTTTACAACCGTTTCCTCCCTCATGCAGCTCAGCTCATGCAGCCCCTGTATGACGCGCTCAAAAAAAAGAGAGCTTCCAACGCGGTCGAATGGACCCCGGAACGCGAATGCGCTTTTGCGGAAGTTAAAAACGCCCTAGCTAACGCCACAATGTTAGTCCATCCAGATCCCTCGGCCCACATTGCTCTAACCACAGATGCTTCAGACTTGGCCATAGGGGCAGTTGTAGAACAACTTGTCAAGGGGGTCTGGCAACCTTTAGCATTTTTTAGCAAATCGCTAAACCCGACGGAACGCAAGTACAGCACTTTTGACAGGGAGCTGCTGGCGCTCCATTTATCCATCCGCCACTTCCAGTTTTGGTTAGAAGGGCGGAGTTTCACGGCTTTTGTGGACCATAAACCGCTCATTTTTGCTATGGCTAAAATTTCAGAACCTTGGTCGGGCAGACAACAAAGACAGCTAGCTGCGATTTCAGAGTTCACCACAGACATTCGACATGTAGCGGGCAAACTTAACGTAGTAGCGGACTGTCTCTCTCGCGCTGTGGCACTGCCAGAGCACGAGGAGACAGATTACACTGCTTCAGCAGCTGAGCTTTTCTCTAACGCAAACACATATGCAGCACCTATCCATGAAGGGATAGATTATGCAGCCATGGAGGAAGAACAAGGTAGTGATGCGGACGTGCGCGCGCTCCTGTCTGAACCAACAGGGTTAAGGCTGGAGGAAAAAGGGTTGCGCGACGGCGTGCCCCCCCTAATATGCGATGTTTCAACCGGCCGACCTCGCCCGTTAGTACCGGCTGCTTGGCGCCGCCGTATTTTCGACGCAATTCACTCCCTCGCGCACCCAGGTGTGCGCGCCTCAGTCAAAATGGTTGCCGAAAAGTTTGTGTGGCCAGGCCTGCGCAAAAACGTAAAAGAATGGGCAAAAACTTGCATTCCTTGTCAGCGCGCCAAAGTACACAAACACACAAAAGCCCCTCTGGAGCCTTTTCCCATCCCTGCTAGAAGGTTCGACCACATTCATGTCGACCTCGTGGGGCCGCTGCCTTCCTCCCAGGGTTTCACACACCTGCTAACAATGATAGACCGCACCACGCGCTGGCCAGAGGCAGTCCCTCTAGCGGCAACTACAGCGGAGGAAGTCGCTCGCGTTTTTCTAACAAATTGGGTGGCACGTTTCGGCGTCCCATCAGACATCACGTCAGATAGGGGGCCTCAATTTGTCTCAGAGCTCTGGTCAGCCATGTCCAACAGTTTAGGGGCAACAATTCACCGTACCACCGCTTATCACCCTCAGGCTAATGGGTTATGCGAGCGTTTTCACAGGTCCTTAAAGGCCGCCCTCAGAGCCTCATTGACGGACACAAATTGGGTAAATAAACTTCCCTGGGTTTTATTGGGGTTGCGTGCGGCACCTAAAGAGGATTTAGATGCTTCCCCTGCAGAATTAGTCTTTGCTCAGCCTATCAGACTACCAGGTGAATTTTTACCAGAAAACCCGGAACCAGGGCACCTCCCAGTCCCAAGGTTTTTAGGCAGTAACGGACCGGACTCTCTACACGGTCCAGCTCATCACTCCTTTCCGCGAGTTTTTGTTCCTCAAACGTTAAAAAACGCTGAGTTTGTTTTTGTTAAGCATGAAGCCCTTAAACCAACGTTACGCCCAGTATACGATGGCCCGTTCAGAGTGCTGGAAAATGGTGACAAACACTTTGTGCTTGATTATGGGGATAGAAATGAAACGGTCAGCATTGACAGACTCAAACCTGCCTTCTTGTTGAGAGACGAACCTGCACAGTTGGCGCGAGCACCTCGGCGAGGTAGACCCCCCAAGGAAAAAGTCTCAGCCCCCAGGCAGGGAACAGATAATCTCTCTCCTTCCCACACTGCAGATTCCTCACAACAAGGTCCCAGCAGGACGCCTAAACCAGCCTACAGCAGCTTTGGGAGAAGATTGAAACCCAGACTGCACAAGGACTGATTACACCACTCTGCAATTTTTCGCTAATTGTGCCGCAACAGTTTAGGACTGACTTATGATTATACTATGCTGTTATATTTTCACTGAACTGTCTTAGGAGCATGGCTGCTTGGAAGTTTCTTCTGTGACAACAGCTGTAACACGTAGTATGTCTTAGTAATTACCCTAGACTGTGAATCTTTCTGTGTCCTTTCCTAGTTGTTTGGGGGGCCTGTGGTATATATTACTCATATATTCCATACCTGCATACGTTAGAGCATGTGGAAATGTGTGGGGCAACATATGCAAAGGAATTTCACACCTCTGAAAGGACAAAGGAATCTCACCGCCGTGTGAAGACCAATGACGTCACAGGACGCCATGGCAACAGACTTGACACCTTCACCCCCTTAGGCGAGGAGAGGTTTTCCCATCACTTCCCAAGACGGAGGGAGGAGTTAACAGGACTAATGGGGATTTAGATAACGGGGGATTTCAGCTTGTGTTTTGCATGTCTTGGATGTGTGCCTGTATTTAACCAGCGAGCTGGGCAGAATTCTTCCTCTTTGCCTTCTGCCAAGCTCTGCACCATGATGAGACAAGATAGAAGAGTTGTTCATTAAAGACTCTGCTTTTGTGATACAAAACCGCCTCGTTATTTCCAGCTCTTCTACAGTGTGACTTTTTTGCAGCCCCCTATGCTACCATACCACAGGCAACGAGGCATCAGCACCTTGGTGCTTTCATTACAGTACTGTTTTCCCGGCTTCATTGTCAGTTAAGGTGAGTTAAATTTGTGTTTATTTTGAAAACAAAACCTTGTCTCAAAATTCTGGCAAATTAAAAGTCGAGAAAATATGGTCATACTGTAGAGGCTGGGTTAATCATCTCAGACTGGATGCAGAGGGTAAACAGAGAAGGACAATAGGTATGGAGATTATGGTGAGGTAGCAGGAAGAAGGAGTTGGGGGAGAAGTGATGAATGTATTGTGATGCGAGATGTCATGCAGATGTGAAATGGGCGGTTGATATAAAAGGAGAGCCCCTGGTGTATTGAGACATGCTTTTTCTGTGTATGACTGATGTGAGAGTGAATAAAGTCGTCTGCTGCATAAATCTGCCTCCGTTATTTACACTCTCCACACTGGTGACCCCTTGACGAATTATGGAACATGAGGCAAGAACCCCAGAGTCGGCCCGGACGGGAAGCCCCAGCGACGCGGCAAGCATCCCAGAGACAGCCCGGACGGGAACCCCCAGCAACGCATGCGCTGTTTCGGTCAAACTACTGGACTTTTGGCTGCACGACCTGCGGTCTTGGTTCCACCACACCAAAGCTCAGTTCGCCCTCCGGGGAATAACGGCAGACGACACCAAATATTACTATGTGGTTACAGTGCTGGACGCTCGCACGTCTCAGCAAGTAGCGTGCCTACTCCAGCAGCCTCCAGCCCACGACAAATACGGGGCTCTCAAGGCCGCGCTGACCCGGCGCTACACGCTCTCAGACTGCGAGAGAGCAGAGAGGCTCCTGAGGCACTCCGAGTTAGGAGATGGGCCAGTGGTCGAACTGATGGAGAAGATGTTAGCGTTGATGGGCACGGACGACGGGCATTTTCTGTTTGCCCACCTTTTCCTCCGGAACCTCCCAACAGTGGCCAGAGCGGTCCTGGCCAATTTGCTGTTGCTGGCCGCACGTGACTACCGTGCGCTAGCCCAGGAGGCAGA
Organism: Pholidichthys leucotaenia; assembly: GCA_020510985.1. NCBI lineage: Eukaryota > Metazoa > Chordata > Actinopteri > Cichliformes > Pholidichthyidae > Pholidichthys > Pholidichthys leucotaenia. The sequence goes on along the minus strand of CM035839.1, from coordinate 88,360,765 downwards.
TCGGATCATCCTCACCACCAGAGCCCTCACAGTGAACGCAGCGGCATCGGAACCCAGCGAGATGACCAGCGGAGGCGAGGAGCCGCCGACGGTAGCGGCAGCGGGGGCCAGGGAGTGCCAGAGAGACACGCTCTGTTTCTACTACCGCCGCTTTGGAGAGAACGCACGCAGATGTGTGCCACCGTGCCAATTCAAGTGTTCGGAAAATGCCAAGGCCGGCAGTCGGTAGCAGCTGCGACCGCTGGTGAAGAGAACAAGCTGCTCTACGTGACGGACTCGCACTAGTGGAGACGGTTCCTCGTAGACACCGGCGCCCAGAAGAGCATCATCCTGCCATCCTATGCCGACCGGCTAGCGTGAGCTAGCGGCCCCAGGCTGGTAGCAGTAAATGGCTCAGACATTAAGACTTTTGGTGAGAGAACGCTGACTTTATCCCTAAACGGCCGTATGTACGAGTGGACTTTTGTCATAGCGGCATTGAGTTTCCTAATCCTGGGAGCTGATTTTCTGTGTGCACACGGGTTGCTAGTCGATGTTGCTAACAGACGCTTGGTTAATGCGATGTCTTTTGATTCTCTCCCCTGTACAGCTCGAGGGGCCGGGCCAATAACACAAGCCAACGTGACAGCTCCAGACGGTAAGTTCCATACACTGCTCACTCAGTTCCCAGCACTCACGGTCCCGACGTTTTCAGCGGCCATCACTAAACATGGGGTGGAACACTTTATCACCACCACTGGGCCACCCATTTTCGCACGACCTCGGCGCTTGGACGCAGCTAAACTGGCCATAGCGCACGAGGAGTTTGCCAACCTGGAAAGGTTGGGCATCATCAGGCGCTCGAACAGCCCATGGGCATCCCTGCTACACATGGTCCCTAAGGCCGAGGGATCGTGGCGACCGTGCAGAGATTTCCGCAGATTGAATAACGTCACAGCGCACGACTGCTACCCGATTCCCCATATTCAGGATTTTTCCGTTCACCTTGCCGGAGCAAGCATTTTTTCTAAAATAGACCTGGTCCGTGGTTACCACCAGGTTCCAGTGCACACGGAGGACATACCCGAAACAGCGGTAATAACTCCGTTTGGCTTGTTTGAGTTTTTACGCATGCCCTTCAGATTAAAAGGAGTGGCACAGACATTCCAACGCATGATGGATGCAGTGTTGTGCGATCTGCTGTTTGTGTTTGTCAACCTGGATGACATCCTGGTGGCCAGTGCGTCCGATGACGAACACGTAGCCCACCTCAGGATGGTTTTTCGGAGGTTGGAGGAGCACGGGTTAATAATCAACCCGGTGAAATGCCAGTTCTGCGTGACGGGGATTGATTTTTGGGGGCACGGTGTCTCACCGGAGGGAGCAATACTCTTGCCCGACAAAATGCACGCCGTGGCGAATTTTTCCTGGCCTCAGACAGTCAGGGCGCTGCAAGAATTTTTGGGGATGGTTAACTTTTATAACTGGTTCCTCCCCCGCGCAGCTCAAATCATGCAGTCATTGTACGCTGCGCTCAAGAAACGGAAACCCGCGGACAGAGTCGAATGTGGCAAACGCCACACTGTTGGCGCACCCGGACCCGGAGACCCGGATAGTGCTCACTACCGACGCCTCGGACGTGGCCACAGGGGCCGTCGTGGAGCAACGTGTCGCCGGTTCTTGGCAGCCGCTCGCTTTTTTCAGCAGGGCTTTGCGCGACAGTGAGTGTAAATACAGCGTGTTCGACAGAGAGTTGCTGACTCTCCACCTGGCCATACGCCACTTCCAGTTCTGGCTGGAAGGGTGCAGCTTCATCGCGTTCGTGGACCACAAGCTGCTAACATTCGCGATGGCCAAGGTTTCGGAACCATGGTCGGGCCGGCAGCAGAGACAGCTGGCCACGATCTCAGAGTTTACGACCGATATTCAGCATGTGTCGGGTAAACTGAATGTGGTGGCGGACTGCCTCTCACGCGTAGTAGTGGCCCCGGTCTGCATGGGGATAGATTATACAGCCATGGCCGCAGAGCAGATTGGCGATACGGACGTGTGCGCGCTCCAGTCTGGGCCAACAGGGTTAAGGCTGGAAAGCAGAGTACTGCAAGACGGGAGCCCCCCCCCCCCCCCAGTCTGCGACGTCTCCACGAGACGCCCACGCCCGGTGGTCCCAGCTGCTTGGCGCTGCCGAGTGTTTGAATCAGTTCATGCTCTGGCGCACCCAGGAGTGCACGCGTCAGTCAAAACGGTGGGAGCAAAGTTTGTGTGGCCAGGCCTGCGGAAACAAGTGAAAGAGTGGGCTGCAGCCTGCGTAGCGTGCCAACGAGCCAAAGTACACAGACACATGAAGGTTCCTTTGGAGCCGTTTCATATACCGGTGAAGAGGTTCGACCATGTTCACGTGGACCTCGTGGGCCCCCTCCCGCCATTGCAGGGGTGCATGCACCTTCTGACAGTGGTGGACCGCACCACACGCTGGCCAGAAGCAGTCCCGCTGGTGGCAATCACGTCCACGGACGTGGCGCGTGCTTTTTTGACAACATGGGTGGCACGTTTTGGAATCCCGTAGGACATCACATCCGATTGGGGCCCTCAGTTTGTTTCCGACCTCTGGTCCGCGATGGCCCGTAGCCTGGGTGTTGCAATTCATCGCACAACCGCATACAACCCACAGGCCAATGGTTTATGCAAGCGTTTTCATAGGTCACTGAAAGCAGCGCTCAGGGCTTCACTGACGGATGCAAATTGAGTAGACCGGTTGCCGTGGGTTTTATTGGGGTTGCGTTCCACACCAAAAGAGGATTTGGAGGCTTCCCCGGCGGAGCTTGTTTTTTCTCAGCCACTGCGGCTGCCCGGGGAATTTTTGCCAGATAATCCCTGCCCGTCTCAGCTTTTGCAGCATAGCGCAGACACAGGGATGCTGCCCGGCCCGGCCCACCACTGTTTTCCACGCGCTTTTGTGCCAAAAACTTTGAAGAACGCGGCGTTCGTGTTCGTCAGGCACGATGTCCACCGCCCTCCATTGCGCCCACCCTACGATGGCCCGTTCAGAGTGCTGGAAACAGGGGACAAACATTTTTTGTTAGACTTGGGGGGTTGTCGGGAGAAAATATGCATAGACAGACTTAAGCCCGCCTTTGTGGTGGCAGACGAGCAAGTGCTGTTGGCTCGGGCCCCTCAGCGTGGAAGACCCCCACTGAGAACTCCCCAGGTAAATGATTCATCAGAACAGCCACACGGGCAAGTCGAAGGTTTCCCCCCCTCGCCATGGCCCACCCGCAGACAGACACACCCCCAGGAGCCCCCCGCTGGCACAGCAGCGCCGCAGAGGCGGTAAACCCTCGTTACAGCAGATATGGGAGGAGACTGAAGCCAAAAGGACGTGAGGACTGAAACTCGGTCTGAGATTCGGTGGGGGCGGGGTGTAGAGGCTGGGTTAATCATCTCAGACTGGATGCAGAGGGTAAACAGAGAAGGACAATAGGTATGGAGATTATGGTGAGGTAGCAGGAAGAAGGAGTTGGGGGAGAAGGGATGAATGTATTGTGATGCGAGATGTCATGCAGATGTGAGATGGGCGGTTGATATAAAAGGAGAGCCCCTGGTGTATCGAGACATGCTTTTTCTGTGTATGACTGATGTGAGAGTGAATAAAGTCGTCTGCTGCATAAATCTGCCTCCGTTATTTACACTCTCCACAATACAATGATACAAGCCTTTAGTTGCACTTAATTTTGACTGGGTGAGATGAAAAGCTGGCAACAGACAGACAGACGAACAATTACAACCACACACACACAGACCACATTAACTGATAATTGTATGCCTCCGTTTTCACCGAGGCATAAAAATAAATATATATGTATATACTGTTATCAAGGGCAGCACGGTGGCGCAGTGGTTAGTACTGCGGCAGCACAGCAACTCACCCTTGGCCGGGGGATCCTGGGTTCGATCCCAGCCGCCGCCCAACAGTGATCTGTGTGGAGTTTGCATGTTCTCCCCGTGTCTGTGTGGGTTTACTCCGGGATTTCTCTGGTTTCCTCCCACATGCCAAAAACATGCAAGTTAGGTTAATTGGCATCAAACTGGGGATTCTAAATTGTCCTTAGGTATGACTGTGAGAGTGAATGGTTGTCTGTCTCTCTGTGTTGGCCCTGCAATGGACTGGCGATCTGTCCAGGGTGTACCCTGCCTCTCGCCCAAAGATGCTGGGATAGGCTCCAGCCCCCCCGCGACCCTATACAGGATTAAGCAGAAGAAGATGGATGGATGGATGGATACTGTTATCAAGCAGCCTCTCTTTTACACTACTAGTGTCTACCTGTGCATGCATGTAGAAAGCAGGTGTAAGCAAGGGTGTAAGCAAGCACGTCAGCACTCATTCAGTGATGCTGGCTTTGATCTTTGATGGTGTCATAGCGACTCCTATGATCTTTGACGATGTCATAGTGAGTCCTATGATCATGAGTGATGACTGCCTTTGATCTTTGATGATGTCATAGTGAGTCCTATGATTTTTGATGATGGCATAGTGAGTCCTATGATCTTTAATGATGTCATAGCTAGTCCCATGATCGTGAGTGATGACTGCCTTTGATCTTTGATGATGTCATAGTGAGTCCTATGATTTTTGAAGATGGCATAGTGAGTCCTATGATGCCTGCATTTGATCTTTGATGATGTCATAGTGAGTCCTATGATCTTTAATGACGTCATAGCTAGTCCCATGATCGTGAGTGATGACTGCCTTTGATCTTTGATGATGTCATAGCAAGTCCTATGATCGTGAGTGATGACTGCCTTTGATCTTTGATGATGTCATAGTGAGTCCTATGATCTTTGGTGATGTCATAGCAAGTGCTATGATTGTGAGTGATGGTCTATATGACATCATATAGACATCATGTAGACATCATAGGAACATCATAGGCGATCCTATGATCTTTTAGCGAGTCCTATAGGAACATCATAGGACATCATGTAGAGATCATAGGAACATCACAGGCAATCCTACGATCTTTTAGCGATATGGCTGTGTTGTGAGACATGTATATGTTGGACACTGCATATGTGATTTAACCACGATGAAGGAGAGCCAGCCCCCTGCGGTGCGGAGCCACAGAGCCTGGACCCCCTGCGGAGGACAGGGGACAGAAGACTTCCTGACCACTGAGGCTCGGGAAGAGAGAAGGGGGAGTTATGTAAATAAAAGGCTAATGAATGTGAATAAAGAGATTTTGAGAGAGATGTGTGATTTCCCCCGCGAGGGAAATGGTTTGATGTCAGAATGTTTAAATGAGAGAACTTTGGTGTGTTCACTCTCTTTGTTCGCTGCTCAAGAATAAGAGCAGACAGTGGAATGATTTCTTGAATAAACTGGAATGAAAGACAATTCGGTTTCGTTATTCAAGTCTCCCCACAAGCGAGTCCTATAGGAACATCATAGGACATCATGTAGAGATCATAGGAATATCATAGGCGATCCTATGATCTTTTTAGTGAGTCCTATGGTCGTGACACACAGACAGACACACAGATTTCTTGAGTTATATATAGAGTGATATATATACAGTGATGTGGTAGGTGGCCTGTTGTGCTTTTTGGGCTTGTTTCCTTCTTTTAGATTTGATTGGCAGTTGGCAACCAGCTCACAGGTGCATTACCGCCACTGACTTGATTATCATCACTCTATATCTGCACAAGGAGCTCTCACAAGGACCGAACAACTCCCTATGTACGAAAACACCATCCGTCCCTGGACAGGACTGTGTCCTCCACTGCCATCGCTGGCTGGAATTCTGACGTTTTCCTCATAGCTTTGTGACGTTTTCCTCATAGCTTTGTGAGAGATGGTTGCTTGTTTCTCTCGCGAGATCTGGCAACACTGGCGCAGAGACAGTCCAAGGACGGATAATTTTTTCCACACATGGGGAGTTGTTCACTACAATGGACTGGCGAAAGATGCTGGGATAGGCTCCAGCCCCCCCCCATGACCCGAAAAGGATTAAGCGGAAGAAGATGGATGGATGGATGGATGGATGGGAGTTGTTCAGAACTTCTTATACAAAGATATATAGAGTGATGATACAGAGTGAAGTACGTGGCGGTAATGCATCTGTACTTGGCTGCCAACCGCCAATCAAATCTTGAAGAAGAAGATGTGCCGAAGTCATTCAAAGCAAGAGTCTCTACACTTCCTATGATTTTTTTTAACCCTGTCCCTAAAAACAAACGTTTAAATCTTCTTTTCTGGCACAGCGGTCATCGTTTTTTTTTTTTTTTTTTTTACAAAATAAATGTTTGTGTTTAAGTGCCTTGGTTATTTATATTAAAAAAAACACGCTAGTACAGCAGCAGTATAGCCACAGCTGATGTTCTGTCACATTCTGAACAATGAAGAATAACATTATTTGAGACTATAATTTTGATTTCCACTGCGGTAGACTGTTTGGTCGCAGGGAGGCGGTACTCGTCTGAATCAGAGCTCGTCGCTGCTGTTTTTGGGCGAGACAGCTTTGGACGTCGGGCAAGTGAGAAGCTAGGGAGGGAAAAGTGGGACGTCACCACGGATTTTTTGTGGGATAAACGCACGGGCCTCGCTGCAAAAACGGTACGTGTTATACTTGAGATTTTCCAGCTTTTACATCGACTAAATAGCAGTTTCCCCCCCCAACAGCTTAAGTTGCAGTTTTGCTGGTGAACGTAGCTAAACTAAGATGGCGGTCGAATTATTTACGTTAGCTCCATGCTAGCAGAGTATGCTAACTGACAGTGCACTGATCAGTTCTAGCTGCAAGTGTTAATGTTAGTGTCAATGTATAGGACCTTGAAATATTGTGAGGTGCGGTTGTATTTACTTAATTTAACCGTTAAAGGCATTTTTAAACCAATGACCACGCGGGTATTGTACCGCTTCAAAGAATCTGTGATCATGAGGCGCTACAACTAGTATTATTTTATTAATCGAGCCACCTGAAAATGCGGATAATTCCTGATAGCAGTCGTGGCAGTTTGTTTTCAAAAGTGTTGTCGGATCGTTTATGGGTCACGTTAACAAGGTTAACTCGTGGCCTCTCTTTTGAACTCCCATTTCAAATCAAATATTTGCTGATGCCTCCAGGTATTTTGCTAAATGCGCCTACATAAACTTGATTAAGTTGTTCAGTTATTGGCAGTGATCAACTGTTGCCCCCATACAGTTGGTGGCAGTAGGACACTTTTAAGCTGGCTTGCTGAATAGAGTGATGAGAAGTAAAACACCATCTGCTGAGCATTCTGATCAAGATATATAGAGTGATGTCTGAAGTTAGTGTAGGTGGTGGTAATGCACCTGTAAGCTGGTTGCCAACCGCAACCAGCTTACAGGTGCATTACCGTCACGTACTTCACTCTGTATCATCAGTCTATCTGGTTAGGAGCTGTAGTCCTATCATCATTGCTGTGTCCAATCGAACCTCAACTCTTATCTTCAGACATCACTCTTCTTCATCTCCTCGTACTTTACTCTATATCATCACTTCACTCTATATCATCACTAGATGTCGGCCACCCAAGCCGGTCTAACACATACTTTACTCAGTCAAGAAATCTCTGTGTCGAAGTAGAACAATCGTGTTACTTACCAAATTTGTTCTTGTTCTTCTTTTAGATTTGATTGGTGGTTGGCAACCAGCTTACAGGTGCATTACCGCCACCTACTGGGTTGGAGTGTGGACAAGAGAATGGCAGGAAGAAAAAACAAAAACTAAATTATTTTAATTAATCCAGTTGCACTTGAATATCTAAATAGACCTACATACACTTCCCCTACTGTAATTCCAACATACAAAATCCAACTGAGGTTTTAGCCATGTTTCCTGTATACAGATTACCTGGGATTTGTTTGCCCATTTGATATTAAACTCCTGGCATTCCATTGCACAATCGTGATTACTGTTATGATCCACCAGCCCATGATGTCTGTGAACTTAAAGATCCCCCACTTAAGAAGTCTTCAACTGCTTCCCAATGTAGCCCCTTAATGCCAAGATATTTTTCTGCTGCTTTCACAATGATTTTGATGTTTTCTGTTTTCTTGGAAGTCTGCACAGTGCAGTTTATCACATCTACCACAAATAAGACAAAACTATTTTCCTTCATAACCAGAGTATCTTCCTTAATTCTACTGCATGCACTGCAAGCCTGCACACTTTCCCTGTTAGAGTCCACTCCCACTTTTTTAGCTGGCACCTTTTTCGCAGCTTCTGCATATCCCTGGAAGACTTTTACCTGCTGAATTTCTGCTGCTCTTTTGCTGGCTTCACAACCTCAATATGCAGAACTATGTTCACCACCGCAGTTACAGCACTTTAATTTGGCTCCTCTTTTACACTTGCCATCTTCATGTTCACTGGAGCATCTGGCACATCGTTGTCTTCTTCTTCTTCTTTTAGATTTGATTGGCGGTTGGCAACCAGCTTACAGGTGCATTACCGCCACGTACCTCACTCTATATCATCACTGTATATATCTTCTGGCCAGGTCTCCACATCATTGTCTACCTTTGCATATCGCTGCTACATGACCAAACTTTTGACACTTGAAACATCTGAGCGGAGGAGGAACGTAAAGTCTGACTTCATAGCTCATGTAGCTAATATACACCTTACTTGGCAGTCTTGTTTCATCAAATTTTAACATTACCGACAGACTATCACATTTTTCACCATTTCTGTAAGTCTTCAGTCTTTGTACCTCTGTCACTTTTGCTCCAGTTTTCCATTATTTCATCAGTTGAGACAGCCGTTGAAATGCCCGATATAACTCCTCTCATTGCCTTATTTCCTTCCAATATTGAACGCTGCACATTTTTCCCCTCCATCTTATTGACTCTGATTGCTTTCCCTTGTTGAGCACTATCTTTGCATGTAACTAGTAACGAATCATTATGAAGAATTCTTGCATTTAAAACTTCTCCAAGTAACTTGTTAATTGCTTTTGTGAGCTTAAATTGGGTTCCACTCACGAAATGATGCCCCTTCCTGAGTAAGTTTAATGATTACTTGACACTCCTGTTTATTCTGGGAATGTTCATCTTCTGATTCATCAGCACTTGATAACGCTCTTTTTTTTTTTTTTTCCACAATATCTTTATTGAACCTTTTTTTTTTTTTTAACAAACATGATACAAACAATCAAACACTAACACTAAAGTACTACAAAAAAAAAATGCACTAAAAACACCAACAACCACCAACAAAATCAAGTCTTCAACAATGCTCCTCTGTTTAGTCTAGACAATCCAATACATAAGTATACATATTATGTTCACCAGTTTGGAATTTACAAGGTCCACACACATCATTCACCTTCTTCTTCAAGAGTTATGTTTAAATTTTTTACATAATCAATAAAAGGTCTCCATATATTCTCAAACACAATTTCCTTTGATTTCAGTATATATGTTATTCTTTCTAATGGAAGGTTTGTTAACATCTGTCTTAACCACTGAGTCACATCTGGTCTATGAGTCTTTTTCCATAATAGTGCAATACATTTTTTGGCATTAAGCAAACTGAGGTCTATGAATGTTCTTTCACTTTTATTAAAATTATGCTTTTCTGGGTACAGACCCAACAAAAACAGTTTAGGATTCAATATGATTTGTTTTGAGATTATTTTTTCAATTGTTACCCTCACCTCTTCCCAAAACATTCTTATTAATCTACATTCCCATAAACAATGAAATAGGGTTCCTTTACTTTCCATGCATTTTGTGCATGTATCTGGTATATTTTTGTTATATCTATTTAACTCCTCCGGTGTAACATACATCCGCATTAACCATTTGAAATGTATCAATTTAAGGCGTGCATTTATTGATTTGGTTTGAGCTTCTGTACAAGCCAATTCCCATTGTTCCTCTGAAATTTCAATTTGCAGATCTTCTTTCCAGTAGTTTAATCTTTTCAGTGAATTTTCACTTGAAGATAGTGTCAATGAGTTATAAAACTCTGAAATAATACCCTTTCTTTTACTATCTTTCATCATCATTTTTTCCAAGGATGAATAAATAGGTCGAGTGAGAGCTTTATTTTGATTTGATCGAATAAAGTTTCTAAGTTGAAGATATTTAAAAAAATGTGTTCTATTGAGATTAAATTTGATCCTCAGCTCTTCAAAAGACATTATGTTGTCTGCACATGGCAAATATAAATCCTGAATCTTTTGTATCCCTTTTAAATTCCATACTTTAAATACAGCGTCCGCTCTCCCTGGTTTAAAATATTGATTACCCCATATTGGACTAAATTGTGACAATAACTGTGGTTCTTTTAAATAGTTTTTAGCTTCACACCATATTTTGATCATATGCTTTACAAATGGATTTTTAACTTGTTTTTGTAATTTTTTTGCCGAATCTGAGTATATGAATATGGGAAGAGGTAAAGGTAAATTGTATGATTCCATTTCAGTCCAGTGAGGGAGATCATTTGATGAAAAATAATATGTCATAGACCTCAGTTGTGCCGACCAATAATACAACATAAAATTTGGACATTTCAGACCTCCACGATCAAATGGTAAATATAATAAAGACAAACGTAATCTAGCCCTCCTGTTGTTCCATATAAATTCCACTAACTTTTTTTTTATTCTTGAGAATAGATCTAAAGGTGGTGATAAGGGAATGTATTGAAATAAATAAAGTATTTTAGGTAAAATATTACTTTTAAGTATATTGATTCTCCCGATCATCGACATTGGTAGTGACATCCATCTCTGAGTTAACTCATTGATATCTGACATTAAGGCTTCATAGTTGACACTGGCGACTGATTCTAGCTTAGGCATAATATGGATTCCTAAATATTTAAACTGATTTACAACATTGAATTGATTTACCTCAGGGGCTGGGTAATTTCTCTGGGTCTCATTTAGCATTAATATTGAAGATTTAGTTTTATTTATTTTATATCCTGATATTTCCCCAAAATTCTTTATTAAATTCAACAAGGTTGGAATTGATTTTTTTAGATTCGACATAAACAAAATTATATCATCGGCGTACAGGGAGATTTTATGTTCTGTTGGTCCAACTTTAATTCCATATAATTGTGAATGTAAACGTATCGCTATCGCTAAAGGTTCAATTGCCATAGTAAACAGTAAAGGTGAAAGTGGACAGCCTTGTCGACATCCTCTATTGATTTTTATTGGTTTTGAAATATTGTTATTTGTTAGGATTTCTGCTGTAGCATTATTGTATATTATTTGAACCCATTTTATGAAATTATTTCCAAGTCCAAACCTTTGTAGGACTTCAAAAAGAAAGGGCCATTCAACTCTATCAAAGGCCTTTTCGGCATCCAATGATAGGAGAGCTGTATCCGGTGCTTCTTTATTAAAATAAATAATATTAAATAGTCTTCTTACATTATGGAAGCCTTGTCTACCCTTTATAAAGCCATTCTGATCTCGATTAATAATATTTGGTAAAATTTCTTGTATTCGTCTTGCTAAAATTTTACAGATTATCTTAAGGTCGGCGTTTAATAGGCTTATTGGTCTCATATTTTCACATTTATTAGAGGGCTTACCTGGTTTTGGCAGCAGTATAATTAAGGCATTATTTATGTATGATGGTAAATTATTATTTTGAAATGCTTCTAAAACCATTTCCAAAAAAGGTTTTATTAATTTATTCTTAAATTTTTTATAAAGGTCAACTGGAAGACCATCTAGTCCTGCACTTTTTCCTGATTTCATATTATCAATGGCTAGCCCAACTTCTTCTTGACTAATTTTAGACTCCAATATCTCCCTGTTTTCATTTGGAATACACGGTATAGATAGTTCGTTCAAAAACCCATTTAGTTTTGTTAAATCAGGTTCATTTTTGGTATCATATAATTTTTCATAGTAATCTCTAAAGGCTCTATTAATTTCTAAAGGATCTATAACTACCTGTCCGTTACTTATAATACTGGTAATTGGTGTTTTAATTTCCAATTGTTTAATCTGCCATGCTAATAATTTTCCTGATTTTTCACCTTGTTCATAAAAAGATTGTTTCAATCTTAGAAGACTCGAGGCAGCTCTATTCGCTGATTTTTTGTCGTATTCAGCTCTCAAAATCAGTAATTCATTCTCCAACCTTGGGTCACTTCCTGCATACACTTTTTCCTGAAGACTTTTTATTTTATGTTCCAATTTAGCTCTCTCCTCTCGAGTCTTCTTAGATTTTGATCCTGTATAACTAATAATATGTCCCCTAATAAAAGCTTTGAAAGCCTCCCACTTTACACATGCTGATGTTTGTGTAGTATTGATGTCAAAGAACTCGTCTATCTGTTTTTCTATATACTTGACAAATTCCTCATCCTGAAGCCATTTATGCTGAAATTGCCATCTACCTGATTCCTTTGTCAATTTTTTATCTACATATATTAGACAACAGGGTGCATGATCAGAGATCACGATGTTATCATAAAAGCAGTTTTGAATCTTGGACCTTAATTCTGTGGAAATCAAAAAATAATCAATACGTGAGAATGTCTTGTAGGTACTGGAATAACAAGAATAGGCTTTAACTTGTGGTTTCATTTCTCTCCATATATCTAACAATCTCAATTCTTTCATAAAATGATTAATAGTCATCCTACATCCAATGTGCGTACAATCCAGTCCTGTTGATCTATCCACACCTGGATTCAATGTACAATTAAAATCCCCTGCTATTATATGTTGCCCTGTAAGTGATGATAAGATGAGAAATAAATTAGCAAAGAACTTCTGATCATCTATATTGGGACCATATAAGTTCACAAGATTTATATTTTCTAATAGCAAAGAACCTTGAATGATTACATATCTTCCAAATTTTTCTCCAATTACATTTTTCACTTGAAAAGGAACTGATTTATGTATGAGAGTCATAACTCCCCTGGCTCGGGATGAAAATGAAGAGGTGAATACACTTCCCTGCCATCTACTCCTAATTCTTTTAACATCCTCCTCTATCAGATGAGTTTCTTGTAAAAACACAATTCTTGAACCCATGTCCTTTATTTTATTCATAACTTGTTTAAGTTTTTTTAAATTTTGTAGACCTCTGCAATTCCATGAAGTTAAATTAAGATTAACACTTTGGTCCATGATCAATAGAGAGTTTGGGATTACCTTGCAGTGTAAACATGCTCATACAGAGAAGCAAAAACATGAGTGGTTGAACATTCATCCTACAAACTACACACAAACAAATTTCCCCTTCCCACACTTGTGGCAAACCCCCCAAAATCAAAAGAAAAATTCTGTCTCCCGATATAGCCATCGACCGTTCCACACCCACGGGGAACAGCCTAAGCCACTCCTTCTTCATCCTCCCAATCACCCTAACTCTACTGCTTTTAATGACGTAACATTAACTCTCCTCTGTAGTTTTCCAACTTAACTCCAAAATTTTTAACAACTTTGTACATCATAGTTTTTTTGTTTGTTTGTTTGTTTTGTTTTTGTTTTGTTTTTTTAATATATAATACAATCTATATTTTGTAAACTTACTATTTACTTCAAGTCAGTCAGATGCCTGTGCAAATGCTTAATTATTCTACCTTATATTTTGTTCATGCTTAGCTCCCACCAGTCTCTTCTTCTTCTTTGATCTTCTTGATGAACTCCTGCGCCTCCTCTGGGGTCTTGAAGATGTGGGTTCTGCCCTCATACGTGGTCAGCAGTCTCGCAGGATAGATTACACCATGACGAATCCCAAGGTTGCGCAGCTCCTTACGTACGGGATCAAACTGCTTCCTCAATTGCTGGATTCCTGTGGCCAAATCTGGGTAGAACCGCACCTGCTGGTCCTGGTGTTTAATCTCTCCTTTAGCACGTGCAGCGTTGAAGATCTTCATCCTGTCTCTGTTGCTAAGAAACTTCATAATTAAGGTCCTCGGCGGTCCCTTATCTCTCCGTGGGCCAATACGATGTACTTTTTCCAGAACCACTGCTGATTGCAACTCCTCGCTGCCCAGCACCTCCGGAATCCACTTTTCCAGAAAGGAACATACGTCCCGACCTTCTGATTCCTCTGGAAGACCCACCAGCCTCAAATTATTCTGTCTCGACCGAGATTCCAAATCCAAAATATTATCTTCCAGAGATTTATTTTTTTTTTCCAAAGTGCGCACCTTTAATTGAAGACGGGTGACGTCATCTTCAGCACTAGCGAGACGGAGCTCCATCTGCGCCGTTCGTTCTACACAGTCACCCAATTCCTTTCTTATTCCTTCCAACGCTGTCATAATCCCATCAAATCTAGAGGAAAAGTCCGCTCTCATTGAACTCATGGCAGCCATCAGCGCATCTGCGCCTCCCCCCGCAGACATCGCACCGTTGCCAGCCTCCTCCGCCATATATGGAGTTTTGTTTGCTGCGTCACAGACCTGAAAGTCCGTTAATTTGGACTGTTTCGGCGGCTCGCTTTTTCCTTTTCCTGGTTTTCCAGCCTTAGGCTTCGCCGACATATCCTCGCCCAAATGCTGGGATACGTTCTGTCCCAAATGAGAGAGTTATTTGCCGATTTTTTTTCTCCAGGAGCAGAGCAGAGCGAGACACGTCCGTCCTACGTGGCAGCCATAACCGGAAGTCCACCCTTGATAACGCTCTTGATTGTTTTTCTTTACGTTTACATTTGCTTCTTTTAGACTCCACCGAACTCCAAACTTCCTCTTTCCTGCTTCCTACCTCCATTCCTCCTAGTTTACTCCCGGTTTCATCGCCTTCCGCTGCTTGCTCTGCCATCTCCTGTCTATTCACAACCCGGTTATGCCACACCGGTTCGAAGTTCCAGCCTCTCGTCGCCATCTAGTTCAGTTTATTACACATGCCTGTTCCCTCACGACCATAGGACTCTATATATGTCTGTTTAAGGATGGATGATGCAAAGGCAGGCATCACTGAACGAATGAGATAAGACGCAGATATGAGATTAAAGAAGAAGAAGAAGAAGACCGTCACAAACCTATGTGGAAAACGTCACAAAGCTATGAGGAAAATGTTACGGCCAAGATATATAGAGTGATAATATAGAGTGAAGTACGTGGATATATAGAGTGATGATATAGATAGTATCGTGGCACAGACACACAGAATGGTGTGCTGTTTGCCAGCCGGCAATCAGATCTAGAAGAAGAAGAGTGATATAAAGTGAAGTATGTAGCGGTAATGCACCTGTAAGCTGGTTGCCAACTGCCGATCAAATCTAAAAGAAGAAGAAGAAGGACGGTTGATTTTTTTTTGCATATGGGAAGTTGTTCACAACTCCTTATGCGGAGATGTGGAGTGATGATAATCAAAGTCAGTGGCGGTAATGCACCTGTAAGCTGGTTGCCAACCGCCAGTCAAATCTAAAAGAAGAAGAAAAGTGTCCTACTGCCGCTGCCGAGAGGACACAGTCCAAGGACGGATAATAAGAAGTTCTTATAAGGAGTTCTGAACAACAACTCGTGCAAAAAAAAAAAAAAATTCTGTCCCTGGACTGGACTGTGTCCTTATTTTACTGCCACCAACTCTTCTTTTTCTTCTTCTTTTAGATTTGATTGGCGGTTGGCAACTAACTTACAGGTGCATTACCGCCATCATCATCCATCATCATCATCATTGCAGTCTGTCGTGGGCAACAATGACTGTTTCATTTAGGTCTGATCAGATTCTTCCACACAGCTCTGTCCTTAGCACGTGCTCTGTCCTTAGCAGTGGAAGCACTGTCAGGAACTCCTGTCTATGTCCAACTTCTTCAAGTTTCTTTTTACAGTGTCTTTAAATCTGAGCCCTGGTCTACCCTGATTGCGTTTGCCCTCGCATAACTGTGAGTAGAGTAACTGCCGAGGGAGACGCTGGGCATTACCGCCACTGACTTGATTATCATCAATCTATATCTTCTTCTTTTAGATTTCCTGCGGTTGGCAACCAGCTTACAGGTGCATTACTGCCACCTACTTTATCTTCCTTTATAGTTTCCTTGTGGCATCATCACTCTATATCTTAAAAGTCACTGCCACAACTATTCTTCTTCTTCTTTTAGATTTGATTGGCGGTTGGCAGCCAGCTTACATTTGCATTGCCGCCACGTACTTCACTATATCATCACTCTGGCTGGGTCATATATCCTTTGCATCACTCTATAACTCACTCTATATATAATTCAAGAAATCTCTTGGTAATTATTAATGCTTGAAATCCCTCAATCGCCACATGACTACTCGGTAGCCCCTCCACCAACTATTCATATCACTCTACACTAGTGCCTACTTGTGCGTGCCCGTAGAAAGCAGGTGTACGCAAGTGTGTAAGCAAGCACGTCAGCACTTATTCAGTGATGCCTGCCTTTGATCTTTGATGGTGTCATAGCGAGTCCTATGAACTTTGATGGTGTCATAGCGAGTCCTATAAACTTTGATGTCATAGTGAGTCCTATGATCGTGAGTGATGCCTGCCTTTGATCTTTGATGTCCTATGATCGTGAGTGAGCGTGAGTGATGCCTGCGTTTGATCTTTGATGATGTCATAGCGAGTCCTATGATCGAGAGTGATGGGAGTCCAAGGACGGATAATTTTTTCACACATAAGGAGTCGTACATAGGAACATCATGGGACATCATGCAGACATCATAGGGACCTCATAGGCGGTCCTATGATCTTTGGCGGGGACACTCACACAGACACACAGAGATTTCTTGAATTTATAGAGTGAAGCGTGATATAATTCAAGAAGTCTCTCCGTCTGTCACGACCATAGGACTTGCTAAAAGATCATAGGATCGCCTATGATGTCCTATGATCACGACACGATGTCTATATGCCGTCATAGACACTGTCACAACCATAGGACTCGCTAAAAGATCGTAGGATCACCTATGATGTTCCTATAATTCTCTGCAAGGCAGGCGTCACTCACGATCATAGGACTCGCTATGACATCATGACATCATCAAAGAGCAAAGGCAGGCATCACTCACGATCATAGGACTTGCTATGACATCATCAAAGATCATAGGCAGGTTTCGCCATGGGTAGTAACAGTAACTTTCTCCGGGCATGCAGAAATGCCTGCTTACACTTGCTTTCCATGCGCATGCATGGGTATGCACGGGCATGCACAGGTATGCAGATCAAAGGCAGGTTTCGCCATGGTTACTGTTGCCATGGTAACAGTAACTCTACAGGCATGCAGAAATGCTTGCTTACACTTGCTTTCTATGGGCATGCACGGGTATGCACTAGTTTCTTAAAAAGAGAAACAAACCCAACAAACGCATTTCTCGTGTGTTTAGACAAGGCAGTGGCTATGGATGTGGAATGTACCCATAGAATTCTTGTTACAGATAGGGCTCGAGTCTGATTGGACAGTACGTTCTATTAATGTGTATCTTAAAAGCAGCAGGCTATAGGTACGAAAATCTGAGTCACTTATTGGTTTCAGAATTTTAATATCTATTTACTACCTTTTTTACTTTACCCATTCCCAAATCCTAAGGCTAACCTCTTAATTTTAAGTGTCAATTTCATTTCGCTAGTGCATACCTGTGCATGCCCGTAGAAACGAAGTATAAGCATTTCTGCATGCCCGCAGATGAAAGCCAAGAAGTGTAGAGTGATGATATAGAGTAAAGTACGAGGAGACGAAGAAGAGTGATGTCTGAAGATAGAGTTAAGGTTCGATTGGAGACAGCAATGATGATAGGACTACAGCGAGTGGGACCAGATAGTGTTATAGACATCATGTAGACATGGAAATCTCACTGTTTGAAGAAGATTGTTCAGAACTCCTTATACAAAGATATAGAGTGAAGAAGACGAAGAAGAGGTTGCCAACCGAGAAGAATTCTGACTTTTGATACATAGTGATGTTTTACTGAGTGAAGTACGTGGCGGTAATGCACCTGTAAGCTGGTTGCCAACCGCCAATCAAATCTAAGAGAAGAAGAAGAAAGCAGGTGTAAGCAAGCACATCACCAATCTTTCAGCAATGCAGGTGTAAGCAAGCACATCACCACTCATTCAGTAATGCCTGCCTTTGATCTTTGATGATGTCATAAGGAGTCCTATGATCTTTGATGATGTCATAGGGAGTGCTATGAGCTTTGATGATGTCATAGCAAGTCCTGTGATCATTGGTGATGTCATCGCGAGTCCTATGATCGTGAGTGATGCCTGCCTTTGATCTTTGATGATGGCATAGCGAGTCCTATGATCTTTTAGCGAGTGCTGTGGTCGTGACAGGCAGACACATGGTGTCTATATGACATCATATAGACATAGGCACGTCATGGGCGAATCCTGTGATCCTTTAGCGAGTCCTATGGTCGTGACAGACACACAGGCAGACAGATGATGATGACTATAGACACCATAGTCATCAACGCCATATACAGTGGGGCAAAAAAGTATTTAGTCAGCCACAAATTGTGCAAGTTCTCCCACTTAAAAGATGAGAGAGGTCTCCAATTTTCATCATAGGTATACCTCAACTATGAGAGACAAAATGAGAAAAAAAAAAAATCCAGAAAATCACATTGAAGGATTTTTAATGAATTAATTGGTAAATTCCTCAGTAAAATAAGTATTTGGTCACCTACAAACAAGCAAGATTTCTGGCTCTCACAGACCTGTAACTTCTTCTTTAAGAGGCTCCTCTGTCCTCCACTCGTTACCTGTATTAATGGCACCTGTTTGAACTCGTTATCAGTATAAAAGACACCTGTCCACAACCTCAAACAGTCAGACTCCAAACTCCACTATGGCCAAGACCAAAGAGCTGTCAAAGGACACTAGAAACAAAATTGCAGACCTGCACCAGGCTGGGAAGACTGAATCTGCAATAGGTAAGCAGCTTGGTGTGAAGAAATCAACTGTGGGAGCAATTATTAGAAAATGGAAGACATACAAGACCACTGATAATCTCCTTCGATCTGGGGCTCCACGCAAGATCTCACCCCGTGGGGTCAAAATTATCACGAGAACGGTGAGCAAAAATCCCAGAACCACATGGGGGGACCTAGTGAATGACCTGCAGAGAGCTGGGACCAAAGTAACAAAGGCTGCATCAGAAACACACTACGCCGCCAGAGACTCAAATCCTGCAGTGCCAGACGTGTTCCCCTGCTTAAGCCAGTACATGTCCAGACCCGTCTGAAGTTTGCTAGAGAGCATTTGGATGATCCAGAAGAGGACTGGGAGAATGTCATATGGTCAGATGAAACCAAAATAGAACTTTTTGGTAAAAACTCAACTTGTCGTGTTTGGAGGAGAAAGAATGCTGAGTTTCATCCAAAGAACACCATACCTACTGTGAAGCATGGGGGTGGAAACATCATACTTTGGGGCTGTTTTTCTGCAAAGGGACCAGGACAACTGATCCGTGTAAAGGAAAGAATGAATGGGGCCATGTATCGTGAGATTTTGAGTGAAAAGCTCCTTCCACCAGCAAGGGCATTGAAGATGAATTGTGGCTGGGTCTTTCAGCATGACAGTGATCCCAAACACACCGCCTGGGCAACGAAGGAGTGGCTTCGTAAGAAGCATTTCAAGGTCCTGGAGTGGCCTAGCCAGTCTCCAGATCTCAACCCCATAGAAAATCTTTGGAGGGAGTTGAAAGTCCGTGTTGCCCAGCGACAGCCCCAAAACATCACTGCTCTAGAGGAGATCTGCATGGAGGAATGGGCCAAAATACCAGCAACAGTGTGTGAAAACCTTGTGAAAACTTACAGAAAACGTTTTACCTCTGTCATTGTCAACAAAGGGTATATAACAAAGTATTGAGATGAACTTTTGTTATTGACCAAATACTTATTTTACCGAGGAACTTACCAATTAATTCATTAAAAATCCTTCAATGTGATTTTCTGGATTTTTTTTTTTTTTTTGTCTCTCATAGTTGAGGTATACCTATGATGAAAATTGGAGACCTGTCTCATCTTTTAAGTTGGAGAACTTGCACAATTGGTGGCTGACTAAATACTTTTTTACAACACTGTATATGTACAGTATATGTGTATGTATATATGTGTATATATATATATATACAGTATATATACAGTATATATATATATATACTGTATATATATATATATATATATATATATATATATATATATATATACACACAGTATATACTGTATATTGAGTCCTATGATCTTTAATGATGTCATAGTGAGTCCTTTAATCTTAGCGCTTTGTGCCTATGGTGTCTATATGATGTCATATACACACCATAGGCTGATGGCGTAGTGAGTCCTATGATGCCTGCATTTGGTCTTTGATGATGTCATAGCGAGTCCGATGATTGAGAGTGATGCCTTCGTGTGATTTTTGATGGCCTATGATCGTGAGTGAGCGTGAGTCAGTCCAAGGACGGATAATATTTTCACACATAAGGAGTTGTTCAGAACTCCTTATAAGAACTCCTTATACAAATATATAGAGTGATGATAATCAAGTCAGTGGTGGTAATGCACCTCTAAGCTGGTTGCCAACTGCCAATCAAATCTAAAAGAAGATGCCTGCCTTTGATCTTTGATATCATAGCAAATCCTATGATCGTGAGTCATGCTTGCCTTTGATCTTTGATGTTCTATGATCGCGAGTGATGCCTGCCTTTGATCACACACAGACACACAATTTTCTTGAATCACTCTATACTATGGTGTCTTTTTGATGTCATTTAGACATCATGTAGTAGAGATCCATCGGAACATTATAGGTGATCCTACTTCTTCTTCTCTCGGTTACTGGCGGATAGCAAACAACTGAAAGGTGCATACCGCCACCTACTGTACAAGAGTGTGTAACATGTCATCTGAGCCTGACCCCTAAATTCCATGACTTAATCCTGTGTTATTTAAAAAAGAGAAAAGAGCCCTTCTTGTGATTCTTATTGCCTCTCCATCTCCATCTGTTCCCAGAATCCCAGTTAAATCACATTCCCTACCGGCCTCTCGAACTTCATTTTCCATTATCTGTCTTTCATTTCTGTATTTGTGACAGTGTAATAAGATGTGCTCGACATTTTCTTTTACTCCACATTCTTTACATTTGTCACTTTCGCTTTTCCCCATGGTGAATAAAGTGCCGTTTAAACCTGTGTGATCCAGTCCGAGTCTTGCCATGATGATGTCTTCCCTCCTTTTGGTTGTTATGAAATTCTTTATTGCAATAGATTTTTGTATTTTGTAATACAATCTACCTTTATGATCTTCATCCCATCTTTTTTGCCATAGTTCAGTTCCTTCTTTCTTGATTACTGCTTTTCCTTCACCTTTTCCAGGAAACAATGGTATAATTATCCCTTTTCCAAGAGCACTTTTTGCTAATTTGTCTGCACAGTCATTCCCTTTCAACTCTTCATGTGCAGGAATCCAACAAAACAACTTGTCCACCACCCCTGTGTACCCTAAATATACTGTGATATAGCTCAATCACCAAGTCTTCCTTTGTAGATTTTAGTGTCTGTATGGTTTTTAGCACCGCGAGTCCGTGCACACCACCACCCGGTTCGGTCTGACCTCCTCCACCCACTGCAAAGCAATAATTAATGCCTCCATCTCTGCTGAAAACATGGATGTATTGTTGGAGAGTCTTTTTGCGATGGTCACTTTAAACTCTGGGATGTATACTCCAACTCCAACAGAGCCGTCTTTATTCTTTGAACCGTCAGTATAGAGCTATAAGAAGTTATAGTAATTATTCCTGAGGTAAATGCTTGTTTTAACACCAACTTCACTCATATGCCAATCCTTTTTCCTCATTAGCAGACTACTTCTATTCCCAGAAACAGCCAAGGGGGAACATTACTCACTGGACTGGTGTTAGCTATATCAATAGTGTTCAGCCCATACATTCTGGTCCTTCTTTCAATTGTCCGCCCAAACCCATGTCCCTGGAAATTAGAGTATTCCCAGCAGGCTTGTAGTGTTGTTTTTGAAATATTTGCTTCATCACTTCCTTTCAGCTTGACCCAGTATGATAATGTGAGTTTATCTCTTCTCAAATCCATTGGCATTTCTCCTTCTTCTATTAACTGCATTGTTTGGTGGTGTTTTGATGGTTCTTCTTCTTCTCTCGGTTACTGGTGGATAGCAAACAACTGAAAGGTGCATACCGCCACCTACTGTACAATCACTCCGCTTCAAAGGTGTTCATGTATCTGTTAATTACCAACACTAATTACTGTGAACTGAGTGATAATTGCAATACTGTGTTGAATACCTTAATTTCCACAGTGAGGCACTGTTTGAAAAGATTTCTTACCTTACCCGTAAGTCCCACCCTTTTGAATAAAGCTTTATTCAGAATAGTCTGCCCTTGTATAAGCATCGTGAAGCTATTTTCCGTCCGTTTAAAAAAAAAAAAAAAAAGGCAGTGCTAGAGTTGGATTTATTGTCTCGATTAACAAACCATAATACCTTTGTGGTGATGGACTCATTGATTCATCTGAAAATGCAATGAAAAGCAAGCGAAGTGTGCTCAAGTGTGCATGTTAACTACTAGCCACCGGCTAGCTACCAACATTGGCTATGTTTTGGTCTTGGGTCTTCTGCAGTACTGACTCAACAGGTAGGGGTGGGTTCAAAAGATCAATATATCGATATGGATCGATACATGTTTGACTGAGCCGATATCGATCCACAAAATCCGTGGATTGATCTTTTTTTTTTTTCCACAATATCTTTATTGAACCTTTTTTTTTTTTTTTTAACAAACATGATACAAACAATCAAACACTAACACTAAAGTACTACAAAAAAAAAAAAATGCACTAAAAACACCAACAACCACCAACAAAATCAAGTCTTCAACAATGCTCCTCTGTTTAGTCTAGATAATCCAATACATAAGTATACATATTATGTTCACCAGTTTGGAATTTACAAGGTCCACACACATCATTCACCTTCTTCTTCAAGAGTTATGTTTAAATTTTTTACATAATCAATAAAAGGTCTCCATATATTCTCAAACACAATTTCCTTTGATTTCAGTATATATGTTATTCTTTCTAATGGAAGGTTTGTTAACATCTGTCTTAACCACTGAGTCACATCTGGTCTATGAGTCTTTTTCCATAATAGTGCAATACATTTTTTGGCATTAAGCAAACTGAGGTCTATGAATGTTCTTTCACTTTTATTGAAATTATGCTTTTCTGGGTACAGACCCAACAAAACCAGTTTAGGATTCAATATGATTTGTTTTGAGATTATTTTTTCAATTGTTACCCTCACCTCTTCCCAAAACATTCTTATTAATCTACATTCCCATAAACAATGAAATAGGGTTCCTTTACTTTCCATGCATTTTGTGCATGTATCTGGTATATTTTTGTTATATCTATTTAACTCCTCCGGTGTAACATACATCCGCATTAACCATTTGAAATGTATCAATTTAAGGCGTGCATTTATTGATTTGGTTTGAGCTTCTGTACAAGCCAATTCCCATTGTTCCTCTGAAATTTCAATTTGCAGATCTTCTTTCCAGTAGTTTAATCTTTTCAGTGAATTTTCACTTGAAGATAGTGTCAATGAGTTATAAAACTCTGAAATAATACCCTTTCTTTTACTATCTTTCATCATCATTTTTTCCAAGGATGAATAAATAGGTCGAGTGAGAGCTTTATTTTGATTTGATCGAATAAAGTTTCTAAGTTGAAGATATTTAAAAAAATGTGTTCTATTGAGATTAAATTTGATCCTCAGCTCTTCAAAAGACATTATGTTGTCTGCACATGGCAAATATAAATCCTGAATCTTTTGTATCCCTTTTAAATTCCATACTTTAAATACAGCGTCCGCTCTCCCTGGTTTAAAATATTGATTACCCCATATTGGACTAAATTGTGACAATAACTGTGGTTCTTTTAAATAGTTTTTAGCTTCACACCATATTTTGATCATATGCTTTACAAATGGATTTTTAACTTGTTTTTGTAATTTTTTTGCCGAATCTGAGTATATGAATATGGGAAGAGGTAAAGGTAAATTGTATGATTCCATTTCAGTCCAGTGAGGGAGATCATTTGATGAAAAATAATATGTCATAGACCTCAGTTGTGCCGACCAATAATACAACATAAAATTTGGACATTTCAGACCTCCACGATCAAATGGTAAATATAATAAAGACAGACGTAATCTAGCCCTCCTGTTGTTCCATATAAATTCCACTAACTTTTTTTTTATTCTTGAGAATAGATCTAAAGGTGGTGATAAGGGAATGTATTGAAATAAATAAAGTATTTTAGGTAAAATATTACTTTTAAGTATATTGATTCTCCCGATCATCGACATTGGTAGTGACATCCATCTCTGAGTTAACTCACTGATATCTGACATTAAGGCTTCATAGTTGACACTGGCGACTGATTCTAGCTTAGGCATAATTTGGATTCCTAAATATTTAAACTGATTTACAACATTGAATTGATTTACCTCAGGGGCTGGGTAATTTCTCTGGGTCTCATTTAGCATTAATATTGAAGATTTAGTTTTATTTATTTTATATCCTGATATTTCCCCAAAATTCTTTATTAAATTCAACAAGGTTGGAATTGATTTTTTTAGATTCGACATAAACAAAATTATATCATCGGCGTACAGGGAGATTTTATGTTCTGTTGGTCCAACTTTAATTCCATATATTTGTGAATGTAAACGTATCGCTATCGCTAAAGGTTCAATTGCCATAGTAAACAGTAAAGGTGAGAGTGGACAGCCTTGTCGACATCCTCTATTGATTTTTATTGGTTTTGAAATATTGTTATTTGTTAGGATTTCTGCTGTAGCATTATTGTATATTATTTGAACCCATTTTATGAAATTATTTCCAAGTCCAAACCTTTGTAGGACTTCAAAAAGAAAGGGCCATTCAACTCTATCAAAGGCCTTTTCGGCGTCCAATGATAGGAGAGCTGTATCCGGTGCTTCTTTATTAAAATAGATAATATTAAATAGTCTTCTTACATTATGGAAGCCTTGTCTACCCTTTATAAAGCCATTCTGATCTCGATTAATAATATTTGGTAAAATTTCTTGTATTCGTCTTGCTAAAATTTTACAGATTATCTTAAGGTCGGCGTTTAATAGGCTTATTGGTCTCATATTTTCACATTTATTAGAGGGCTTACCTGGTTTTGGCAGCAGTATAATTAAGGCATTATTTATGTATGATGGTAAATTATTATTTTGAAATGCTTCTAAAACCATTTCCAAAAAAGGTTTTATTAATTTATTCTTAAATTTTTTATAAAGGTCAACTGGAAGACCATCTGGTCCTGCACTTTTTCCTGATTTCATATTATCAATGGCTAGCCCAACTTCTTCTTGACTAATTTTAGACTCCAATATCTCCCTGTTTTCATTTGGAATACACGGTATAGATAGTTCGTTCAAAAACCCATTTAGTTTTGTTAAATCAGGTTCATTTTTGGTATCATATAATTTTTCATAGTAATCTCTAAAGGCTCTATTAATTTCTAAAGGATCTATAACTACCTGTCCGTTACTTATAATACTGGTAATTGGTGTTTTAATTTCCAATTGTTTAATCTGCCATGCTAATAATTTTCCTGATTTTTCACCTTGTTCATAAAAAGATTGTTTCAATCTTAGAAGACTCGAGGCAGCTCTATTCGCTGATTTTTTGTCGTATTCAGCTCTCAAAATCAGTAATTAATTCTCCAACCTTGGGTCACTTCCTGCATACACTTTTTCCTGAAGATTTTTTATTTTATGTTCCAATTTAGCTCTCTCCTCTCGAGTCTTCTTAGATTTTGATCCTGTATAACTAATAATATGCCCCCTAATAAAAGCTTTGAAAGCCTCCCACTTTACACATGCTGATGTTTGTGTAGTATTGATGTCAAAGAACTCGTCTATCTGTTTTTCTATATACTTGACAAATTCCTCATCCTGAAGCCATTTATGCTGAAATTGCCATCTACCTGATTCCTTTGTCAATTTTTTATCTACATATATTAGACAACAGGGTGCATGATCAGAGATCACGATGTTATCATAAAAGCAGTTTTGAATCTTGGACCTTAATTCTGTGGAAATCAAAAAATAATCAATACGTGAGAATGTCTTGTAGGTACTGGAATAACAAGAATAGGCTTTAACTTGTGGTTTCATTTCTCTCCATATATCTAACAATCTCAATTCTTTCATAAAATGATTAATAGTCATCCTACATCCAATGTGCGTACAATCCAGTCCTGTTGATCTATCCACACCTGGATTCAATGTACAATTAAAATCCCCTGCTATTATATGTTGCCCTGTAAGTGATGATAAGATGAGAAATAAATTAGCAAAGAACTTCTGATCATCTATATTGGGACCATATAAGTTCACAAGAATTATATTTTCTAATAGCAAAGAACCTTGAATGATTACATATCTTCCAAATTTGTCTCCAATTACATTTTTCACTTGAAAAGGAACTGATTTATGTATGAGAGTCATAACTCCCCTGGCTCGGGATGAAAATGAAGAGGTGAATACACTTCCCTGCCATCTACTCCTAATTCTTTTAACATCCTCCTCTATCAGATGAGTTTCTTGTAAAAACACAATTCTTGAACCCATGTCCTTTATTTTATTCATAACTTGTTTAAGTTTTTTTAAATTTTGTAGACCTCTGCAATTCCATGAAGTTAAATTAAGATTAACACTTTGGTCCATGATCAATAGAGAGTTTGGGATTACCTTGCAGTGTAAACATGCTCATACAGAGAAGCAAAAACATGAGTGGTTGAACATTCATCCTACAAACTACACACAAACAAATTTCCCCTTCCCACACTTGTGGCAAACCCCCCAAAATCAAAAGAAAAATTCTGTCTCCCGATATAGCCATCGACCGTTCCACACCCACGGGGAACAGCCTAAGCCACTCCTTCTTCATCCTCCCAATCACCCTAACTCTACTGCTTTTAATGACGTAACATTAACTCTCCTCTGTAGTTTTCCAACTTAACTCCAAAATTTTTAACAACTTTGTACATCATAGTTTTTTTTTTTGTTTGTTTTGTTTTTGTTTGTTTTTTTTTTAAATATATAATACAATCTATATTTTGTAAACTTACTATTTACTTCAAGTCAGTCAGATGCCTGTGCAAATGCTTAATTATTCTACCTTATATTTTGTTCATGCTTAGCTCCCACCAGTCTCTTCTTCTTCTTTGATCTTCTTGATGAACTCCTGCGCCTCCTCTGGGGTCTTGAAGATGTGGGTTCTGCCCTCATACGTGGTCAGCAGTCTCGCAGGATAGATTACACCATGACGAATCCCAAGGTTGCGCAGCTCCTTACGTACGGGATCAAACTGCTTCCTCAATTGCTGGATTCCTGTGGCCAAATCTGGGTAGAACCGCACCTGCTGGTCCTGGTGTTTAATCTCTCCTTTTTTAGCTCGTGCAGCGTTGAAGATCTTCATCCTGTCTCTGTTGTTAAGAAACTTCATAATTAAGGTCCTCGGCGGTCCCTTATCTCTCCGTGGGCCAATGCGATGTGCTTTTTCCAGAACCACTGCTGATTGCAACTCCTCGCTGCCCAGCACCTCCGGAATCCACTTTTCCAGAAAGGAACATACGTCCCGACCTTCTGATTCCTCTGGAAGACCCACCAGCCTCAAATTATTCTGTCTCGACCGAGATTCCAAATCCAAAATATTATCTTCCAGAGATTTATTTTTTTTTTCCAAAGTGCGCACCTTTAATTGAAGACGGGTGACGTCATCTTCAGCACTAGCGAGACGGAGCTCCATCTGCGCCGTTCGTTCTACACAGTCACCCAATTCCTTTCTTATTCCTTCCAACGCTGTCATAATCCCATCAAATCTAGAGGAAAAGTCCGCTCTCATTGAACTCATGGCAGCCATCAGCGCATCTGCGCCATTCCCCGCAGAAATCGCAGCGTTGCCAGCCTCCTCCGCCATATATGGAGTTTTGTTTGCTGCGTCACAGACCTGAAAGTCCGTTAATTTGGACTGTTTCGGCGGCTCGCTTTTTCCTTTTCCTGGTTTTCCAGCCTTAGGCTTCGCCGACATATCCTCGCCCAAACGCTGGGATACGTTCTGTCCCAAATGAGAGAGTTATTTGCCGATTTTTTTTCTCCAGGAGCAGAGCAGAGCGAGACACGTCCGTCCTACGTGGCAGCCATAACCGGAAGTCGCGGATTGATCTTTTAATATTAATAAGTTTTAATATAATATTTTTACGTTTGTGAACGTCTGCTGAGTATAATCGGGTTGAAACCGGGTCAGTGAGCCAGTAACAATGGCCGAGAAGCGTAAACAACCGACGCGCTAACGGAGCTAGCAAGCTAACGGATATGCTAGTTCTTCTTCTGTGGTGTTAAAACGGTTCTCATCCAGCAAGAGTTTCCTGCCGCGCGTGCTCTTTCGTGTTTACACGAGCGGAGATAATAACGTGCGTCTCTTAATTTAGCAACAAAAGTCACCGTAAAGATTGTCCTCAACAGCTTCTGAATATTTTTCATAAATAAAACTTCTGTGTTCCCTGCGGCGCGTGCACACGTCTTTTGTGTTTACATGACGCGGAGTTAATAACGTGCGTCTCTTAATTTAGCAGTAAAAGTCACCGTATAGACTGTCCTCAACAGCTTCTGAATATTTTTCATAAAGCGGGGATAAACGGACTTTTACTCCGTGCAGCGCTGTGTTGGAACATCAAGTTGACGACTGATAAAGGGAAAATGCGCGGAGGCTGAAACCCGTGAAGCAGAGACTTGGAGCTGCTGAGACCGTAAGTATAATATTTGTTTGTTTTAACGTTTGTGTCGTCAATTAATAATTTATCTGGCATGATGATGGTTTATTTTACAAACTATGGACACAGAGAGAACTGTTGGTTAAGCGCTGTGAATAAATGCAGAATTAAGGTATATTTTATGAGATTATGGACTTCTGCCACTTAAGCGATGTGAAGAGAATAAATCACAATAAAATTAATAAAGGCTGCAGTACAACAAGCTATTTTTACTCAGTAGAACTAAATTGAAATGAACAAACCTTCTCAGGAAATGAACTGAAACCCTTTTCCAACATTGAAAGTTAATTTGTAGTTAAAATATAAAAAAACCCCCCTAAATTATTAAACCCTACTGTGGTGTGGTGATCTAAAAATATGAATGTTAATTTTACTGTGAAATCTATTCTTTTTATCTGCCTTCAGATGTGTGAAGACTGGAAGCTTCATCCTAACTGAGACCTTCTGAAGGTCAGAGGTGGTCAGTGGAGGAGCATCCCTGCTTCATGTGGATTTCAGCACAGAAGAAGACCTTCAAATTCAAGATTCAAGGAGGTGCTGCCATCACTTTCTCCACACTAACATGCATTCAATGCAATTTAGTTGCTGTAATGACAAATTCTTTTATTTCTTTTTTAAAGTTCTCAGCAAGAACACAATATTGGTCATTTTTTTTTTTTTTTACAATTTTACTGAGCATTTAATTCTAAATAAATCACTGTTTAACAAGAAATTTTTGGCAATCCTGTACTTTTCTTGTGGTGTTACATAGAACAGCATCACTGTAAACTATGGAAAAAGCAGCTGCTTTAAAATTTGTACTTCCTCACACAACTTTGAGTGCAAAAAAACTCTAAAAGTGCCATAACTTTTTGGAAAAACTCCCACAAATCCAGGCTTTTTGGGCCACAACAATCACAAAAACAGCTGACAAAATCCTGGAGGGACTGAAATACAGTGAGATTATGTATGCATGGTTCATGCATTGAATTTGTTTACTTACTCTGGGTGGTGAACTTGACACGACACACCCTTTGCACTAAAGAAAGCACCTGTGAGCACTTTATGAAATGATAAGTTAAATAATAAAAAGTGCATTATTGTAACTGATTTTGGGTCAGTTCTACATGTGATAATTTATGTATTAACAAAGTTAGAAGATTCTTGGTACAATTTGCAGCATTAGGTCTCGAAGATTTTTGTTTCATGGGAAGTAAAATGGCTATTAAAATGGTAATTCCCCAGATCGAATCGGGATTGAATCGGAATCGAATCGAATCGATTCAGAATCTCAAGAATCGGAATCGAATCGATTCTGGAAATTGGGGATCGTTCCCAGCCCTATCAACAGGTATACATTTTATAAACACTTAACAATATTTAATTTGTTCACATGTGTGTGAAATGACAATAAACGTCTTCATGCTGATTGAGATGTTTAGCAAGTTACTGACTACATTTAGAAGGGTCTATTTTTTTCTCAGCTGCGCAAAATAACTGGTTAAACAAACAAATCATAATATTCTGTCCAGTATTGCTGTCATTTAATAAATTGTGCTTGCGGAACTGTTGTATTAAAGCAATATTACACTTGAGGTCGTTATGATATGAATATACTAATGGGGGTGATACTCAGCAGAGGGCATTAGGGATAAGGGATAAGGACCTGTACTTACATATACAGTGATCCCTCACTTATCGCGGTTAATGGGGTCCAGAACCGACCGCGAAAAGTGAAAAACCGCGAAGTAGCGTCAACCCCCCCCCCATTTTTTACATACATTTTTTTTTGCGTATATATAATATCAATAAGTGTATATTAACCCTATAAATGCATATGTTATTATTAGAACATTAAAGAATAGTTTGAAACATGTAAATAAAATATTAATAATATAAATAATATACATAAAATAATGTATAAATAATATAAATAATACGTACGTTCATTCTCTCACTCTCTCTCTCGACGGGAAGGCGTAGAGGCAGCAGGAGGAGGCGTAGAGGCAGCAGCGACGTCTCGGCCAATCAGCTTGCGAGATTCCCAAGCCGAGCCAACACGAGAACAAAATCTCTTAGGGGGGGGGATGCTGGCCAGCGAATCAGAGAGGTGGATTTTGAGTTGTGCCGGCTCTCCGTGTATTCTTCCTGCCTTCTGCTAGCGCCCGGGCAACTTTTTTCTCAATTTTGAATTTTTGATGAATATTTTTGAAAAATCCGCGATGCACTGAGGGCGCGAAAGGTGAGGCGCGAAGTAGCGAGGGATCACTGTATAGCACTTTTCTATTCTCAAAGCCCTTCACTAGTACTAACCCTGTATTCTAAGGGCCTATCAAAGATGGATACCTAGGGACAATTTAGAATTACCCATTAACCTAACATGCATGGCTTTGGATTGTGGGAGGAAACTGCAGCACCTGGAGTAAACCCACGCAGCACAGGGAGAACATGCAAACTCTACTCAGAAAGGTTCCTACCCCTGCCAGCCTGGGGATTTGAACCTGGAACCTTCTAGCTGTTAGGCAACAGTGCTAACCACTGTACCACCGTGCTGCCTGATTAGAGTATCATATCTGCAGTTACTATTGATACCGTACTCCCTCTTGTGTAATATTGCTTAAATAATCAAGCAAATGCTCTATATACTCTATAATATTATGAATTAAAACCATATTCACAAACTAGCATTGATGCCCGTTGGATATGGTATGCAGTATGGTGGTGGTCCTACAATAGCAAGCAAGTTTCGTCCACATACATACAGACATATACCAGTGACTAGGGCTGCACAATTATGGTCAAAATGATGATTGTGATTATTTTGATCAATATTGAAATCACGATTATTAATCACAATTATTCATTAACTTCAGAAAAAACACAGATTACATAAAATTATTATTTTTGTATTCATCCTACTTACCAATTGCTAGCTGTGGCCAAAGTACTGGAGCCTCGTCCATTTATTTAGAGAAGCTGCCTTGATGACGTTAGGTCCACTGTCTGTTGTTATGCAGACTAGTCCCCCCTCCTGCAGGCTCCAAGATGATTGCACTTCCGTCAGTCTGTGGGCTATAGCTTCTCCTGTGTGGCCTTGTGGGAAAATCGATGTCTGTAAGCATCGACTCTTCATTTTAAAATCTCCATCAATGTAATGAATTGTCAGGGACAGGTACGGGTCCGTTACTCTGTTTGATCTTAGGTCAGTCGTAGTTGCAAAGTACTCAACAGTTGTGATATCCATCTGTATTTTTCATACAGCACAGGTAATTCAACTTTTGACAATCATGTGGGGATCATGTATTTCTTGTCCAGTGTTTTGAAAATGTTTCTGAGGCCTTTGTTGCTCATACAGTATCTAGTGGACATATGTCTTTGGCCATATAAAACACTATTGCCTAAGTTACTTTAGCATGTCTTTGGGAGGTGGATGGTTACAGTGAAGCTCTGTGCAAGTGATACTATGGTTGCCGGGGTCAGCGCCAGACACAGACTGTCATTTTGTGAAGTGACATTCGCTTTAGCCTTCATGCATTTATCATAATTGTGTTTGTGGTGTTTTTTCTGGTGGTTGAATAAGTTAGTTGTGTTTGCCCTGTGGCACAGACACAGCTCTATGGCACTCTTTACATATAATTTCTTTTTAGTCAGCATCACTTGCCCTGAATCTAGAACATGTCCAGACAACGGATGATGATCCTTTCGAGACACTAGCTCCTTGCTTCCACGTGTTGCTGTACTGTCACCTTCTGCTCTTGACATCTAGTTTGTGTTTCACCGTCACACCAGTCCACTATTGGTGTGCTCGCTTGTCAGTTCTGCAGTTTAATGTTGCCCTAACATGCTTTTGCCCCTGGAGGTCGGTTGGCTGTTGGTTGAGAACATGCTTGATTTGATATGCAGCAGAGCCTGCATTTTAAATGTTAATATCGCGATGATCATGTTAATTTAATTGTGCCAGCCAAAATCGTCATTGCAATCAAAATTTGATTAATTGTGCAGCCCTACCAGTGACACAATGCATTTGGCATGCATTAACCTGTTGCACTTCTGTGTACCGCGAGCGGGCAAGTCTCTGCGTCCTAGGACGCACGAGGGCGTCTGAGTACGCACACTGTGCGTCCTAGGAGGCACTGAAAAAAACCCCACCTGCATTTCCGTTCTTCCACTACAGACACAGCCGCGAACAGAAAGCCAAAGGAGTGCTTTGATTGGTTTAGATGTGATTGACCTCTCATTCGACTAATAAGAGCCTTGAATTGGGTTTCTGAAACCTTGAAGAACCAATGACTGAAAACCTAGCAAGAATGACCCGCCTACCAACGGCTGCGAATGCAGCGAGCCAATTGAAGCACAGAAGTTCGAAAGCTGTTTTGTGTAAGGCTGGGTGAAGAGAGACTGACTGCTGCAGCAGATGAAAAAAGGACCCGCAGGAAGAACCGCCACAGACCCAGCAGCACGGAGACCACCCACAAGTGCGACCTGTGTGACAGGGACTGCCATTCGCGCATCAGCCTGTTCAGCCACAGGTGGTGCTGTCACAGCAGAGTAGACGTTTAGGATTCTCTTCCATGGTCATCATAGACCGTCCACATGCTGTTGTGGACAGGTAAGTGTTATAAGCTAAATTATTCTTTATCCCTGAAAATTGTAATCAAAAATGACTTTTGACCGATCGGTAAATTACAACTGTGCGGTGCACGAAGTCTGAAGTCCGTGCGCCGCGTCCGGACCGTGAACGGTCCCCCCCCCTGCTACTCTTCTGTAGCGAGGGGGGGGGGGGGGCGCGGGGACCGTGGGGACTGTGCTCCGCGGTCGCCACATCGCCACATGACTGTTCCGTCATGTAGCGATGGCCGATGTCCGTCCTTTGTAGCGGGGGGGTGGGGGTACATATGTCAGCTTTATGAGGCATGCACTATAGCGTGTGATCACAGACACTCAGAGTGACGGAAATGTGGCTGCCAATCCGCGCCAACGGCCTCTCCGGCCACCACCGAGCATTTAAACATTTTTACACATTCATACCCAGTGTTATGGGCACTGGAGGCAATGCGGGTGAAGTGTCTTGCCCAGGGACACAACGGCAGGATATCTGGGGAGAGCGTGATGCGAACCGCCAACCATGGGGTTATTAGACGACCTGCTCTACCTGCTGAGCTGCTGCCGCCCCACTTTTTCCTCCACTTTCCCTCTTTAGGAAAGCTATGGAGGCTCACCCCGCTCTCTTTATTTCCCTTTGATTGGAAATTACATCCAAAAGCCGCGTAATGTGTCATTTTCACTGACAAATGGCAGTAGTTAGTAGCTTCGCTTCTTGGCTTGTATAAGACAGAAAAAACGGCTGCAACCATTCTACGTCACTACCCAGAATGCATTGCGACGTAAACAAAAATGGCGATTTACATCGTAATAAAGTTTTTTAAAAATATATAAAACTGGGAATTATTTTCAAAAAAATTATATTATAGTTATGTTACTAACATAAAAATAAAGCATATAGAGCTAACATGCCAATATAATCGGAGTTCCTTTTAACAAAAGCAAGTCAAACAATGCTCCTCTGTTTAGGCTAGGTAATCCATTACATAAGTATGCATATTATACATTCACCAATTTGGAATTTACAAGGTCCACACACATCATTCACCTTCTTCTTCAGAAGTTATGTTTAATTTCTTTACATAATCAATGAAAGGTCTCCATATATTCTCAAACACATTTTCCTTTGATTTCAATATATATGTTATTCTTTCTAGTGGAAGGTTTGTTAACATCTGTCTTAACCACTGAGTCACATCTGGTCTATGAGTCTTTTTCCACAGTAATGCAGTACATTTTTTGGCATTAAGCAAACTGAGGTCTATGAATGTTCTTTCACTCTTATTAAAATTATGCTTTTCTGGATACAGACCCAACAAAAACAGTTTGGAGTTCAATATGAATTGTTTTGAAATTATTTTTTCAATTGTTACCCTCACCTTTTCCCAAAACATTCTAATTTTTCTACATTCCCATAAACAATGAAATAGGGTTCCTTTACTTTCCATACATTTTGTGCACATATCTGGTATGTTTTTGTTATATCTATGTAACTCCACCGGTGTAACATACATCCGCATTAACCATTTAAAATGTATCAATTTAAGACGTACATTTATTGATTTGGTTTGAGCTTCTGTACAAGCCAATTCCCATTGTTCCTCTGAAATTTCAGTTTGCAGGTCTTCTTTCCAATAAGTCATTCTTTTCTGTGAGTTTTCACTTGAGGATAGTGTCAATGAGTTATAAAACTCTGAGATAATACCCTTTCTCTTACTATCTTTAGTCAAAATTTTTTCCAAGGATGAATAAGTAGGTCGGGTGAGAACATTATTTTGATTTGATCGAATAAAATTCCTAAGCTGAAGATATTTAAAAAAATGTGTTCTATTAAGATTAAATTTGACCCTCAGTTCTTCAAAAGACATTATGTTATCTGAACGTGACAAATATAAGTCTTGAATCTTTTGAGTCCCTTTTAAATTCCATAATTTAAATACAGCATCCGCTCTCCCTGGTGTAAAATATTGATTACCCCATATTGGGCTTAATTGTGACAGTAAGTGTGGTTCTTTTAAATATTTTTTGATTTCACACCATATTTTGATCATATGCTTTACAATAGGATTTTTAACTTGTTTCTGTAATTTTTTAGCCGAGTCTGAGTATATGAATAAGGGAAGAGGTAAAGGTAAATTGTATGATTCCATTTCAGTCCAGTGAGGGAGATCATTTGGTGAAAAATAATATGTCATAGACCTCAGTTGTCCTGACCAGTAATACAACATAAAGTTTGGACATTTCAGACCTCCACGATCAAATGGTAAATATAGTAAGGACAGACGTAATCTAGCCTTCCTATTGTTCCATATAAATTCCACTAACTTTTTTTTAAATTCTTGAGAATAGATCTGAAGGTGGTGGTAAAGGAATGCATTGAAATAAATATAGTATTTTGTGTAAGATATTACTTTTAAGTATATTAATTCTCCCGATCATCGACATTGGTAGTGACATCCATCTCTGAAGCAACTCATTAATATCTGTCAT
The DNA here is from genome assembly GCA_020510985.1 of Pholidichthys leucotaenia. NCBI lineage: Eukaryota > Metazoa > Chordata > Actinopteri > Cichliformes > Pholidichthyidae > Pholidichthys > Pholidichthys leucotaenia. The sequence goes on along the minus strand of CM035839.1, from coordinate 88,324,890 downwards.
TAAGGCTTCATAGTTGGCACTGGCGACTGATTCTAACTTAGGCACAATTTGAATTCCTAAATATTTAAACTGATTTACAACATTGAATTGATTTACCTCAGGAGCTGGATGATTTCTCTGGGTCTCATTTCGCATTAATATTGAAGATTTAGTTTTATTTATTTTATATCCTGATATTTCCCCAAAGTTCTTTATTAAATCAAGGTCGGAATTGATTTTTTAAGATTCGATATACAAAATTATGTCATCAGCATACAGGGAGATTTTATGTTCTGTTGGTCCTACTTTAATTCCATATATTTGTGGATGTAAACGTACTGCCATCGCTAAAGGTTCAATTGCCATAGTAAACAGTAAAGGTGAAAGTGGACAACCTTGTCGACATCCTCTATTGATTTTTATTGATTTTGAGATATTGCTATTTGTTAGGATTTCTGCTGTAGCATTATTGTGTGTTATCTGAACCCATTTTATGAAATTATTTCCAAGTCCAAACCTTTGTAGAACTTCAAAAAGAAAAGGCCATTCGACCCTATCAAAGGCCTTTTCAGCGTCCAATGATAGGAGAGCTGTATCCGGTGCTTCTTTATTAGAATAAATAATATTAAATAGTCTTCTTAAATTATGGAAGCCTTGTCTTCCCATTATAAAGCCATTCTGATCTCGGTTAATAATATTTGGTAATATTTCTTGTAGTCGTCTTGCTAAAATTTTACAGATTATCTTAAGGTCTGCATTTAATAGGCTTATTGGTCTCATGTTTTCACATTTATTAGAGGGTTTACCTGGTTTTGGCAACAGTGTAATTAAGGCATTATTCATGTATGGTGGTAAATTACTATTTTGAAATGCTTCTAAAACCATTTCCAAAAAAGGTTTTATTAATTTATTCTTAAATTTTTTATAGAGGTCAACTGGAAGGCCATCAGGTCCCGCACTTTTTCCTGATTTCATATTATCAATGGCTAGCCCAACTTCTTCTTGACTAATTTTTGACTCCAGTATCTCCCTATTTTCATTTGGAATACACGGTATAGATAATCTGTCCAAAAACCCATTTAGTTTTGTTAAGTCAGTTTCATTTTTTGTATCATATAATTTTTTGTAATAATCTCTAAAGGCACTATTAATTTCTAAAGGATCTACAACTGCCTGTCCGTTACTTATAATACTGGTAATTGGTGTTTTAAATTCTAATTGTTTAATCTGCCATGCCAATAATTTTCCTGATTTTTCACCTTGTTCATAAAAGGTTTGCTTCAATCTTAGAAGACTCGAGGCAGCTCTATTCGCTGATTTTTTTGTCATATTCAGCTCTCAGAATCAGTAATTCGTTCTCTAATTTTGGATTACTTCCTGCATACACTTTTTCTTGGAGAATTTTTATTTTACGTTCCAATTGGACTCTCTCCTCTCGAGTCTTATTAGATTTTGAACCTGTATAACTAATAATATGCCCCCTAATAAAAGCTTTGAAAGCTTCCCACTTTATACATGCTGATGTTTGTCTAGTATTGATATCAAAGAACTCATCAATCTGTTTTTCTATGTACTTAACAAATTCCTCATCCTGAAGCCATTTATGCTGAAATTGCCACCTACCTGGAACCTTTGTCAATTTCTTATCTACATATATTAGACAGCAGGGTGCGTGATCAGATATCACGATATTATCATAGAAACAATTTTGAATCTTGGACCTTAATTCTGTGGAGATCAAAAAATAGTCAATACGTGAAAATGTCTTGTAGGTATTAGAATAGCAAGAATAGGCTTTGACTTGTGGTTTCATTTCTCTCCATATATCTCGCAATCTCAGTTCTTTCATAAAATGATTAATGGTCATCCTACATCCATTGTGCGTACAGTCCTGTCCTGTTGATCTATCTATACTGGGATTCAATGTACAATTAAAATCCGCTGCTATTATATGTTGCCCTGTGAGTGATGCTAAAGTAAGAAATAAATTAACGAAGAAGTTTTGATCATCTATATTGGGACCATATAAGTTCACCAGATTTATATTTTCTAATAACAAAGATCCTTGGACGATTAGATATCTTCCCAATTTATCTCCAGTTACATTTTTCACTTGAAAAGGAACTGTTTTATGTATGAGAGTCATAACTCCCCTAGCTTGGGATGAAAATGATGAGGTGAACACAGTTCCCTGCCATCTGCTCCTTATTCTTTTTACATCCTCCTCTATTAGATGAGTTTCTTGTAAAAACACAATTTTTGAACCTATGTCTTTTATTTTATTCAAAATTTGTTTAAGTTTTTTTAGATTTTGTAGACCTCTGCAATTCCATGATGTTAAATTAAGATTAACGCTTTGGTCTATGATCGATAAAGAGTTTGAGATTACCTTGCAAAATAAGCATGCTCTTACAGAGAAGCAAAAACATGGATGGTTGAACATTCATCCCACAAACTACACAAAAACAAATTCCCCCTCCCCACATTCGTGGTAATCCCCCCAAAATAAAAAAAAAAAAAAAAAAATTCCGTCTCCCGTTATAGCCAGTGTCTCCTCCTCACCCGCGAGGTTCAGTCAAACCACTCTCTCTTTCTCCTCTCAATCACCCTGACTCTGCTACTTTTTTTTTTTTTTTTTTAATTTTAAGTTTTTGTAAAGGGTATACAGGTCATTACAGCATTGCATTGTTTACATTTTCATCACATGTTCCCTTATTTTTTGCTATTTGACAACATTGGAAGAATAATTCTTACAACACCCCCCCCTTTTTTTTTTTAAAGTGAAAGAAAAAGTGAAATTAAAGAGAATAAAAAACAAACAAGCAAACAAACAAAACAAAAGAGCAAAAAACAAACAAACAGAAAAATAAGAAATAAATAATTAAAAGCAAAAGAGCCTCTGGGTAGGGTTGGAACAAAGAGCGGAGCCATTATTGAAATGGTATTTGTCAAAGATTAGATCTAATGGAAGACACATATGCAATCCAGGGTTGCCAAAAGTTCATGAACCCATCCATGTCTTGTCTCAGTGCGAATGTCAACTTTTCCATCGAGTATATGTCTTGGATCACATTAATCCAATCTTCAGGTGTAGGACAGTCCTTCAACATCCATTTTTTAGTTAGGGCTTTTTTACTTGCCAATATTAAAACATTGAATAGGTATTTTTCTCCTCGTCTTTCCAGTGAGTCCGGTAGTAAACCCAAATACAAAGTTACAAAAGAAAAGGGAACTGTTATTTTGAATATTTTCCCCAATATTGTCTGTACATTGGTCCAATATTGGTGGATAACTGGGCATTGTAGAAGAGCTTGAAATAACGAAGCGATGTGATTTTATAAATCAAAGTTTAATTTCAGCTTCACTCCTCTAACAAGTCTCATCTCGGTGCAGAAGCAGAATAAGAGGTCGAACACAGTCAGACCTTTCATATTTATACCCACACTCAACAAAAGACATTGCATATCAAAGCTGACATCCCACATTACATAATCCCCCCTCCATTGTCCTCCGTCTCCTCCACCTGACCCTGGGTGGTCAGGGAGATCGATCCGGTCTCCACCGCTGCGACTCTGTCTGTTCTTTGATCCTCGCTGGCGGTTGAGACCTCTTGTCCTGTTCTGAGGCTTGAGGTCATTCCACATATGTAATCACTAAACATTCTAATATGTCTATACATATGTAGGTATGGAATATATGATTAATATAAGCCACAGGCATGACCAAAACACATGAAAATGATTTGCAGTCTCTTCACCACACAAGCGCCAACAATTCAACCCCTTACGAGTAAATTTGTTTTGTGCAGGTGTTCTGAAAAATCTTACCAAATTTTTCCATCCAAATTCTCTCCACTGCAGGGATGAGGTACTTTTCCATTGCTGTTTGTTTAGCTTTTCCCATATTTCCAGTTGTAAATTGATATTCCCCTCTTTTTCCCATCTCTCTTTTATATATGATGTGTTGTCTCCTTTTAAGTCTTGAAGACCTTGGTATATTTTAGAAATGTATCTGATCCCTGGGATCCCTTTATATGCCATTAAGAAGACCTTCAGAACACCTGACTGGGCCCTTTCCAAATCCTCCTTTTTAAGTATATTGTTTATGTGGTGTCTAAGCTGAAAGAACCTGTAAAGGTCTTGATTTACTAGGCCTTGTTTTTTCAAATCTTCAAAACTTCTTAAAAATTGACCTTTAAAAAAATCGTAATATTTTATCAATCCGTTCTCTTTCCACTTTTTAAATCTAGTGTCTGTTTTATTAGGAGTAAAGTCTTGATCATATGCAATCCATTGCAGAAGTCGATAGGGCTCTTTAGTTTGATTCTCTCTGACTATCTTAAACCAAATTTTTAGCGGGGTCTCTATCCACGGGTTAGTGTTATTCAAAAGTTTAGGTAAGGTATTGTTCCCTATTATCGCCTGTAGGGGGGTGTCACTTGTTAATTGGCATTCGATCTCCTTCCATTGTGCAGTGTAGACTGGGTTACATATCTCCATTAAAGTTTTAATTTGTGCGGCTTTAAAATAGTCCCTGACATTTGGCAGCGCAAGCCCACCTTTGTCTTTGTTTAGCTGTAAGGTTCTATATCTGATTCTAGGTCTCTTGCCCTGCCATATGAATCTTGAGAGCCTTCTGTCCAGCTCCTGCCATGTTTTTTTGGGAGGTTCTACCGGTATTGTTTGGAAAAGGTATAGAAGACGTGGAAGTATATTCATTTTGACTGCTTCAATTCTTTGTGCTGTACCCAAGAATGGTATCATATTCCATCTTGCTAGGTCAGATTTTATTTTTGTCACCAGTGGATCGTAGTTTAGTGTTATAATTTTGTTGAGTTGTTTCGGGATATTGACCCCCAGATATTTCATAGATTCCATCTCCCAGTTAGTTTTGAGTTTGCGTAGTGAATAATGATTTGGGTCATAGTTGAATGTTAAAACTTGGGTTTTGTGCATGTTTAATTTGTACCCCGACAAATCTCCATACTCTGAAAAAACTGAGATTAGTTCTGGTAAAGAGGTGTCCGGCTGCCCTAGGTATATTAAAATGTCATCAGCAAAGAGTGCTATTTTATGTTCCTTCTGACCAAGTGTAATACCTTGAATTTTTTGATTCTGTCTTATCCATTGGCTCAGAGGTTCTATGAAGATTGCAAAGAGCAGTGGAGACAGGGGGCAGCCCTGACGAAATCCTCTTTCCAGCTCAAAAGATGATGATAAATTACCATTAATCCTTATTTTAGCTGTTGGTTTTTTATATAATGCCTGTATAGTTCTAATGAAGTTGTTATGAAAATTGAAACTGGATAAGATTCTGTTTTATGAAAATATTTAGACAGGTTCGTGAGGAGTCGGCACATACAGAAAGTGATTTACACTGAGACAAAGTGTTCACACTGAGACACGGCTGCTAGAATAAAACTGTATCTCTTTATTCCCCACAGACCATATCTCCATACACAAAAGAGAAATCATTGCATGTCACACATTTCCTTCACACACACAAGGATCAATGCATTTCATGTCATTTCACAAGCTCTTACCGTTTGATACAGGTGACCGGGAGCCCACGGTCCGCAAGAAAGAGCGTGATTTCTCTTAGCCGGACGTTCTGCGCAAAAAAACTCACGGCAGACTCCCCGTATTGAGGGAAAACCCCTGTTTTTAAAGGAAGGCTAGGTACAGAACAGAGTGGCCATCTCTGCTCCGAGCAAGCCCCCCCCTCCCATCATAGAATTGCGTGGGGAACAGGAAGGGCCAATTTCTGTTCCCAGGCAATTCCCAAAACATACAGGAACACCTGCTACATTTCTCCCAATACACATATAAGGAATAAAGGTCACGCCTTCGTTTCATAAGCATGCAACAGTGATTTAAGGAGTGAGAAACTTGCTGTGCTAAGGAAAACAGTTTCTAGAAACAGGTCATATTGTCCAGGTCATGGTGTGCCTTAAGATAAAGAGAACTGGATTCATGGGACTGGATTGTTAAAACATATTAAAAACAACTGAGAAGCAAATCAGGGCACACATTAAAAACACATTTATATTACAGATTCTATATAGGAAAGACCAGTCAACCGAATCAAATGCTTTTTCAGCATCTAATCCCAATATGGCTGCATTTAAGTTGTATTTTTTTTATATGATGAATTATGTGTAAAGTGCGTCTAATGTTGTCTTGTGTCTGTCTTTGTCTTATAAAACCTGTTTGGTCTAAGTGAATTAAATCTGTCAGTATATTTTCTAACCTTTTGGCAAGGATAGTGGTAAAAAGCTTATAGTCCTGATTTAATACACTGATTGGTCTGTAGTTGGAGCATTCTAGTTTATCCTTTTCAGGTTTAGGTATAACTGCAATGACCCCTTCTCTCCAGGAGGGGGGGATTTCCCCTGTGTGGAGGACATAGTTAAATGTTTTCAGGAGGAGAGGAGATAGTTGCTGTTTAAAGGTTTTGTACCACTCTCCTGAATAACCATCTGCTCCTGGGGATTTGTTAGCTTTAAGTTTCATAATTGCTTTATCCAATTCTTTAGGTTGTATTTCTGACAGTAGTGTTTTATTTTGTGACTCCGTAAGTTGGGGAAGGTTTAATGTGTTTAGGAATGCCTCGGATGCGTTTTTTATGATTTTTGAGGGAGTATAAGTTCTTATAGTAGTTCTCGAAGTTTTTAAGAATATCCTGAATTCTGAATTTTATTTCCTTTGATACTGGATCTCTGATTTTGTAGATTGCTCTTTCTGTTTGTTGTTTCCTCAATTTATAGGCTAGTAATTTTGCCGATTTACTGCCTGCTTCATAGTATTTTTGTTTCAGAAATGTAAGTTTCTTCTGGATTTCTATTGTGTAGATCTCATTTATTTGATTTTTAATTTCCTTAATCTTGAGCGAGTCATTAGAATGAGTGTTGCCTTTGTGTTCATTTTCTAGGTTCTTAAGTTCTGACTCTAATGTGGTTAGTTTTTCTTGTCTCAGTTTCTTTTGGGTTGCCAGTTTTGCAATAATCTTTCCCCTTATTACAGCTTTGCATGCATCCCACAGTATTAAAGGGGATACTTCTCCATTATCGTTTTCTTCCAAATATCTGAGAATATCTGATTCCAATTCATCTTTCAGTGGTCCTTTCAGCACATTTGAATTTAACCTCCAAGAAAATGTATTATTTGTGTATTTTTGGATACTTAAGTCCATATAGATCGGACTGTGGTCAGAGAGATCCATCAGTCCTATTTTACATGTTTTTACTCTTCCAATGTCTCTATTAAACATAAAAAAATAGTCAATCCTTGAGTAAGATGAATGTGGCGTTGAGTAAAATGTATAATCTTTTACACTGGGGTTGAGTTCCCTCCACACATCACAGATTCCCATTTCTTTTAGTAGCATCCGAGTTTTCCTGCTTTGAGTGTTATTTTGATGTGGAGAATTACCTGATGCATCCCAGTATGGATTCAGTCTTAGATTGAAGTCTCCACCACATATCACTAAACCTTGGGCTTTAGTTATCATTAGGTCAAATACATTTTTATAAAATTTCCAGTTAGCCCCTGGGGGTGCATATACATTCAGCAGGGTGATATCTTCTCCCTCTAGCCGCCCAATTACCAAACTGTATCTCCCTTCTTTATCTTTGTGTTCTGATTTTTTTTCAAATGTAATTTTGGTTGATACCAATGTCGCTACTCCCCTCCTCCTCCCTGACTTATATGAAGATGAGATCATTTTAAACCCTTGTCTACTGAGTTTAGTGTGCTCCACGTCTGTTAGGTGGGTTTCTTGTAAAAATATTATTCCTGCTTTGTCTTTTTTCATTTTGCCTAGAATCTTGGATCTTTTAACTGGATTCAGGATTCCTTTTACATTATATGAGATTATTTTGGTTACACCCTGTTTCTCCATTGTGTTGTCTTATTTAGTATAACAGTGTGGTGGCCCTCTTTTGTACTACTCAGAAACTGAAAGAACATTAAGAACATAAAAATCATTAAGAACATAGTGTATAAAACTTTAAAACAAAAAACTGACAAAAGAACTTCCTGAGCTGAGGTCTTTTTAGAGACCCTGGAAGAGCCTTGATGGAGTGTAGGCTCTGAGGGAAATTCCTCAAACTCTGTTACGTGTTGAGGGCCCTCTCTTACCCCTGTAAGTTGACCCATGTTTTTTTTTTTTTTTATTTAAGTTTTTGTAAAGGGTATACAGGTCGTTACAGCAATGCAGTGTTTACATTTTCATCACATGTTCCCTTATTTTCTGATATCTGACAACATTGGAAGATTAATTCTTACAACACCCCTTATTTTTTTTTTTTTTTTTAAAGTGAAAGAAAAAGTGAAATTAAAGAGAAAAAAAAAACAAAACAAAAAACAAAAAAAAACCAAACAAACCAGTAAAAAACAAACAAAAAGAAAAAGTAAGTAAATAAAGATAAAAGAGCATCTGAGTAGCATTGGAACAAAGAGCGGAACCATTATTGAAATGGTATTTGTCAAAGATTAGATCTAATGGAAGACACATATGCGGTCCAGGGTTGCCAAAAGTTCATGAACCCATCCATGTCCTGTCTCAGTGCGAATGTCAACTTTTCCATCGAGTAAATGTCTTGGATCACGTTAGTCCAATCTTCAGGTGTAGGACAGTCCTTCAACATCCATTTTTTAGTTAGAGCTTTTTTGCTTGCCAATTTTAAAACATTGAATAAGTATTTTTCTCCTCGTCTTTCCAGTGAGTCCGGTAGTAAACCCAAATACAAAGTTACAAAAGAAAAGGGAACTGTAATTTTGAATATTTTCCCCAATATTGTCTGTACATTGGTCCAATATTGGTGGATAACTGGGCATGACCAAAACACATGAAAATGATTTGCAGTCTTTTCACCACACAAGCGCCAACAGTTCAATCCCTTATGGGTAAATTTGATTTGTGCAGGTGTTCTGAAAAATCTTGCCAAGTTTTTCCATCCAAATTCTCTCCACTGCAGGGATGAGGTACTTTTCCATTGCTGTTTATTTAGCTTTTCCCATATTTCCAGATGTAAAGTGAAATTCCCCTCTTTTTCCCATCTCTCTTTTATATAAGATGTGTTGTCTCCTTTTAAGTCTTGAAGACCTTGGTATATTTTAGAAATGTATCTGATCCCTGGGATCCCTTTATATGCCATTAAGAAGACCTTCAGAACACCTGACTGGGCCCTTTCCAAAACCTCCTTTTTAAGTATATTGTTTATGTGGTGTCTAAGCTGGAAGAACCTGTAAAGGTCTTGATTTATTAGGCCTTGTTTTTTCAAATCTTCAAAACTTCTTAAGATTTGCCCTTTAAAAAAATCGTAATATTTTATCAGCCCCTTCTCCTTCCACTTTTTAAATCTGGTGTCTGTTTTATTAGGAGTAAAGTCCTGATCATAGGCGATCCATTGCAGAAGTCGATAGGGCTCTTTAGTTTGATTCTCTCTGACTATCTTAAACCAAATTTTTAGCGGGGTCTCTATCCACGGGTTAGTGTTATTCAAAAGCTTAGGTAAGACATTGTTCCCTATTATCGCCTGTAGGGGGATGTCACTTGTTATTTGGCATTCGATCTCCTTCCATTGTGCAGAGTAGACTGGGTTACATATCTCTACTAAAGTTTTAATTTGTGCGGCTTTAAAGTAGTCCCTGATATTTGGCAGCGCGAGCCCACCTTTGTCTTTGTTTAGCTGTAGGGTTCTATATCTGATTCTAGGTCTCTTGCCCTGCCATATGAATCTTGAGATCCTTCTGTCCAGCTCCTGCCATGTTTTTTTGGGAGGTTCTACCGGTATTGTTTGGAAAAGGTATAGAAGACGTGGAAGTATATTCATTTTGACTGCTTCAATTCTTTGTGCAATACCCAAGAATGGTATCATATTCCATCTTGCTAGGTCAGATTTTATTTTTGTCACCAGTGGATCATAGTTTAGTGATATAATTTTGTTGAGTTGTTTCGGGATATTGACCCCCAGATATTTCATAGATTCCGACTCCCAGTTAGTTTTGAGTTTGCTTAGTGAATAATGATTTGGGTCATAGTTGAATGTTAAAACTTGGGTTTTATGCATATTTAATTTGTACCCCGATAAATCTCCATACTCTGAAAAAACTGAGGTTAGTTCTGGTAAAGAAGTGTCCGGCTGCCCTAGGTATATTAAAATGTCATCAGCAAAGAGTGCTATTTTATGTTCCTTCTGACCAAGTGTAATACCTTGAATTTTTTGGTTTTGTCTTATCCATTGGCTCAGAGGTTCTATGAAGATTGCAAAGAGCAGTGGAGACAGGGGGCAGCCCTGACGACATCCTCTTTCCAGTTCAAAAGATGATGATAAATTACCGTTAATCCTTATTTTAGCTGTTGGTTTTTTATATAATGCCTGTATAGTTCTAATGAAGTTGTTATGAAAATTGAAACTGGATAAGATTCTGTATAGAAAAGACCAGTCAACCGAATCGAATGCTTTTTCAGCATCTAATCCTAATATGACTGCATTTAAGTTATATTTTTTTATATGATGAATTATGTGTAAAGTGCGTCGAATGTTGTCTTGTGTCTGTCTTTGTCTTATAAAACCTGTTTGGTCTAAATGAATTAGGTCTGTCAGTATATTCTCTAACCTTTTGGCAAGGATAATGGTAAAAAGCTTATAGTCCTGATTTAGTACACTGATTGGTCTGTAGTTGGAGCACTCTAGTTTATCCTTTTCAGGTTTAGGTATAACTGCAATGACCCCTTCTCTCCAGGAGGGGGGGATTTCCCCTGTGTGGAGGACATAATTAAATGTTTTCAGGAGGAGAGGAGATAGTTGCTGTTTAAAGGTTTTGTACCACTCTGCTGTATAGCCATCAGCTCCTGGGGATTTGTTAGCTTTAAGTTTCATAATTGCTTTTTCCAATTCTTTAGAATGTATTTCTGACAGTAGTGTTTTATTTTGTGACTCCGTAAGTTGGGGAAGGTTTAATGTGTTTAGGAATGCCTCGGATGCGTTTTTATGTTTTTTGTGGGAGTATAAGTTCTTATAGTAATTCTCGAAGTTTTTAAGAATATCCTGAATTCTGAATTTTATTTCCTTTGATACTGGGTCTCTGATTTTGTAGATTGCTCTTTCTGTTTGATGTTTCCTCAATTTATAGGCTAGCAATTTTGCCGATTTACTGCCTGCTTCATAGTATTTTTGTTTCAGAAATGTAAGTTTCTTCTGGATTTCTATTGTGTAGATCTCATTTATTTGGTTTTTAATTTCCTTAATCTTGAGCGAGTCAGTAGAATGAGTGTTGCCTTTGTGTTCTTTTTCTAGGTTCCTAAGTTCTGACTCTAATGTGGATAGTTTTTCTTGTCTTAGTTTCTTTTGGGTTGCCAGTTTTGCAATAATCTTTCCTCTTATTACAGCTTTACATGCATCCCACAGTATTAAAGGGGATACTTCTCCATTATCGTTATCTTCCAAATATCTGAGAATATCTGACTCCAATTCATCTTTCAATGGTCCTTTCAGGACATTTGAATTTAACCTCCAAGAAAATGTATTATTTGTGTATTTTTGGATATTTAAGTCCATGTAGATCGGACTGTGGTCGGAGAGATCCATCAGTCCTATTTTACATGTTTTTACTCTACCAATGTCTCTATTAAACATAAAAAAATAGTCAATCCTTGAGTAAGATGAATGTGGAGTTGAGTAAAATGTATAGTCTTTTACACTGGGGTTGAGTTCCCTCCACACATCACAGATTCCCATTTCTTTTAGTAGCATCCGAGTCTTCCTGTTTTGGGTGTTATTTTGATGTGGGGAATTACCAGAAGCATCCCAGTATGGATTCAGTCTAAGATTAAAGTCCCCACCACATATCACTAAACCTTGAGCTTTAGTTATCATTAGGTCGAATACATTTTTATAAAATTTCCAGTTAGCCCCTGGGGGAGCATACACATTCAGCAGGGTGATATCTTCTCCCTCTAGCCGCCCAGTTACCAAACTGTATCTCCCTTCTTTATCTTTGTGTTCTGATTTTTTTTCAAATGTAATTTTGGTTGATATCAATGTCGCTACTCCCCTCCTCCTCCCTGATTTATATGAAGATGAAGAGATCATTTTAAACCCTTGTCTACTGAGTTTATTGTGTTCCACGTCTGTTAGGTGGGTTTCTTGTAAAAGTATTATTCCTGCTTTGTCTTTTTTCATTTTGCCTAGAATCTTGGATCTTTTAACTGGATTCAGGATCCCTTTTACATTATATGAAATTATTTTGGTTACACCCTGTTTCTCCATTGTGTTGTTTTGTTTAGTATAACTGTGTGGTGGCCCTCTTTTGTGCTACTCAGAAACTGAAAGAACATTAAAAACAAGAAAAACATTAAGAACATAGTGTAAAAAACTTTAAAACAAAAAACTGTCAAAAGAACTTCCTGAGCTGAGGTCTTTTTAAAGACCCTGTAAGAGCCTTGATGGAGTGAAGGCTCTGAGGGAAATTCCTCAAACTCTGTTACGTGTTGAGGGCCCTCTCGTACCACTGAAAGTAGTCCCATGCTTTTAACGTGAGTTTCAGAACCCAATCCAAACTTGTAATGATTTTTTTTTTTTTTTTCCTTTTATGCCTAAACCCTGTGAAATTGTGTGCACCCTCCCACCCCCATCACATCAAACATTCACGCAAAAACAGTATTTGTTAGTATGAGCAGAACATGTGGATTATTGTCACATTTCTATTTTAACAAGTTTTTTTTTTTTTTTTTTATTACAAAGACTTATTTGTTTCAAATAATATGATTGTTCCATGAAATGTTTTACCACATGCTGAATATGCATCTCCTTTAATGTTTGTTACCTTGTATGAGGGGGGTTGGATGTGCGGATTGATTCAAGAGAAAGGAAAAAAAAAAAAAAAAGGTCGCTATTCCAACCTGAAAACGGATAGTTTATCCGCGACGCTCTGGTGCTGGGTTTCCCGCTGCTGGTCCGTGGATTTTGAGGGTCTTTGTGTTGTCCATGTTTGCGCTTTGATCTTCTCACTCGGGTCTGCTGCGGGTTTAAACACCGTTACCGGGAGCCCTCTTCTCGCCATGTCAGCTGTTGCTTCTTCCGCCGAATTATAGAGACACGTTTCATCGCCGTAGAAGACCCTTAACTTCGCAGGAAATGGTGTCTGAAAGCGCAATTTCTTCTCTCTTAACACCTTTTTCGCGTCATTGTATTCCCTGCGCTTTTTAAGGACCTCCGGGGCGTAATCGTGTTCCACGTAGACTTTTCTCTCCTGGTGCATAAATCCTTTTTTCTGCCAGGCCAGTCTTACAACCTCTTGTTTTATTTTGAAATTGGAAAATCTTACCAACACCGAACGTGGGGGCGCTTCCGCCGCCGGCCTAGCGGCTAATGAACGATGTGCCTTTTCTATCTTCAAGTCGGTGGTTTGTGGAATATCCAATTTCTCTCTTAGTAAGGATTCCACGCATTCTGCCATTGAGTTAAAACCATTTTCGGTTCCTTCTATCAGACCATGAATTCTTATGTTGTCTCTTCTTTGTTTTCCTTCTTGGTCGGTTAGCTTAGCCTCTATAGCTGCTTGTCTTTTGCGTAGGTCCAGCACAGAATCTTCGAGCACTTTTATTCGATCCTCTGTTTCCAAGATTCGGTTCTCGGCCTGGTCCACTCTGCTGTTTGTCCTTTTCAATTCTTCTCTGAATTCCCGAAATTCGGCCGTAACATCTCGGCGAAATCGTCGTAGTTCCTCAAATAGTGATTTCAGGCTAACCCTTTTGTTAGCTATCACCAGCTCCTCGTCTTCTGAACGGGGATCTTCCAGTTCAGATTCTCCGGCCGATACGTGTCCTAGCCTGGAGAATTTCAGTTTCTTCTGTTTTCCTTTAGACATGATGATTTTGTCTTTTGATTTTCACTCCTCCAAAAATCCGTTAAGTTTGATTTTCAAGGTGTTATCCTGGATTGAGTCTGAGAGCTTCAGTGTTAAGCTGCAGTCGCCATGGCGTCCAGACCGGAAGTCCTGACCCATGTTTTTAACGTGAATTTCAGAACCCAATCCGAACTTGTAATGACTTTTTTTTTTTTCTTTTTTTTTTAATGCCTATACCCTGTGAAATTGTGTGCACCCTCCCACCCCCATCACAGCGGACATTCACGCTAAAACAGTATTTGTTAGTGTGGGGAGAACATGTGGATCATTGTCACATTTCTATTTTAACAAGTTTTTTTTTTTTTTATTATTAAAAAGACTTATTTGTTTCTAATATTATGACTGTTCCATGAAATGTTTTACCACATGCTGGATATGCATTTCCTTTAATGTTTGTTACCTTGTATGAGGGGGGTTGGATGTGCAGATTGACTTTAAAAAAAAAAAAAAAAAAAAAAGGTCGCTATTCCAACCTGAAAACGGCCAGTTTATCTGTGACGCTCTGGCGGTGGGTTTCCTGCTGCTGGCCCGTGGATTTTGAAGGTCTCTGTGTGGTCCACGTTTGAGCCTTGATCCTATCGCTCGGGTCTGCTGCGGGTTTAAACACCGTTACCGGGAGCCCTCTTCTCGCCATGTCAATTGTTGCTTCTTCCGCCGAATTATAGAGACATGTCTCCTCACCGTAGAAGACCCTTAACTTCGCAGGAAATGGCGTCTGAAAGTGCAGTTTCTTCTCTCGTAGCACCTTTTTGGCGTCATTGTATTCCCGGCGCTTTTTAAGGACCTCCGGGGCGTAATCGTGTTCCACGAAGACTTTTCTCTCTTGGTGCATAAATCCTTTTTTCTGCCAAGCCAGTCTTACAACCTCTTGTTTTATTTTGAAATTGGAAAATCTCACCAACACCAAACGTGGGGGCGCTTCCGCCGCAGGCCTAGCGGCTAACGTACGATGGGCCTTTTCTATCTTCAAGTCGGTGGTTTGGGGAATATCCAATTTCTCTCTTAGTAAAGATTCCACGCAGTCTGCCATTGAGTTGAAACCATCTTCGGCTCCTTCTTTCAGACCATGAATTCTTATGTTGTCTCTAATTTGTCTTCCTTCTTGGTTGGTTAGCTTAGCCTCTATTGTTGACTGTCTTTTGCGTAGGTCCAGCACGGAATCTTCAAGCACTTTTATTCTTTCCTCTGCTTCCAAGATTCGGTTCTCGGCCTGGTCCACTCTGCTGTTTGTCCTTTTTAATTCGTCTCTGAATTCGCGAAATTCGGCCCAAACCTCTCGACGAAATCGTCGTAGTTCTTCAAATAGCGTTTTCAAGCTAACCTTCTTGTTAGCTACATTCAGCTCCTCGTCTTTTGAACGGAAATCTTCCGGTTCAGATTCTCCGGCCGATGCGTGTCCTGGCCTGGAGAATTTCGGTTTCTTCTGTTTTCCTTTAGACATGATGATTTTGTCTTTTGCTTTTCACTCTTCCAAAAATCCGTTAAATCTGATTTTCAAGATATTTTCTTGGATTGGGTCTGGGAGCTTCAGCGTTAAGCTGCTATCACCATGGCTTCCAGACCGGAAGTCGACTCTGCTACTTTTAATGACATGACAATAACTCTCTTCTGTAGTTTTTCCAACTTAACTCCAAAATTTTATAGCAACTTTGTACATCATAGGTTTTTTTTTTTTTTTATGTAATCCAATCTATATTTTGTAGACATGCTATATATTTCAAATCAGTCAGATACTTGTACACATGCTTAAATATTCTACCTTTATATCTTGTTCTTGCTTCATGCTTAGCTCCCGCCCGTCTTTCCTTGGATCTACTTAATGAGCTCCTGCGCCTCCTGAGGAGTCTTGAAGACATGGGTTCTCTCTTTATATGTGACCAGCAGTCTTGCCGGATGAATCACTCCATGACGAATCCCGAGGCTGCGCAGCTCTTTACGGGCGGGGTCAAACTTTTTCCTTAATTGTTGGATTCCTGTGGCCAAATCTGAGTAGAACCGCACCTGTTGATCCTGGTATTTGATTTCTCCTTTAGTACGCACTGCGTTGGAGACGTCATCTTGTCTCTGTAGTTGAGGAACTTCATAATCAGCGTCCTCGGTGGTGTCTTATTATCTCTCGGTGGGCCGATTCGGTGTGCGCTCTCCAAGACGACCGATGACTGTAGATCTGCGTTGTTCAGCGCTTCTGGAATCCACTTTTCCAAAAAGGAACATGCATCCTGCCCCTCCGTACCCTCCGGGAGGCCCACCAGCCTTAAATTATTCCGTCTCAACCGGGATTCTAAGTCCAGGACGTTATCTTCCAGACGCTTATTTTTTAATTCCAATGTTTGGACCTTTAATTGTAGGCTGGTGATGTCATCTTCAGCGTTGGAGATTCGGAGCTCTGCCTGCGATACACGTTCCATACAGTCGCTTATTTCTTTTCTCATGCCTTCTATCGCTGCTATAATCCCATCAAACTTAGACGAAAAGTCTGCTCTCATAGCGCTGATAGCAGCAAGGACCGCATTCGTTCCCTCGGCAGTCACCGCTCCGCCACTACCTCCCTCCTCAGCCATGGTCTCTGGAGATTTTTCTGCTTTGTCACGAGCGTGGAAGTCTGTTAACTTGGATTGTCTCGACGAATCAGTTTTTCCTCCGCCTGATTTCACAGCCTTGGTTTTTACCATATCCGCGCCTAAACGCTAGGATAGGTTTTTGTTCCAAAGAGAGTTTTTAGCCTACTTTTTATTATTAGGAGCAGAGCAGAGTGAAACATGTCTTCCTACGTGGCCGCCATAACCGGAAGTTCCCACTAGGGATGCAAGTTATCAATTAATTCACTAATTGTTAATTGATTCATCTTATTGATTGATTAATGATTAATTGATAAGCGGCAATTTTCCTGAGAATCTGAATTTCCCTTGGTACAATACAGTCTTTCTACAGTATATTTAACATATAAAAAGTTAATTACTGTTTTTGATATACTGAATAAAACATGAACATCATATTCCTCAATGATTTATTGTACTATTTGCATTTTTTTTTTTTTACTACAGACAATGGCATTTTTTGTAGTTTAATAAATTTTGTACTGTATAGTGTGTACTTATGTGCTGGTACATCTCAGTAAATTACAGATGCCATGAGTACCTGCCATGAGTACAGATGCCTATAAGTACCTGGGTATTCATCTGAACAATAAACTAGACTGGTCACACAATACTGACGCACTCTACAAGAAGGGACAGCGCAGGCTGTTCCTGCTGAGGAGACTCAGGTCTTTTGGTGTACAAGGGGCGCTGCTGAAGTCATTCTATGACACGGTGGTGGCATCAGCCATCACTTTTGGAGTGGTCTGCTGGGGCAGTGGCATTACTGCAGCCGATAGGAAGAGACTGAACAAACTGATTAAGAAAGCTAGCTCTGTCCTGGGGCTGCGCCTTGATCCGATGGAGGAGATAGGAGAGAGAAGGACGGTGGCTAAACTGTCATCTCTGCTGGAGTCCGAGTTCCACCCTATGCAGGACATACTGGATGCACTGAGGAGCTCATTTAGCAGCAGACTACATCATCCCAGGTGCACAACCGAGAGGTTTCGTAGGTCCTTCCTACCAACGGCTGTCAGACTGTACAACCTAAGCAGGGCTGCTCGCAGAGATAGCAAAAAGACGTAACAAACTAATAGTTTTTTTGAATGCAAAAGATGCAATAGACTTACACAATGGTCCTCTCCGGCATACAACTAGGAACATACCGGTCGCTATGGAGGGTGAGAATATGTATGGGCACATAATCATACCATGTAGGATAACTAAATAGACGGTTATGCTGTTTCATCCCACCTAGCAACAATGCTCTGCACTGTGTGTTTATATATTTACATATTTATTCCATCTAGCTACAATGCTCAGCACTGGGTGTGTTTATATTTATATATCTATATATTTATTCCACCCCCTCATGGATCGTCCACCCCCTCATGGATCGTCACCTTATCGTGGTGGGGGGGTTTGCGTGCCCCAGTGATCCCAGGAGCTATGTTGTCCGGGGCAAT
This sequence comes from Pholidichthys leucotaenia, assembly GCA_020510985.1. Lineage (NCBI taxonomy): Eukaryota > Metazoa > Chordata > Actinopteri > Cichliformes > Pholidichthyidae > Pholidichthys > Pholidichthys leucotaenia. The sequence continues at coordinate 88,306,956 of CM035839.1, read as the reverse complement.
TTGCCTCTGATAGGGTCTCCCAAGACAAACTGGTCCTGGGTGAAAGGCCAGACTAAGAACGATCCAACAGACTCTCATGATAAATTGTATATCAAGGATTCAGTGTACCCCGCCCGGTATGGGGTTACCGGGGCCCCACCCTGGAGCCAGGCCTGGGGGAGGGGCTCGAAGGCTAGCGTCTGGTGGCCAGGTTTCCACCCATGGGACCCGGCCGGGCTCAGCCCGAAGGAGTTACATGGGTCCGCCCTCCAGTAGGTTCACCACCTGCAGGAGGGATCATGGAAGTCCGGTGCTATGTGGATTAGGTGGCAGTCAAAGGCGGAGACCTTGGCGGACTGATCCCAAGCTTTCTAAACTGGCTTTTGGTACGTGGAATGTCACCTCTCTGGTGGGGAAGGAGCCTGAGCTGGTGTACGAGATTGAGCGATACCGGCTAGATATAGTCGGCCTCACCTCAACACACAGCTCCGGTTCCGGAACCAGTCTCCTGGAGAGGGGCTGGAGCTTGGCCTTTTCTGGAGTTGCCCCGGGCGAGAGGCGACGAGCAGGGGTAGGTATTCTTGTATCGCCCCACCTTGCTGCCTCTATATTGGAGTTTTCCCCGGTGGACGAAAGGGTTGCTTCCCTGCGCCTTCGGGTTGGGAAACGGGTCCTGACCATCATTTGTGCCTATGCACCAAATGATGTTTCAGAGTACCCACCCTTTTTGGAGTCTGTGACTGGGGTGCTGGAGGGTGCTCCTCCTGGAGACTCCATTGTCCTACTGGGGGACTTCAATGCGCACGTGGGCAACGACAGTGAAACCTGGAGGGGGGTGATTGGGAGGAACGGCCTGCCCGATCTGAACCCGAGTGGTGTTCAGTTATTGGACTTCTGTGCTAACCACAGTCTGTCCATAACGAACACCATGTTCAAGCATAAGGGTGTCCATATGTGCACCTGGCACCAGGACACCCTAGGCCGCAGGTCGATGATCGATTTTGTTATCGTATCATCAGACCTGCGACCGTATGTCTTGGACACCCGAGTAAAGAGAGGTGCAGAGCTGTCAACTGATCACCACCTGGTGGTGAGTTGGATCCGATGGCAGGGGAGGAAGCCATTCAGACCTGGTAGACCCAAACGTATAGTGAGGGTGTGCTGGGAGCGTCTGGCTGAGGCCCCTGTCCGGGAGGTCTTCAACTCCCACCTCCGGAAGAACTTCAACCACATTCCGAGGGAGTCTGGAGACATGGAGTCTGAATGGGCCATGTTCTCCACCTCTGTTGTTGAAGCGGCGGCCCAGAGCTGCGGCCGCAAGGTGGTCGGTGCATCTCGTGGTGGCAACCCCCGAACCAAGTGGTGGACACCAGTGGTGAGGGGGGCCATTAAGCTGAAGAAGGAGTCCTATCAAGCTTGGTTGGCTTGTGGGACTCCCGAAGCAGCTGAGGTGTACCGGCAGGCCAAGCGGAGTGCAGCTCGGGTGGTTGCTGAAGCAAAAACCCGGGTATGGGAGGAGTTCGGTGAGGCCATGGAACAAGACTTTCGGTCGGCTTCAAAGAGATTCTGGCAAACTGTTCGGCGGCTCAGGAGGGGAAAGCAGCTCCCCGTCCACACTGTGTATGGTGCGGATGGGACACTGTTGACTTCAACTGGGGATATCGTCGGGCGGTGGAAGGAATACTTCGAGGATCTCCTCAATCCCACTGATACGCCTTCCACAGAGGAAGCAGGGTTTGGGGACAAGGGGGATGACTCGCCTATCACAGGGGCTGAGGTCGCCAAGGTGGTTAAAAATCTCCTTGGTGGCCGGGCCCCGGGGGTGGACGAGATTCGCCCCGAGTACCTCAAGGCCCTGGATGTTGTTGGGCTGTCATGGTTGACACGCCTCTGCAACATTGCGTGGAGGTCGGGGGCAGTGCCTTTGGCATGGCAAACCGGGGTGGTGGTTCCTCTCTTCAAAAAAGGGGACTGGAGGGTGTGCTCCAACTTTAGAGGGATCACACTCCTCAGCCTCCCTGGGAAGGTCTATGCCAAGGTACTGGAGAGGAGAGTCCGGCCGTTGGTCGAACCTCGGATTCAGGAGGAGCAATGTGGTTTTCGTCCTGGCCGTGGCACATCGGACCAGCTCTTTACCCTCTCGAGAATTCTTGAGGGTTCGTGGGAGTTTGCCCAACCAGTTTACATGTGTTTTGTGGACTTGGAGAAGGCATTTGACCGCGTCCCTCGTGGATTTTTGTGGGGGGTGCTTCGGGAGTATGGGGTATCGGGCTTGTTGTTACGAGCTATTCGGTCTCTGTACGACCGTTGTGAGAGTTTAGTTCGTATTGCCAACACTTGGTCGGAGTCATTCCCAGTGAGAGTTGGACTCCGCCAGGGCTGCCCTTTGTCACCGGTCCTGTTCATGATTTTTATGGACAGGATTTCTAGGCGCAGCCAGGGAATGGAGGGTGTCATACTTGGTGACCACAGGATCTCATCTCTGTTGTTTGCAGATGATGTTGTCCTGTTGGCTTCATCCAGCAATGACCTACAGCTCTTGCTGGGACGGTTTGCCGCTGAGTGTGAAGCGGCTGGGATGAGAATCAGCACCTCCAAGTCCGAGTCCATGGTCCTCAGCCGGAAAAAGGTGGATTGTCCTCTCCGGGTTGGGGACAGGCTCCTGCCCCAAGTGGAGGAGTTTAAGTATCTTGGGGTCTTGTTCACGAGTGAGGGGAAAATGGAGCGAGAGATCGACAGACGGATTGGAGCAGCATCTGCAGTGATGCGGACGTTGTACCGGTCTGTTGTGGTGAAGAGGGAGCTTAGTTCTAAGGCAAAGCTGTCGATTTACCAGTCAATCTACGTTCCTACTCTCACCTATGGTCACGAGCTTTGGGTAATGACCGAAAGAACGAGATCGCGGATACAAGCGGCTGAAATGAGCTTTCTCCGTAGGATTGCTGGACTCACCCTCAGAGATAGGGTGAGGAGCTCAGTCATCCGGGAGAGGCTCAGAGTAGAACCGCTGCTCCTCCACATTGAAAGGAGTCAGTTGAGGTGGTATGGGCATCTGATTAGGATGCCTCCTGGACGTCTCCCACTTGAGGTGTTTCAGGCACGTCCCACTGGGAGGAGACCCCGGGGCAGACCCAGGACTCGGTGGAGAGACTATGTCTCCCAGCTAGTCTGGGAACGCCTTGGTATCCCCTCTGAAGAGCTGGAGCAGGTGGCTGGGGAGAGGGAAGTCTGGGCTTCTCTGCTTGAACTGCTGCCTCCGCGACCCGGACCTCCGGAAAAGCGGTAGAAGATGGATGGATGGATATTTATTCCATCTAGCTACAATGCTCCGCACTGTGTTTTTATATATCTACATATTATTCCATCTAGCTACATTGCTCCGCACTGTGTGTGTTTATATACTTGCATATTTATTCCACCTAGCTGCAATGCTCCGTACTGTGGGTGTTTATATATTTACATATTTATTCCATCTAGCTACAATGCTCTGCACTGTGTGTTCATATATTCATATATTTATTCCATCCAGCTACAATGCTCTGCACTGTGTGTCTGTGTGTGTGTGTGTATATATATATTTTATAGTAATATGTACATATGTATATTAGCTGCTCTTGCTTGCTTGTTTTTTTTTCTTGCCTTCTGATTGTTGCTCTGAGTGTTGCTATCCCTGTGCTGTTGCAATCCTGGAATTTCCCCGTTGTGGGACTAATAAAGGCTTATCTTATCTTATCTTATACACAGGCGCTGACCTGACCCACCAGGAGCAACTGGGGTTCAGTGTCTTGCTCAAGGACTGGGCTGCACGGTGGCGCAGTGGTTAGCACTGTGGCAGCACAGTTTTACCTCGGCCGGGGGATCGCGGGGACCGTGAGATCGTGGGTTTGATCCCTGCCCCCGGCCAACAGTGATCTGTGTGGAGTTTGCATGTTCTCCCCGTGTTTGCGTGGGTTTACTCCGGGATTTCTCTGGTTTCCTCCCACATGCCAAAAACATGCAGGTTAGGGAGTTAAGGGGCGCTTGCGCACGCAGCGACCGGCAGCTGGTGGTTTGTCACCAGACTGCAAAACAAATCTACCTACGGGTACAAAATAAGTAATAATAAAAAAAAAAAAGGACAGTTCGACATGCATACTGCAGACAGAGCGGGAATTGAACCCCTGACCCTCCAATCAGGAGTCGGCCACACTACACCTGCTCCACAGCCGCAGGGGAATTAATCTTGTTTTCAAGATTGATTCCCCATCCGCCAGGGAAGGCCTAATCAATCTCACTGGCTGTGACTTTTAGCACAAAGTCAAAGTAATAGTTGAACAGACTAGGGGATTCTTGGCCTCCCTGGTGGCATCCCAGTGTTTCCTCTGGCTTAAAGACCTTGGCGCGGTGGCAACATATTTTTCCCTGGGGGGTAAACATACCGGAATATGTTAATTTTATACTATTTATTTCTTTTTAAAATTTTACACCGCAACGTTGCATATGGAACTTACCATTTGAAGTACTGTACAACTGAGGCTTGAATATTGGGCCAGTTGGGGTCCCCCCAGACATCCTGTGTTTCAACATTTTATCAGGGTGTCTGCGGGTCCTTAAAAAGTCTTAAAAAGTCTTAAATGTGTTTGTCCAAAATTAAGGCCTTAATTATCCTTTAAAATGACAATCCTTAAATCCGCCTTTCATAGGTCTTAAAAATGCCACAAACACAATGAACAAAATTGCAATATTTTCTTACGTTGTACAGTGAAATCTTTGTAAAGAATTTGGCGAATTTGTAATTACTGCTCTGCATTTGAGCACCACGGAGCGAAAGTGAGCGGAACCAAAAGCAATCATTCGTTTGTGGGGGGAGGGGGCTACTTTAAGGTTTACACGTTAGCAGCTTTCACTTCAGTAGCTATTGGCAACGTCAGTCATGGGGAAATGTAAATTTAATCTTAGCTGGATGGATAAACTGACATTTGCGGCATGGTTAAGACCGGTTCAAGGAAATAACTATGTGGCCCGTTGTACGCTGTGCAAGAAGCTTTTTAAACTCGGCTCAATGGAAATTAAAGCTGTGGAATCGCATATGCAGACCGAGAAGCACAAAACAGCTGCAAAAACCTGCCAACAAACGCCTGCCATTTTTCAGTACTGTTCCGTCTCATCAGTACCACAGACTTGAGCTCTGTCTCCCATACCAGCAGCAACAGCAGCTCCAACCACAGCAACAGACCTCAGAGCAACCTTCGGGTCCACCGCTACACTTCAAGCAGAGGTACTGTGGTGTCTGCACACAGTAACCAAACACCAGTCCTATAACGCCAACGAAGGAGTCGGAGACATTTTCCGAGCTATGTTTACTGACTCAGAAATCGCTTAAAACTTTATGTGCAGTAAAGACAAATCAGCCTGCATTTCAAAATTTGGTTTGGCTCCACACATCATTAAACTCCTCGTCACCAACATTAACAAAGACAGCTTTACTTTGATGTTTGACGAAACCCTTAACAACTAAAATGAAGCAGCCGAACCTACATGTCCGTTACTTCAAAGATGATCGAGTCCATTCAAGATACCTGGGCTCCCAGTTCATGGGTCACGGAACAGCTCAGGATTTACTGCACCACTTTCAAGTAAGTAAGAACCCCACACTAAGAAATTACCAGTAATCTAGCTACAGCTTTTTTTTTCTCAATAGAACACTTATAAGAAAAAGTGTTATACATCGTTGATGCTTGTTATTGGTGTTCTGTTTAAATATATCTTGATGACATGATGTTATGATATTGCAATTCTGTTGTTTTAATCCTTCATAAAGAACAAATGTTATTTTTCAACTGAAAAATTAAGTGTTAAAACATTTAAAAAGAACATTTCTGAAAATGTCACATTTGTGTTCGACATTACACATGGCATTGCCATGCAGCAGGTATGCCCATCAGTTTGTTTACTTGTTGTTATATATATATATATTTCTGTTTTATTATATACTTAATTTTTATGCAACTGTTGTGTACTTCATTCTTTTCCTAACTGCTATTTTATTTCTACATGTTAAGCACCTCGTAACTCTGCTTGATAAATGACTTTCATTTCGTCCTCAGGAATGTACTCAGCAGCTGGACTTGCAAAAGCTGCTCTCAGTCTCCATGGATGGACCCAATGTCAACTGGAAGTTCCTGGAACTGCTTCAACAAGAGCAGCGTGAGCAGTGTGGGGGGTCTCAGCTGATTGTGGTGGGGATTTGTGGCCTCCACACTGTACATAATCAAATAACTGATGTCCGGGCACAGAAGCAAAAAGCTGCAGAGGAAAACTTAGAGGAGCTTAAGAAAAAGAGGCAAACTCTGATCCAGGTATCCACCAGCCTACACAGGGATGCTGATCAGCTTGCAGAAGAAGCTGAAGGAAAGACTGGAACCTTAATGGCCCAGCTCATCACAAAATCAAACACGCTGAGGACGAGATACAAAGAAAAAATGTGCGAAATAAAACAAGTGGAAGCAGAGCTGGAGACAAAGGCTACAGAACTCAGATCCATGCCATAATTATGGGAGTGAGGAGAGCATGGGAGAGCCCCTATATTCAGTTTAGAGATCTTGTTGTGTAATGTTCTTTAATGTTTGTTTTTGTCAAATGCATCAAGCACGTTTTCATATTTGTTTGAAAGATTGTCAGATATTCAGACTTACAAGTTGCCTGTGTTCTGCCTACAGAGTTGTGATCTTGATGTTTGTTAATTTTCAGCACTTTCAGTTCCATTAAATCTGTGGACAAAACTATTTGCAATGTGGTCACACTTTTTGCTATTTCACAGATGAAAGATCTTAAATTTGATTAAAGTGGCCTTAAAAATGGTCTTAAAAAGGCTTAAATTTAACTTCCTTAAACCTGCAGATACCCTGGTGGTGTTATCCTTCTCTCCTTCCTCTGCCTGAACACTTCCCTCTCCTTGGCTCTTCTCTTCTGTCTCATCTTGCCCTCTCTGAGCTCTGTCTAATTCAGGTTCTCTCTCTGTCTATGGTGGTATACAAACAGGTTAGAAAATATCAAGTGTCATGTTTTGTCCTGCAGGATTTTTTTGTCATGGTTTTCATAAATGACAAAAATATGTGTATTTTTTGTATTTTTATTCTAGTGTTTCTTTTTTTTCCATTGAGAGAGTAGGGAAGGGAAAGAAACATTCATAATAGCAATGTACTCAAGCATACTTAAATTATATGATCAGGTGGGTATAGTAACCAGAAATTCTACTTATGTAAAAGCAGTGCTTTGAAATTAATAATTAAAAGTAGGCAACCAAAAATTTCTAATTGAGTTAAGGGTACAAAGAGCACCCACTTAAAAACTTGAGTAATGACTTCAGTCTTGAAGGTTTGAGGGTTTTCTCAAAAATTTACAACAATTTTCTTATAGTTTTCTACTTTTCTCTGTAAATCTAAAGTTGAAACCATGTTCCTCAAATTTGTAATTTCCTCTTGTAAAATTGACTTTTCTTGTACATTTGAAACTTTATTATACATTTGTGGATTATTTTATGACTAATTTTTGTCTCTTTTTAAAATAAAATTACTGTTTTTTTTGTTTTTTTTTAGATAAATTTGAAACAGACTGTGGCAATTTTTTTTTTTACTTTTTCCTTACAACAATTTACATTTTTGACCATAATTTTGCAGTCAGAACAGAACAATAATTTAACTCTGATTACAAAGAAAAAATATTAATAAAATTGTATTTAATTAAATAAATTAACTTAAATGACCAAGGATGCTGTTATTTCTGTTATAATATTTCTTTATATTTATTTTTTTTTAGAAATCTCCTCACCACCCAGACGGCAGGAAAAACCTCCCTTATTTTAAAATCAAATGTTGACACGTTTAGTTTGTCTGAAGGCTGCTGACAGATTAAAGTCATTGACTTCGTGAATTTCTGTCATCTTAACCTGCCAGGTACATAATAGGGAACTGTAGCGGACTCTAAAGATATAATTCACCACAATATGTGTTCATGTACAGAATGATCTGGCTCTGGGAGCCGGTCTCCTAGTATCACAATATCTGGCCGGGAGGCGCCTACAATTCGATTCTTTTTTTTTTTTATTCAATAGTAGAAAATACACACAAATTACAAATATGCTAAAAATACAAGTAAATACCTCCTAATTTGGCTATTTGGTTAAAAAAAATTTTTAAAAAATGCACGTATTTATTTATTTTCCATCAGGCGCATCAGGGAGCCCTTTGGGTCCTTCGCTTCCTGACAGCTCGGGCGTTTCACACACATACACATCCACACTTCATTCATTCCCAATAACACGTTTTGGGGTTTTGTTCAATACAACGCACAAAACCACTCCTGCACGTGGGTTTTTCATTCACTAAGTGGCTCACTTAGTGCAGACATAAATGGCCGGCTCCCGGTTGTTTAGCAACGGCCGTTATAGTTTTGCACTCAGGCTTTCTCATCAGGCACCTCTCTAGGCAGCCGCTGACGGACCTCAGTTTAGAGCTAGCATTTTTAGCTGTTGCTTTGTCACTGCTGCTGGAGAAAAAAAACGGCACGCCTGCTCGTGCGAGAAAAGAGAGAAATTGCCAGTCTCATAACTTAATATTGTAATGGCTGGTGAAATATAACCTCAGCAGTTCATCAGTCCCCCTGCCTTTCCCTTCATATGAAGCCGGCTGCATTTGAATTCTAACCACATCTCTTAGCTAAGCGACTCTTCCATTATGGCTTCCGTTTCCAGCGCAATTTAATAAACTCATGTTTCTGTCGGACAGTCACGCTTAGCGAGACACTGTTTGCTGACTGACTGGAAAACTTGTGAGCGGGACGCTTCTAAACTCTGCACGGATGATGGCCACGCGCGTTATTCGTGTGCGCGCTTGTGGAAAGTCATTGCTTCGTATATTTTTATTAATAAAATCATATCAGCTTGGTGTGGCGGTACGATTTCTGGCGAGGCGGGCCGCCACGGAGAAATGTTACCAGAGGAAACCCTGCATCCTATACATACATCAAACTTGGGCCTTCATCCCCCTGATGGATGCTGTTGTATTCATGTAAAGCGCTTGTAATATCGATGTGAGCCGCTCTGAGCCCGTTCCTATACTCAGCACTTCAAAGAGGAAATCAGGAGGAACAATGTCATACGCAGAACTCGGGTCAGTATAAGTGACAATGAGAGTGCCACCAATCTTGTCAATTACCAACTTCAAAATAAATATTACATCTGTTGTTGATCGATAGTGGAGGAAACCATATTGGGCTTAACTAATGTGTGTTTTGGACGCTTCCTTAAATCGGTTTATGATGATTTTTGCGAGGATACGACTCATATTTGCTCCAATGGACAGACCACGATAGTTCTCAGCAACACTTAGTTGACCCCTTTTTATGTTGGAGGGAAGCCACAAGACAGGGACCTTAACAAGTGTCCATATCAATACCATCAGAGATAGGATCACACTAATTAAGTATTTACTCTCATACTTTAGATACTCGGTTTTTAGCTTATCCGTTCTTGTGCTTTTGTTGTTCTTAAAGCTTTTCAAAACGTCATGAACCTCCTCCTCGTCTGGTACCTCGAGTGGTGTGAAAAAGTGTTTGTGCCCTTCCCGATTTGTCATTTTTTTGTATGTTTGTCACACTTGTAAGTTTCAGATCATCAAACAAATTTAATATTAGCCAAAGATAACACAAGTAAACACAAAATGCAGTTTTTAAATTAAGGTGTTTATTATTAAGAGAAAAAAATCCAAACCTACATGGCCCTGTGTGAAAAAGTGATTGCCCCTAAACTTAATAACTAGTTGGGCCACGCTTAGCAGCAACAACTGCAATCAAGCTTTATGATAACTGGCAATGAGTCTTTTACAGTGCTGTGGAGGAATTTCAGCCCACTCATCTTCGCAGAATTGCTGTAATTCAGCCACATTGGAGGGTTTTCGAGCACGAACTGCCTTTTTAAGGTCATGCCACAGCATCTCAGATTCAGGTCAGGACTTTGACTAGGCTACTCCAAAGTCTTCATTTTGTTTTCATTAAGCCATTCAGAGGTGGACTTGCTAGTGTGTTTTGGATCATTGTCCTGCTGCAGAACCCAAGTGTGCTTCAGCTTGAGGTCACAAACAGATGGCTGGACATTCTCGTTCAGGATTTTTTGGTAGATAGCAGAATTCATGGTTCCATTAACCACAGCTAGTCTTCCTAGTCCTGAAGCAGCAAAACAGCCCCAGACCATCACACTACCGCCACCATATTTTACTGTTGGCATGATGTTCCTTTTCTGAAATGCTGTGTTACTTTTACGCTGGATGTAATGAGACACACCTTGCAAAAAGTTCACCTTTTGTCTCGTCAGTCCACAGAGTATTTTGCCAAAAGTCTTGGGGATCATCAAGATGTTTTCTGGCAAAACTGAGACAAGTCTTTATGTTCTTTTTGCTCAGCAGTGGTTTTCGTCTTGGAATTCTGCCATGCAGGCCATTTTTGCCTAGTCTCTTTCTTGTGGTGGAGACGTGAACACTGACCTTAACTGAGGCAAGTGAGGCCTGCAGTTCTTTGGATGTTGTTGTGCGGTCTTTTGTGACCTCTTGGATGAGTCGTTGCTGTGCTCTTGGGCTAAGTTTGGTCGGTTGGCCACTCCTGGGAAGGTTCACCACTGGTCCATGTTTTCGCCATTTGTGGATAATAGCTCTCACTATGGTTCGCTGGAGTCCCAAAGCTTTAGAAATGGCTGATTAACCTCAATTACTTTGTTTCTCATGTGTTCCTGAATTTCTTTGTATTGCAGCGTGATGTCTAGCTTTTGAGGATCTTTTGGTCTACTTCACTTTGTCAGGCAGGTCCTGTTTAAGTGATTTCTTGATTTAGAACAGGTGTGGCAATAATCAGGCCTGGGTATGGCTAGAGAAATTGAACTCAGCTTTTCAAAGATGTGATAAACCACAGTTAATTTATGTTTTAACGGGGGGGGGGGGGAATCACTTTGTCACACAGGGCCATGTAGGCTTGGATTTTTTTTACCCTTAATAATAAATCCCTTCATTTAAATTACCTCCGCCAGGCCGAAAAGGCCAGGAGGAGGTTATGTTTTTGCCGGGGTCTGTCTGTCTGTCTGTCTGTCTGTCTGTCTGTCTGTCTGTTTGTCTGTTGGTTAGCAAGATAACTCAAAAACTTTTGGACGGATTTCCATGAAACTTTCAGGCGTTGTTGGAAATGGTACAAGGAAGAACTGATTAAATTTTGGGGATGATCCGCATCACCGTCTGGATACAGGAATTTTTTAAAGCATTTTTTAACACTGTGACATACGGCCATTTTCAACATGTGCACAGGCACAATGGAGGGCGCGGGTCGTCGTGTCTGACCAACACAAACTCCGCCTTCTTCAACGTTTTACGCACAAAAGCACGCGGAAAACACTGGTGGCCTGGGCCCGCCAGCGTGCCTGTGTTTGCACGCAGCTGCAAAACCTGACACGCGCAGCTGTCCGCCGGGATTATTTGGCAGAAATTCCCCGGCCAGCCATAGGCGCTGCGCATTTGGCAGAAATTCCCCGGCCAGCCATAGGCGCTGCGCATTTGGCAGAAATTCACCGGCCAGCCATAGGCGCTGCGCAAAAACGAGCTCTCTGCCGGGGAAGCTTCTAAATTCTGTTTCGCCGCGGAGCGCAACCCCAATAATATAATATAAAACCCACGGCAACCTGTCTACCCAATCTGCATCCGTCAGTGGAGGAGATGAACACAACAGCAACACTTCAGTTTATTACCTCCGCCAAGGAGGCAATGCTTTTACTACTGAACCACTAATCCTATCACTATCAGATTGATTGTCATTGATTAATTGTCTATGTTTATTGCACTGTCCCTGTCAAATAAACAAATAATCATTGTGAATCCAATTGCTAGTCATATGTTTTCATGCTCAAGGACTCTGAAAACGTACACACAAACACTGTATGGGGGGAACTGTGGCGCTTGGCGGAGGTCTGCGCTCTCTGAGTGCTTTTCTAGTCTAATATTTAAATTTGTTTGATGATCTGAAACATTTAAGTGTGACAGACATACAAAAAAATGAAAAGTCAGAAAGGGGTTAAACACTTTTTCACACCACTGTGTGTGTGTGTATATATATATATATATATACTGTATATATATACAGTATATATATATGTAGCCTCATCACTAAGATGTAAGAAGTCACACAGGTTTGCAAGCTCAGGTGAAGTAGCTAGCTTCCTCTGCTCAAAGTGCTTTTCAAAGTGTTGCTTGAGTTTGGACTTCAAGATCGCATGCTTAGATTTGGATTTTAATGTCTTGAACTTGTTCGCCAATGCAGTCTCCTTTTCAACTGTCCTCGCTTCAGCAGCAGTGTTGGAAAAGCATTTTGGACAGCCTATTTGCTCAATATGCCCCTGTGAGCACACAGAGCATACGGGCATAAATCAGGATTTACCTGCAGTCCACCTGGCCGCTGTCCGGTCGGGGTGTGCACGATTCCTCCAGCACCATACACCTCCATTTCCCCATTTAACACTAGAAGTCCCAGAGAGGGGCCATTTGGCCTTTTTGGCTAGAAAACCCATAGGGGGACCATCAAGTGGCCACAAGAGGGCTAATGTCTGGGTCTTCTAGTGTTAACCACACTCCACAGTGAGTGTATTTTGGAGCGTGAGCAGTGCAGTCCGTCTTTGTTTCCCCATCCGATGACACTACCACGGGTGTGGGGGAGAGCAGCGGGGTGTTTGAGATTGGATCCGGTGTGAGCCTGATTTCTCTCCCGGCGTACACCTCTAGGAGTTAGGAGAAAAAGAAATATGAATATAGGTAAATGTTAGGGGTGGAGAAAAAAGATTGATTCAGTGATGGATCGTGATACTTGGCACTGGCGACAGTGCATCGATCCATAAACGCACGGATTGATCTTTTTTTAAAAAAATTTGCACACATATACTGTACTTTTGGGTTAGGGCAGCTCGGTGGCGGAGTGGTTAGCACTGCGGCAGCACAGCAACTCACCCTTGGCCAGGGGATCCTGGGTTCGATCCCAGCCCCCGACCAACAGTGATCTGTGTGGAGTTTGCATGTTCTCCCCGTGTCTGCGTGGGTTTACTCCAGGATTTCTCCGGTTTCCTCCCACACGCCAAAAAACATGCAAGTTAGGTTAATTGGCATCAAACTGGGGATTCTAAATTGTCCTTAGGTATGACTATGAGAGTGAATGGTTGTCTGTCTCTGTGTTGGCCCTGCGATGGACTGGCGATCTGTCCAGGGTGTACCCTGCCTCTCGCTCAAAGATGCTGGGATAGGCTCCAGACCCCCCGCGACCCGAAAAGGATTAAGCAGAAGAAGATGAATGAATGAATGAATGAATGAATACTTTTTGGGTTATCAGTTAATCAGTGGCGTTTTCAGTCCACTAGATGGTGCAAAGCAAACACCCAGTCAAGTGAAGTCATAGCTTGTCTCGGTGTTTTGCAGCCAGCTTTGAAAGTTAGGAAGCAGTTAGCTCAAAGCTAGCTCAAATGTTGTTTTTTTTTGGATTTTATAACAAAAATGGAAGAAAAGACCTTGACATGACATACAACCCGCAAGAAGTGCTGCACGGAAAAAAGAAAAAAAACACTTGGAATATGGCAGGCCAGCACACGTCTGGGAGCAGCGTTAGCAATGCCTAAGCTAAAGAGGCACTGGCATGGAACCTTTTTTCCGAGCGTCAAGTGAGTAAAGTTTATTTATGAAGCGCTTTTCACAGAAATATAGTCACAGAGCGCTATACAATAAAATGGGATAAAAGGAAGTTGGTAGATAATAATTTTTAAAAATACAAAAACAAGGTAAAACAAGATTAAAATTATTTAAAAATATCAGACTTGCCATTAAAAAGTAGTTGAAACTCAACGGAAAGCCTCCTTAACCCTCAAGCGACCAAGCTATTTTACGGACTGAAATGACCAAGTGGGGTCATTTATGACCCCATTGTGCTCTGTACAGGGATCCTTATTATAAATGGCTGGTTGGAGGTTTATCATACCAAAACTACTCCCTGTATTTAAGACAGGGATTTTATAATGATGCACGATGATGTCTGGCTTTTGCTGATCATCACTAACACTGTTGTCATGGTGCATGGATGAGAGTGCCAAAACTGCCTTTCCTCTAGCTGGTACATAGGAAACAAGGGTAAGCTGGTCATGGAATTCAAACATTGAGCTGTGCTCCTCTTTCCTGTTGTTAGCTTTCATTTCATCTGGGACATGTGGTTTGTTTGACCTTATGGTGCCCACATAAGTAAGCCCATCATTCAAGAGCTCTTCAGCAAGGGGGATTGAGGTAAAGAAATTGTCAGCAGTGACATTTCTTCCACTTCTGCGCCATGGAGATGTAAGATCTTTGACAACTCTTGCCCCTTGGCCAACCTTTCGCTGTTCACCTGGTTGCCTACCTAGGTATATGTCTCCTTTCAAGGGGTAGCATGTTTGAGCATCGCAGTTCCACCAGATCTTTATGCCATACTTGGATGGTTTAGAAGGGATGTATTGCCTGAAACTGCACCTGCCTCTGAAAGCTACCAACTGTTCATCCACACAGAGATCAGTACCAGGGATGTAGTATTTGGCTAACTGTGCCACAAACATTGTCCAAATGTCTCTGAAAGCAGCAAGCATTTATCTATGGCCTGCCTCTCTGCCCTGGTTGCTCTGTTGTCAAATCGCATGTATTTTAAAATGTCTCTGAACCTAGTTCTGGACATTGTGGCCTTGAAAACTGGTCTTCCATCTGCCAGAGACCAAAGAAAGGCTTGTGGTTCATGGTTGTTTTTGTACAAGCCTGCAATAATGCAAAGTCCAATAACTGCCTTGATCTCAGTACCATCAACTGGTTTCCATTGTTCCTTTTGGTTCTCATGGTGATTGTCATTCCAGTCGCTTATCTTTTGTCTAGCTTCTCTGTTAGTTTCCAGAGCAATAAGATCTACCATCTCAGGTGTAACGAAGAATGAAAACACTGACGGTATGTTATCACATTGCGCCGCATTAGTTTATGCCCGGTGGATTCCGGATGATGTCTTGCATACGACGACGGCCTGCTGGAGGAGGATTTCTTTCCCAGATTGTTCCATTTTTTCCTGTGTATGGCCTACCCTGATCAGGCAGGTCATCGTTTCCCACAGGCTGATCATCTGGTTGGGCTGCTTGTGGCACCGGGTTTTGGCCACGACCTCTTCCACGGGCTCGCCCATGTGCTCGGCCATGACCTCTACCTCGAGCCCGTCCCCGACCTCTACCTGCCCCCCTTGCAGGCAAATCTTGATCACCAGCTTGAGGTGCTGCAGCTACTGGAGGGACTTCACCGTCAGATTCTATATCAGAATGGTCTGATATCTCAGAGATATGATCATCATTGTCCGATGCCGACTCGTCTCCATCAATGGAACTGTTTTCATCATCACTTTGGGCTTGAAGTATTAGTCTCAATGCTTCAGCAGCTGTAAATCTTGCTATCCTAGGTCTGTTAGCCATGGTTCACTGCAATACAATATAAAGTACTGATTAGAAGTGGAACAGTTGAATAAAATTTATAAAACCAATGTTTAAAAACCAGTGCTTCTCTTCGGGGTCATAAATGACCCCACAAGAGTTTGCGATGTCTACGCCACACCAATTAGTTGATCCCTGCAAAAAAAAACATGAAAGTGTGTAGGATTAGTAGACTGACAAACTCATGCTAGGGAAGAAAATTTGGATAAAAAATAAAGAGACGGCACATTAAATTATATGGCTGGGGTCGTAAATGACCCCACACGGTCGCTTGAAGGTTAAACAAAAAAGTTTTCAACTGCTTTTTAAAAGACTCCACAGTGTCAGATAAAGTAGCTGGAGTGGGAGTCTATTCCAAACAGCACCGCACCATCCTCCGCCCTCCCTGTGTGCAGAGACGTGTCTCTATGGAAAATGAAGCCCCCAAAATACTTTATTTTGTGAAAGAGATGTCAACAGTTTTACTTTGGGACATGTAGGTTGAATAAGGTGAAAAAATTTGAAATATATGGGATTGTGATACTTGATTATCGCGATATTGTGATTATCATTGAATCAAGATAGGATCGAATTGTGAGGTCCCTCGCGATTCCCATCCCTGGTAAATGTAAATATAGTTTTGTGTCCCACCACACAGCAGTATCCTCTATCGTCATCTTCCCGTCAGTCCACAAGGCCTGTATTGTGGAGAGAGACCCGCAGATCCTAAACTCCGCCAGCCATGTCGGGTGCGCTTTATTCCTCTCCCGGCGTACACCTCCACTGGTAAAAGTCTGTTTAAAAAAAATAAAATAATATATATATATATATATATATATATATATACACAGTGGGGCAAAAAAGTATTTAGTCAGCCACCAATTGTGCAAGTTCTCCCACTTAAAAGATGAGAGAGGTCTCCAATTTTCATCATAGGTATACCTCAACTATGAGAGACAAAATGAGAAAAAAATCCAGAAAATCACATTTTCTGATTTTTAAAGAATTTATTTGCAAATTATGGTGGAAAATAAGTATTTGGTCACCTACAAACAAGCAAGATTTCTGGCTCTCGCAGACCTGTAAGAACTTCTTTAAGAGGCTCCTCTGTCCTCCACTCGTTACCTGTATTAATGGCACCTGTTTGAACTCGTTATCAGTATAAAAGACACCTGTCCACAACCTCAAACAGTCAGACTCCAAACTCCACTATGGCCAAGACCAAAGAGCCGTCAAAGGACACCAGAAACAAAATTGTAGACCTGCACCAGGCTGGGAAGACTGAATCTGCAATAGGTAAGCAGCTTGGTGTGAAGAAATCAACTGTGGGAGCAATTATTAGAAAATGGAAGACATACAAGGCCACTGATAATCTCCCTCGATCTGGGGCTCCACGCAAGATCTCACCCCGTGGGGTCAAAATGATCATGAGAACGGTGAGCAAAAATCCAAGAAACACACGGGGGGACCTAGTGAATGACCTGCAGAGAGCTGGGACCAAAGTAACAAAGGCTACCATCAGTAACACACTACGCTGCCAGAGACTCAAATCCTGCAGTGCCAGACGTGTCCCCCTGCTTAAGCCAGTACATGTCCAGGCCCGTCTGAAATTTGCTAGAGAGCATTTGGATGATCCAGAAGAGGATTGGAGAATGTCATATGGTCAGATGAAACCAAAATAGAACTTCTTGGTAAAAACTCAACTTGTCGTGTTTGGAGGAGAAAGAATGCTGAGTTGCATCCAAAGAACACCATACCTACTGTGAAGCATGGGGGTGGAAACATCATACTTTGGGGCTGTTTTTCTGCAAAGGGACTAGGACGACTGATCCGTGTAAAGGAAAGCATGAATGGGGCCATGTATCGTGAGATTTTGAGTGAAAACCACCTTCCATCAGCAAGGGGACTGAAGATGAAACGTGGCTGGGTCTTTCAGCATGACAGTGATCCCAAACACAACGCCTGGGCAACGAAGGAGTGGCTTCGTAAGAAGCATTTCAACGACCTGGAGTGGCCTAGCCAGTCTCCAGATCTCAACCCCATAGAAAATCTTTGGAGGGAGTTGAAAGTCCATGTTGCCCAGCGACAGCCCCAAAACATCACTGCTCTAGAGGAGATCTGCATGGAGGAATGGGCCAAAATACCAGCAACAGTGCGTGAAAAACTTGTGAAGACTTACAGAAAACGTTTGACCTCTGTCATTGCCAACAAAGGGTATATAACAAAGTATTGAGATGAGCTTTTGTTATTGACCAAATACTTATTTTCCACCATAATTTGCAAATAAATTATTTAAAAATCAGACAATGTGATTTTCTGGATTTTTTTTTCTCATTTTGTCTGTCATAGTTGAGGTATACCTATGATGAAAATTGGAGACCTCTCTCATCTTTTAAGTGGGAGAACTTGCACAATTGGTGGCTGACTAAATACTTTTTTGCCCCACTGTATATATACAGTATATACTGTATATATATATCTCTCCACTCCTTAATTTACAACCTCCACAGTAAAGGCCAGTCAGTAAGCTTTCTTTGGGTTCCAGCCCATGGTGGAATAGAGGGTAATGAGGATGTGGACTTACTAGCGAAACAATCATTGAAATTTGAGGCAGTGGATCTGGACATCTCACTCAGTAAGGCAGAAGGCGAATCAATAATTAACAAGTATATAGTGCAAAAGTGGCAAGAATATTGGGACTCAGTAGATACAGGAAGATCTCTTTATGACATTCAAAATCTATATCAGTAGTGTCCAGTCCATACATTCTGACCCTTCCTTCAATTGTCCACCCAAACCCGCGTCTCCAGAAGCCAGAACACCCCATCAGTCCTGCAGTGCTGCACTTAAAACATTCGCCTCCTCACCTCCGCCCAGGTTGACCCGTGTGTGTACGCATACACAACACTTCACTTGTGTGACATTTGAATGTTTTGTTTTGTAGTGTAGAAGATGTGCTCAAATGATGAGGCTGAGTTTAGTCATAAACCAGCTTTATTGACAGAACACAGCTTCTAGCATTCTCAAAGCAGGAAAGAGGAAGAATCATATCTCATCACCCTTTTATATGTTTCCAGCATCAGAATTCAAGTCACATGGTGTTTTCAGTAAACACAGTCACAAAGCATCCCTTTGAATCTTCACCATTGTCTCTCATTTCCTGATGAACCGGAAATCTCTCCGGGGCATCTTCTGTGGGACAAAGAGACAAATCTCACACCTCCTTGTTATCTTCTGCAGATTCGAGTCCTCTGTCCTTGCAGACGTGACACCCTCAATACACATGCAGTCCTGTCTCTGTGGAAACGTGAGCCCACAATGTGTGTCGCCCACACTCCCCCCCCCCCAAACGTCTAGTAAGGCAAAACCTGCATGGCATGAAAAAAAAGAAAAACACAAAGCACTCCATACATCGCTAATCAAGCCACCAACTGCCTAGGTTTTAACTTTCTGCCGAATCTGCTGCAACCTGGCTTGGCTGCACCTGCAACATCTCTCTGCACCTGTGGATTAAAGCTGTTAGCACCTTTCTGTGAAGATTTTGGAGAATGTCCTCTCGGCGGCCTGCCACGGCGGGGGGGCCTCGCGAGCTGCACTTCCTCATCAGCCAAAACAAAGGCGGGTTTGAGCCTGTTTATGCAAATCAACTCCCTTCTGCCCCCTAAATCTAGCAGAAAATGCTTCTGCCCGGTCTCCAGCACTCGGAACGGTCCGTCATAAAACGGCCGCAAACTTGGACGCTGAGCATCATGTTTAACAAAAACAAACTCTGCGTTTTTTAAAGCCTTTGGCACAAAAATGTGTGGTAAACTGTGATAGACCGGGCCAGGGAGCGTGTTTGCTCCGGAGTCGCTCTGCCACGGCTGAGCAGGGGGGCCATTTGGTGCGGGATTATCGGGGAGAAATTCCCCCGGCAAACGGAGAGGTTGTGCAAAAACTAATTCAGCCGGGGAAGCATGCAAATCTTCCTTAGGTGCAGAACGCAACCCCAATAAAACCCATGGAAGTTTGTCCACCCAATTTGTATCCGTCAGCGACGCTCTGAGGGCTGCTTTTAATGACCTGTGAAAGCGTTCGCATAAACCATTAGCCTGGGGGTTATACACGGTAGTGCGATGAATCTTCACCCCCAAGCTGCGGGCCATCGATGACCATAGTTCAGAAATAAATTGGGGACCCCTGTCGGACGTTATGTCCGACGGTACACCGAAACGCGCAACCCACGCTGCTAAAAATGCTCGCGCAACTTCTTCCGCTGTGGTTGTTGTCAGAGGAATCGCCTCTGGCCAGCGCGTGGTGCGATCCACCATCGTCAAAAGATGTGTGTGCCCGTGTGATAATGGGAGCGGGCCCACCAAGTCAACATGCACGTGATCAAAACGCTTAGCGGGGATGTGAAAAGGTTCCAACGGGGCCTTAGTGTGTCTGTGTATTTTGGCTCGCTGACACGCTACGCAGGCTGCCGCCCATTCCTTGACCTGTTTGCGCAATCCGGGCCAAACAAATTTCTCCCCCACCAACTTAATCGATGCGAGAGAATGGACCGAGTCAAAAACGTGGCGACGCCACGCGGCTGGCACCACGGGGTGGGGCCGTCCCGTGGAGACATCGCAGATTAGTGGGGGCATACCACTTTATTGCTCCCTGTGCTCCAGCCTTAACCCTGTTGGTCCAGACTGGAGCGCGCGCACGTCCGCGTCGTTAACCTGCTCCGCAGCCATGGCTGCATAATCTAACCCAACACAGACCGGGGCTGCGCGCGCTCCCGCATCGCTGCCCGGGCCCGCGGCCACGGCTACAGAGTCTGCCCCTATGGGGCTTGGTGGTGCTACCGCGCGTGAGAGGCAGTCTGCCACAACATTGTGTTTACCCGCGACATGCTGAATATCAGTAGTGAACTCCGATATTGCGGCTAGTTGCCTTTGTTGCCGGCCTGACCAGGGTTCTGAAATTTTGGCCATCGCAAACGTTAGCGGTTTATGATCCACAAACGCGGTGAAACGTCGCCCCTCTAACCAGAACTGAAAATGACGGATGGCCAAGTGTAGGGCCAAAAGCTCCCTGTCAAACGCACTGTATTTACGCTCACTATCGCGCAAAGTCCTGCTGAAAAACGCGAGGGGTTGCCAGGTACCTGCCACAAACTGTTCAACTACCGCCCCCACCGCTACATCGGAAGCGTCAGTGGTGAGCGCCATGTGGGCCGTTGGAACTGGGTGCGCTAACAAAACTGCGTTTGCCAGGGCTGATTTGACCTGGGCAAAAGCGCGCTCCCGCTCCGGAGACCATTCAACTTTATTTGCGGGCTTTTGTTTTTTTAACGCGGTGTACAATGGCTGCATGAGCCGTGCTGCGCTTGGGAGGAACCGGTTGTAAAAATTAACCATCCCTAGAAACTCCTGAAGCGCCTTGACCGTTTGAGGTTGCGGAAAATCCGTTATGGCACGCACTTTATTTGGAAGAGGAACCGCTCCTTCTGCCGAAACGCGATGTCCCAAAAAATCAATCTGCGCCACCCCAAACTGGCACTTCGCTGGGTTAACTATTAACCCGTGCTCTGCCAGCCTCGGAAAAACTGCTGTGAGGTGTTTTTCGTGCTCGCCCTCGGACGCGCTGGCTACCAAAATATCGTCCAAATAAACGAACACAAAAGGAAGGTTGCGTAAAACTGCATCCATCATGCGTTGGAAAGTCTGCGCGGCCCCCTTGAGGCCAAAAGGCATGCGCAAAAACTCAAAAAGGCCGAAAGGCGTTATGACCGCTGTTTTGGGTACATCTTGCGCGCGCACTGGAACCTGGTGGTAACCGCGCACCAAGTCTATTTTAGAAAAAATGCGCGCCCCGCCAAATGAACAAAAAAATCCTGAATGTGCGGAATCGGGTAGCGGTCATGAGCTGAAACGTTGTTCAACCTGCAGAAATCGCCGCAAGGTCGCCACGAGCCGTCAGCCTTTGGGACCATGTGTAACGGCGAAACCCAAGAGCTCTTAGAGCGTCTAACAATGCCCAGTTTTTCCAGATTAGTGAACTCCTCGCGCGCGATGGCCAGTTTAGCTGGGTCCAAGCGCCGAGCTTTTGCAAAAACGGGAGGGCCGGTGGTTGTTATGAAATGTTCCACCCCATGTTTAGCCATCGTTGCCGAAAATGTGGGGACTGTGAGTGCTGGGAACTGAGCAAGCAATGTGTGAAACTTACCACCCGCAGCTGAGACGCTGGCATGTGCAGTCGGCGGGGCCACCCGAGCTGTGCAGGGAATAGAATGAAAGGACAGTGCATTAATCAGACGTCTATTAGCAAGGTCAACCAATAAACCATGTGAGCACAAAAAATCAGCCCCTAACATGTTGAAACTGACTGCTGCTACAATAAATGTCCACTCAAATGAATGGCCCTGTAAGGACAGAAGCATGGTCCTCTCACCGAACGTTTTAATCGTGGAGCCGTTTGCTGCTGACACTGACACCCAGGGAGCTTTAGAAGGCATCAGCCATTCCGCGTAGGTGGGTGTGACGAAACTCAGCTGAGAGCCCGTGTCCACGAGGAACTGTTTCCCCGAGCGTGCATCCGTCAGGTAAAGCAGCCTGTTCTCGTTGCCGAGGGTCGCAGCTGCTACCGGCCCTCGGTCTTGGCGTTTCCCTGGCGCTTAAAGTTGCACGGTGGGACGCACCTGTGCGCTCTCTCTGCAAAACGGCGGTGGTAGAAGCACGGGCCGTCCTCCGCTCCGCGTCGTCTGGCTCCCATCGCCGCCGTCGTTGGTGCGTCTGGCGCCGCGGCCTCTGGACCTGCGCTGTCTCCGGACGCCGTTCCCGGGCTAGCCGCCGCGGCCGAAACCACGTTCCGCTTGTGGGCGTCGACCAACCGCTGCGCCTCTTTGCTCAACCCATGGTAGTCTCGCCTGGCCAATCGGGGCGACTCTGCCAGGGCCACTCTCACTGCTGGCGGCAGGGTTTGAAGGAAAAGGTGGGCGAAAATGAATTCGCCATCCTCAGAGTCTTTGAGTTTCAGCATCTTCACCATCAGGTCCGCAGGTCTATCGTTTTCTGACTCCGTCAACGTCAGGAGTCCCTCTGCTCGTTGTTGGACTGAAGGGGTGAAATGGCTGATCAGCGCGTCCTTCAATGCGCTGTACTTGTCGCTGTCTGGTGGATGATTAACCAGATCCTCCACTCTCTGGACCGTGTTGCTGTCCAGCTTCGCTACCACGTGGTAGAATCTTGTGTCGTCGTTGGAGATTCTCCGGAGGTTGAACTGCGCCTCGACCGCACTAAACCATGAGCGCGGGCTGTGCTGCCAGAAATCGGGCAGCCGGATCGTGGAGGCGGCCATCAGGCTGGCTTCCGCCGAGCCCCGCTCGGGAGAATTCTGTCTGCTCATTTCTCGTCGTAGGTCACCAGTGTAGAAGATGTGCTCAAATGATGAGGCTGAGTTTAGTCGTAAACCAGCTTTATTGACAGAACACAGCTTCTAGCATTCTCAAAGCAGGAAAGAGGAAGGATCATATCTCATCACCCTTTTATTTGTTTCCAGCATCAGAATTCAAGTCACATGGTGTTTTCAGTAAACATACAGTCACAAAGCATCCCTTTGAATCTTCACCATTGTCTCTCATTTCCTGATGAACCGGAAATCTCTCCGGGGCATCTTCTGTGGGACAAAGAGACAAATCTCACACCTCCTTGTTATCTTCTGCAGATTCGAGTCCTCTGTCCTTGCAGACGTGACACCCTCAATACACATGCAGTCCTGTCTCTGTGGAAACGTGAGCCCACAATGTGTGTCGCCCACAGTAGCACCTTAAATCTTGCACTTTAGCATATCTGCTTTGTACAGTTTCATTGCAGATGTTCTTCTCTTGTATGACTGTTTGTGTGTTTTTGTGACCCCCCCAGGGGACTACAGATGCAAATTAGCAGTATTGCAAAATCTGGCATACTTAAATTTGTATTAATGTTCATTAGTATTTAATGTCCCTTTCAAATAAACATTAAACTTAACTAAACCATGCAAAAGATGAGAGGCTGTGGTCAAGTGGTCTCTGAGTTAGCAGGGAGACAAAAGTTTCTGCCACATACCTACAGTGGGGTAAAAAAGTATTTAGTCAGCCACCAATTGTGCTAGTTTTCCCACTTGAAAGATGAGAGAGGTCTCCAATTATCATCATAGGTATACCTCAACTATGAGAGACAAAATGAGAAAAAAAAAATCCAGAAAATCACATTGTCTGATTTTTAAAGAATTTATTTGCAAATTATGGTGGACAATAAGTATTTGGTCAATAACAAAAGTTCATCTCAATACTTTGTTATATACCCTTTGTTGGCAATGACAGAGGTCAAATGTTTTCTGTAAGTTTTCACAAGGTTTTCACACACTGTTGCTGGTATTTTGACCCATTCCTCCATGCAGATCTCCTCTAGAGCAGTGATGTTTTGGGGCTGTCGCTGGGCAACATGGACTTTCAACTCCCTCCAAAGATTTTCTATGGGGTTGAGATCTGGAGACTGGCTAGGCCACTCCAGGACCTTGAAATGCTTCTTACGAAGCCACTCCTTTGTTGCCCGGGCAGTGTGTTTGGGATCATTGTCATGCTGAAAGACCCAGCCACGTTTCATCTTCAATGCCCTTGCTGATGGAAGGAGGTTTTCACTTAAAATCTCATGATACATGGCCCCATTCATTCTTTCCTTTACCAGGGATGGCAATTTTCCGCCGATCCGCGGATTTCCGCCGATTTATGATTTTAGCAAAAATTAATATGATTACAAAAGCGCTCGGCGCTTCCCTGAGTGACAGTCTCCCGCGATAACCCGGATGTTATGTACTCATGCTACTGCTGTAAACGGCCCTGCGATTGGATAGTTGGAAATGATTGGACCAATCAAATGGCTCGTTGTTGCTTTGTCAAAAAAAGTCATGGCTGCTGGAGCAGGTGGCTGGGGAGAGGGAATTCTGGGCTTCTCTGCTTGAACTGCTGCCTCCGCGACCCGGACCTCCGGAAAAGCGGTAGAAGATGGAAGATGGATGGTAAGGTACCTTATTGTCACCGATTTTAGCGAAAATCAACACAATACATTAGCGCTCGGCGTTTTCCCGGGTGAGTTTCCCGCGATAAACCCGGATGTTATGTGTAAACAGCCCTGCGATTGGATAGTTGCAAATTTGGACCAATGAAATGGCTCGTTGTATGCTTTGTCATCGGTGTGTTGGCGTTGGAATTTTGAGCTTTCGGTAATATTTTCAGCGGAATTATGAAATTTTTATCGAAGGATCAGGAGTCATCAGTGGCAGAAATACTAGTGTCAAAAAGTTCCGACGGAATTGGCTTGAGAGAAAAGTGACGGTAAAAGTGAAAATTGGCTCAAAGTTTGACGAGGTAACAAACACTCGGACAATTTTTGAAGAAACCAGACGTGGCAGGAAAAGCTTTTTGTGTGTATTGTAAAGAGCTGATTAACTATGGATCGCGTGGATGTGTGGCGCTGTCAGACCACGCATCAAAAGTGAAAAACCATGCCCACTACCTTGCCATTCGGCGGAGCAACTATTCTTTGGGATCAGTGTTTTTGAAACAATCTTCCACAGTAGATAAAGCAGTCAAAGATGTCACACACTGGGGGACTTTGGCATAGATAAAATTAACTGATTTTGATTAGATCAAGTGTTAAAGCATGTGATGGATAATGCTTGTTGGAATATTTTAGGAATGCTATCTTCTTGGAACATAAGTCAATATTATACAGTAATAAGTGGCATTCAGCTGTTTGTTTTGTGTCATTTAAGCACAGTTCTGGTACTTAAAAATCATAAAAACCCAGGAGCTTCGGGGGGCTTTGCCCCCCCACCGGGGCTCTGCCCCGGACCCCACTGAGGGACTGCGTCCCCTAGACCCCCTGCTAAATTTTCAGATAATTTCCCCAACCCCAAATCACATCACTGGTTCGTGTTGGAATTCTGAGCTTTCGGTATTGTTTTCAGCGGAATTATGAGATTTTTATCGAAGGATCAGGAGTCATCAGTGCTAGAAATAGACAGAAGTGTCAAAAATAAGTTCCGATGGAATTGGCTTGAGAGAAAAGTGACAGTAAAGGTGAAAATTGGCTCAAAGTTTGACGAAGTAACAGAAACACTCGGACAATTTCTGAAGAAACCAGAAAAGGAGATGAAGTTCAAAGGTCGGAGACTGACACAGCTTGCTGCCAAAAGGAAGAAAGTTTCACATTAGAAGTGACTTGGTGACCAGTGTAAATATTGTAATAAACTCTTATAGAACTGTTAAATATGTTGGACTAAAGACAGTGAGACAACATTGAAGAAAAAGTAAGTTAACTTTTCATTATATTTAATGATTTATCTAAGTCTAGTATTTCATTTTTTTTTTAATCATTTTTTTCAGTCTAAATTACTTCTGTTTTACTGAAAACCTCCCAGCTTCAGGGGGGCTGCGCCCCCCCCCCCCAGCCCCCCATCAGTCAATCGACCAAATTAGATTTCAGCTGAAATCAGAATTTCCTGTTGCCATCCCTGCTTTACGCGGATCAGTCGTCCTGGTCCCTTTGCAGAAAAACAGCCCCAAAGCATGATGTTTCCACCCCCATCCTTCACAGTAGATATGGTGTTCTTTCTCCTCCAAACACGACAAGTTGAGATTTTACCAAAAAGTTCCATTTTGGTATCATCTGACCATATGACATTCTCCCAATCCTCTTCTGGATCATCCAAATGCTCTCTAGCAAACTTCAGATGGGCCTGGACATGTACTGGCTTAAGCAGGGGGACACGTCTGGCACTGCAGGATTTGAGTCCCTGGCGGCGTAGTGTGTTTCTGATGTAGCCTTTGTTACTTTGGTCCCAGCTCTCTGCAGGTCATTCACTAGGTCCCCCCATGTGGTTCTGGGATTTTTGCTCACCATTCTCGTGGTAATTTTGACCCCACGGGGTGAGATCTTGCGTGGAGCCCCAGATCGAGGGACATTATCAGTGGTCTTGTATTTCTTCCATTTTCTAATAATTGCTCCCACAGTGGGTTTCTTCACACCAAGCTGCTTACCTATTGCAGATTCAGTCTTCCCAGCCTGGTGCAGGTCTACAATTTTGTTTCTGTGTCCTTTGACAGCTCTTTGGTCTTGGCCATAGTGGAGTTTGGAGTCTGACTGTTTGAGGTTGTGGACAGGTGTCTTTTATACTGATAACGAGTTCAAACAGGTGCCATTAATACAGATAATGAGTGGAGGACAGAGGAGCTTCTTAAAGAAGAAGTTACAGGTCTGTGAGAGCCAGAAATCTTGCTTGTTTGTAGGTGACCAAATACTTATTTTATCGAGGAATTTACCAATTAATTCATTAAAAATCCTTCAATGTGATTTTCTGGATTTTTTTTTTCTCATTTTGTCTCTCATAGTTGAGGTATACCTATGATGAAAATTGGAGACCTCTCTCATCTTTTAAGTGGGAGAACTTGCACAATTGGTGGCTGACTAAATACTTTTTTGCCCCACTGTACATCCTTCCCCACACAGCAGAATCCCTTTTATATACAGTGGTGTGAGAAAGTTCTCATTTTTTTGTATGTTTGTCACACTTAAATGTTTCAGATCATCAAACAAATTTAATTATTAGACAAAGATAACACAAGTAAACACAAAATGCAGTTTTTAAATGAAGGTGTTTTTTATTAAGGGTAAAAAAAAAAAATCCAAGCCTACATGGCCCCATGTGAAAAAGTGATTGCCCCCTAAACCTAATAACTGGTTGGGCCACCCTTAGCAGCAACAACTGCAATCAAGTGTTTTCGATAACTGGCAATGAGTCTTTTACAGCACTGGAGGAATTTTGGCCCACTCATCTTTGCGGAATTGTTGTAATTCAGCCACATTGGAGGGTTTTCGAGCATGAACTGCCTTTTTAAGGTCATGCCATAGCATCTCAGTCGGATTCAGGTCAGGATTTTGACTAGGCCGCTCCAAAGTCTTCATTTTGTTTTCCTTAAGCCATTCAGAGGTGGACTTGCTAGTGTGTTTTGGATCACTGTCCTACTGCAGAACCCAAGTGCGCTTCAGCTTGAGATCACAAACAGATGGTCAGACATTCTCCTTCTGGATTCTTTGGTAGACAGCAGAATTTATGGTTCCATTTACCACAGCAAGTCTTCCAGGTCCTGAAGCAGCAAAACAGCCCCAGACCATCACACTACCACCACCATATTTTACTGATGGTATGATGTTCCTTTTCTGAAATGCTGTGTTACTTTTATGCCAGATGTAATGGGACACACAGCTTCCAAAAAGTAAAACTTTTGTCTCGTCAGTCCACAGAGTATTTTGCCAGAAGTCTTGGGGATCATCAAGATGTTTTCTGGCAAAACTGAGACGAGCCTTTATGTTCTTTTTGCTCTGCAGTGGTTTTTGTCTTGGAACTCTGCCATGCAGGCCATTTTTGCCCAGTTTCTCTCTTATGGTGGAGTCATGAACACTGACCTTAACTGAGGCAAGTTCTTTGAATGTTGTTGTGGGGTCTTTTGTGACCTCTTTGAGTCGTCGCTGTGCTCTTGGTAATTTTGGTCAGCTGACCCTCCTGGGAAGGTTCACCACTGTTCCATGTTTTTGCCATTTGTGGATAATAGCTCTCACTGTGGTTCACTGGAGTCCCAATGCTTTAGAAATGGCTTTATAACCTTTTCCAGACTAATAGATCTCAATTACTTTCTCATTTGTTCCTGAATTTCTTTGGATCACAGCCTGTCTAGCTTTTGAGGATCTTTTGGTCTACTTCACTTTGTCAGGCAGGTCATATTTAAGTGATTTCTTGATTTAGAACAGGTGTGGCAGTAATCAGGCCTGGGTGTGGCAAGAGAAATTGAACTCAGCCTTTGAACGATGTGATAAACCACAGTTAATTTATGTTCTAACGGGGGGGGGGGGGGGTGTCACTTTTTCACACAGGGCTATATAGGTTTGGATTTTTTTTTTACCCTTAATAATAAACACCTTCATTTAAAAACTGCATTTTGTGTTTACTTGTGTTATATTTGTCTAATATTTAAAGGGCCTATATCATGCAAAATCGACTTTTTTGAGCTTTTAAGCATGTTATAATGTTAATTCCTCACCAAAAACACCCCCAAAGTGGTATTTTGCTCCATCCGCGCATCTCTGAGTATTCCTCCTCAACCCTTCTCTCTGAGCTGCTGCTCCGCCCTGTCCCTGATAATGACTGGGTCCCACGTTCATACGTATGAACATGGGTGAGCCGCCCACTCCAGGAAGTGCCTGTGCTGCCAGCACCGCCCCCAGGCTAACGCACACACCCACTTTCTCCGCGCAGCTAACGGAGCGGTGATCGGCAAAACGCTTTCACTTTAGCATTGACGCTGTGAAGAAATAGTTCCTCTCGCACCTAATCTGCTCAGTGACCACAATTGTTTGCTTTTTTACGTAAGACAATGTCTTCTAAGTGGTGTAAATGTGTCTTTGGCTGTGAGAGATTTAGGAGTTTGTTCAGCCTTCCTTGTTTTCGTGGGCAGAACCCAGCGACACGCTGCAGCAGCCGGCTCAGGGGTTATGTCATGAAATGGGTGGCAGCCACAAGAAGGAGAGGCAGAGCCTCAGAGATCGAGGCATCTTACTTCCGGGCTCGCGAAAATAACTCATATTTCATAAGAAATTCATTCTCCAGTGTACCAAAGGTAATATACCATCACATACATGCATATAGTTTACTCTGAAAGGCTTAAAATAGCATGATATAGGCCCTTTAAATTTGTTTGATGATCTGAAACATTTAAGTGTGACAAACATACAAAAGAATGAGAAATCAGGAAGGGGGCAAACACTTTTTCACACCACTGTACATTTATTTATGCCTGTTTGTTCATTCATTCATCTTCTTCTGCTTAATCCTTTTCGGGTCGCGGGGGGCTGGAGCCTATCCCAGCATCTTTGGGCGAGAGGCAGGGTACACCCTGGACAGATCGCCAGTCCATCGCAGGGCCAACACAGAGAGACAGACAACCATTCACTTTCACAGTCATACCTAAGGACAATTTAGAATTCCCAGTTTGATGCCAATTAACCTAACTTGCATGTTTTTTGGCATGTGGGAGGAAACCGGAGAAATCCCAGAGTAAACCCATGCAGACACGGGGAGAATATGCAAACTCCACACAGATCACTGTTGGTCGGGGGCTGGGATCGAACCCAGGATCCCCCGGCCAAGGGTGAGTTGCTGTGCTGCCGCAGTGCTAACCACTCCGCCACCGCGCCGCCCCATAAATTCAATGTAAATGGTTCCTTTGGACAAAAGACAGCTTTATAGAATTGGCTTTTTAGACATAGAGATATAGATATAGAC
This sequence comes from Pholidichthys leucotaenia, assembly GCA_020510985.1. Lineage (NCBI taxonomy): Eukaryota > Metazoa > Chordata > Actinopteri > Cichliformes > Pholidichthyidae > Pholidichthys > Pholidichthys leucotaenia. The sequence goes on along the minus strand of CM035839.1, from coordinate 88,277,120 downwards.
ATAAGCCATGTTTACATGGACACAAGTAACCGGATTAAAAGCCTAATCGGAATAAAAATGCTTCATGTAAACACGCCAATCTGAATATTCTGACCCGACCACACTCATTTGGATCAAAATTTCCTTCTGATTGAGACGGGTGGGTTATGCCGATTGTTAATCCAATTGGTGTGCATATTAACACTTATTCCGAAGTTTGGGTAGAAAATATGTTTACTGCGCATGTTTGTATGTCAGCCACACGTCGGTGTGACGTATTTCTGCCTTTACAGCAGATAGCGGAAGACATGGCGGGAGTAAAACAAAACTGGTCTGTATCATTCTGCTGTCTCCCTCTGTTCGTCATATGCAGAAGTATGTACTGCTGGACTTGTAGCTTCATTACAAAGACCAGCAGAAGCAAAAGTACAGTCTGAATAACACAGTGCAGTTCCATTTCAAAAAGAGACACAAAGGGGGGTTTGTTTACATTGGAAGTTACTTCTTCTACTATTTCCAGAATGTCGGATAATTGTGCGCATGTCAGAATGATTTAGTCCGTTCAAACGTGTGACACATGGAAATGCACGTCCTAATTGGATCAACTTTTTCAGGATCCATGTAAACAGTAAAGTTCTGATCTGAATTGTAATCAGATTGAAGAAATTTTGCACATGTAACCGTGGCTAGTGAGACAGTCCTGTCTCTATATGTCAGAAAAAAAATAATTTGATTTGGTGCAACAAAGAAACTAAATCAAAGCAGTAGATGACAGTAGAGGGAAAACCACATTTTTAACAGGATAAAACTAGTATTGTAGTCAAAACCAGAATGTAGAAAGACAAAGACTTAAAGGGTTTGAGACCAAGTCAAAATCAGGCCAGGCAGAGACCAAGTCGAGACCAAGACTACTGTGTATGTAGTAGGGATGCAAGTTATCGATTAATTCAGTAATCAGTTGATTCACCTTATCAATCAATTAACGATTAATTGATAAGCGGCAATTTTCCTGAGAATCTGAATTGTCTTTCTATTTTTAACATATAAAAAGTTAATTACTGTCTTTGATATACTGAATAAAACATGAACATCCTATTCCTCAATGATTTATTGTTCCATTTGCATTTTTTTTTTACTGCAGACAATAGCATTTTTTGTAGTTTAATAAATTTTGTACTGTATAGTGTGTACTACGTGCTGGTACACCTCAGTAAATTACAAATGTTATGATTTTTAATTTGTTTTAAAAACTATTACCAATCACTATAAAAGCAAGAAATCTCTGTGTGTTTGTGTGTCTGTCTGTGTGTGTGTCATGCTTCATAGGACATCATAGGATGGCCTATGAACTCAGGCATCATAGGACACATAGACAAATGTGACTTTATGATGTCATATAGACCATGTGTCTTTAAACACAGGCATCAAGGACACATAGACAAATGTGTCTTTATGGTATCACTCTATAAAAGCAAGAAATCTCTGTGTGTGTGTGTCTGTCTGTCTGTCACGTTCATAGGACGGCCTATGATCTCTGCCTCATCATCATAGTGCGTCCTATGAACTCAGGCATCATAGGACGACTCGCCATGCCTACATGATGGCAAATGTGTAACCTTGATGAATGCCAGTCTACATTACAAATGTGTAAAATGCCAAGCAAAGCGCTGATTTTCTCCGGGTGCTGCGGTTTCTTGATTTCTATGGGCATACACAGGCCTTCCTGAACAGGGTCGAAAGCCACTTTTTCAGGATCGTGCCCATGAACTGGAATTACGATGCACCTATCCCTCAACCAGTGGTCTGAACGAAGAAGAAGAAGACCCACCAGATGGCGAGCAATAGAATGAGGAGAACTGCTGCTCGTCAGAAAGGATGCCATGAACATGAAACACCTCAGGTTCCACCAGTACGCCACAGGCATGACTGTGAACAACACAGCCGTCTGAGACAGGAGGAGACCCTTCAGTGGTCTGAATGAAGAGGAAGAAGACCCACCAGATGGAGAGCAATAGAATAAGGAGAACTGCTGCACGTCAGAAAGGATGCCGTGAACATGAAACACCTCAGGTTTCACCAGTACGCCGCAGGCATGACTGTGAACAACACAGAGACAGGAGGAGACCCTTCATTGGTCTGAACGAAGAGGAAGAAGACCCACCAGATGATGTCTAAATGACGGCACATAAACAGAACACATGACTCCCTACAAGACATACACGTGGACAAAATTGTTGGTACCCCTCTGTTAATGAAAGAAAAACCCACAGTGGTCACAGAAATAACTTGAATCTGACAAAAGTGGTAATAAATAAAAAGTCTATGAAAATTAACCAATGAAAACCAGACAATGCTTTTGAATTGTGGTTCAACAGAATTATTTTAAAAAACAAACTCATGAAACAGGCCTGGATAAAAATGATGGTACCCTTAACTTAATATTTTATTGCACAACATTTTGAGGCAATCAAACGATTTCTGTAACTGTCAATGAGACTTCTGCACCTCTCAGCAGGTATTTTGGCCCACTCCTCATGAGCAAACTGCTCCAGTTGTCTCAGGTTTGAAGGGTGCCTTCTCCAGACGGCATGTTTCAGCTTCTTCCACAGATGTTCAATCGGATTTAGATCAGGGCTCATAGAAGGCCACTTTAGAATAGTCCAATGTTTCGCTGTTAACCATTCTTGGGTGTTTTTAGCTGTGTGTTTTGGGTCATTATCCTGTTGCAAGACCCATGACCTGTGACTGAGACCAAGCTGTCTGTCACTGGGCAGCACATTGCTGTCTAGAATACCTTGATAGTCTTGAGATTTCATTGTACCCTGCACAGATTCAAGACACCCTGTGCCAGATGCAGCAAAGCAGTCACAGAACATAACAGAACCTCCTCCATGTTTCACAGTAGGGACAGTGTTCTTTTCTTGGTATGCTTCATTTTTGCGCCTGTGAACACAGAGCTGATATGCCTTGCCAAAAAGTTCCAGTTTTGTCTCATCTGTGCATAGGACAATTTCCCAGAAGCTTTGTGGCTTGTCAACATGCAGTTTGGCAAATTCCAGTCTGGCTTTTTTATGATTTGTTTTCAACAGTGGTGTCTTCCTTGGTCACCTCTCATGAAGTCCACTTTGGCTCAAACAACAACGGATGGTGCAATCTGACACTGATGTACCTTGACCTTGGAGTTCACCATGAATGTGTTTAGAGGTTGTTCTGGGCTGTTTTGTTTCCATTCGTATTATCCGTCTCTTCCATTTTTCATCAAGTTTCCTCCTGCGGCCACGTCCATGGAGGTTGGCTGCAGTCCCGTGGATCTTAAATTTCTGAATAATATGTGCAACTGTAGTTACAGGAACATCAGGCTGCTTGGAGATAGTCTTCTAGCCTTTACCTTTAACATGCTTGTCTATAATTTTCTTTCTAATCTCCTGAGACGACTCTCTCCTTTGCTTCCTCTGGTCCATGTTTAGTGTGGTACACACCATGTCACCAAACAGCACAGTGACTACTTGTCACCCTTTAAATAGGCCGACTGACTGATTACAAGTTTGTAGACACCTGTGATGTTAATTAGAGGACATACAGTATCTTGGTTGAACATGTCCCTATGGTCACATTATTTTCAATCTTTTCTAGGGGTACCATCATTTTTATCCAGGCCTGTTTCACGAGTTTGTTTTTTAAAGTAATTCTGTTGAACCACAATTCAAAAGCATTGTCTGATTTTCATTGGTTAATTTTCACAGACTTTTTATTTATTACCACTTTTGTAAGATTCAAGTTATTTCTGTGACCACTGTGGGTTTTTCTTTCATTAACAGAGGGGTACCAACAATTTTGTCCACGTGTGTATATCATCATCATCATCATCATAGCAGTCTGTCGGGGGCGACAATGACTGTTTCATTTGGGTCTGATCAGATTCCTCCACACAGCTCTGTAATTCGCCTTCCGCTGCCAGGAACTCCTGACCTTGTTAACCCGGGCAACGTCCTAGCCGGTATGAGTTACTCTCTGACATATATATAGACACAGGTAAGCAACATAAAACAGAACAGTGACAGGCAGGAGAAGAAGTAACAAGCAGGGGCAAACAGTCCCAGATGGCAGGGCATATTTTGTGTGATTTTTATGTTTTGCTGCATACAAAAGCCATCACATGTGATTGCCACTTAGTGCTGTGTTGCTGTACCAACTGTCCTGTAACTGGCAAGAATTCTGTTCCAATGCATCTCCCCTACGGGCATGCATGGGTATGCACTAGTATCATAAAATGTATCTTTTTTAGTCATATTACAAAAAACAACTTTCACGTTCTAATTTACTGAGATGCACTAGTAGACTGTTTTAACAGGAAAATAAATTGTAAGCTGCTTCATCGGTTGCTTGTTAAACATTATCACAGTACCCTGGCAATTCAGGCAGTACGATCTAGGCTCCCTCTATTGTTTGTTACCTCAGTGGTAACTTGAGTCCGGTCTGCTTTTTTGTCTTGCGGCGAGTTGAAGGCAGCAGGAATGGTTTTTTTGTGCCCATGTAGTCTTTTTCTTTGCTCTGGTCAGTTTCTCCACACTGTTGATTTGAAGCAGGCGGGTGGATATTCTAACGTGTCATTGGAACTTCTTGGGGCACTCCAACGCAGTCCGGAAGGGCGAGTTTTTTGCTCTGCATGGTGCATGCTCTCTTGGGGCTTAGCATCTTCTTTTGCTTTTTTGGTTGGAATGTGGCAAGTGGGTGACTGCGTGTGCCTCCACCTGGATGGCGACACCACTACATTTCATAGAATAAGGCTGCATTCAGACCAGGATAGTCCGGGGGGGTCTTGGTTCGACTGGACGGGGAATGCCGGGAATTTTCCCACCTTCGTTTGGTTTGGTTTGCATACTGCCTGGACAACATCACTCAGTTACAACAACTGCAAGTTTGGGGCGCTGTAGCCGAAACCACCACTGGCTAGGAAGAAAAAATCTCGGTGAGGAAGAAAAATCAGGCTCATTGATTGGCCAGGACCGAAAATGGAAATCCAGTCCCTTCAGCTGGGTTGTTTATCAGCCACAATTGAGACTTTTCTTTTTTTCTTTTTCTTTCTTTTCTCCTTGGCCATCACTGGTAAAAGGATTTCTTGGATTCGTGTGGTTGTCTTTATTGTTATTTTTATCCAAAATGTACTATGGTAAATGCCACTTCCTCTTTTCGGACTACGTTTTGCTATGGTTACACAAACGCCGAGGTGCAATTCCACCCTTTGGACTGCTGGATACTCAGTTTGGATTCACACTGCAAGCGGAGCACACCAGACTTCATTTACAAGAAAACTGAGACCCCCATTTTCAGGGGGACCAGACTTCGCTTATTTGGTGCACACCAGAGTTCCAACGTACGTTCAGACTGCACCAAACAAACCAAACTATCCACGGAAGCCACTGTTTGGTTCCTTGGTCCAGACCAAACAGTGGCCGTCTGAATGCACCCTAAGCTCCCATTGAAAAGGACTGCTGAGTTATCAATTAATTGACAACTAATTTAATTTAGTTGACTAAATTCTTATTGACAAGTAATTGAAAGTCAATTAATCATTAACATCCCTAGTATGTAGATCTTGGTCTTGACTTGGTCTTGTCTTCTTATCTTGGTCTTGGAGACTCTGGTTTTGACGAGGTCTTGACTACAACGATAGAAAAAAATCTTGAACAGAGACACATTTAAGGGAATGTATTAAGTGGAAATTGAGTGATGAGAATCCACACATTAGAAAGATGTTGCTCTGTTCCATTTAAAAGTCTACTTTTTAAATTACATTTTTTTTTTTTTTTTTAAAGATGCCTCACACAAGACGATATTCATCCACGGACAGAGACAGTCGAACCAGCTATCAAGACCGTTACAGAGAGCGAGGTAGAGGGCGACGTCATCGTCACAGAAGATCACCAAGTTATTCCTCCAGCAGTGACAGAGAGAGGGATCGAGACAGACGGGTACGGGGACACAGACAGGAAGGAAGTTATGTACGCTCTAGGAGGTATGTTTATACTAAAAATTGTTTGGTAGTTATCTCATAAATATAATTTCTACTCATGAAGGTTCATTCCTTGTCTGTCTGAGGTCGAAAATCATCTGATGAAATGTCACATTAGCATTAATTGCATTCAACAGCAACAACTTGAAAAGCCAAGATTTTTTTTACTGGTGTTTTCAGGTAAATTTAAACAGCATACTAGGGCTGGGTGATAAACAGACGTTCATACCATCAGATCTGCATAGTTTTAATCGATGTTGGTTATTTTGGTTTCCCCCTCTGTTAATAATGTGATCATGCACTTTCCCTGTGTGTGTGTGTGTGTGTGTGTGTGTGCGCACGCGCTTGCGTGCACTGGGCATGGCTAAACACCTGAGTTCACTCCCCCAGGGGAAGAAGGAGGAGCCAGCGTGGCTCCGCGGACGGAAGCTCACAGTCTACCTACCACTGACCACGCTGATAGTCATGTCCCTTCCCAGGGACAGCGCAAAACCAACCGCGGTTGCCCATAGTTTGCCACCACTGGGGCTACCGTAGTGTACCGTAGGAGTGGGAGGCATATGGTCGAAAAGTCGAACCAGAGAGAGATGTCTGCTCTTAAGAGGATGAAGGCCCCAAGACCGCCACCTGTCCGTTTTGCATTCCTTTGACTCAGTTCGGTGTACAGGTTTTCGGGGGGGGGGGCACAAAACCCCCCCGGGTGCTCCATTCTGTCTCTGCAAGGGTAGAGGGAGGAGGAGACACTAAATCTTCCGCTCCCTCCAGAGGAGGAAAGTAAGTTGGTGCTGAAGTTGTGATTCCACGGTGGCGGGCAGGCACAGCGGACTGCCGGCCACCAGCGAGCTGCCCGGTGGGCATCCGTCAGCCTCCAGGTAAGACCGCTGAGAACCAACTGCTTTTGGCACGGGTCGGCAGCGTGTACATGTATGGCTGAATCACTCCAAGGTTTTGACTAGCCATTGTTTAGCAAGGCAGTCTTCAGTGTTCTTACATCAGAGGACAGTGGAGGGTTGGCCTTGCAGCATCCACTACTGGTGGGTGGGAGTATTGGTGGAGCTAATTAGAATATTCATAGATCTGCACATACTTAAGTAGGTGGAACATCTTGAAGCTCTTTCCAAGCAATTCTAAGGCAATGAAAGTTTTTTTTGTGGATAAAAAGCCACAATATACTTCTTCTGGCTGCTCCCTTTAGGGGTTGCCACAGCGGATCATCTGTCTGCATCTCACTTTTTCCCTTGCATCTTCCTCTGTAATGCCAACCTTTTCCATGTCCTCCTTCACTACATCCATGAATCTTCTCTGTGGTCTACCTCTTTTCCTCCTGCCTGGCAGCTCTATCTTCAACATCCTTTGTCCAGTATATCCACTATCCCTCCTCTGCACATGTCCAAACCATCTCAGCCTTGCCTCTCTTACTTCGTCTCCAAACTGTTCAATGTGAGTTGTCCCTCTGATATACTCATTTCTAATCTTGTCCCCCCTAGTCACTCCCAGTGAAAATCTTAGCATCTTCAACTCTGCCACCTCCAGCTCCACCTCCTGTCTTTTTGTCAACACCACCGTCTCCAAACATACATCATAGCAGGTCTCACTACCATCATGTAAATCTTCCCTTTCACTCTTGCTGCAATATTTCTGTCACAAATCACCCCTGACACTCATCTCCACCCACTCCACCCTGCCTGCACTCCCTTCTTCACCTCTCTTGTGCATTTTCCATTGCTTTGGATGGTTGACCCCAGGGATTTAAACTGATCTACTTTGACTGTCGCTACTCCTTCCAGCTTCACCATTGCACATGCCTCCCTCTCATTCACACTCATGTATTCTGTCTTGCTTTTACTGACTTTCATTCCTGTTCTCTTCAGAGCATACCTCCACCTCTCCAGGTTCTCTTCTACCTGCTCCCTACTGTCACTGCAGATCACAATGTCGTCTGCAAACATCATGGTCCACATGACTCCTGCCTGACCTTGTCTGTCAGCCTGTTCATCACCATGGCAAACAAGAAGGGGCTCAGAGCTGATCCCTGATGTAATCCCACCCTCACCTTGAATCCATCCCGCACTCCTACAGCGCACTTCACCACCATCTCGCTGTCCTCATACATGTCCTGCACCACCCTCACATACTTCTGTCACTCCTGACTTTCTCATACAGTACCACACTTCCTCTCTTGGCACCCTATTGTATGCTTTCTCTAGGTCCACAAAGACACAGTGCAACTTCTTTCTGATCTTCTCTATACTTCCAGGGATGTGATTTTTCAGCTAATTCGCGGAATTCCACTTTTTTTATCTTCCAAAATAAAAAAAAAATATTATATGAGTATATACCGGATTCCGACTTTTAGTAATTCCCTAACCGTAATTAAACAACGCGCCTGATTGGCTGATCGTCCTTGCAGTGACCAATGAACGCGGCTGTTGCAGTGATGTCGGTGATTGAATGTAAAGATGCTCCGAGAATTAAAGAAATTGACAAGATCGTGAAAAACAAATTTCGTTGGGATTGGCTAGAAAAGGAGATTGCAACGGATGTTGGTAAGAAAACTGTGACAAATTTGTTTAGCAATTTTATATGGAAAATCTACCGTGCCGGGAAGCCGCGGAAAACATGTACGAAGAAGGAGCAAAAAACATGTACAAGGGGTCAAATCGAGGTCCAATAATTATTCAATTGCTGGAACTTTCGGTGTTCAGAAAAAACCATCGAAACCATACGGCCTCCACCCTTTGTTAACGACATGATCGGACACGGAATTCGAAAGGAATGATCCACCTCAACAGCCAGTGCCAGTTGCGGATAGAGTAGTGAATTTTGAGGTATGTGAAGATATATTTTTGTATACATGTCATCTAGTTAATATTTTCTTCATCTTGCCTGCTGAAGATGTTTTGGACTTTATTTAAAAAAATATTTTTAACGCAGTGCACAGTGGACATTGACTCATAACTTTTGAATATTTCTAAGACTTAGCTACATCAGTGATTGTGCAAAATGAACTGCTCAAGACTCAATGGAGATTGAAACTGGTGATCTGACATGAATGCTGAAATTATAAAAAGTAATGGTATGTTGGAATTTTATTTCTATTATGGAATAGATAAAATTAACTGATTTTGATTTGATCAAGTGTTAAAGCATGTGATGGATAATGCTTGTTGGAATATTTTAGGAATGCTATCTTCTTGGAACATAAGTCAATATTATACAGTAATAAGTGGCATTCAGCTGTTTGTTTTATGTCATTTAAGCACAGTTCTGGTACTTAAAAATCATAAAAACCCAGGAGCTTTTTCAGATAATTTCACCAACCCAAAATCACATCCCTGGTTACTTCTCCATCAACACTCTTAAAGCAAACATTGCATCTGTAGTACTCTTTCTTGGCATGAATCTATACTGCTGCTCACTGATTGTCACCTCTCCTCAGTCCCTCTAGGATTTCGCGGAATGTTTTTATGATTGTTGCGGCCCAAAAAGCCTGAATTCGCGGGAGCTTTTTTAAAAAGTTGCAATAAAAGTTGCGATGTTTTGAGGGGGTTTTTTGCACTAAAAGTTGTGGGAAGGACTTCCGGTTATGGCGGCCATGTAGGAAGACGTGTTTCACACTGCTCTGCTCGTAAAAATAAAAATGTTACTAAAACTCTCTTAATTGGAACAAAAACCCATCCCAGCGTTTTGGCGCGGATATGGTAAAGACCAAGGTTGGAAAATTAGGTGGAGGAAAAGGTAATTCGACAAAACAACCCAAGCTAACAAACTTTCACGCTCGAGGCGAAACAGAGAAAACTCCAGAGGCAATGGCGGAAGAGGGAGCCAGCGGCGGAGTGGGAACTGCTGAAGAGGGGACAAACGTAGTGCTCACTGCCATCAACTCCATGAGAACAGAGTTTTCGTCTAAATTTGATGGGATTATAGCAGCGATAGAAGGTATGAGAAAGGAAATAAAGGACTGCATGGAGCGAGTGTCGCAGGCGGAGCTCCGAATTTCATGCGCTGAAGATGACATCACCAGCCTACAATCTAAACTGCAAACACTGGAATTAAAATGCAAAAGTCTGGAAGATAACGTCCTAGACTTGGAATCCCGCTCGTGACGGAATAATTTGAGGCTGGTGGGCCTCCCGGAGGTTAGCGGAGGGACGGGACCCATGTTCCTTTTTGGAAAAGTGGATTCCAGAAGCGCTGAATAACGCGGATCTGCAGTCATCGGTCGTTTTAGAGAGAGCTCACTGAATCGGCCCACCGAGAGATAATAAGACACCACCGAGGACGCCGATTATGACGTTCCTCAACTACAGAGACAAGATGACGGTCACCAATGCGGCGCGAGCTAAAGGGGAAATTAAATACCAGGACCAACAGGTGCGGTTCTACCCAGATTTGGCCACAGGAATACAACAATTAAGGAAACACTTTGACCCGGCCCACAAAGAGCTGCGCAACCTAGGGATTCGTCACGAAGTAATTCATCCGGCAAGACTGCTGGTCACATATAAGGGGAGAACCCACACCTTCAAGACCCCTCAAGAGGCGCAGGAGTTCATCAAGCAGATCCAAAAAGAAACTGGCGGGAGCTAAGCATGAACATGACAAAGGTAGGACATTTAAGCATATGTACAGACATCTGATTGATCTGAAACATATAGCATGTCTACAAAATACAGACTGTATTAAAAAAAAAAAAAAAAAGCTATGATGTACAAAGTTGCTATAAAACTTTGAAGTTATGTTGAAAAAAAACTACAGAAGAGAGTTAATGTCATAAGAATAGTAGTAGAGTCAGGGTGATTGAGAGGAGAAAGAACGAGTGGTTTGACTGATCCTCGCAGGTGTGGAACAGTCACTAGCTACAACGGGAGGCAGAATATTTTGGGGGGATTACCACAAATGTGGGGAAAGGGATTTTGTTTTTGTTTAGTTTGTAGGATGAATGTTCTATCATCCATGTTTTTGCTTCTCTGTAAGAGTATGTTCATATTGCAAGGTAATATGAACCTCAAACTCCTTATTGATCATAGATCAAAGCGTTAATCTTAATGTAACTTTGTGGAATTGCAGAGGTCTACAAAATCTTAAAAAACTTAAACAAGTTATGAATAAAATAAAAGACATAGATTCAAAAATTGTATTTTTTACAAAAAACTCATCTATTAGAGGAGGATGTAAAAAGAATTAGGAGAAGATGGCAAAATAACGTGTTCACCTCATCATTTTCATCCCGAGCTAGGGGAGTTATGATTCTCATACACAAAACAGTCCCATTTCAAATGAAAAATGTAATTAGAGACAAATTTGGAAGATATCTAATCATCCAAGGATCTTTGTTATTAGAAAATATAAATCTGGTGAACTTATACGGCCCCAATATTGATGATCAAAACTTCTTTGTTAATTTATTCCTCACTTTATCATCACTTACAGGGCAACATATAATAGCAGGGGATTTTAATTGTACATTAATCCCAGTATAGATAGATCAACAGGACTGGACTGTACGCACAATGGATGTAGGATGACCATTAATCATTTTATGAAAGAACTGAGATTGCGAGATATATGGAGAGAAATGAAACCACAAGTCAAAGCCTATTCTTGTTATTCTAATACCTATAAGACATTCTCACGTATTGACTACTTTTTGATCTCTACAGAATTAAGGTCCAAAATTCAAAACTGTTTCTATGATAACACTGTGATCTCTGATCATGCACCCTGCTGTCTAGTATATGTAGATAAGAAATTGACAAATGACCCAGTTAGGTGGCATTTTCAACATAAATGGCTTCAGGATGAGGAATTTGTTAAGTACATAGAAAAACAGATAGATGAGTTCTTTGATATCAATACTACACAAACAACGGCATGTATAAAGTGGGAGGCTTTCAAAGCTTTTATTAGGGGGCATATTATTAGTTATACAGGTTCAAAATCTAAGAAGACCAGAGAGGAGAGAGTCCAATTGGAACGTAAAATAAAAATTCTTCAAGAAAAGGTGTATGCAGGAAGTAACCCACAGTTAGAGAACGAATTACTGATTCTGAGAGCTGAATATGACAAAAAATCAGCGAATAGAGCTGCCTCGAGTCTTCTAAGATTGAAGCAAACTTTTTATGAACAAGGTGAAAAATCAGGAAAATTATTGGCATGGCAGATTAAACAATTAGAATCTAAAACACCAATTACCAGTATTATAAGTAATGGACAGGTAGTTATCGATCCTTTAGAAATTAATAGTGCCTTTAGAGATTATTATGAAAAACTATATGATACAAAAAATGAAACTGACTTAACAAAACTAAATGGGTTTTTGGGTGGATTATCTATACCATGTATTCCAAATGAAAACAGGGAGATACTGGAGTCTAAAATTAGTCAAGAAGAAGTTGGGCAAGCCATTGATAATATGAAATCAGGAGAAAGAGCAGGACCAGATGGTCTTCCAGTTGACCAATATAAAAAATTTAAGAATAAATTAATAAAACCACTGTTGGAAATGGTTTTAGAAGCATTTTAACCTCTTTCGCTCTGTTGTCCCACGGGTGGGCAAGTCTCTGCGTCCTAGTGCGCACAAGGGCACTCTCGGACGCATGGTCCTGATGGTGGTGATGTAGGTGGTGTTGGCGTCCAAGCGCCACTGAAAATAAAAGCTGCAGACACAGCCTCGAACAGATTAGTTCATCTGATTGACCTCTCATTCGACTAATAAGAGCCTTGAATTGGGTTTCTGAAACCTTGAAGAACCAATGAATGAAAACCTAGGAAGGAGGACCCGTCTACTGTGAATGCAGGAGCCAATTGAAGCACAGAAGTTCGGGCTGGGTGAAGATAGACTTACTGTTGCAGCAGATGAAAAAAAGGATGCTGGAAGAACCTGCTACAGATCCAGCAGCATGGAGAACACCCACAAGTGCGACCTGCACTCATTCCAGCAGAATAGACGTTTAGGATTCTCTTCCGTCATCATAGACCGACGGAGGCCGGCGACAAAGGTCGTAAATCATTCGCCAAAACCGCAATAATGGAATTATGTTTTGACCGGGATCCACGAGCGGATCAGCGTCGCGTTCGTCTGACAATGGGGAAGAGAAGTTCGCCAGGACTCTGCTGCTGTGAAGAGGTAAGGTGTTATAAGCTAAGTTATTATTTATCCCTGAAAATTGTAATCAAAAAATGACTTTTGACGGATCGGTAAATTACAACTGTACTGCGCACAAAGTACGAAGTGTGTGCACCGCGATAAACGGCTCATTTGCCGTGTTCGGACCGTGAACGCCGTTCACGGTCCGAACGCCCCCCGGTCCGCGGGGGAAAAGCCGCGGTGACTGCGCAGCGGTCACCACATAGCCATATGAGTCTATTCCGTCATGTAGCGATGGCCGATGGCCGTCCTCTGTAGCGGGGGGGGGGGGGGACAAACCCCCCCCCCCACACACACACACACAGTAGCGGGGGGGGGAGCCGCTGTGACAGTGTTGCTGTGGAAACATGCAACGAGTGTAATCCGTCATGTAGCGAGGGCCAATCCCCGTCCTTTGTAGCGGACACACACACACACAGACACAGCCCTGAGTGTGACCTTTCATTAGAGCCCAAAATGAAGATTCTATATTGAATTATTCAAAAGTTACAGACATTTTTCCAAACTGTGCCATTTGGCACAGTTCCAAAATGCCTGGGAACAGCCTGAGAACAAAGCTGTGTAAAATATTCATTTTTTTGTGGTATTGTTACAAAATTTGGACCTCAGCTGGATAACACTTGGTTCTACATTTCTGTTGCATTTTCCAGCCCGGATCTGAAGCTGTGTGTTATTTGCAAGCATTTGTATCCAAAAAAACACCCAGGCCAAATTTATTTTCTTCAAGTTCACTATGTTTAGATGACTGTAACTCAGTGGCCGGAGCACTTAGAGAGATCATGTTTTTTTTGCCAAAAAATTCAAAGTGTTTTCTTTTAAATGAGACCAACCCCATGAAGATGCTGCAAAGGGTTGAAGAACAGCTTTCGATTTACTTTGGGCACATTTTTTTTTTGGCGTTTTTAGGAAAATTGACCGGAGTGCAAGGGGTTAAAATAGTAATTTACCACCATACATGAATAATGCCTTAATTATACTGTTGCCAAAACCAGGTAAACCCTCTAATAAATGTGAAAACATGAGACCAATAAGCCTATTAAATGCAGACCTTAAAATAATCTGTAAAATTTTAGCAAAACGACTACAAGAAATATTACCAAATATTATTAACTGAGAACAGAATGGCTTTGTAATGGGAAGACAAGGCTTCCATAATGTAAGAAGACTGTTTAATATTATTTATTCTAATAAAGAAGCACTGGATACAGCTCTCCTATCATTGGACGCCGAAAAGGCCTTTGATAGGGTCGAATGGCCCTATCTTTTTGAAGTCCTACAAAGGTTTGGACTTGGAAAAAATTTCATAAAATGGGTCTAGATAATATACAATAATGCTACAGCAGAAATCCTAACAAACAGCAATATCTCAAAATCAATAAAAATCAATAGAGGATGTCGACAAGGCAGTCCACTTTCACCTTTATTGTTTACTATGGCAATTGAACCTTTAGCGATGGCAGTACGTCTACATCCACAAATATATGGAATTAAAGTAGGACCAACAGAACACAAAATCTCCCTGTATGCCGATGACATAATTTTGTTTATGTCGAATTTTAAAAAAATCAATTCCGACCTTGTTAAATTTAATAAAGAACTTTGGGGATATATCAGGATATAAAATAAACAAAACAAAATCTTCAATATTAATGCTAAATGAGACCCAGAGAAATCATCCAGCTCCTGAGGTAAACCAATTCAGTGTTGTAAATCAGTTTAAATATTTAGGAATTCAAATTTTGCCTAAGCTAGAGTCAGTCGCCGATGCCAACTATGAAGCCTTAATGACAGATATTAGTGAGTTACTTCAGAGATGGATGTCACTACCAATGTCGATGATCGGGAGAATTAATATACTAAAAAGTAATATCTTACCAAAAATACTTTATTTATTTCAAAACTTTCCTTTACCACCACCTTCAGATCTATTCTCAAGAATTAAAATAAAGTTAGTGGAATTTATATGGAACAATAGGAAGGCTAGATTACGTTTGTCTTTACTATATTTACCATTTGATCGTGGAGGTCTGAAATGTCCAAACTTTGTTGTATTACTGGTCAGCACAACTGAGGTCTATGACATATTATTTTTCATCAAATGATCTTCCTCACTGGACTGAAATGGAATCATACAGTTTACCTTTACCTCTTCCCTTATTCATATATTCAGACTCGGCTAAAAAATTACAGAAACAAGTTAAAAATCCAATTGTAAAGCACATGATCAAAATATGGTGTGAAACCAAAAAATATTTAAAAGAACCACACTCACTGTCACAATTTAGCCCAATATGGGGTAATCAATATTTTACACCAGGGAGAGCAGATACTGTATTTAAAATATGGAATTTAAAAGGGATTCAAAAGATTCAAGACTTATATTTGTCACACTCCGATAACATAATGTCTTTTGAAGAACTGAGGATTAAATTTAATCTTAATAGAACACACTTTTTTAAATATCTTCAGCTTAGAAATTTTATTTGATCAAATCAAAATAATGCTCTCATCCAACCTACTTATTCATCTTTGGAAAAAATTTTGATGAAAGATGGTAAGAGAAATGGTATTATTTCAGAGTTTTATAACTCATTGACACTATTCTCAAGTGAAAACTCACAGAAAAGACTGAATTACGGGAAAGAAGACCTGCAAACTGAAATTTCAGAGTAACAATGGGAAATGGCTTGTGCAGGAGCTCAAACCAAATCAATAAATGTACGTCTTAAACTGATACATTTTAAATGGTTAATGCGGATGTATGTTACACCAGTGGAATTAAATAGATAAAACAAAAACATACCAGATACATGCACAAAATGTATGGAAAGTAAAGGAACCCTATGTAGAAGAGCTTGGAATAACGAGGCGATGTGACTTATAAACCAAAGTTTATTATTAGCTTCGCTCTTCTAACAAGTCTCATCTCAGTGCAGAAGCAGAAGTAGATTAGAGGAAGAACACATTCAACTCTACATACTTATACCTACACATAACAAAAGACATGCATATCAAAGCTGACATCCTGCATTATCTTAATCCCCCTCCTTTGTCTTCGTATCCCTCCACCTGGCCCTGGGAGGTCAGGGCGATCGATCTGGTCTCCACCGCAGCGCCTCGGATGCTCTTTGATCTCCGCTGGCGGTTGAGACCTCTTTGTCCTGTTCTGAGGTGTGAAGTCGTTTTACATATGTAATCACCAAACATTCTCACATGCTTATACATATGTAGGTTATGGGATATATGATTAATATAGACCACACCCTATTTCATTGTTTATGGGAATGTAGAAAAATCAGAATGTTTTGGGAAGAGGTGAGGGTAACAATTGAAAAAATAATTTTAAAACAATTCACATTGAACCCTAAACTGTTTTTGTTGGGTCTGTATCCAGAAAAACATAACTTTAATAAGAGTGAAAGAGTATTCATAGACCTCGGTTTGCTTAATGCCAAAAAATGTATTGCACTACTGTGGAAAAAGACTCATAGACCAGATGTGACTCAGTGGTTAAGACAGATGTTAACAAACCTTCCACTAGAAAGAATAACATATATACTGAAATCAAAGGAAAATATGTTTGAGAATATATGGAGACCTTTCATTGATTATGTAAAGAATTTAAACATGACGTCTGAAGGAGAAGGTGAATGATATGTGTGGACTTTGCAAATTCCAAACTGGTGAATGTATATTATGTATTCTTATGTAATAGATTACCTAGACTAAACAGAGGAGCATTGTTGTTGACTTGTGTTTAATTGCTGTTGTTGTTCTTATTACACATTTTTTTTTGTTGTTGTTATTGTTCTTTTTAATTTTTAAATTACCTTGTGTTAGTGTCTGATATTTTGTGCCATGTTTGTAAAAAAGGTTCAATAAAAAATATTGTGGGGAAAAAAAAAAGTTGTGGGAAGAATTAAAATTTTAAAGCACCTGTTTTTTTTCCAGTTTACTGCAGTGATATTCAATATAACAATAAAACAAAAGCACAGGATTGTCAAAAACTTCCGTGTCCAGACTGGAGATTCAAAGCTTGAAAGCTCA
This sequence comes from Pholidichthys leucotaenia, assembly GCA_020510985.1. Lineage (NCBI taxonomy): Eukaryota > Metazoa > Chordata > Actinopteri > Cichliformes > Pholidichthyidae > Pholidichthys > Pholidichthys leucotaenia. Next base: position 88,259,931 of record CM035839.1, on the reverse strand, counting down.
TTGACAAGATGTAGTAATGATTTTTACCTCTAAAGATGTATAAAATGTTCAAACACTGGCTGTAGTGTTAGTTTTGCTTGTTTTGTTTCTGGTTTTATGGCATCTGTCCTCACCCGCACTCCCACGATGGGGTGCTTGTGGGGCAGGCAGATATTTTTCAACACAAAGCCAGCACTTTGTACATGCGGTCAGGATGGCGACGTGATGAGATGTCCACTGGCACGCTGGAGGAGATGGAAGAAGGGACGGTGTTAGAAACCTTGTGGGTGTTTTGTTTTTTTTAAATCACACACTCTTTTTGCTGATGTGTTCCCGTTAATACTCACTGCAAACACGGGAGTGAACGCGGTGCAGCGATCCATTTGATTGGTAAGACTGAGTGTTTGCACGTCACTCAAAGACAAATTTGATTGGTGAAATTGGCGGAAGTTGATGAGAATTGGCAAAAATTGTGGTGATTGGACAAAGCTGCAAGGCCACGCAATAGTTGTGCTGATTGGCTGATTTCACATGACTTGACAGGATTGTAACATTGCGAAATCCTGGAGGGACTGTCTCCTTTTGACCTGGCTTCAACAACTCTTTAACATATCGTCATAGTATGGCTGATCAACTTTGTGCCTCTGTAGTTACTACAGCACTGAGCATCACCCTTGTTCTTGAAAATTGGTACCAAAACATTTCTTCTCCACTCTTGAGGCATCCTCTCACTCTCCAAAATTGTGTTGAACAATCTGGTTAAAAAAGTCTACTGCCATCTCTCCTAAACATCTCCATACCTCCATAGGTATGCCATCTGGTCCAACCACCTTTCCATTCTTCATCCTCTTCAAAGCTGCCCTCACTTCCACCTTGCTAATCCTCGGGACTTCCTTGTTCACTATCTTTCCTTCATCCTCCTCCTCTCTCTCTGATTTTCTTTATTCATTAGCTCTTCAAAGTACTCCTTCCACCTTCTCAACACACTCTCGTCATTTGTTAGTACATTACCATTTCTGTCCTTAATCAGCCTAACCTGCTGTACATCCTTTCCAGCTCGATCTCTCTGCCTAGCCAGTCGATACAAGTCCTTTTCTCCTTCCTTTGTGTCCAGCCTCTCATACAACTCACTGTATGCCTTATCCTTTAACACCTCCTTCTTTGCCATATGCCTAGATTCCAAATACTTGTCTACTTTCTTCACTTCCTGTGTTGCTGGCTGTCTGTGGCTTTGTGGTTAGCTCTCCTCATTCTCCTGATGATTTTTGCCTTTAATTGTATTTTAATCACTTTTTTCTATCTACCGTTGGCTCTCACTTCTGTTTAACAAGCCTCTTGCACCTGTGTGCGCACTCGGTGTCATCTAATCACCCTCTTTATCCTTCTGTTCACCTCGCATCGGTGTTTGTGTTAGCTTCGGCTACTAGCTCTCCTTCCCCTTCTGCTCTGGTGTGCACTCTCTGTCAGATGTTTAGCTACACCTCTGCCTCTTTTAGTGATAATGGTAAATGTAATAAATGTCTTTTTGAGGCGCTCGAGGTGAGGTTGTCTGATTTGGAATCCTGGCTCCGCTGCATTGAAACACTGTCTGCGCCAGTTAATAACGACGAACGTCCCTTAGCTGCAGCGGAGCTCCCTAGCATAGGGCGGCCTGCTAGCAGTCTTCCGGTCCTTCTCAGCAGCGAGGAGACTGGGTGGGTGACGTGAGAAGGAAGCCTAGTAGCAAAGCCCCGGTACAACCTGTTCATGTTTCTAATTGATTTCCCCTCTCAGCGACACACCCGCTGAGGAAAAAACTCTGATCATTGGCGACTCTGTAGTCCGAAACGTGAACCTAGAGACTCCAGCGGCCATAGTCAAATGCATTCCTGGGGCCAGAGCAGGTGACATTGGGTCAAATTTGAAAATGTTGGCTAAAAGTAACTGTAAATACTCCACAATTGTTATCCACGCCGGCATTAACGACGTCCGACTCCGGCAGTCGGAAGTCACAAAACTTAACGTGGAATTGGTGTGTGACTTTGCAAAAACAATGTCTGCCTCTGTAGTATTCTCTGGGCTCCTCCCCAATCTGACCAGTGATGACATGTTTAGCCGCTTGTCATCCTTCAACTGCTGGCTGTCTGTGTGGTGTCCTGCAAACAACGTGGGCTACATAGACAATTGGAGCTCATTTTGGGGAAAACCTGGTCTTATTAGACGAGATGGCGTCCATCCCACTTTGGATGGTGCGTCTCATTTATCTAACAATCTGGCATCATTTTTATCCAAATTTCCAAAACCTTGACAACTCAGAGTTGGGACCAGGAAGCAGAGTTGCAGTCTTACATGCCTCTCTGCAGCTCCTCTTCATCCACCACCCCTCATCTTAGCCCCCGTCTTCCCCATCAGAGAATTATTGTCTGCTCGCTCCAAAGTAAATAAAAATATAATGTATAAGCATCCCAAAGTGATTAAACAAAAAGTTGGTAAAACTCAAATTAAACATGAAGCCCCTAAATTGAATGATTTGGCCTCTGTTCCTCCTCATAATTTAAAAATTAAATGGGGTTTGTTAAATATTAGGTCTCTAACTCCCAAGTCTCTGCTAATCCATGATCTGTTAATTGATCATCAGATTGATTTAATATCCCTTACAGAGACTTGGTTAAGGCAAGAGGATTATGTTGGTTTAAATGAATCAACTCCCTCTGGTTTTTTAAACTATCAAAATCCCAGAAGTTCTGGTCGTGGAGGAGGAGTAGCAACAATTTACCATTCCAAATTACTAGTGAATGTAAAGCAAAAAACACGTTATCATTCCTTTGAGGGCCTGGTCCTCAGTATTGGGCATTTTAGCAATTTTAGGCTAAACCCAATTTTATTTGCCGTAGTTTATCGTCCTCCATCAACCTACTCAGAGTTTTTATCTGAATTTGCCAAATTCTTAGCTGATTTAGTGCTGAAATCAGATAGAATAATTATAGTAGAGGACTTTAATATACATGTAGATGTAGATAGTGATTGCCTTAATATGGCATTTAATTCAATATTAGACGCGATGGGGTTTTCTCAGAAAGTAGGAAATTCTACCCATTATCTCCACCATACGTTGGACCTTGTTCTGACATATGGCATAGAAATAGAAAATTTGGTAGTGTCTCCTCATAACCCCAGACCATTATTGTCTGTTAACCTTTGATTTTACTATTTCTGGCTACTAGGCTCCTAAGGAAAAATATTACTACAGTAGATGCCTCTCAGATGATGTTACCAAATTTATGCAGATTGTTTCCTCTGTCATGTGTCAACACAACATAAAAAAGCTATAGACAGCTTGCTCCTTCTGTAATTGACAGCATGGTAGATAGTGTTACAGCTTCTCTGCATCCGACTCTAGACATGGTGGCCCATTTAAAAAAGAAAAAGTCTCATCAGAGATTTCTAACTCCTTGGTTCAACACAGAAACTCGTAGCTTAAAACAGAAGACTCGTCAGTTAGAAAGAAATGGCGCTCCGCTAATTTAGATGAAATCTATTCAGCTTGGAGAAATCATCTTTTAATTTATAAAAAATCTCTTAGAAAAGCTAGAATGAGTTATTATTCTGCATTAATAAAAGAGAACAAGAATAATCCCAGGTTTCTTTTCAGCACACCGGAGTGGTGGCTCAGTTGGTAGAGCATCCGCCCCACACCCGGGAGGCAGGGGTTCAAATCCCGGCCGGGTCATACCAAAGACCATATAAAAATGGTGCTTTCTGCCTTCTAGCGTGGTGCTCCGCATAATGGAATGGGGAAAGTAAAGTTACACACAGAGCTACCAGAGGACTGACCCCCCGCTGTAGCTTTCACTACTTGAATGAATGAATGAATGAATTTATTTTTATTTCGGATAGTACATTACAGGTTAAAAGAAACTGTATAACAACAAGGTCAAATTAGACAAAGACTCCTTCTACTATACAATTCCACGTGAGTTATCCGAAATGGGTGATGGCTGAAGCCGCAGCTTATATTGCCCACCCATATTCCATCCAAGAATTCAAAGGAGAAAAAAGAGAAAACAAGACAAGAGCGATTACAATTTAAAACAAGGCTAAGACAAAATGTGACTGAGAGAAAAAGAAAAACTGAGCTAGTCTAAGTTAAGCGGTTACTATTCAAAAACAAATCTAAGACATAGTGTCACAAAGAAAAAAAGAAAAAACTAAGCTACAACACAACACAGGCTGGAAATGTCAATCCTTATGTGAGTTTACATGTCGTCTTGTAAATATGTTTGGAGTATTTCTTCCTTTAGTTTTTGTTTAAATTGTCCAAGCTTTGTACATGATTTTAATTCAGGTCCAAAATCGTTCCATAATCTGACTCCTTGCACTGAAATACAGTGTTGCTTGGTGGTTGTTCTCACTGTAGGCTTTTGAAATATACATGTTCCTCTGAAGTGATATTGTTTCTCCCTTGTTTGGAACAACTTTTGGATATTTGCGGGCAGTGATAGATTCTTCACTTTGAACATTATTATTGCGGTTTTAAAGTCAATCAGATCTTTCAACTTGAGAGTTTTTTGTTTAAGAAAAAGTGGGTTTGTTGGTTCCCTGTAAGCTGCTTTGTTGATTATTCTAATAGCTCTCTTTTGAAGCATAAAGAGTGGATATATGTTTGTTTTATATGTATTTCCCCATACTTCATTACAATATGTCATGTATGGGAGTATTAATGAATGATACAAGGTGTATAGTGTGGGTTGATTCAGCAAATTTTTCACTCTGTGTAATATTGCAATTGATTTGGATACTTTACCTTTTATATAATTAATATGTGGCTTCCAACACAGTAGCTGTAAGTGTGGAAGCTACTGTCAATCCTTATGTGAGTTTACATGTCGTCTTGTAAATATGTTTGAAGTATTTCTTCCTTTAGTTTTTGTTTAAATAGCTTGTTTAAATAGCTTCCACACTTACAGTAGCTGTGTGGCCTAGGGTCAGAGAAACGCCTATCTCCGTCAGAGAAACGGAGATAGGCGCCGCCCATATACACCTTCAGGTGTGAAGGGATTAACTAACTAACTCTTTTCAGCACTGTAGCCAGGCTGACAAAGAGTCGGCACTCTGTCAATCCTAGCATTCCCTTAGAGTTTACTAGTCAGGACTTTGTGAACTTTTTCAATAATAAAATTTCATCTATCAGAGATAAAATCAATCAGATTCTTCCCACTGTTAACTTAAATACTGTAACTACTACAACTCCTTCAATTGATATCTGTTTGATGAGCTTACTCCAATTGGCCTTTTAGAGTTAGACAAAATAATTTCCTCATCCAAGCCTTCAACTTGTCTTTTTGACCCTATTCCTACCAGGTTATTTAAAGAAGTCTCCCCACTTATTGGTAGCTTTATTCTTGAAATAATCAATTCTTCATTAACTTTAGGCCATGTACCGCAGGCTTTTAAAACGGCTGTAATTAAACCCTTACTCAAAAAGCCAGCGCTGGATCCAGGAGTTTTAGCTAACTATATACCAATCTCTAATCTCCCTTTCATTTCAAAAATCTTAGAAAGAGTTGTTGCTACGCAATTATTTGACCACCTGCAGGGAAATGGTTTACTTGAAGAGTTTCAATCTGGGTTTAGAATCCATCATAGTACTGAAACAGCCTTAGTGAAGGTCACTAACGACCTCCTTATCGTATCTGATAATGGACTTGTTTCTGTACTTGTCCTTTTAGACCTTAGTGCAGCTTTTGATAATATCGATCATAATATTCTACTTGATAGATTAGAACACTATGTTGGACTTAATGGAACTTTGTTGCAGTGGTTTATATCTTATCTGACAGGTTCCAGTTTGTTCATGTCAGTAATGAGTTTTCTTTTAACTCAAAGCTCAGTCATGGAGTTCCACAGGGATCTGTGCTAGGCCCTACTCTTTTTAGTTTATATATGCTTCCGTTAGGCAACATTATTAGAAAGCACTGTATACATTTTCATTGTTATGCAGATGAGACACAATTATACCTGTCAATGAAGCCAGATGATAGTAATCAATTAGCCAAGTTAGAAGCCTGTCTTAAGGAAATCAAAGCTTGGATGACTTGTAATTTCCTGCTATTAAATTCAGATAAGACTGAAGTCATTCTTGTTGGTCCAAAAAACCTTAGAAATACCTTCCCAAATCAAACTTTTAGTTTGGATGCGGTTACTCTTCCTCTTAATAGCTCTGTGAGGAACCTTGGAGTTATTTTTGATCAAGATCTGTTTTTAATTCACATATTAAACTTGCTTCTAAGACTGCCTTCTATCATTTGCTTAATATTGCCAAGATTAGGAGCATCTTGTATCAGAGTGATGCTGAGAAACTGATCCACGCTTTTGCTAGCTCTAGATTAGATTATTGTAACCCTTTATTATCAGGTTGTCCTAAAACATCTTTAAAAAGTCTTCAGTTGATCCAAAATGCTGCAGCAAGAGTTTTAACAGGTACTAGAAAGAGAGATCATATCTCTCCGGTTCTGGCCTCCCTTCATTAGCTTCCCATAGAGTTTAGAATTAAGTTTAAAATCCTTCTTCTTACTTACAAAGCTCTAAACAATCAAGCCCCTTTTTATTTAAAAGATCTGATACTACCGTATTATCCTAACAGAGCACTACGCTCCCAACATGCAGGATTACTTGTAATACCTAGAATCTCCAAAAGTACAACGGGAGGCAGAGCCTTCAGTTATCAAGCTCCTCTCCTGTGGAACCAGCTGCCAATCTGGATTCGGGAGTCAGACTCGATCTCTGCTTTTAAGAATAGGGTTAAGACCTTCCTTTTTGATATAGCCTACAATTAGGGAGGGATTATGTGTCTCTGAACCCTCCCTTAGTTATGCTGCTAATAGGTTTAGACAGCTGGGGGACCTCCAATAATGCACTGGGCTTCACTCCTTTCTTCACTCTCAATGAAATTTTTTTTTTTTTTTTTGCTGGTCATTAACATCTGTTTGTTCTCTCCCATAGATTGAGTCTCCATCGTGCTGTTTGCTCTCTACATGTCTGTTCTTTTCATCTTCTCTATCCCCTCACCCCCCCAGCCAGTTGCAGCAGATGACTGCCCCTCCCTGAGCCTAGTTCTGCTGGAGGTTTCTTCCCGTTAAAAGGGAGTTTTTCCTCCCCACTGTCGCCAAGCGCTTGCTCATAGGGGACCGCCTGACTGCTGGGGTTTTTCTGCAACTGTGGGAATTTCCCCTACAGTTGAAAGTGCTATGAAATGACTGTTGTTGTGAAATGGCGCTATATAAATACAGCTGAATTAAATTGAATCTCCCTGACGATCTGACTTTTTCTTTCCTAACCTCTTCCTTTGGATACTTTTCTGTACCTCTTCATTCCACCACCAAGTCTTCTTGTCTTCCTTCCTCTGTCCACTGGATACACCACATACCTTTCTAGCCGTTTCCCTCAATACTTTTGCTGTACTTTCCCATTCATCTGATAATTCTTCCCTAACACCGAGAGCCTGCATCAACTCCTTCCTGAACTCTGTGCGACCCTCCTTCTGTAACTTCCCTCACTTAATCTTTGACTGCATCTTTGACTGCATCTTTGACTGCATCTTTGAGACAGCATCCGATGCTGTCTCGCTACATTCTCCTCTGCCACCACCTTGCAGTCTCCTAACACTTTAAGATTTCTCTTTCGGTGTAAGATGTAGTCCACCTGTGTGCACCTCCACTCTTGTAAGTCACCCTATGTTCCTCTCTCTTCTTGAAGTTATGTGTTCACCATAGCCATTTCCCTCCTTTTAGCAAAATTCACAACTATGTGTCTTTCCACATTTCTCTCCTTAAAACCATACCTACCCAGAACCTCCTCATCACCTCTCTTCCCTTCACCTACATGCCCATTAAAGTCTGCTCCAATCAACAATCTATCCCCCCTGGGAACACTGTACCACTTCATCCAACTTACTCCAGAATTCCTCTTTCTCTTCTACCTGACATCAACTTGTGGGGCATTCGCACTGACGACATTCAACATCACACCTTTGACTTCTAGCTTCAAACTCCTGATTCTGTCTGACTCCCTCTTTACTTCCTGAACAATCTTCACATACTCTTCCTTCAAGATTACTCCTAGTCTATTTCTCTTCTTATCTACACCATGGTAGAACAGTTTAAATCCCTCTCTAATGCTCCTAGCCTTGCTTCCTTTCCATCTAGTTTCTTGAACATAGTATATCTAGTGCGTTTCTTCTCTCCATCATATCAGTCAATTTTCTGCCTTTACCAATCATAGTCCCTACATTTAACGTCCCTACTCTCACCTCCACACTTCTACCTGTCCTTTTCTCTCTCTCCCTCCTAACACGCCTTCCCCCTCTCCTCTTTGTCAATCTTCGTCCAACAGTAGCCCAGTTTTTCACTGGCACCCTCTCGGTTAACCGCACTGGTGTGATCATTGTTCACCCGGCCCCCGACTAATCCCGTAAGAAAGTCTCATTCGTCATGAGCCGCATGTTTGATTTGGCGAAGGTTTTACGTTGGAGGCCCTTCCTGACAAAACCCTCCACATTTACCTGGGCTTGGGACCAGCACTATGAGTACACTGGCTTTTGCACCCCCTGTGTATATGCTACTATGGGCAATGCACATTTGTTTTTGAGGTGGTTTTAGAGCCGCCAGAGTGCGTCTTTAACAAATCTGTTACCAGCTACCGTAGTCTTCTCATTAAAGTTGTCAGATGTAAAAATTATAATTATTTGGGACCCGTAAAAAATTTTTAGTGTTTTATTTCATCAATATATTAATTTTTATTTTCCCCGCCGGTCAAAGGCCGAAGGGTGATTATGCTATGGGGCGAGCGGTCTGTCCCATTTTTGTGAAATCAACTCCTCCTACAGTTTTGTTCTAATTGTTTTGAAACGTGGTACCAGGGTTTCATATACACTGATGATGTTCATGTTGCAGTTTGGCTCCTATCAGATGTCCCCCCCCCCCCTCCAATTGGTCGAAGCCCAAAGGGGGATTATGTTATGGGTCAGTCAATCCGTCCATCTGTCCCACTTTTGTGAAATCAACTCTTCCTACAGTTCTAGACTGATTGTTTTGAAACTTGGTACCATGGTTTGATATGTACTGAGGATGCGCATATTGCAACTCAGTTCTGATCAGATGATTTTTGTGTGAATTGTAGCCTCTGACCTATGACCTCCTGTTTCATCTCACTTCATAAACGGTAACCGTAATATGAAATCAACTCTTCCTGCAGTTTTGCTTCAGTTGTTTTGAAACATGGTACCATGGTTTGATATACTCTGATGATACGCATATTGCAGTTTGACTCTCATCGGATGATCCTGAGGTCAAAGATCAGATTTTCCCCTAAATCTCCTAAACACAATAACTACTGAAAGAAATGATGTAGGCTTTTCAAATACTGTACTTGTATCTAATACACATCTTAGACGACTGACAACTTCACCTAACTCTGGGTTTGGGGTCAAAGGGTCATAGCTCAAAGTTAACCCAGTGACTGTCACAGGTGCTTCGTTGTGCCATAAGCCCCTAGTGGTAAAGGTTTTTTTCAAGAAAATATTCAGTTCAGATGTCAGAGATTTCCAAGGCTATAACTTTAAAGTGGTAAGAGATTATGGCTTACTGTCAATTAGAAAGATGTAGAATATGATCCAAAGTTTGAGATAGGAGTAAATTTACACACCTAATTTGCATAATGCCACTGCAGCCATATCGAATTACATAACTTTGAGTCAAAAGTGGACTTTGGACTTATTTACACAAAGAATGGTTTTGCTTTTTGTCACCGTTTCTTGTTTTGGGCATTTTGTTATCTTATCTTCAAAGTATATGAACCAGAAAATCAGTGCAATGTAAACAAACAAACAAATTTGTCACTTACCGCTGGCCAGTCGGCTCGCTCGCTTCGTCCTTTTGCGGCATCCTGGTCATTATTTTCTCTTCTGTCAGTCATTTTATTTTCCCCCCTCACATCCAGAAACTGTTATGAGTATTCCGCCTCAGTTTTGCTTTTGTCCCGCAGCTATTTATCTTATATGACGACACGGAACCGGCGCGATTGTTCTCTCCAGTCACACGGCGTTGGGGGCGATGGCAGGTGAACATCAACCAGCTTCGCCCACCCTCTGTTATAACAAAATGTATATATTTACCTTCATAAGCTTAATAATCTCTTTTTAGAATCATAAATGGCAAAGTTGGGAGCAAATTCTTCCTCCTTCTTGCGATGGCGAACATCAACATTCGTTTACAAACTCTTCTTCTGTGGTGTCCAGAAGTGAGGTTTTAGGATGGTTCTGTGTCCACCATAAGTCCTCCAAGGCAAGAGCAGTAAGTTATACGCGTCTGCCACCTTGTGAGGTGGAATTCTTTGTACAACTTAAATCAATTGGGGAGTTTTTGGCCACGTCATATAACATCACATGACAGGCGCAGCGCTGCGCCTGTGGCAGTGGGGGCACTATCTGTCCATGAAATCTTGCCACAAGAAGGGTTAACATTAAAGGTTGCACAATGGTAAATGGTACATTTACTATTACTATAAAACAAGTAAAACTAGGGCCACCAAACCAGGTATACAGGTTCTTCTTGGAATCCTGACCTCCGACTGTGGGTTTGGGGTCAAAAAGTCAAAGGTCAAGGTTAGCATTCCTTTTGCACTATTACTATAAAACGAATAACGCTAGGGCCACCAAACCTGCTCCACAGGTTCACCTTGGGATCCTGACCTCAGACTATGAGTTTGGGGTCAAAAGGTCAAATGTCAAGGTTAACATTCCTTATGCCTTATTACTGTACAACAAGTAAAGTTAGGGTCACCAAACTTGGTATGCAGGTTTACCCTGTGACCCTGAAGTGTGACTATGGTTTTTGGATTGCAAAGCCAAAGGTCAACATCAAAATGACTTATAGATAATATTTCAGCAACAAGGAAAGCTAGAGTCACCAAACTTTCTACACAGGTTCACCTTGGGATCCTGACCTCAGGCTGTGGGTTTGGGGTCAAAAGTCAAGGTTAGCATTTCCGATGCCTTATTAACTAACTAACCTGCACTTATATGGCGCTTTTCTAGTCACAAAGACCACTCAAAGCGCTGTACAACGATTAAAACTAGGACCACCAAACCTGGTACACAGGTTTACCTTGGGATCCTGACATCTGGTTATAGGTTTGGGGTCAAATGGTCAAAAGGTCAAGGCTAGCATTTCTTATGCCTTATCACTGTACAACAAGTAAAGCTAGGACCACCAAACCTGGAACACAGGTTCATCTTGGGATCCTGACCTGACTATGGGTTTGGGGTCAAAGGTCAAGGTTAACATTCCTTATGTCTTATTGCTGTACAACAGATAAAGCTAGGGCCACCAAATTTGGTACACAGGTTTGGTCACACAGGTCACACACCCTGTGACCCTGAAGTGTGACTGTGGTTTTGTGATTGCAAGGTCAAAGGTCAACATCAAAATGGCTTATAAAGTATATCTTAACAACGAAGAAAGCTAGGGTCACCAAACCTGTTACAGAGGTTCACTCTGAGACCATAACCTCTGACTACAGGTTTGGGGTCAAATGGTCAAGGTTGGCGCTCCCTATGGTCTCTTACTATAGAACATGTAAAGCTGGATTCATGCTACACCTCTGCTGTCCGCATACGTGCAACTGGAAACCTCGTGTGATGAAATTTACGTCATCGTCTCCAGTCTGCTAGTGTCTGGAGTGCTCAACTGCGGACGACCGCGTGCAGCCCAAATTTTGTGACTGCGCCGCCTGCCCACGACCTGAACGCGTTGACAGCGCATGCGCAAGACTGAATGTCCCATTCATGAGGTGGTGATATTGACACAACATACAAAGACGAAGAAGACGATGAGGAGGTGGAAAACGAGAATAAACATACTTTTTGTAATTCTGCCGCAGAATATAGTAACAGCAGCTCCTCTTTCCCTTGGTGACGGTTAAACGCCATTGTTGTTGATGTGCGTTGCTCTCGCGTTTTGTTCGTTGGCGAAAATCCTGGCACGTCAGTGCATTGGCGCTACCCATAGGGTGGGAGTGAAACTACAAATGATGGTTGGGCGCATGCGTCAATTGCTTGGCCTGGGTAGATGAAAAAAGTGAGCATGTACAGCACCGGGCTCATCCAAAGCGCATGCGGACTAGAGGGGTCATGCAGCATGAATCAGGCTTTAAGCTCTCTAGGGTCACCATACTTGCAACATGGGTTCACCTTGGGATCCTGACCTACAACTATGGGCTGTATACTTTGTTGTATATTCGTGGATGATGGGCTTATCATAATTTGGTTCTGGACTAACAGAGACTTGGGAGTTAGAGACCTAATATTTAATAAACCACATTTAATTTTTTTTTTGTAACTTAGATTTTTATTCATTTTTCATCATATATAATGCATTCAGATCACATTCTACATTTAAAAAACAAAGGGGTTAGGGTAGGGAAAAATAAAAAAAAATAAACAAAATAAAAATAAAAAATAAAAAAAAATAAAAAATAAAAGGGGGGGGGACAAATGTTGGAGCATCAAGTTTTTAGTTTCCATCTCTTAATTCTTCTGGTTTTTTCAGTGTCTTTGGTTATTCTTTCAATTTCTGCCTCGTTGTTGCACTTTGTAGTGTGTCCATTTCCGCCATTTTTTCTCCCATATTCCTTCTTGCATTCTTCGTCGATATGTTAGTTTTTCCATCATACGTATGTCCTCAGCAATGTCAGTCCATTGTTCTTGGTCAGGAAGAACTTCTGATCGCCATTTTTTTGTGATAGTTTTTTTACATGCAATCAACAAGATTTTAACTAGATATCTGTCCTCAGCCTGTATAACACTGTCTTTTTTAAGATCACATAAGTACATCAGGTTACAGTTCATTGGTATATTATATCCTAATATCCTCTGTATTGTCACATGCATAGATTTCCAAAATGATGATATTTTGTAGCATTTCCAAAACATATGTGAGTGGTCTGCATTTTGAGCCCCACATCCCCTCCAGCATAAAGATTGGGTATTTGTATATTTTCCTTGAATCTGTGGTGTAATGAAAAAGCGAATCAGGTTTTTCCATCCAAATTCCCTCCATGCCCTTGAATTTGTTGATGTGTGTTGTGTTTTCCATATTTCCTGCCAGCTTTCTTCTGTTATGTTTAAATTGAGCTCTTTCTCCCATTTCTCCTTTATATAGTTACTTGTATGATTGTTTGTCATAAGTTTCTGATATAGTTTTGAAATAATTCTTATTTTATTTCCTGCATATGAGCTTAAAATAAGTTGTATAATCTCGTTCACATCTGTTTGGAGGTTATGCCTAATCTTCTTCATATAGTAATCTCTCATCTGCAGATATCTGAAAAATTCCGATCTTTCTAATTTAAATTTTCTCCTGATATTTACAAAGCTCCCGAGATCTTTTTTTCCGATATTGCCCCATGCTGTGATTCCCTTGTTCACCAGATTTTTGTATCCCCTATCTTGTTTTGCCGGTTCAAACTGACTGTCAAATGCTACCCATTTCAATAGTTTTATGTCTTCCCTTATATTATATTTTTGTACTATTTTATACCACAGTTCTAAAGTAAATTTAGTGATTGGGTCTATTTGTTTGATTTGCTTATATGCATCTTTATCCCCTATTATGCTTTGTACTGGGAGTCCCTCAATTTCCTTTTCCATTTCTTTCCATTTTGCCTCATATCCCTCGTCGCACCAACATATGATATATCTTATTTGTGCTGAGTAGTAATATTCCTTTAGACTCGGTAGGCCCATGCCTCCTTTCTCTTTTGGTAATTGGAGGGTTTTATATTTCACTCTTGGTTTTTTACCTCCCCAAACAAATCTCGATATCATCCTGTCCCACTTTGAGAATTGGGCATCTGGAATCTCTGTTGGTATAGCCTGGAAGAGGTAAAGTAATCTAGGTTGTATGCTGATTTTGACTGTCTCAATTTTTGAATTCAGATCCATATTTAAGATTGACCATCTATCAATATCTTTTTTTATTTCTTGTTCCAACCTATCATAGTTTGCTTTATATATTTTGCTTAGGTCTTTAGGTATGTTCACTCCAAGGTATTTTATTTCTTTTTGCTTCCAGTTTAGTTTGATCTTATCAGTTATCTGGTTTAGAGGGTTATAGTGGAATGTCAGTATTTGTGTTTTTGTTATGTTTATCTTGTATCCTGATAATTTTCCAAAATTTTCTATCAAGTTCATCATTTCCATTATTGATTTATCTGGTTGTTCAAGGTAAACTATAATATCGTCTGCAAATAGCCCAATCTTGTGTTCCGCCCCCTTTATTGTTACACCTTTTAATTTCTTATTTTGTCGTATCGCTTGAGCCAATGGTTCTATGAACAGAGCAAACAAGGTGGGCGATAAGCAGCATCCCTGCCTAGTTGATCTTTGTATATTTACTTTGTCTGTTAAGCTACCGTTTATCTTGATTCTTGCCACAGGTTCTTGATATAGCGTCCTTATGCATTGTACTGATTTTTCGTTAAATCCAAAGCGCTCCAGTACACTATATAGGAATTTCCAGTTAACCCTGTCAAATGCTTTTTCTGCGTCTAAACTCATTATTACTGCGCTTTTCTTTTCTTTATGTATTTGGTTAATTATATGTATTGTTCTCCTGATATTGTCATGTGTTTGGCGTCCCTCTATGAATCCAGTTTGATCATCTTCTATCAATTCCGTCAAGAATGTCTTTATTCGTTTACATATAATTGTTGTGTATATTTTATAATCTACATTTAATAAAGAGATTGGTCTATAGTTTCCGCATTGTTCTTTATCTTTCCCTGGTTTTAAAATAACTGAAATGATTGCTTCGTTCCATGTTGGAGGTATTTTGTTGTTGTTCAGCGTCCAATTAAATGACTTTAGGAGTTGTGGCATGAGTTCTTCTATAAACAGTTTATAAAACTCAGATGGGTATCCATCACTACCTGGTGATTTACCGTTTTTAAGTGACTTAATCACATCTCTGATCTCTTGTGTTGTTATTTCTGCTGTTAGTTTTTCATTTTGTTGATTTCCTATTGATGGCAAGTCCAATGTGTCTAGAAATTTTTTGATATCTTTAGTATTTGTTTCTTCAGGTTGCGAGTATAGTTCTTGGTAGAAATTATGGAAAATTTCTTCGATGTTTTCTGGGTTAACTGTGGTTTTATTTGTGGTGGGGTCTTTAATCTTGTATACATTATTCATTGTTTGTTGTTTTCTTAACCGTTTTGCCAGCAGTTTTGTGGCTTTTGGCCCCGTTTCATAATATTTTTGCTTTAGATATCTATTTTTCCTTTCAATTTCATCCATTTGTGTTTCTTTTATCTTTGTTTTTTCTTCTTTAATTTCTTGATATATTTTTGGATCATTTGTGCTTTGATGTTTACGTTCTAATTCCCTTAGTCTCTCACATCTTTGTTCATACGCTTCCAGCTTAGTCTTATTTGCTTTTCCTGTTTCAACAATTAATTTACCCCTTAACACGGCTTTTAGTGCGTCCCATAGTATTGTTGGGTCCACTTCTTCATTGTCATTCTCTTGGATATATTCGTTTATGTTTATTTTTATTCTTTCTTTCATTTTCTCATCATTTAACAGTCCTATGTTAAGTTTCCATGTTGTTTGTCGTTTTCTATTGTTTAAATATATTTCCATGTATATAGGATTATGATCTGATATTTCTGCCCCTCCAATCCAACAATTTCTCACCCTGTGTCTGTCACCTTCATTCATAAGGAAGTAATCTATTCTAGAGTGTACTTTATGGGCTGCTGAATAATGTGTATAGTCTTTTTCGAGTGGGTGTAGGTCCCTCCATATGTCTACCATACCCATTTCTGCCAGTGAGGTTCTTATGAACTTTGTTACATGTTTTTTTGTCTTCTTAACACTTGTTGTGTCAACTTCATGATCCATGACAGCATTTAAGTCTCCTCCACAAATTAGGACTCCTTCACTGTGTGTTGCTATGAGATCAAACAGATGTTGAAAAAAACCCTTGTCACTTTCTGGTGGGGCATAGATGTTCACTAATGTGATCTGCATACCATCTATTCTTCCCTTTATTATTACATACCTGCCTTCTTTATCCTGGATTTCCTGTTCACTTTCAAATTGTATTTTGTTTGAGATTAGTATCATAACCCCCCTTTTTGCTCCTCCCTTAAATGAACTGTAGTAGGAGTTCTTATAGCCAAATCTCTTTAGTTTCACATGTTCTGCCTTGCTCAAATGTGTCTCTTGCATAAATATAATTTCAGCTTTTTCCTTCTTGAATTTTCTTATTATTCTTTCCCTTTTAACAGGCGAGTTCAGACCATTCACGTTTAGTGTCATTATCTTAAGATTTTTACCCATATTCATGTTTTTCCATTTTTTTAACTTGTGCTCCTAGCCCCTTTAACAACAAAAATAACACATATTTATATAAAAACACATTAAAAAAACTCGACCTCCGTACTTTGGGCCTTTCTTCTGCCCACTGGTCCCTGTTGGTGGGTGGGGGGTTTGTCTTCACAGAGTGAAGGGCCCTCCCTAGACTTCTAATTACTATCAAAGTAATAGTCATAAGTCTAGAAATGTCCAACAAATATCACTTAAACCTCTCCTAGCCGTCTGTTTCTCTTTTACCTTGTCTTCTTGGCCTTCATTTCTTCTGTGCCTTTCTTAATCTTTGTTATGATCTAGGCTTTCAGTTGAAAGCCTTGTAGCTTGTCCTGGGCCCGCTGCTCTACGTCTCTCCCCCTTCTTCCGCCGTTCACTCGTCTCCACTCCGTCTGTCGTGGTGCGTTCAGGGCCGCCGCTGCTCCAGCCGTCTCCTTCGGCACGCTCACCTCAAGGCCCCGCTCC
This sequence comes from Pholidichthys leucotaenia, assembly GCA_020510985.1. Classification (NCBI taxonomy): domain Eukaryota; kingdom Metazoa; phylum Chordata; class Actinopteri; order Cichliformes; family Pholidichthyidae; genus Pholidichthys; species Pholidichthys leucotaenia. The sequence continues at coordinate 88,243,082 of CM035839.1, read as the reverse complement.
ATCATATCCCGCGCTGCCTCTTCGGCCGTGTTGTAGGTTCTTGTGCCTTCCTCCCAATGAATCCTCATTTTCGTTAGCGGCGTTTGGAATCTAATTTTTTTCTCTTTCAGCGTTTTTTTAATATTGGCATATTTCTTCCGCTGCTGCACGATTTCTGTCGGGTAGTCATGATCAAAAAATACCTGTTTGTCGCCGATTCGTATCTTTTTTTTCCATGCTTGCGTCAGGATTCTTTCCTTTATGTCATATTTCACAAAGTTTACCACAACTGACCTGGGTGGAGAGTTTGTTTTCGGGTTCTGTGCCGGTGTTCTGTGCGCCCGTTGAATCTGCAGATCCGTTTCTCCGGGTATTTCCAGTTCTTTTTTTAAGAACTGATCCATGAATTTTGTCATCGAGTTGCCTTCAATGCCCTCCGGAATTCCAAAGATGCGCATATTGCTTCGTCGGGATCTGCTCTCCAAGTCGTTTATTTTCTCCTGCATCCTCTGCGTTTGCGTCGTCAGGGTCTGTAGTTGTTCGTTTGCCTCGCTTTTCCAATCTTCTAGTTCCGAAATTCGGGTCTGCGCTTCTGTCATACACGCCCGCTGGGAGCGCAGCTCCTCCATGTTTTCCGTTAATTTACGCTCCATTTCTCTTCGGAGGTCCATGATTTCCTCCTTAATTTCTTTTTTCAGTTCCTCCTTAAGAGCCGCTAAATCCTGTTGTAGCTGTCGCTTGAATTCTCTCAACTCTTCACCCAAACTGGCGATGCCAGCGTTCATGTTGTCGAGTCTGGCGTCCTCCATTTTCACTGCTGTGGACATCTCGTTTTTTTGGGCTTTGCGTACAGCGGTTTTTCCTGCGTTGTTGGAGAGGAATTCTTCAATTTTACCCTGTTTTTGTCCTTGTGCCCGGTTCCTTCGTGTTTTCATCCCTTAGTTTATTGATTCGTTTATGTCGAGTTGGCCATTTACCGATGATTTTTAATCCGGCTAGGGAGAGCTCTTTGTTTAAGTGTTATGTCTCTCCGCCATCTTCCCGGAAGTCCAACCACATTTAATTTTTAAATTATGAGGAGGAACAGAGGCCAATTCATTCAATTTAGAGGCTTTATGTTTAATTTGAGTTTTACCAATATTTTGCTTTATCACTTTGGGATGCTTATGCATTATATTATTATTTACTTTGGAGGGAGCAGACAACGATTCTCTGATGGGGAAGTCAGGGGCTAAGCTGAGGGGTGGCGGATGAATCAATTGTGGAATATTTACAGTTACTTTTAGCCAGCATTTTCAAATTTGACTCGATGTCGCCTGCTCTGGCCCCAGGAATGCATTGGACTATGGCCGCTGGAGTCTCTAGGTTCACGTTTCTGACTACAGAGTCGCCAATGATCAGAGTTTTTTCCTCAGCGGGTGTGTCGCTGAGCGGGGAAAAACGATTAGAAACGTGAACAGGTTGGTGGTGTACCGAGGCTTTGCGACTAGGCTTCCTTCTCACCGTCACCCACCTCGTCTCCTCGCTGCTGAGGAGAGCCGGGGAACCGCTGACAGGGGGGCCTAAGCTAGCTAGCTCCGCTGCAGCTAAGGGGTGTCCGTCGAGATTAACTGGCGCAGACGGTGTTTCAATGCAGCGGAGCCGGGATTCCAAATCAGACAACCTCGCCTCGAGCGCCTCAAAAAGACAACATTTATTACATTTACCGTTATCATTAAAAGAGGCAGAGGTGTAGCTAAACATCTGACAGAGAGAGCACACCAGAGGAGGAGAGGAAGGAGAGCTAGTAGCCATAGCTAGTGGCTAGCTAGTGGCTGGAGAGCAAACCACACAGGCAGACAGCAAAACAGGAAGTGACGATACGTTACCACAAGGAAGTGACGATCAGCATCCGTGTGTACGAAGTGCACCTACACCTGAGTCCCAAAAAACGTAAGTAAGAGACGTCACGCTAAGTTTACTGAACTCACTTTAGCTATCAGTAATATTGATCAAAGATATGCCTTAAATCCTACACCAGAATTATTTAAACAGCGCATGGAGGTACAATCAGAACTTGATCTAATTTCAACCCAAGAAGCTGAACAGCTATTATTACAAAGTCGTGGAACTCATTATGAATATGGCGACAAAGCAAGCCGTCTATTGGCACATCAGCTACGGCGTCAAGCAAACTCTCGGATTATAAGTAGTATTCAGAATATCCAACATATAATCACAACGGATCCTAATGAAATCAGTGCCACATTTAAAACATTTTATTCTTCTCTATATACGTCGGAGTTCCGAACAGATTCATATAACATGAACATATTTCTTCATGACCTCTCGAATCCTGTAATTGACTCGGATACAGCAAAAAGCCTGGATTCCCCACTCTGCCTTGTCGAAATAATTAATTCAATTAAAGCAATGCAGTCAAACAAAGCACCTGGCCCTGATGGGTTTCCCATCGAATTTTATAAAAAGTTTATAGAAAAATTAGCACCATTACTTTTAGCTACATTTAATGAATCATTAGAACGAGGTATCCTTCCTCCAACTCTAACACAAGCTTCGATTGTTTTACTTGATAAAAAGGACAAAGACCCAACTCTATGTAGCTCTTATAGACCACTATCATTGCTTAATGCTGACGTGAAAGTGTTAGCCAAAGTAATTTCTTCCCGTTTGGAGAAGATTCTCCCTTTGATTATATCTGAAGGATATAAGGGACGACAATTATTGTTAAGGGACAACAATTATTTTTTAATATACGTACTCTCTTCAATATAATTTATGCAAAGCAGTCATCTGATTCACCAGAAATAGTCATATTGCTAGACGCTGAAAAAGCGTTCGACAGGGTAGAGTGGGAATATTTGTTTGCGGTTTTGAGGAAATTTGGATTCAATGAGAAATTTGTTTCTTAGATTTGTCTCCTCTATATATCCCCGAAGGCAAGGATTCAAACTAATGATATGTTTTCCGATTATTTTCCTCTTGGACGTGGCGCACGGCAAGGCTGTCCATTATCACCCTTGCTTTTCACTATTGCCATTGAGCCTCTGTCCATTGCGTTGCCGTCTTCCAATTTATTTAGAGGGATTTTCTGAAATGGAACTGAACACAAGTTGTCGTTATATGCGGATGATTTGTTGTTATATGTGTCAAATCCAGTTAGTTCTATCCCCAATGTCTTGAGTATCTTAAATAATTTCAGTTCCTTTTCCGGTTATAAATTGAATTAGGAAAAAAGCGAATGCTTTCCCATCAATACGACTGCCTGTGATCTTCAGCAGTCTGACATACCCTTCAAACTTAGTCACACAGGATTCAAGTATCTTGGTATAAATGTGACACACTCTTTCTCTAGCCTAGCTTCAGCCAATTTTTCTCCCCTTATTGCCAAAATAACCTCTGACGTCCAGCATTGGCGAAATCTCCCTCTTTCACTCTTGGGTAGGATTAATGTTGTCAAGATGAATATCTTACCAAAATTTCTTTTTTTTATTTCAATCAATTCCTCTTTTTCTGCCTAAAAACTTTTTTGATTCTCTGGATAAGATAATTTGTGGCTTTATCTGGAATGGTAAACCGCCTAGAGTTCGTAAAAAATTATTGCAAAGATGTAGGCTTAGCTGGGGATTTGCGTTACCTGATTTTCAATCATATTATTGGGCGGCACATATACATAAAATCTGCTATTGGTTAAAGTCTTTTCGCTCCCCATGGTGTAGAATGGAATTATCATCCTGTCGTGGGTCATCAATACCTGCATTAATTTTTTCCTCTTTCCCTACAAAACCCTCTTTGTATACGGACAGTCAAGTGGTTCTCAACACATTAAAAATCTGGTTTCAGTTTAGGTGGCGCTTTGGTTTTGTAGCTGCCTCCTCTTTGTGTCCTTTAACTAAAAATCATTTGTTTCCCTCATCTCTCTCAGATTCGTCATTCTCCGATTGGCATGACAGGGGTATTGAACATATAAGGAATTTATATACATCCGGGCTTTTTGATAGTTTTACCAATTTATCTTCCAATTATAACTTACCCGGCACCCATTTGTTTCGTTATTTTCAAATTCGTAATTTTGTTTCTAAGTGTTTCTCTAACTTTCCTTCTATCCCTCCTGAGCAGTCCTGGGAAAGTATAGTTTCACATGGTCCACAACATAAAGGGCTGATATCTAAGTTTTATAATTCCATTTTAATATTAAACGATGAATCAAGTGTCAAAATAAAAAAATTGTGGGAGAAAGAATTGGGTATACAGATGACTGAAGAGCTTTGGGAGGATGCCATTAACAGAATTAGAACGTCTTCCTCATGTGCTCGTCTTAGCTTGATTCAGTTTAAGGTACTATATAGAGTCCATTTCTCAAAATCGAGACTCTCTGAGATTTACCCAGAAGTTGATGGTAGTTGTGATAAATGTAAGGGATCTCCCTGTCACCTTGGCCACATGTTTTTTCTTTGTCCAGAATTATACAGTTTTTGGTCTAGTTACTTTACAATTATCTCCACGGTTCTTCAAGTGACTCTGCTGCCTTCTCCATTTATTGCCATATTTGGGATTCCTGACTCCTCTGTAGTTTTGAATTCGGCACAAAGGGATATTGTAGCCTTTACATCCTTAATAGCAAGGCGTACTTTATTGCTGCATTGGAAATCTGTCAGATATCCCTCAATTTCCCTATGGCTCAAGGATATGATGTTTTTTCTAAAACTTGAGAAAATAAAATATACGATAAGAGGATGCACAGAAAGGTTTTACCAGAAATGGCAATGTTTTATATCTCACTTTTCTAATCTAAAAGTCTTACCCATCTAATTATGTCAGCATGTGCCTTGTTATATATATATATATATATATATATATATATATATATATATATTTGTAATTTTTTTCCTACTTTATTATGTGTATTTGTTTTATATTATACACCTGTTGAGGTACTTCCTCTACTGATTTTGTGAGCTGGGGTGGGGGGTGGGGTTGTTCTAGGGGATATATAAAAAAATAAATAAATAATATCTGGTGCCTAAGTGTGAAGTACTTGTTGATGCTCTATTAGATCCTATATACATATATGTATATGTGCTTAATAAGTGTATCTTTATTTCTTGTTTCAAGAAGTATTATGCAAACTTCTCTGTAATTTCTGAAACTGATTTTAATAAAAAATATATTGAAAAAAAAATACTGGGAGATTCACGTAATACAACTAAATTAAAAATTAATTAAAGACTTTTCAAATTTTCTGTAAAATGTAATTCTAAAAAAATGTGAGAAATAAATTGGGACACGCCCCATCTTTTTTTGGATACCCCCACATTCATTCCCACTTAAAATGGCTAAAATAAATTCTAAAAAATGCAAATAAAAACAAAAACAAGGTTAGACATAGATATGTGAACATTTTTTAATGAAGAACTGAATATTTAATGGGGTGTTCTAATTTTTTCACATAACTGTATATTGCAATATGAATCAAATTACTATTTCTGTCAAGCGTGAAGGTTCCTTTTTTACTCCTGAGATGTGAAGCTATAACAAGATTAATTTTAAATATTTATTTTCCGTCAGAAGTTGAACTTGACAAATGTAATGTAGAACATTATACAACTGTATTTCAAATAATTATAAAACATAAAATGTAAATATTTTATAATATTCTGCTCATCAACTTACCAATAGCTGAGTGAAGAACATGCCCAAAGCACTGCAGCCTTTGTCCCATTGTCTGCTGTGATGCAGACTTGTTTGTCTTCACTCAGTCTCCAGGATGCAAGTGTTTCAGTCAGTCCTAAATGACTTCACCTGTATGGTCTTCAGGAAAGTTTGAAGACATTTGCTTTTCAAATTACAATCTTGATCAATTAAGTGAGCAGTGAGGCTCATATATGGTTCAGATGTGCAACTTGACCACAAATCTGACGTAGTAGTGAAGTATGACAGACTTTGCAGCTCCTTTTCAACCATTTCTTTCCATTCCGTGTACAGCAGGGAAAGTGCCGTCAGGGAGAAATATTTACGGTCAGGGAGTTGGTAACGAGGGTCAATTACTTCAATCAGCCGCTTAAATCCAACATTCCATCTGCACTACTGAATTCCTCGGACCCTTCTTTTCAACAGTATCTGCGTCTATTGAGCCTTGGGTGGTGTCCGTTTTGGTGTCTTCTTTGGTAATGCTGTCACTGGATTTTTCATCAATGTTTTCTGTCATTTCTTTTTAACCATGCTCCAACTTCAACACGACTGCGCTAGCCCAAACATTAGCAGGTGTGCTCAGCCTCAGCTATTGGTCCTACAAGCCTACACATGCCATTGTGTGCGCCAATCCAACGTGACTTCCAGCCACATGATTGGTTTGGTGCAGTGTATTCTCATTTTCATTGGCTTTTCGTGCTGTCTGTCAAATCATAGAACAAATGACTTCTATCGACGTTCTATCGAAAATGTATTATATCTCTATTGAGAAAGTTATTTTGTGAAAATTATCATTATCGTTTTATCGCCCAGCCCTTATTGAGTTGTGTGACTTTGTTGGAGCATATGACAACTGCACAAGCATCTGTGCGATTTGACCAAAATTTCATATCATGATATAAGTAATCTTATATCACGATAACAATACATATCACGATATGCATTTTCTGTAAATTCTACAGTTTAGATAATAACATAAAAAGCACCATCTCTTACTTTTTTCATATGCACCCTTTTCCCTCATAATTTTGCAGTGTTTTTATAGTTTTTATCCCCTGCCGGTCGAAGCCCAAAGGGGGGGATTATGTTATGGGTTAGTCCGTCCGTTCGTCCCACTTTTGTGAAATCAACTCCTCCTACAGATTTGGTCCTACTGTTTTGAAACTTGGTAACATGGTTTGATGTGCACTGGGGATATACATATTACAATTAGGTTCTGATCGGATTATTTTTGCTAGAATTGTAACCCCTGACCTATGACCTCCTGTTTCACCTCACTTCATAGACGATAACTGTCTTGTGAAATCAACTCCTCCTACTGTTTTGGTCCGATTGTTTTGAAACATGGTACCATGGTTTGATATACTCTGATGATATGCATATTGCAATTTCACTCTCATCAGATGACCTTGAGGTCAAAGGTTAGGTCAGATTTTTCCTTAAATCTTGTAAATGCAGTAACTACTGAAAGAAATGATATAGGTTTTTCAAATCGATGCAGTGGTTGTATCTAATACACATCTTGAACGACTTACACCCTCACTTAACTATGGGTTTAGGGTCAAAGGTTCAAAGTTAACATTGCAGTTGCACTATGGTAAATGCTACATTTACTATTACTATAAAACGAGTAAAACTAGGGCCATCAAACCTGTTATACAGGTTTACCTTGGGATCCTGAACTCTGACTATGGGTTTTGGGTCAAAAGGTCAAGGTTAACATTTCTTATGCCTTATTACTGTACAACACATAAAGCTAGGGCCACCAACCCTGGTACACAGGTTCACCTTGGAATTCTGACCTCTGACTAGGGGTGATGAAAATGATATAAATGAAGCATATGATAAATTTTTACAAATATTTCAATCATTGTACAATAAAAACTGTCCTATAAAACAATACAGTGACAGCCAACAAAACAGAAATATTCCTTGGGTCACCAAGGGGTTACTAAATGCATGTAAAAAGAAGAATACATTATATAAACAATTCATTAAGTGCAGAATGGAAGAGGCTGAGATCAAATATAAAAGATATAAAAACAAGCTTACTAATATAATGAGCACTTGTAAGAAAGAATACTACAACAGAATATTAGAGGATAATAAAAATAACTTAAGAGGAATATGGCAAGTACTCAATGGGATTATTAGTAACTGACCTAAGAATGCTAATTATCCAGAATATTTTATTGAAAATGACAATTTGATAAATAATATGGAGGATGTGGTCAGTGGTTTCAATAAATTTTTTGTAAACGTTGGTCCTGAATTAGCAAAATCAATAGTGACACCAGAAACAAACAACAGTGGTTCTGTAAATGAAATAGAAGATGGAAATCCAAACACAACCTTTTTGGGTGTAGTTACTGAAAAGGAAATTATCGAGACTGTGAGTAAATTTAAGAACAAAACATCAACGGACTGGAATGAAATTGACATGACAATAGTGAGACTGGATGATTTCATTGAAAAACACAACCTCCTTACAGACAGCCAGTATGGTTTTAGAGCAGATAAATCTACATCTTTGGCACTGATCGAACTTATAGAAGAAATTACTAGTTGTATAGATAAAAAAAAGTTTGCTGTAGGAGTATTTATAGATTTAAAGAAAGCTTTTGACACCATTGACCACAGAATTCTACTGAGGAAATTGGAAAGGTATGGGATAAGAGGGGTCAGACTGAGTTGGGTGGAAAGTTTTTTTAAGTAACAGACTGTGGAGAGTGTGGGAAATGATGAGGCAGGTTTACAAGCAGACAAAGCTTTATTACACTCTCACATCATCCAAACACAGAAAAGCAATGAATCAGCCAAACCAGGTTTCTCCTTATAACCTCCACAGATCATCTCACATCTGCATGACATTTCACATCACACTGCATGATATCCAACTCCACAATACATTTTCCTTCAACCCCCAGCTCCCTCTTCCTGCCAACTCCCCATGACGTCCTTGCCTATTTTCTCTTATGTTTAATCACTGCCTCCTGACTGAAACGCTGTCTGCAGATTCCTCCACAGTATGCATTTCCACATCACCCCCCCCCCCCCCCCCCCGACAGAGTTTCAGTCACTACGTCTTTTGGGCTTCAGTCTTCTTCCATGTCTGCTGTAACTGAGGTCTCTGTGCCGGTGGGGGGCTGCTGGACGTGTGTCTGACTGCGGGTGGGCCAAGGCGAGGGGGGGGAGACTTCTCTCTGCCCCTGTGGCTATTCTGGTGAATCATTTGCCTGGGGAGTTCTCCGTGGGGGTCTTCCACGCCAGGGGGCCCGGGCCAGCAGCACTTGCTCGTCTGCCACTGCAAAGGCGGGCTTAAGTCTGTCTATGTGTATTTTCTCCCGACGCCCCCCCAAGTCTAGCAAAAAATGCTTGTCCCCTGTTTCCAGCACTCTGAACGGGCCGTCATAGGGTGGGCGCAAGCTGTCTGGCGCGGGATTATCTGGCAAAAATTCCCCGGGTAGCCGCAGTGGCTGAGAAAAAACCAGCTCAGCCTGGGAAGCCTCCAAATCCTCTTTTGGTGCAGAACACAACCCCAATAAAACCCACGGCAACCAGTCAACCCAATTTGCGTCCATCAATGAAGCCCTGACTGCTGCCTTCAGTGACCTGTGAAAACGCTGGCATAACCCATTTGCCTGTGGGTTGTACGCAGTCGTGCGATGAATTGCAACACCCAGGCTGTGGGCCATCGCGGACCAAAGTTCGGAAACAAACTGAGGGCCCCTATCGGACGTGATGTCCGACAGGACTCCAAAACGCGCCACCCATGTTGTCAAAAAAGCGCGCGCTGCGGACATGGTTGCCGCCAGCAGAACTGCTTCTGGCCAGCGTGTGGTGCAGTCCACCACTGTCAGAAGGTGCGTGCACCCCTGTGATGGCGGGAGGGGGCCCACAAGGTCCACGTGAACATGGTCGAATCTTTCAGCCGGTATACTAGACGGCTCCAAAGGAGCCTTCGTGTGTCTGTGCACTTTGGCTCGTTGGCACGCTACGCAGGCTGCAGCCCACTTTTTCACTTGTTTGCGCAGGCCTGGCCACACAAATTTTGCTCCCACCATTTTGACTGACGCGTGCACTCCTGGGTGCGCCAAAGTGTGAACTGACTCAAACACGTGGCGGCGCCACACAACTGGGACCACCGGGCGCGGGCGTCCCGTGGAGACGTTGCAGATTGGGGGGGGCTGCCGTCTTGCAGTACCCTGCTCTCCAGCCTTAACCCTGTTGGTCCAGACTGGAGCGCGCGCACGTCCGTATCACTAATCTGCTCTGCGGCCATGGCTGTATAATCTATTCCTACGCAGACCGGGGCCACAACCGCGCGTGAGAGGCAGTCCGCCACCACATTCAGTTTACCCGACACATGCTGAATATCGGTTGTAAACTCCCGAGATCGCGTCCAGCTGTCTGTGCTGCCGGCCCGACCATGGTTCCGAAACCTTGGCCATCGCGAACGTCAGCAGGTTGTGGTCCACGAACGCGGTGAAGCTGCGCCCTTCCAGCCAGAACTGGAAGTGGCATATGGCCAGATGGAGAGTCAGCAACTCTCTGTCGAGCGCGCTGTATTTACGCTCACTGTCGCGCAAAGCCCTGCTGAAAAAAACAAGCGGCTGCCAAGAACCGGCGACACGTTGCTCCACGACGGCCCCTATGGCCACGTCCGAGGCGTCGGTAGTGAGCGCTCTCCGGGCCGTCGGGTCTGGGTGCGCCAACAGTGTGGCGTTTGCCAGGGCTGCTTTAACCTCAGAGAACGCCTGCTCTCGCTCCGGATTCCATTCGACTCCAACCGCGGGTTTCCGTCTTTTGAGCGCGGCGTACAATGGCTGCATGAGTTGAGCTGCGCGGGGGAAGAAACGGTTGTAAAAGTTAACCATCCCCAAAAATTCCTGCAGCGCCCTGACCGTCTGAGGCCGGGGAAAGTTCACCACTGCGCGCATTTTGTCGGGCAAGGGTATCGCTCCCTCGGGTGAGACGCGGTGCCCCCAAAAAATCAATCCCCGTCACGCCGAACTGGCACTGCGCCGGGTTGATTATTAACCCGTGCTCCTCCAGCCTCTGGAAAACCGTCCTGAGGTGGGTTACGTGTTCGTCTTCGGATGCACTGGCTACCAGGATATCATCCAGGTAGACGAATACAAACGGGAGATTGCGCAGCACCGCGTCCGTCATGCGCTGGAACGTCTGTGCCGCTCCTTTTAATCCAAATGGGATGCGCAGAAACTCGAATAAGCCGGAGTTATTACCGCTGTTTTGGGTATGTCCTCCGCGTGCACTGGGACCTGGTGGTAACCACGGACCAGGTCTATTTTAGAAAAAATGCGTGCTCCGGCGAGGTGAACGGAAAAATCCTGAATGTGGGGAATCGGGTAGCGGTCGTGTGCTGTGGCGTTGTTCAACCTGCGGAAATCGCCGCACGGTCGCCACGACCCCTCAGCCTTAGGGACCATGTGTAGCGGGGATGCCCATGGGCTGTTCGATGGCCTGATCATGCCCAACCTTTCCAGGTTGGCAAACTCCTCGCGTGCTATGACCAGTTTAGCTGCGTCCAAGTGCCGAGGTCGTGCGAAAACAGGCGGCCCAGTGGTGATGATAAAGTGCTCCACCCCGTGTTTAGCTATGGCCACTGAAAACGTCGGGACCGTGAGTGCTGGGAACTGAGTGAGCAGTGTATGGAACTTACCGCCTGGAGCTGTGACATTGGCTTGTGTTACTGGCCCGGCCCCTCAAGCTGTGCAGGGGAGAGAGTCAAAGGACAGTGCATTAACCAGGCGCCTGTTAGCAACATCAACTAATAAACCATGCGCACACAGAAAATCAGCTCCCAGGATTGGGAAACTCAGAGCTACTATGACAAAAGTCCACTCGTATGTACGGCCGTGTAGAGATAAAGCCAGTGTCCTCTCACCAAAGGTCTTAATGTCTGAGCCGTTTACTGCTACCAGCCCGGGGCCGCTAGGTCCTGCCAGCCGGTCAGCGTAGGTCGGCAGGATGATGCTCTTCTGGGCTACGGTGTCTACGAGGAAGCGTCTCCCCGAGCGCGAGTCTGTCACGTAGAGCAGCTTGTTCTCTTCACCGGTGGTCGCAGCTGCTACCGACTGCCGGCCTCGACGTTTCCCGAGCGCTTGAATTGGCACGGTGGCGCACATCTGCGTGCGTTCTCTCCAAAGTGGCGGTGGTAGAAGCAGAGTGGGTCTCTCTGGCACTCCTTGGCCCCCGCTGCCACTACCGTTGGTGGCTCCTCGCCTCCTCTGGTCATCTCGCTGGGTTCCAACGCCGCTGCATTCACCGTGAGCGCTCTGGTGGTGAGGATGATCCGGTCTGCCTTCTGGGCTAGCGCACGGTAGTCACGCGCGGCTAGCAACGGCGAATTGGCCAGGACCGCTCTCGCCTCTGTTGGAAGGTTCCGGAGGAAAAGGGGGGCAAACAGAAAATGCCCGTCGTCCGTGCCCATTAACGGCAACATCTTCTCCATCAGATCGACGGCTGAACCATCTCCTAACTCGGAACGCCTCAGGAGCCTCTCTGCTCTCTCACAGTCCGAGAGCGTGTAGCGCCGTATCAGCGCAGCTTTGAGAGCCTCGTATCTGCCGTGGACTGGGGGTTGGTCGAGCAGGCTCGCTACCTGCTGAGCTGTGTGAGCGTCCAGCGCTGCAACCACATGGAAGAACTTGTTGTTGTCTGCCGTTACTCCCCGGAGGGCGAACTGGGCCTCGGTGTGGTGGAACCAAGAGCGCGGGTTGTGCTGCCAAAAGTCTGGTAGCTTGACTGCAACAGTGCACGCGTTGCTGGGGGTTCCCGTCCAGGCCGTCTGTGGGGTGCTTGCTGCGTTGCTGGGGCTTCCCGTCCGGGCCGACTCCGGGGTTCTTGCCTCGTGTTCCATAATACGTCTCGGGTCACCAGTGTGGAGAGTGTGGGAAATGATGAGGCAGGTTTACAAGCAGACGAAGCTTTATTACACTCTCACATCATCCAAACACAGAAAAGCAATGAATCAGCCAAACCAGGTTTCTCCTTATAACCTCCACAGACCATCTCACATCTGCATGACATTTCACATCACACTGCATGATATCCAACTCCACAATACATTTTCCTTCAACCCCCAGCTCCCTCTTCCTGCCAACTCCCCATGACGTCCTTGCCTAATCTTCTCTTATGTTTAATCACTGCCTCCTGACTGAGACGCTGTCTGCAGATTCCTCCACAATATGCATTTCCACAAGACAACAATTTGTACAAATTGGTGAGCACAAATCACCCTTCATGGACATCACTTGTGGTGTGCCCCAGGGGTCAGTTTTGGGACCCAAACTCTTTACCTTGTATAGAAATGACATACGCCAAGTATCAAAAATTCTGAAATTTATTTTGTTTGTGGATGACACAAATATCCTTTGCACTGGTGAGAATTTGCAGCAGGTTTTAGAGGTGGTCACAACTGAAATGAAAAGGTTAACGCAGTGGTTCAACAAAAATAAATTATCTCTAAATCTGAAAAAAACAAAGATTATGTTGTTTGGAAATTATAAAATAAATCATGAAATAATTGTAATGATAGATGATACCAGAATAGAAACAGTACAGGAAAATAAGTTTCTGGGGGTGACGCTAGACAGTAAACTCTGCTGGAAACCTCACATCAGTCACATCCGGGCCTAGTTGGCAAAATGTATAGGGATACTGGGGAAGACAAGACACATCTTGGACTAAAAATAATTGGTCTTTACTGTACAATTCACTGTTTCTACCTTATCTTAACTACCGTGTAGAAGTCTGGGAAACACCTACAAGACCAACCTACAGCCAATATGCACATTACAAAAAAAGCTATAAGGATAATAAATAATGTAGGATATAGAGACCATACCAATTCGTTGTTTTTAAAGTCACATGTCATAAAGTTCATGGATTTAGTTAAATTTAAGACAGCACAAGTCATGTACAGGGCAATTAATAATCAACTCCCAACTAATATACAAAAAATATTCAAAAAAAGAGACAATGATTATAATTTGAGAGGAGACTTAAACTTTACAAAACCTAAGATACGAACAACTAAGAAAAGTATGCGCATATCTGTCTGGGGAGTGGTTTTGTGGAACAGTCTGGAGCCGAAACTGAAACTATGTACAAACAGAAATCATTTCAAAAACAGGTATAAACATTATTTGCTGAAAGAATATATGCTAGAAGGGTAGTATTTATATGTACGATTCACTATGCTCACTCTGGGACGCTATGGAATGGGGGGTGGGACAGTACTGTATATATCTGTGTTGTTTGGGGCTGGTTTTGATGTATGGACTGTATGTATGTTGGGATGGATGGGTGTTAATGTTGATATGTACAAAATATAGTTAATTGTTTACTTGGGGTCTTAAATGTGGTAATTTGTATATATTTCACATGGGTTGTATTTATGGAAAAGAGGAGTTGGAATTAATAAATGTTCACTTCTTCCTTCTCCCTTTCGAACACTGTTCGAATACTGTTACTTTATTGCACTTATTTGTTTTTTTTTAACTTTTTTGTTCGAAATAAAGTATCTGTCTGTTTTAAACCTCAAACCTCTCTCTCTCTCTCTCTCTCTCTCTCTCTCTCTCTCTCTCTCTCTCTCTCTCTATCTATCTATCTATCTATCTATCTATCTATCTATCTATCTATCTATCACCAAACTTGCTACACAGGTTCACCTTGGGATCTGACTTCTGACTATGGGTTTGGGGTCAAAAGGTCAAGGTTAACGGACTTCCGGTCTGGACGCCATGGCGACTGCAGCTTAACACTGAAGTTCTCAGACCCAATCCAGGATAACACCTTGAAAATCAAACTTAACGGATTTTTGGAGGAGTGAAAATCAAAAGACAAAATCATCATGTCTAAAGGAAAACAGAAGAAACTGAAATTCTCCAGGCCAGGACACGTATCGGCCGGAGAATCCGAACTGGAAGATCCCCGTTCAGAAGACGAGGAACTGGTGATAGCTAACAAAAGGGTTAGCCTGAAATCACTATTTGAGGAGCTACGACGATTTCGCCGAGATGTTACGGCCGAATTTCGGGAATTCAGAGAAGAATTGAAAAGGACAAACAGCAGAGTGGACCAGGCCGAGAACCGAATCTTGGAAACAGAGGATCGAATAAAAGTGCTCGAAGATTCTGTGCTAGACCTACGCAAAAGACAAGCAGCTATAGAGGCTAAGCTAACCGACCAAGAAGGAAAACAAAGAAGAGACAACATAAGAATTCATGGTCTGATAGAAGGAACCGAAAATGGTTTTAACTCAATGGCAGAATGCGTGGAATCCTTACTAAGAGAGAAATTGCATATTCCACAAACCACCGACTTGAAGATAGAAAAGGCACATCGTTCATTAGCCGCTAGGCCGGCGGCGGAAGCGCCCCCACGTTCGGTGTTGGTAAGATTTTCCAATTTCAAAATAAAACAAGAGGTTGTAAGACTGGCCTGGCAGAAAAAAGGATTTATGCACCAGGAGAGAAAAGTCTACGTGGAACACGATTACGCCCCGGAGGTCCTTAAAAAGCGCAGGGAATACAATGACGCGAAAAAGGTGTTAAGAGAGAAGAAATTGCGCTTTCAGACACCATTTCCTGCGAAGTTAAGGGTCTTCTACGGCGATGAAACGTGTCTCTATAATTCGGCGGAAGAAGCAACAGCTGACATGGCGAAAAGAGGGCTCCCGGTAACGGTATTTAAACCCGCAGCAGACCCGAGTCAGAAGATCAAAGCGCAAACATGGACAACACAAAGACCTTCAAAATCCACGGACCAGCAGCGGGAAACCCAGCACCAGAGCGTCGCGGATAAACTATCCGTTTTCAGGTTGGAATAGCGACCCTTTTTTTTTTTTTTTTTTTTTTTTTCTTCTTTCTTTTCTCTTGAATCAATCCGCACATCCAACCCCCCTCATACAAGGTAACAAACATTAAAGGAGATGCATATTCAGCATGTGGTAAAACATTTCATGGAACAATCATATTATTTGAAACAAATAAGTCTTTGTAATAAAAAAAAAAAAAAAAAAAACTTGTTAAAATAGAATTGTGACAATAATCCACATGTTCTCCTCATACTAACAAATACTGTTTTTGCGTGAATGTTTGATGTGATGGGGGTGGGAGGGTGCACACAATTTCACAGGGTTTAGGCATAAAAGGAAAAAAAAAAAAAATCATTACAAGTTTGGATTGGGTTCTGAAACTCACGTTAAAAGCATGGGACTACTTTCAGTGGTAAGAGAGGGCCCTCAACACGTAACAGAGTTTGAGGAATTTCCCTCAGAGCCTTCACTCTATCAAGGCTCTTACAGGGTCTTTAAAAAGACCTCAGCTCAGGAAGTTCTTATGACAGCTTTTTGTTTTAAAGTTTTTTACACTACGTTCTTAATGTTTTTCTTGTTTTTAATGTTCTTTCAGTTTCTGAGTAGCACAAAAGAGGGCCACCACACAGTTATACTAAACAAAACAACACAATGGAGAAACAGGGTGTAACCAAAATAATTTCATATAATGTAAAAGGAATCCTGAATCCAGTTAAAAGATCCAAGATTCTAGGCAAAATGAAAAAAGACAAAGCAGGAATAATACTTTTACAAGAAACCCACCTAACAGACGTGGAACACAATAAACTCAGTAGACAAGGGTTTAAAATGATCTCTTCATCTTCATATAAATCAGGGAGGAGGAGGGGAGTAGCGACATTGATATCAACCAAAATTACATTTGAAAAAAAATCAGAACACAAAGATAAAGAAGGGAGATACAGTTTGGTAACTGGGCGGCTAGAGGGAGAAGATATCACCCTGCTGAATGTGTATGCTCCCCCAGGGGCTAACTGGAAATTTTATAAAAATGTATTCGACCTAATGATAACTAAAGCTCAAGGTTTAGTGATATGTGGTGGGGACTTCAATCTTAGACTGAATCCATACTGGGATGCTTCTGGTAATTCCCCACATCAAAATAACACCCAAAACAGGAAGACTCGGATGCTACTAAAAGAATTGGGAATCTGTGACGTGTGGAGGGAACTCAACCCCAGTGTAAAAGACTATACATTTTACTCAACTCCACATTCATCTTACTCAAGGATTGACTATTTTTTTATGTTTAATAGAGACATTGGAAGAGTAAAAACATGTAAAATAGGACTGATGGATCTCTCCGACCACAGTCCGATCTACATGGACTTAAATATCCAAAAATACACAAATAATACATTTTCTTGGAGGTTAAATTCAAATGTCCTGAAAGGACCATTGAAAGATGAATTGGAATCAGATATTCTCAGATATTTGGAAGATAACGATAATGGAGAAGTATCCCCTTTAATACTGTGGGATGCATGTAAAGCTGTAATAAGAGGAAAGATTATTGCAAAACTGGCAACCCAAAAGAAACTAAGACAAGAAAAACTATCCACATTAGAGTCAGAACTTAGGAACCTAGAAAAAGAACACAAAGGCAACACTCATTCTACTGACTCGCTCAAGATTAAGGAAATTAAAAACCAAATAAATGAGATCTACACAATAGAAATCCAGAAGAAACTTACATTTCTGAAACAAAAATACTATGAAGCAGGCAGTAAATCGGCAAAATTGCTAGCCTATAAATTGAGGAAACATCAAACAGAAAGAGCAATCTACAAAATCAGAGACCCAGTATCAAAGGAAATAAAATTCAGAATTCAGGATATTCTTAAAAACTTCGAGAATTACTATAAGAACTTATACTCCCACAAAAAACATAAAAACGCATCCGAGGCATTCCTAAACACATTAAACCTTCCCCAACTTACGGAGTCACAAAATAAAACACTACTGTCAGAAATACATCCTAAAGAATTGGAAAAAGCAATTATGAAACTTAAAGCTAACAAATCCCCAGGAGCTGATGGCTATACAGCAGAGTGGTACAAAACCTTTAAACAGCAACTATCTCCTCTCCTCCTGAAAACATTTAATTATGTCCTCCACACAGGGGAAATCCCCCCCTCCTGGAAAGAAGGGGTCATTGCAGTTATACCTAAACCTGAAAAGGATAAACTAGAGTGCTCCAACTACAGACCAATCAGTGTACTAAATCAGGACTATAAGCTTTTTACCATTATCCTTGCCAAAAGGTTAGAAAATATACTGACAGACCTAATTCATTTAGACCAAACAGGTTTTATAAGACAAAGACAGACACAAGACAACATTCGACGCACTTTACACATAATTCATCATATAAAAAAATATAACTTAAATGCAGTCATATTGGGATTAGATGCTGAAAAAGCATTCGATTCGGTTGACTGGTCTTTTCTATATAGAATCTTATCCAGTTTCAATTTTCATAACAACTTCATTAGAACTATACAGGCATTATATAAAAAACCAACAGCTAAAATAAGGATTAACGGTAATTTATCATCATCTTTTGAACTGGAAAGAGGATGTCGTCAGGGCTGCCCCCTGTCTCCACTGCTCTTTGCAATCTTCATAGAACCTCTGAGCCAATGGATAAGACAAAACCAAAGAATTCAAGGTATTACACTTGGTCAGAAGGAACATAAAATAGCACTCTTTGCTGATGACATTTTAATATACCTAGGGCAGCTGGACACTTCTTTACCAGAACTAACCTCAGTTTTTTCAGAGTATGGAGATTTATCGGGGTACAAATTAAATATGCATAAAACCCAAGTTTTAACATTCAACTATGACCCAAATCATTATTCACTAAGCAAACTCAAAACTAACTGGGAGTCGGAATCTATGAAATATCTGGGGGTCAATATCCCGAAACAACTCAACAAAATTATATCACTAAACTATGATCCACTGGTGACAAAAATAAAATCTGACCTAGCAAGATGGAATATGATACCATTCTTGGGTACTGCACAAAGAATTGAAGCAGTCAAAATGAATATACTTCCACGTCTTCTATACCTTTTCCAAACAATACCGGTAGAACCTCCCAAAAAAACATGGCAGGAGCTGGACAGAAGGATCTCAAGATTCATATGGCAGGGCAAGAGACCTAGAATCAGATATAGAACCCTACAGCTAAACAAAGACAAAGGTGGGCTCGCGCTGCCAAATATCAGGGACTACTTTAAAGCCGCACAAATTAAAACTTTAATGGAGATATGTAACCCAGTCTACACTGCACAATGGAAGGAGATCGAATGCCAAATAACAAGTGACATCCCCCTACAGGCGATAATAGGGAACAATGTCTTACCTAAGCTTTTGAATAACACTAACCCGTGGATAGAGACCCCGCTAAAAATTTGGTTTAAGATAGTCAGAGAGAATCAAACTAAAGAGCCCTATCGACTTCTGCAATGGATCGCCTATGATCAGGACTTTACTCCTAATAAAACAGACACCAGATTTAAAAAGTGGAAGGAGAAAGGGCTGATAAAATATTACGATTTTTTTAAAGGGCAAATCTTAAGAAGTTTTGAAGATTTGAAAAAACAAGGCCTAATAAATCAAGACCTTTACAGGTTCTTCCAGCTTAGACACCACATAAACAATATACTTAAAAAGGAGGTTTTGGAAAGGGCCCAGTCAGGTGTTCTGAAGGTCTTCTTTTTTTTGTAACTTAGATTTTTATTCATTTTTCATCATATATAATGCATTCAGATCACATTCTACATTTAAAAAACAAAGGGGTTAGGGTAGGGAAAAATAAAAAAAAATAAACAAAATAAAAATAAAAATAAAAAAAAAATAAAAAATAAAAGGGGGGGGGACAAATGTTGGAGCATCAAGTTTTTAGTTTCCATCTCTTAATTCTTCTGGTTTTTTCAGTGTCTTTGGTTATTCTTTCAATTTCTGCCTCGTTGTTGCACTTTGTAGTGTGTCCATTTCCGCCATTTTTTCTCCCATATTCCTTCTTGCATTCTTCGTCGATATGTTAGTTTTTCCATCATACGTATGTCCTCAACAATGTCAGTCCATTGTTCTTGGTCAGGAAGAACTTCTGATCGCCATTTTTTTGTGATAGTTTTTTTACATGCAATCAACAAGATTTTAACTAGATATCTGTCCTCAGCCTGTATAACATTGTCTTTTTTAAGATCACATAAGTACATCAGGTTACAGTTCATTGGTATATTATATCCTAATATCCTCTGTATTGTCACATGCATAGATTTCCAAAATGATGATATTTTGTAGCATTTCCAAAACATATGTGAGTGGTCTGCATTTTGAGCCCCACATCCCCTCCAGCATAGAGATTGGGTATTTGTATATTTTCCTTGAATCTGTGGTGTAATGAAAAAGCGAATCAGGTTTTTCCATCCAAATTCCCTCCATGCCCTTGAATTTGTTGATGTGTGTTGTGTTTTCCATATTTCCTGCCAGCTTTCTTCTGTTATGTTTAAATTGAGCTCTTTCTCCCATTTCTCCTTTATATAGTTACTTGTATGATTGTTTGTCATAAGTTTCTGATATAGTTTTGAAATAATTCTTATTTTATTTCCTGCATATGAGCTTAAAATAAGTTGTATAATCTCGTTCACATCTGTTTGGAGGTTATGCCTAATCTTCTTCATATAGTAATCTCTCATCTGCAGATATCTGAAAAATTCCGATCTTTCTAATTTAAATTTTCTCCTGATATTTACAAAGCTCCCGAGATCTTTTTTTCCGATATTGCCCCATGCTGTGATTCCCTTGTTCACCAGATTTTTGTATCCCCTATCTTGTTTTGCCGGTTCAAACTGACTGTCAAATGCTACCCATTTCAATAGTTTTATGTCTTCCTTTATATTATACTTTTGTACTATTTTATACCACAGTTCTAAAGTAAATTTAGTGATTGGGTCTATTTGTTTGATTTGCTTATATGCATCTTTATCCCCTATTATGCTTTGTACTGGGAGTCCCTCAATTTCCTTTTCCATTTCTTTCCATTTTGCCTCATATCCCTCGTCGCACCAACATATGATATATCTTATTTGTGCTGAGTAGTAATATTCCTTTAGACTCGGTAGGCCCATGCCTCCTTTCTCTTTTGGTAATTGGAGGGTTTTATATTTCACTCTTGGTTTTTTACCTCCCCAAACAAATCTCGATATCATCCTGTCCCACTTTGAGAATTGGGCATCTGGAATCTCTGTTGGTATAGCCTGGAAGAGGTAAAGTAATCTAGGTTGTATGCTGATTTTGACTGTCTCAATTTTTGAATTCAGATCCATATTTAAGATTGACCATCTATCAATATCTTTTTTTATTTCTTGTTCCAACCTATCATAGTTTGCTTTATATATTTTGCTTAGGTCTTTAGGTATGTTCACTCCAAGGTATTTTATTTCTTTTTGCTTCCAGTTTAGTTTGATCTTATCAGTTATCTGGTTTAGAGGGTTATAGTGGAATGTCAGTATTTGTGTTTTTGTTATGTTTATCTTGTATCCTGATAATTTTCCAAAATTTTCTATCAAGTTCATCATTTCCATTATTGATTTATCTGGTTGTTCAAGGTAAACTATAATATCGTCTGCAAATAGCCCAATCTTGTGTTCCGCCCCCTTTATTGTTACACCTTTTAATTTCTTATTTTGTCGTATCGCTTGAGCCAATGGTTCTATGAACAGAGCAAACAAGGTGGGCGATAAGCAGCATCCCTGCCTAGTTGATCTTTGTATATTTACTTTGTCTGTTAAGCTACCGTTTATCTTGATTCTTGCCACAGGTTCTTGATATAGCGTCCTTATGCATTGTACTGATTTTTCGTTAAATCCAAAGCGCTCCAGTACACTATATAGGAATTTCCAGTTAACCCTGTCAAATGCTTTTTCTGCGTCTAAACTCATTATTACTGCGCTTTTCTTTTCTTTATGTATTTGGTTAATTATATGTATTGTTCTCCTGATATTGTCATGTGTTTGGCGTCCCTCTATGAATCCAGTTTGATCATCTTCTATCAATTCCGTCAAGAATGTCTTTATTCGTTTACATATAATTGTTGTGTATATTTTATAATCTACATTTAATAAAGAGATTGGTCTATAGTTTCCGCATTGTTCTTTATCTTTCCCTGGTTTTAAAATAACTGAAATGATTGCTTCGTTCCATGTTGGAGGTATTTTGTTGTTGTTCAGCGTCCAATTAAATGACTTTAGGAGTTGTGGCATGAGTTCTTCTATAAACAGTTTATAAAACTCAGATGGGTATCCATCACTACCTGGTGATTTACCGTTTTTAAGTGACTTAATCACATCTCTGATCTCTTGTGTTGTTATTTCTGCTGTTAGTTTTTCATTTTGTTGATTTCCTATTGATGGCAAGTCCAATGTGTCTAGAAATTTTTTGATATCTTTAGTATTTGTTTCTTCAGGTTGCGAGTATAGTTCTTGGTAGAAATTATGGAAAATTTCTTCGATGTTTTCTGGGTTAACTGTGGTTTTATTTGTGGTGGGGTCTTTAATCTTGTATACATTATTCATTGTTTGTTGTTTTCTTAACCGTTTTGCCAGCAGTTTTGTGGCTTTTGGCCCCGTTTCATAATATTTTTGCTTTAGATATCTATTTTTCCTTTCAATTTCATCCATTTGTGTTTCTTTTATCTTTGTTTTTTCTTCTTTAATTTCTTGATATATTTTTGGATCATTTGTGCTTTGATGTTTACGTTCTAATTCCCTTAGTCTCTCACATCTTTGTTCATACGCTTCCAGTTTAGTCTTATTTGCTTTTCCTGTTTCAACAATTAATTTACCCCTTAACACGGCTTTTAGTGCATCCCATAGTATTGTTGGGTCCACTTCTTCATTGTCATTCTCTTGGATATATTCGTTTATGTTTATTTTTATTCTTTCTTTCATTTTCTCATCATTTAACAGTCCTACGTTAAGTTTCCATGTTGTTTGTCGTTTTCTATTGTTTAAATATATTTCCATGTATATAGGATTATGATCTGATATTTCTGCCCCTCCAATCCAACAATTTCTCACCCTGTGTCTGTCACCTTCATTCATAAGGAAGTAATCTATTCTAGAGTGTACTTTATGGGCTGCTGAATAATGTGTATAGTCTTTTTCGAGTGGGTGTAGCTCCCTCCATTTGTCTACCATACCCATTTCTGCCAGTGAGGTTCTTATGAACTTTGTTACATGTTTTTTTGTCTTCTTAACACTTGTTGTGTCAACTTCATGATCCATGACAGCATTTAAGTCTCCTCCACAAATTAGGACTCCTTCACTGTGTGTTGCTATGAGATCAAACAGATGTTGAAAAAAACCCTTGTCACTTTCTGGTGGGGCATAGATGTTCACTAATGTGATCTGCATACCATCTATTCTTCCCTTTATTATTACATACCTGCCTTCTTTATCCTGGATTTCCTGTTCACTTTCAAATTGTATTTTGTTTGAGATTAGTATCATAACCCCCCTTTTTGCTCCTCCCTTAAATGAACTGTAGTAGGAGTTCTTATAGCCAAATCTCTTTAGTTTCACATGTTCTGCCTTGCTCAAATGTGTCTCTTGCATAAATATAATTTCAGCTTTTTCCTTCTTGAATTTTCTTATTATTCTTTCCCTTTTAACAGGTGAGTTCAGACCATTCACGTTTAGTGTCATTATCTTAAGATTTTTACCCATATTCATGTTTTTCCATTTTTTTAACTTGTGCTCCTAGCCCCTTTAACAACAAAAATAACACATATTTATATAAAAACACATTAAAAAAACTCGACCTCCGTACTTTGGGCCTTTCTTCTGCCCACTGGTCCCTGTTGGTGGGTGGGGGGTTTGTCTTCACAGAGTGAAGGGCCCTCCCTAGACTTCTAATTACTATCAAAGTAATAGTCATAAGTCTAGAAATGTCCAACAAATATCACTTAAACCTCTCCTAGCCGTCTGTTTCTCTTTTATCTTGTCTTCTTGGCCTTCATTTCTTCTGTGCCTTTCTTAATCTTTGTTATGATCTAGGCTTTCAGTTGAAAGCCTTGTAGTTTGTCCTGGGCCCGCTGCTCTACGTCTCTCCCCCTTCTTCCGCCGTTCACTCGTCTCCACTCCGGCTGTCGTGGTGCGTTCAGGGCCGCCGCTGCTCCAGCCGTCTCCTTCGGCACGCTCACCTCAAGGCCCCGCTCCATCATATCCCGCGCTGCCTCTTCGGCCGTGTTGTAGGTTCTTGTGCCTTCCTCCCAATGAATCCTCATTTTCGTTAGCGGCGTTTGGAATCTAATTTTTTTCTCTTTCAGCGTTTTTTTAATATTGGCATATTTCTTCCGCTGCTGCACGATTTCTGTCGGGTAGTCATGGTCAAA
The DNA here is from genome assembly GCA_020510985.1 of Pholidichthys leucotaenia. Classification (NCBI taxonomy): domain Eukaryota; kingdom Metazoa; phylum Chordata; class Actinopteri; order Cichliformes; family Pholidichthyidae; genus Pholidichthys; species Pholidichthys leucotaenia. The sequence continues at coordinate 88,219,119 of CM035839.1, read as the reverse complement.
AAATACCTGTTTGTCGCCGATTCGTATCTTTTTTTTCCATGCTTGCGTCAGGATTCTTTCCTTTATGTCATATTTCACAAAGTTTACCACAACTGACCTGGGTGGAGAGTTTGTTTTCGGGTTCTGTGCCGGTGTTCTGTGCGCCCGTTGAATCTGCAGATCCGTTTCTCCGGGTATTTCCAGTTCTTTTTTTAAGAACTGATCCATGAATTTTGTCATCGAGTTGCCTTCAATGCCCTCCGGAATTCCAAAGATGCGCATATTGCTTCGTCGGGATCTGCTCTCCAAGTCGTTTATTTTCTCCTGCATCCTCTGCGTTTGCGTCGTCAGGGTCTGTAGTTGTTCGTTTGCCTCGCTTTTCCAATCTTCTAGTTCCGAAATTCGGGTCTGCGCTTCTGTCATACACGCCCGCTGGGAGCGCAGCTCCTCCATGTTTTCCGTTAATTTACGCTCCATTTCTCTTCGGAGGTCCATGATTTCCTCCTTAATTTCTTTTTTCAGTTCCTCCTTAAGAGCCGCTAAATCCTGTTGTAGCTGTCGCTTGAATTCTCTCAACTCTTCACCCAAACTGGCGATGCCAGCGTTCATGTTGTCGAGTCTGGTGTCCTCCATTTTCACTGCTGTGGACATCTCGTTTTTTTGGGCTTTGCGTACAGCGGTTTTTCCTGCGTTGTTGGAGAGGAATTCTTCAATTTTACCCTGTTTTTGTCCTTGTGCCCGGTTCCTTCGTGTTTTCATCCCTTAGTTTATTGATTCGTTTATGTCGAGTTGGCCATTTACCGATGATTTTTAATCCGGCTAGGGAGAGCTCTTTGTTTAAGTGTTATGTCTCTCCGCCATCTTCCCGGAAGTCTCTGAAGGTCTTCTTAATGGCATATAAAGGGATCCCAGGGATCAGATACATTTCTAAAATATACCAAGGTCTTCAAGACTTAAAAGGAGACAACACATCTTATATAAAAGAGAGATGGGAAAAAGAGGGGAATTTCACTTTACAACTGGAAATATGGGAAAAGCTAAATAAACAGCAATGGAAAAGTACCTCATCCCTGCAGTGGAGAGAATTTGGATGGAAAAACTTGGCAAGATTTTTCAGAACACCTGCACAAAACAAATTTACCCATAAGGGATTGAACTGTTGGCGCTTGTGTGGTGAAAAGACTGCAAATCATTTTCATGTGTTTTGGTCATGCCCAGTTATCCACCAATATTGGACCAAGGTACAGACAATATTGGGGAAAATATTCAAAATTACAGTTCCCTTTTCTTTTGTAACTTTGTATTTGGGTTTACTACCGGACTCACTGGAAAGACGAGGAGAAAAATACTTATTCAATGTTTTAATATTGGCAAGCAAAAAAGCTCTAACTAAAAAATGGATGTTGAAGGACTGTCCTACACCTGAAGATTGGACTAACGTGATCCAAGACATTTACTCGATGGAAAAGTTGACATTCGCACTGAGACAGGACATGGATGTGTTCATGAACTTTTGGCAACCCTGGACCGCATATGTGTCTTCCATTAGATCTAATCTTTGACAAATACCATTTAAATAATGGTTCCGCTCTTTGTTCCAACGCTACTCAGATGCTCTTTTATCTTTATTTACTTACTTTTTCTTTTTGTTTGTTTTTTACTGGTTTGTTTGCTTGTTTTTTATTTGTTTTTTGGTTTTTTTCTCTTTAATTTCACTTTTTCTTTCACTTTAAAAAAAAAAAAAAAAAGGGGTGTTGTAAGAATTAATCTTCCAATGTTGTCAGATATCAGAAAATAAGGGAACATGTGATGAAAATGTAAACACTGCATTGCTGTAACGACCTGTATACCCTTTACAAAAACTTAAAAAAAAAAAAAAAAAAAGGTCAAGGTTAACATTCCTTATTACTGTACAAGTAAAGCTAGAGCTACCAAACTTGGTACACAGGTTCACCCTATGACCCTGAAGTGTGACTGTGATTTTAGGATCGCAAGGTCAACATCAACATGACTTATAAACTATATCTCAGCAACAAAGAAAGCTAGGGTCACCAAACCTGGTACACAGGTTCACTCTGAGACCATAACCTCTGACTACAGGTTTGGGGTCAAAAGGTCAAGGTTTTCACTCCCTCTGATCTCTTACTATAGAACATGTAAAGCTCTCTTGCTACACAGGTTCACCTTGGAATCCTGACCAACAACAGATGGCGCCCACAGCGGCCGCCGTGGTGTATCGCTGCCCTTTAATTTTTATAATTTGTCTGTTTTTGTTGACTGATTGTGCATCTGCCGGTTCATACACCCGTGAAGAACTATTAAATATCAGGACTCTCACCCCCATGGACCTTCTTCCAGTTTTTTTAGCTCCTGCCGCCGATCTGATCCATTGTTTGGCCAAAAGAGCTAGACGGCGGAAAAGAGGGAAGAGAGGGGGGATTGTCACTCGACTACGAAAAAGAGGCACGCGAACAGCCTTGCCTGGCATATTTCTATCCAATGCCAATTCTCTCCTGAACAAGGTAGAAGAATTAAGACTGCTGATGCGTTTCAAGGACCTCGCTTCCTCGTCTGTCATCTGCTTCTCTGAGACCTGGCTTAATGAGAACATTCCAGATTGCGCAATCAGCCTCGAGGGATTTCAGCTGATTCGTGCTGACCGCGTCACAGAGCTGTCCGGTAAGTCTATTGGAGGAGGAGTGTGCTTCTATATTAACAACAGCTGGTGCTCTGATGTAACGGTGATTTCCAAACACTGTTCTCCCGCCCTGGAATTTCTTTCTATTAACTGCAAGCCATTTTATTCCCCGCGGGAGTTTGCCTCATTCATTCTCGTCGCTGTGTACGCCCCTCCCGACGCGGACACGCGCGAAGCTCAGCGCGTGCTCGCAGATCACATCCAACTTACGGAGCGGAACTTTCCAGACTCCCTGGTTATTGTGATGGTCGATTTTAACCAGAGCAATCTGAGTCACGAGCTCCCCCGCTACAAACAGTGTATTAAATGTCCAACCAGAGGAAATAACACACTGGATCACTGTTATACTTCAGTAAAGGACGCATATCGCGCTGTTCCCCGCGCTGCGCTGGGACTATCTGATCACGTGATGGTCCACCTCATCCCCACATACAAAGACTGAAACTCACTAAACCTGTTGTGACCACCACAAAGAAATTGACCAGTGAAGCTGGAGAGAAACTGAACACATGCATGGAAATAACTGACTGGGGCATGTTTAAAAGAGCCACACATGATCTTAATGAGTACACAGACACTGTGAACTCGTATATCAACTTCTGTGAGGAGGACATCCTCCCATCGCGCACCAGGGTAAGATATTCTAATGACAAGCCCTGGTTCACAGCTAAGCTCAGACGGATCAGGAAGGAGAAGGAAGCAGCGTTGAAAAGTGGAGACAGGGACTGCTACAGAGAGGTCAAATATCGGTTTAACAGAGAGCTGAGGAAAGCTAAATCTGTGTATTCTGAGAAACTCCAGCAGCAGTCCACTGCTAATGACTCGGCTTCTGTGTGGAGAGGACTGAGGCAAATCACCAACTATCGGCCTCAGGCTTCTAAAGGTCAGGATGACAAAGCCCTTTGTCAAAGACTGTCCCAACATTACGCCCGTTTTGACACCTCGTCAGCTGTGTCCAACTCACCCACTCCACCCAGCTCCACTGCCTCCTCAGCCCCTAATTCATCAAAAGCGGTCCCCCCCCCCTCCTCCTCCTCCTCCCCCCCTCCCCTTGTCATCAGTGAGCAGGACGTGCACAGACAGTTCTCCAGACTGAACCCGTGCAAGGCCCCCGGGCCGGACGGTGTGTCTCCCTCCACCCTGAGACACTGTGCGAAAGAGCTGGCTCCTGTCTTCACAGACATTTTTAACACCTCCCTTAAGCAATGTCACGTGCCGACCTGCCTCAAATCCTCCACCATCATCCCTGTCCCCAAGAAGCCACGGATTACTGGACTTAACGACTACAGACCTGTAGCGCTCACCTCTGTAGTCATGAAGTCCTTTGAGCGCCTGGTCCTGTCTCACCTCAAGTCCATCACCACACCCCTCCTAGACCCGCTGCAGTTTGCCTACCGTGCTAACAGGTCTGTGGACGACGCAGTCAACCTGGCCCTCCACTCCATCCTGCAGCACCTGGACTCCCCGGGAACCTACGCCAGGATTCTGTTTGTGGACTTCAGCTCCGCATTCAACACCATCCGCCCCGATCTGCTCCAGGACAAGCTGTCCCTGCTCAACGTGCCTGACTCCCTCTGCAGGTGGATCACCGACTTCCTGACGGACCGGAGACAGCATGTGCGGCTGGGGAAGTCTGTCTCAGACTCTGTTAGCATCAGCATTGGATCACCCCAGGGCTGTGTACTTTCCCCCCTACTCTTCTCCCTTTATACCAACTCCTGCACCTCCTCCCACCAGTCTGTTAAGCTGATTAAGTTTGCGGACGACACCACCCTCATCGGGCTCATCTCCAACGGCGACGAGTCCGCCTACAGGGAAGAGATGGCCCAGCTGGTGTCCTGGTGCAGCCACAACAACCTGCAGCTGAATGCTCTGAAGACAGCGGAGATGATTGTGGACTTCAGGAAAGTCACATCCCCCCTGCCCCCCCTCACCATCACAGGCTCTCCCATCACCATTGCAGATTCCTTCCGCTTCTTGGGCACCACCATCACCCGGGACCTCAAATGGGAGCCAACCATCAGCTCCCTCATCAAAAAGGCCCAGCAGAGGATGTTCTTTCTGCGGCAGCTGAGGAAGCTCAAGCTACCCACCAAGATGTTAGTGCAGTTCTACACGGCCATCATCGAGTCCATCCTCACCTCCTCCATAACTGTGTGGTATGCAGGAGCCACTGCCAGGGACAGACTAAGGCTGCAGCGCATCGTGCGCACTGCTGAGAAGGTGATTGGCTGCGAGCTCCCATCTCTCCAGGACCTGTACATCTCCAGGATCCGGAGGCGTGCTGGCCGGATCATAGCCGATCCTTCACATCCTGGTCACGTGCTGTTTGCCCCCCTCCCCTCAGGTAGAAGGCTTCGGTCCATTCGGACTAAAACCTCTCGGCACATGAACAGCTTTTTCCCCTCTGCCATCAGACTGCTGAACACTAAGTGACTTTTGACTCTCGTGCACTGTGTACAGCAGCTCAACCAGACTCATGTCAATCATCACTGTTTTTCTGTTGCATTATTGACTGCACTATGTGGTACTTCACATTATCTGCTACATGCTAATTTTTTAAAACTGCCTTGACTAGTACTACTCATTATTACTAGTATTATTATTATTATTACTTATTATTACTTATTTTTCTACACTTATTGCACGTTTCTAGTCCTTTAGTTTTTTAGTTTATCCCTTTTTCTCATTATGTTTTTAATGTTGCAGCATGGCACCGAGACAAATTCCTAGTTTGTGTATTACATGAACAATGGCAATAAATCTGATTCTGATTCTGAACTATGGGCTGTATACTTTATTACATTTTCGTGGATGATGGGCTTATCATAATTTGCTTCTGCCACAGTAATTGTATTGAAAAGTTGAAAACTGCTCTCCATCAGTAACTATTGGGATCTTCAAAGAAAACGGAGGTGGGGGATATTGCACTCGCCTCAGAGTGCTCTTGTTAATAGGGCTACAACTAACAGCTATTTCAGTAGTTGGCATAATGACTAGTCGACTAGTCATTAATTAAATGCCAGATTTTTGTCATGATGCCACTATGTTTTTTGATAGAAAAACATAATCGTTTTCAATATATTACCTGCAATGTAATTTTTTGTGTCGAATTGTTACAGCCTGATGTGTCAGTGGTTAACAGCAAGGGGGGATTGTGACAATGCCATATGGTGGAAATGGCATGTTTTTTTCTACATATGCCAAACATGGTGACGTGCTTTAATGGCACTGAGATCAAAAATTACGGTTTGAATGGGTTTCAATAGCACATTTTTTTTTTTTTACTTTTAGTAGGAGTGTAAAATTGCTTGTGTACATTGTATTTTAGACCTTAGGAGCTGAGCTGGCAATAACAAGATCAAACTAGAAAAGCACTCATAGAGCGCATACCTCCACCAAGGCTCCTTCCGTTTCTCACCTCCAAAATGTAATGGTTTTGTGTGTAGGCCTATAGCCACTTGTGGTGAAAATTGCATCAAAGTCTGTCCATCAGTTTTGGAGTATTGTTGCTAACACACTGTGAGAAGATAAGAGCCTTGGCTGAGGTCTGCATTCTCAGATAATCACCAAAATATAATGGGTTCCTCTCTAGCCCAAGAACCACCTCTGGTGAAAATTTCACCCAAATCCATCTAGTAGTTTTTGTGTATTCCTGCTGCACAAATACAAAGAAAGCCCTTGGTGGAGGTGTGCACTCTCAGATCATCACCAAAATTTAATCATCTGTTCCCTGTTCCATTACACACCTTTACTGAAAATTTCATCAAAATCCGTTCATAACTTTTTGAGTTATGTTGGTAACAAACAGACAAACAAACCCCGGTAAAAACATAACCTCCTTGGCGGAGGTAATAAAAATACACTCTTTCCAAAATTCATGCCATATGCATGAACACAGCCAAAGTTATCAAAAAATGAAGAATGAAAAGCACATAAAATGCACTAATAGGTCCCTAAGGGTTAAAGCCGTGTAGAGCTACATCGGTAGCAATAGCTGTATCAGCTTCACATTATGAAATAAAAGTAAAAATCATAAACTGAATCAGTTTAAAAACATTAAGCTTGCACCAAGGCAGAAGTTTTTAAAATAAGCGACAAGCTGTCACAAAAAATGGGAGAACATTTTCAATATTAAATTTAAATCTCTTTCTTTCTGGTGGTTGAAAAACAGGAAATAATACTGAAGTAGTAGTAATCATAAATTTAATAATCTCCTGAAACAAACTTATTTATTGGGCATGGATAAATAGATTGTGGTGTGTGTGTGTGTGTGTTGGGGGAGGGGGGTATTGAAGTAAATTGTAAAGTAAATGTGATGGTATTTTGAGGTCCCATCACCCAGTCCTACTTGTGACATTATTTGGCTGATCTAATTTCATATAAAAACAATTTTAAAAGTTAAGACTTTTATTTATTCTTTGCCCTTCAAGTTATTTTTTTTTGTTCATTGTATGAGGTGGGATAATCACTCTGCACATATCTAGTTAGCCATTAGCCATTGCTAGTACTACCCACTGAAAATAACACAGTAATATGCATATAAAAACAACATAGGCAGTGACATGTTCATAGATAGAAGTTGGGCAGAACTGTGCGTATTTATTTATTTATTTATTTAATTCAACCTTTATTTATAGTTCCATTGAGAGGTAACCTCTCTTTTTCAAGGACACCCTGTTCATACTCACACATTCACACCTGGAAACTGCCCAGTACAACCACAAACTGACCTGTGGCCACTGAGCAGCCCCACTTGGAGCAGTTGGGGTAAAGGGCCTTGTTCAAGGGCACCGCAGTGGGGTTAAGGAAGGTGGGCAAACAGTGCTACGTTATCTGTCCCACCCAGATCTGATCCTGCTGGTCGAGGGATTGAAGCGGCGACCTTTCGCTCACCAGTCCACATCCCAAACTATTAGGCCATTGCTGCCCCTGCCCACCAGTGCTCCATATGCGTATGACTGATTGGACTATAAAACAGAAGTCCCAATAAATGGTGGATTTTACACTACTGTTGGCATGTGATGCACGGATGCAGCCATCTTTAATTTTTTAAGTTTGTAGTGCCCAGACTCTCCCAACTTCTCTAGCACAAAACCCAGTTTATGGTCCAGAAATATTTTCTAGCATGCCCCATATCCAACTAGCGTAGAGAAAAGGAACTTACTGTTAGTACTTATGTTTTTGGTTGTCAGTCTATCAGTGTGTACCTCTGTTCACTTTCACAGTCGAAGCTATGACAATCGCTCTACGGAACATCGACCACTTGACCGAAGATACTGCGAGGGATACAGACGCCTGGATCAGAGCCGAGATCGGGACCGCGACAGAGAGAGGGAGCCGCATGGAGCAGCTGAAAGTTACTACCCACGAGACTTCTCCCCAAACATGTATGACTACCGACGCGGTCGTGAGAGGGAACGTGAAAGGGACGAGTCATACCGGCGGAAAGGCAGCAGGCGTAAGCACAAACGAAGGCGGCGTAGAACCAGGTCCTATAGCCCATCCTCCTCGGTGAGTACAGCCTGACCTGAGATTTTGCTTTAACTCTGCTCATCCTCCCCCTTTCCTTCTCCTGCTTCTTTCACTTGGCTCTTTCTGTCTGTCCTCCCTAACTATTTCCTTTTTACAGCCCGTGGATTTGGTAAGTAATAAAATCTTTGATTTGTTTTTGTTTGTTTTGTTTGAATGACATATTTTTTTAAGTAGGATTTGTTTAAAATGGGTTTTCCTTTTGGCAGAGCATTTTCATTTTTATGGAAAGACTTTTAAGTAGCTCATAAATAAATGACTACTGCTTTTGTTCACAACATCCATGCCCACCACAGCTTTAATTTTTGTCATTTAAATCTTACCTGTATCTAGTATTGCCAAATTTGTGTCTGCAGCACTACCTTTTACTTTTTGTTAAACTTTTATTTTTTTTTAGTCGTGTTGGAAAAGGCAGAAATGCCAGTCATAGGAGTTGTTTGGCCGCTTGTGAATTTTAGGTGATCTACAAAAAGTGAAAATGTTCTCCCAAACAATGAATTCAGATTTAATTCAGTTTTTTAATGCAAAATGACTTGGATGTTATGTACAGTTGTGCTCATAAGTTTACATACCCTAGTGGAATTTATAATTTTTTGGCCATTTTTCAGAGAATATGAATGATAATACAGCAACTTTTCTTTCACTCATAGTTAGTGGTTGGGTGAATCCATTTATTATCTAACAATTGTGTTCGCTCTTTTTAAATTATAATGACAACAGAAACTACCCAAATGACCCCGATCAAAAGTTTACATACCCTAATTCTTAATACCGTGTATTGCTGCCTTTAACATCAATGACAGCTTGAAGTCATTTGTGGTAGTTGTGGATGAGGCACTTTATTTTCTCAGATGGTAAAGCTGCCCATTCTTCTTGGCAAAAAGCCTCCAGTTCCTGTAAATTCTTAGGCTGTCTTTCATGAACTGCACATTTGAGATCTCCCCAGAGTGGCTCAGTGATATTGAGGACAGGAGACTGAGATGGCCACTCCAGAACCTTCTCTTTTTTCTGTTGTAGTCAACGACAGGTTGACTTGGCCTTGTGTTTTGGATCATTGTCAGGTTGGAATGTCCAAGTGCGTCCCATGTGCAGCTTCCAGGCTGATGAGTGCAAATTTTCTTCCAGTGCTTTCTGATAACATGCTGCATTCATCTTGCCATCAATTTTGACCAAGTTCTCTGTGCCTTTGTAACTCACACATCCCCAAAACATCAGTGATCCACCTCCGTGTTTCACAGTAGGGGTGGTGTACTTTTCATCATAGGCCTTGTTGACTTCTCTCCAAATGTAGTGTTTATGGTTGTGGTCAAAAAATTCAATTTTGGTCTCATCACTCCAAATAGCTTCGTTTCATAAGTTTTGAGACATTGACGGAGTAGTGGCTTTCTTCTGGTGACTCGACCATGCAGCCATTTTATCTTGAAGTGCCTCCTTATTGTGCATCTTAAAAGAGCCACACCACTTTTTTCAGAGAGTCTTGTATGTCAGCTGAAGTTATTTGAGGGTTTTTCTTTGCATCCTGAACAATTTTCCTGGCAGTTGTGGCTGAAATTTTTGTTGGTCTACCTGACTGTGGCTTGGTTTCAACAGAATCCCTCATTTTCCACTTCTTAATTAGTTTGAACACTGCTGATTGGCATTCTCAGTTCCTTTGATATCTTTTTATATCTTCTTCCTGTTTTTCTTAAACTTATCTTCTCTCACAGGTCCTTTGATAATTCTTTTGCTTTCCCCATGGCTCAGAATCCAGCAGCGTCAGTGCAGCTCTGGAGAGAACATTCAGGGGTCCGTCAGGATCCCAGAAACTGACTTCTCTCTCTCTCTCTCTCTCTCTCTCTCTCTCTCTCTCTCTCTCTCTCTCTCTCTCTCTCTCTCTCTCTCTCTCTCTCTCTCTCTCTCTCTCTCTCTCACTCACTCACTCACTCACTCACTCACTCACTCACTCACTCACTCACTCACTCACTCACTCACACACACACTAATTACAAGTAAACAGATCACAGGTGAAGATGGTTACCTTTAAACCCGTGTGTGTCAACTTGTGTGTGTTATCAGGCCAAAACTTCCAGGGTATGTAAACTTTTTATCAGGGTCATTTGGGTAGTTTCTGTTGTCATTATGATTTAAAAAGGGCAAACACAATTGTTTGATAATAAATGGCTTCACCCAACCACTAACGATGAGTGAGAGAAAAATTTTTGTATTATCATTCACTTTCTCTGAAAAATGGCCCAAAAAAAATCATAAATTCCACCAGGGTATGTAAACTTATGAGCACAACTGTAGGTGGTTTTGTTAGCCACACTTAAAAGTAGCATAAATGTAAGCAAGGGGTTGAATTTGATGTTGTATAAATGTGTATTTCTTGTTTGAATGCATATGGCTCTGTCATTTTATCTTCTGTCTTATTTAATTTGAAATTCAGCCTGAAAAGTTTTGACATAGCCATGTTATTGTCTTAACTAGTTTCTGCGTTGATAAATGGATATGCCAGTTGCTTCCTTGTTTGTAAGCAGCTGTGGTTTAGGCAGTGGGGGGAGTGGAGCTGAGGACAACATGTGATCTTTGACTTGTTCCCTTGCACTATATCCCTATCGTTATATATTTCCTTCACGTGGTGTCATGCGTGAATCGCCCATTGACCACGAAACCCACCTACAACCACAACTACATCAACTACCGCCAACACCACCCTCCTCCTCCCTCTTCATCTACCTGTGCCGCCTGATGGCGTGGCTGCGGCTGCCCCATGAAACTCCCGTTCCCTACGGTCGTGTTGTGACCTGCTGATGGCGGTCTGGGTGTGCAAACAGCGGAGCGACAGCCGGACGCGGGCACTGAGTGTGAGGGACGACGAGGAAGGGCACCTGATCTGTCGGAGTGGGGACGTCCTGCAAGAGAGATGTACTCACTGCCACTACTCTATCGTAACCCTTCTCCATATGAGTATTAAAGCATAGAGCATATACATGACATGGGAGTGCCTGATGATGATGATTCCTTGCTAGAATGCTCTTCGCTCTAGCTGAAATAGCAGGGTGGATTGCAAGAATGTTCCAGATTTTAGGAAGGACTTTAGATAAATTCTGCTTTTTGTTGTAGCTGTGGAGCACTTTTTTGTTTCACAGGATATTTGACTTTCCCAAACTTAGAATCTCATTTACAGCCCTTTGTTTCTTTTGCACATATCTTAAAATGCAATTACATTTTTATATATGTAACTTAAGCTAGCCTTTTACACTGTGAGGGTTTCAGGGACATTTCCTGCACATCACTTGATAATTTTTCATTAAGATTTTTCTGCAGTCAGTGCACACACAGCTCTTTTAATTTACTTTACATATAGACACATTTTTATTGTTTTTGGGGAATGACTGCAAGTTGGTCAACAAAGGAAGGCAGTGCTTTATGTTTGCCCCCTTATTTTTTAACATAGGGCTGTGTATTCATTTATTATATAGGCTACCTCCAAATAAATTAAGCCTGCCAGATTGAATAGGCAGCGATTTGGGCTGGGGATGGGCGGTAGCACTGATTCGCCTGTCTGCACTTTGGTATTATGTGTTCCTGCTTGACTCCTTACATCTAATGCTTGTGTTTTTCCCTTCCTCCACCCCTCTTCTTTTTGTGTTTGTCTTGTGTTACAGATGAGATTGTCAGAACTTTGGGTGAAGGCACCTTTGGGAGGGTGATGCAGTGTATAGACCATCGCAGGTGTGTTAGTTGTATACCAACGGTTACTCTGTACCCTTTCTTCTTGATTTTCATGTGCAAGTGTCTTTCAGTCTTGCTTGGATTAGAATGTTGGTATTAGATATGCACATTTTCGCTCCTTTAAATGAACTACATTGTGTATTTTCTAGGGCTTAATTATTTTTTTTTTTTTACATCTTTAAGGAGTTATGTGTGTGGTTTTAGACCAAAAACCAGTTCTTTTGTTTTGCAGTTCCTTGAAAAAAAAAAAGATGGTTGTAAAGTTCTGTTTGAAACAGTTGGTTTTCGGTTTTCTCTAATCTGATTTGGTAAAAGATTTTTGAGTTGGCCAATCCCAAGTAAGAAGTCAGTCAGGTGTATTTACAGCCGTGGACAAAATTGTTGGTACCCCTCTGTTAATGAAAGAAAAACCCACAATGGTCACAGAAATAACTTGAATCTGACAGAAGTGGTAATACATAAAAATTCTGTGAAAATTAACCAATGAAAATCAGACAATGCTTTTGAATTGTGGTTCAACAGAATTACTTTTAAAAACAAACTCATGAAACAGGCCTGGATAAAAATGATGGTACCCCTAGAAAAGATTGAAAATAATGTGACCATAGGGACATGTTCAACCAAGATGTGTCCTCTAATTAACATCACAGGTGTCTACAAACTTGTAATCAGTCAGTCGGCCTATTTAAAGGGTGACAAGTAGTCACTGTGCTGTTTGGTGGCATGGTGTGTACCACACTAAACATGGACCAGAGGAAGCAAAGGAGAGAGTCGTCTCAGGAGATTAGAAAGAAAATTATAGACAAGCCTGTTAAAAGTAAAGGCTATAAGACCATCTCGAAGCAGCTTGATGTTCCTGTGACTACAGTTGCACATATTATTCAGAAATTTAAGATCCACGGGACTGTAGCCAACCTCCTTGGACGTGGCCACAGGAGGAGACGGATAATACGAATGGTAACAAAAGAGCCCAGAACAACCTCTAAACACATTCATGGTGAGCTCCAAGGTCAAGGTACATCATTGTCAGATCGCACCATCCGTCATTGTTTGAGCCAAAGTGGACTTCATGGGAGACGACCAAGGAGGACACCACTGTTGAAAACAAATCATAAAAAAGCCAGAATGGAATTTGCCAAACTGCATGTTGACAAGCCACAAAGCTTCTGGGAGAAAGTCCTATGGACAGACGAGACAAAACTGGAACTTTTTGGCAAGGCACATCAGCTCTGTGTTCACAGATGCAAAAATGAAGCATACCAAGAAAAGAACACTGTCCCTGCTGTGAAACATGGAGGAGGTTCTGTTATGCTGTGGGGCTGCTTTGCTGCATCTGGCACAGGGTGTCTTGAATCTGTGCAGGGTACAATGAAATCTCAAGACTATCAAGGTATTCTAGACAGAAATGTGCTGCCCAGTGTCAGACAGTTTGGTCTCAGTCGCAGGTCATGGGTCTTGCAACAGGATAATGACCCAAAACACACAGCTAAAAACACCCAAGAATGGCTAAGAGCGAAACATTGGACTATTCTAAAGTAGCCTTCTATGAGTCCTGATCTAAATCCTATTGAACATCTGTGGAAGGAGCTGAAACATGCCGTCTGGAGAAGGCACCCTTCAAACCTGAGACAACTGGAGCAGTTTGCTCATGAGGAGTGGGCCAAAATACCTGCTGAGAGGGACTTCCGGTCTGGACACCATGGTGATAGCAGCTTAACGCTGACGCTCCAAGACCCCATCCGTGAAAATATCTTGAAAATCAGATTTAACGGATTTTTGGAAGAGTGAAAATCAAAAGACAAAGTCATTATGCCTAAAGGAAAGCAGAAGAGATCGACATTTGCCAAGCCAAGACGCACATCGGCCGGAGAATCTGACCTGGAGGACATCCACTCGGAAACAGAGGAGCTGAATGAGGCTAGCAACATGGTTAGCTTAAAAACGATAATTCAAGAATTAAGAGAATTTCGCCGAGTGTTGGGCCGAATTTCGTGAAATTAAAGACGAAATAAAAAGGACAAACAACAGAGTGGACCAGGCTGAGGACCGAATCATGGAAGCAGAGGAAAGAATAAAAGGGCTGGAAGAAACCGTGCTGGATTTACTTAAACGACAGACAAGACTGGAGGCTAAGCTAACCGACCAAGAAGGAAGACTAAGAAGAGCCAACATAAGAATTCATGGTCTGAAAGAAGGAGTCGAGGACGGTTTCACCACAATGGCTGCATGCGTGGAATCCATACTGAGAGAGAAGTTGGAAATTCCCCAATCCACCGACTTGAAGATAGAAAGGGCGCACCGTTCATTAACCCCAAGGCCGTCGGCGGAAGCGCCTCCACGATCGGTGGTGGTGAAGTTTTCCAACTTCAGAACAAAAGAAGAGGTTTTGAGACTGGCTTGGCAGAAAAAAGGATTTATGCACCAAGAAAGAAAAGTTTTTGTGGAGCACGACTACGCCCCGGAGGTCCTTAAAAAGCGTCGGGAATACAACGACGCTAAAAAGGTAGTAAGAGAGAAGAAACTGCGCTTTCAAACTCCATTTCCGGTGAAGCTGAGGGTTTTTTACGGGGAAGAGACGTGTCTCTACAACTCGGCGGAAGAAGCAACCAGGGATATGGTGAGAAGAGGGCTCCCGGTAACGGTGTATAAACCCGCAGTAGACCCGATCGAAAGAATCAAGGCTCAAACGTGGTGCACACAGAGACCCTCAAAATCCACGGGCCAGCAGCGGGAAACCCAGCGCCAGGGCTATAAGGAAAAACTGAGCGCTTTCAGGAGGGAATAACGATATTTTTAGTCAATCTGCCCATCCAACCCTCCTCCTACAAGGTAACAAACATTAAAGGAGATGCAGAATCAGCAAGTGGTAAAACATTTCATGGAACAGTCATAATATTAGAAACAAGTAAGTCTTTTAAAAAAACAAAACAAAACTTGTTGAAATACAAATGTGACAATGAACCACATGAACTCTCCACACTAACAAATACTATATTAACGTGATTGCTTGCTGTGACGGTGGTGGGAGGTTGCGCACAATTTCATAGGGTATAGGCATAAAAAAAAAAAAAAATCATTACAAGTTCGGATTGGGATCTGAAATTCACGTTAAAAACATGGGACAACTTACAGGGGTAAGAGAGGGCCCTCAACACGTAACAGAGTTTGAGGAATTTCCCCCAGAGCCAACACACCAGCAAGGCTCTTCTAAGGTCACTAAAAAGACCTCAGCTCAGGAAGATCTTTTGACAGTGTTTTGTTTTAAAGTTTTATATACTATGTTTTTAATGTTTTTTATGTTCTTAATGTTCTTTCAGTTTCTGAGTAGCATAAAAGAGGGCCACTACACTGTTATACTAAATAAGACAATACAATGGAGAAACAGGGTGTAACCAAAATAATCTCATATAATGTAAAAGGGATCCTGAATCCAGTTAAAAGATCCAAGATTCTTGGCAAAATGAAAAAAGACAAAGCAGGAATAATATTTTTACAGGAAACCCACCTAACAGACTTGGAGCACACTAAACTTAATAGACAAGGGTTTAAACTGATCTCTTCATCCTCATATAAGTCAGGGAGGAGGAGGGGGGTAGCGACATTGATCTCAACCAAAATTATGTTTGAAAAAAAATTCAGAACACAAAGATAAAGAAGGAAGATTTAGCATGGTACTTGGTCGGCTAGAGGGAGAAGATATCACCCTGCTGAATGTATATGCACCTCCAGGGGCTAACTGGAAATTTTATAAAAATGTATTTGACCTAATGATAACTAAAGTCAAAGGTTTAGTGATATGTGGTGGAGACTTCAGTCTAAGACTGAACCCATACTGGGATGCATCAGGTAATTCTCCACATCAAAATAACACTCAAAGTAGAAAAACTCAGATGCTACTAAAAGAAATGGGAATCTGTGACGTGTGGAGGGTACTCAACCCCAGTGTAAAAGATTATACATTTTACTCAGCACCACATTTATCATACTCAAGGATTGACTATTTTTTTATGTTTAATAGAGACATTGGAAGAGTAAAAACATGTAAAATAGGACTGATGGATCTCTCTGACCACAGTCCGATCTATATGGACTTAAATATCCAAAAATACACAAATAATACATTTTCTTGGAGGTTAAATTCAAATGTGCTGAAAGGACCACTGAAAGATGAATTGGAATCAGATATTCTCAGATATTTGGAAGAAAATGATAATGGAGAAGTATCCCCTTTAATACTGTGGGACGCATGCAAGGCTGTAATAAGGGGAAAGATTATCGCAAAACTGGCAACCCAAAAGAAACTGAGACAAGAAAAACTAATCACATTAGAGTCAGAACTTAAGAAACTAGAAAAAGAGCACAAAGACACACTCATTCTAATGACTCGCTCAAAATTAAGGAAATAAAAAAACAAATAAACGAGATCTACACAACAGAAATCCAGAAGAAACTTACATTTCTGAAACAAAAATACTATGAAACAGGTAGCAAATCGGCAAAATTAATAGCCTACAAATTGAGGAAACAACAAACGGAGAGAGAAATCTACAAAATCAGAGACCCATTATCAAAGGAAATAAAATTTAGAATTCAGGAAATTCTTAAAAGCTTTGAGAATTACTACAAGAACTTATACTCCCTCAAAAAACAAAAACGCATCCGAAGCCTTCCTAAATACATTAAATCTTCCCCAACTTACTGAGTCACAAACTAAAACACTACTGTCAGAAATACAACCTAAAGAATTAGAAAAAGCAATTATGAAACTTAAAGCTAACAAATCCCCAGGAGCAGATGGCTATACAGCAGAGTGGTACAAAACCTTTAAACAGCAACTATCTCCTCTCCTCCTGAAAACATTTAACTATGCCCTCCACACAGGGGAAATCCCCCCCCTCCTGGAGAGAAGGGGTCATTGCAGTCATACCTAAACCTGAAAAGGATAAACTAGACTGCTCCAACTACAGACCAATCAGTGTGTTAAATCAGGACTATAAACTTTTTACCGCTATTCTTGCCAAAAGGTTAGAAAATATACTGACAGACTTAATTCATTTAGACCAGGGGTCTGCAACCTTTGCCAGCCGAAGAGCCGTTTTGCCCGTCTCTGACTAAAACAGACGTGGCTGAGAGCCGCAACGGCAATTTGACCTTTGAAATAAAGATTATGCTGCTTATAAAGTTTTTTATATACTGTACATAGCTCTGAATATTATGTGGCATTAATGAATTCCTACTACAGCAGTGGGAAAAAACTGCTTATAGCTTCATTTATATAGCTTCATTCATGAAATAGATGTTAGATATATATTATAAATTGTTGTGTGCTGAAAAATAAATTTCTGAATATCTGACCATAATTTTTGCATAGTTTTAATTATCAGCACATTCATAAATTGTTTAAATCTGAAAAATATCACCCATCTCCTACTTTCAACAGTGATCACACAGCTTTAGTTCCTGATATTTTCATAAATTAGAGATGAAAGTTTTATTTAGAAGAAGCTACTTTTCATCCTGTTTCCTCATAATGCTCCTTGTTCAAATGTATTAATATAATATAAATCTGTATCCTTCACTTGTTCTCCAGACTCTCAATTTGACAACTAGTGGATTGGTTGTGGGTGGCGCGGTGGCGAAGTTGTTAGCACTGCGGCAGCACAGCAACTCATCCTTGGCCGGGGGATCCTGGGTTCGATCCCAGCCCCCGACCAACAGTGATCTGTGTGGAGTTTGCATGTTCTCCCCGTGTCTGCGTGGGTTTACTCCGGGATTTCTCCAGTTTCCTCCCACATGCCAAAAACATGCATGTTAGGTTAATTGGCATCAACTGGGGATTCTAAATTGTCCTTAGGTCTGACTGTGAGAGTGAATGGTTGTCTGTCTCTCTGTGTTGGCCCTGCGATGGACTGGCGATCTGTCCAGGCCCTTTTGACACTTAAAATGAAATAACACTGCATATAATGTTTTTTCCCCTTTATGCTATGTATAAACAAACTATAATGTGTTGCATTTATGAAATCAGGGAACTCCTGCAGAGAAAACAAAATTACATTTCTGCATGCAACAAAAACATTTTGAACTCCGAAAAAAAAAAAGACATTGGGTTGAAGGTTGACATTGGGTTGAAAGGAGAGTGCTTTTTCTAGCACTGATGACTCCTGATCCTTCGATAAAAATCTCATAATGCCACTGAAAACAATACCGAAAGCTCAGAATTCCAACACGAACCAGCGATGTGATTTGGGGTTGGGGAAATTATCTGAAAATTCAGCAGGGGGTCTGGGGGACATAGTCCCCCAGCGGGGTCCGGGGTGGGATGGGGGCAAAGCCCCCCGAAGCTCCTGGGTTTTTATGATGTTTAAGTACCAGAACTGTGCTTAAATGACATAAAACAAACAGCTGAATGCCACTTATTACTGTATAATATTGACTTATGTTCCAAGAAGATAGCATTCCTAAAATATTCCAACAAGCATTATCCATCACATGCTTTAACACTTGATCAAATCAAAATCAGTTAATTTTATCTGTTCCATAATAGAAATAAAATTCCAACATACCATTACTTTTTATAATTTCAGCATTCATTTCAGATCACCAGTTTCAATCTCCATTGAGACTTGAGCAGTTCATTTTGCACAATCACTGATGTAGCCAAGTCTTAGAAATATTCAAAAGTTATGAGTCAATATCCACTGTGCACTGTCAATTTCAAACTGTTTGGAATCATAAAAGGGGATGGTTAACTTTTATTACCATTTAATCTCTCGCGCCAGCCCAGCTCATACAGCCGTTGTAGAGTTAATGACTCTCCACCTGGCCATATCGATTACCGGTGGCCATACGTCACTTCCGGTCCTGCCTGAAAGGGCGCAGCTTCACTGTGTTCGTGGACCACAAGCCGCTAACGTACTTAACGTACTTTATCTTCCTGGAAGATAAAATAAAGCGGAATTCGGCGAATTAACAGAAAATCACATCCCTGAGAACACGCCGCCATGAATCTTTAAAAAAGCATACAACGAGCCATTTGCTTGGTCCAATCGTTTGCAACTATCCAATCGCAGGGCTGTCAAGCTACTTCAATACAGCAGTAGCTTGAACACAACACATCCGGGTTATCGCGGGAGACGACTTCCGACTTCGTGTTGATTTTTCGCTGACGGTGATTAAACTTTAACACATTTTTTTTTAGATTTTACAAGATCACCATAATCTTCAAATTTAGAATTACATTTTAAAAACTAATGAACTAAAATAAAATACATTTTAATTAAATACTCATTATTTATTTTCCAAAGCCACAGGGAGCCGCAGCAGAGGGATGAAAGAGCCGCGGGTTGCCGACCCCTGATTTAGACCAAACAGGTTTTATAAGACAAAGACAGACACAAGATAACATTAGACGCACTTTACACATAATTCATCATATAAAAAAATATAATTTAAATGCAGCCATATTGGGATTAGATGCTGAAAAAGCATTTGATTCGGTTGACTGGTCTTTCCTATATAGAATCTTATCCAGTTTCAATTTTCATAATAACTTCATTAGAACTATCCAGGCATTATATAAAAAACCAACAGCTAAAATAAGGATTAACGGTAAATTATCATCATCTTTTGAACTGGAAAGAGGATGTCGTCAGGGCTGCCCCTTGTCTCCACTGCTCTTTGCAATCTTCATAGAACCTCTGAGCCAATGGATAAGACAGAATCAAAAAATTCAAGGTATTACACTTGGTCAGAAGGAACATAAAATAGCACCCTTTGCCGATGACATCTTAATATACCTGGGGCAGCCGGACACCTCTTTTCCAGAACTAATCTCGGTTTTTTCAGAGATGGAGAGTTATCGGGGTACGAATTAACATGCATAAAACCCAAATTTTAACATTCAACTGTGACCCAAATCAATATTTACTAAGCAAACTCAAAACTAACTGAGATGGAATCTATGAAATATCTGGGGGTCAATATCCCGAAACAACTCAACAAAATTATAACACTAAACTGTGATCCACTGATGGCAAAAATAAAATCTGATCTAGCAAGATGGAATATGATTACTATACTTGGGTACTGCACAAAGAATTGAAGCAGTCAAAATGAATATACTTCCACGTCTTCTATACCTTTTCCAAACTATACCGGTAGAACCTCCCAAAAAAACATGGCAAGAACTGGACAGAAGGATCTCAAGATTCATATGGCAGGGCAAGAGACCAAGAATCAGGTATAGAACCCTACAGCTAAACAAAGACAAAGGTGGGCTCACGCTGCCAAATATCAGGGACTATTTTAAAGCCGCACAAATTAAAACTTTAATAGAGATATGTAAGCCAGTCTACACTGCATAATGGAAGGAGATGGAATGCCAAATAACAAGTGACATTCCCCTACAGGCGATAATAGGGAACAATGCCTTACCTAAACTTTTGAATAACACTAACCCGTGGATAGAGACCCTGCTAAAAATTTGGTTTAAGATAGTCAGAGAGAATCAAACTAAAGAAACCTATCGATTATTGCAATGGATTTCCTATGATCAGGACTTTACTCCTAATAAAACAGACACTAGATTTAAAAAGTGGAAAGAGAACGGACTGATAAAATATTACGATTTTTTTAAAGGGCAAACTTTAAGAAGTTTTGGAGATTTGAAAAAACAAGGTCTAGTAAATCAAGACCTTTACAGGTTCTTTCAGCTTAGACACCACATAAACAAAATACTTAAACAGGAGGATTTGGAAAGGGCCCAGTCAGGTGTTCTGAAGGTTTTCTTAATGGCATATAAAGGGATCCCAGGGATCAGATACATTTCTAAAATATACCATGGTCTTCAAGACTTAAAAGGAGACAACACCTCATATATAAAAGAGAGATGGGGAAAAAGAGGGGAATTTCACTTTACAACTGGAAATATGGGAAAAGCTAAATAACAATGGAAAATTACTCATCCCTGCAGTGGAGAGAATTTGGATGGAAAAATTTGGTAAGATTTTTCAGAACACCTGCACAAAACAAATTTACTCGTAAGGGGTTGAATTGTTGGTGCTTGTGTGGTGAAGAGACTGCAAATCATTTTCATGTGTTTTGGTCATGCCCAGTTATCCACCAATATTGGACCAATGTACAGACAATATTGGGGAAAATATTCAAAGTAACAGTTCCCTTTTCTTTGGTAACTTTGTATTTGGGTTTACTACCGGAATCACTGGAAAGATGAGGGGAAAAATACTTATTCACTGTTTTAATATTGGCAAGTAAAAAAGCTCTAACAAAAAAATGGATGTTGAAAGACTGTCCTACACCTGAAGATTGGATTTACGTGATTCAGGACATTTATTCGATGGAAAAATTGACATTTGCACTGAGACAGGACATGGATGGGTTCTTGAACTTTTGGCAACCCTGGAACGCATATGTGTCTTCCATCAGATCTAATCTTTGACAAATACCATTTCAATAATGGCACCGCTCTTTGCTCCAACGCTACTCAGATGCTCTTTTATTTTTCTGCTCTTTTGTTTTTGTTTTTGTTTTTTCTGTTTTTTTTTTTTTTTGTTCCTCTAATTTCTCTTTTTCTTTCACTTAAAAAAAGGGTGTTGTAATAATGTTTTTCCAATGTTGTCAAAAAACAAAAAAGGGGGAACATGTGATGAAAATGTAAATGCAATGCTGTAATGACATGTATACCCTTTACAAAAACTTAAAAAAAATAAAAATAAAAAATAAAATACCTGCTGAGAGGTGCAGAAGTCTCATTGACAGTTACATAAATCATTTGATTGCAGTGATTGCCTCAAAAGGTTGTGCAACAAAATATTAAGTTAAGGGTACCATCATTTTTGTCCAGGCCTGTTTCATGAATTTGTTTTTTAAAATAATTCTGTTGAACCACAATTCAAAAGCAATGTCTGATCTTCATTGGTTAATTTTCATAGACTTTTTATTTATTACCATTTTTGTCAGATTCAAGTTATTCCTGTGACCATTGTGGGTTTTTCTTTCATTAACAGAGGGGTACCAACAATTTTGTCCACGTGTGTATGCTTTAGATAGCTGCAGGGTCTGTGTCACTGATTCGACACAAAGTGAGTTGGGGCATACTTCTTTTAACTATCTGGAGCTGTCGGTGGGAAGTTTTCCTGTCACGTAAATAAGATTAACATTAAAGCTGCTGCTTTTTTATAGAGACTTAGGGACAGATTTACTCAGGCAGCGCAAATTAGCGAGTGTGCAATTTAGGCAGAGCGCCTAAGGGAGTGGCCAATTTTTGCCAGTGATCTACTAACAACACGCCAAATTATGAACACAGACGCAGGGACTTCATTTCAATAATGACCATCTATCCACCAAGAGCCCCGCAAAATTGCACACAGGCACAGCTGATGAGGAAGTGGGTCATCAACACAGGCACAGCCAGTTGGGAGGACCATAATGTATAAAGGTTTTTTAAAGCATTTGTTTAAGCGCAGACCCCACTAAAATAGGTTATTTTTGTTTGTCATATCTCAAAATTTAGATTTTCATTTAACATGGCAGACTCCTTTGTTTGTTTAATATGTATAAATGACGCATTTGTATCTAATTTAAAATAGAACTACTCATGCATAAATTGATTATTTAACCAACTTGTTTATTTTATTGACACTAGAATCATCAAGATGGTCTGATGGAGACTCTGGGGTTTTATTCTGTGAATGACTTTGTTTTAACAAAATCTACAGGTCTCCCAGTTCACAACTTTTTATAAATGCTACCGAGTTATGGTTTTGCAATTTCAGGGGACGTTTCTCTAGATCTATGTGCTCTTTTTGTTAATAATCTCGTTGTTTTCCTCCTATATTGTGTATCCTGAACTGGCAGAGAGAAATAGAGAGAAGAGGGAACTGAATTACCGTTTTATGCACAGCAAAAAGAACTACTGTAAATATAGAAATATGAATAGATAAAAAAACGAAGAAAATTGACAGTGTGGAAGATTTTGTTTCAAGAGCGAGGGGGAGCTGATAGAAGAGGAAAACTCCAGAGTCCGAGTCTGAACCTCTGCAGAAAAGAAAAAAGTCACTATCGGCTGACACCATCTAGATGTCCACTGCAGGTAGAAAGGGCTCCTACAATTGTGTGAAAAAGTGTTTGCCCTTTCCCGATTTCTCATTTTTTTTGTATGTTTGTCACACTTAGATATTTCAGATCATCAAGCAAATTTAAATATTAGACAAAGATAAAACAAGTAAACACAAAATGCAGTTTTTAAATGAAGGTTTTTATTATTAAAGGGAAAGAAATCCAAACCTACATGACCCTATGTGGAAAAAGTGATTGCCACCCCCCTCCCCCGTTAAAACATAAATTAACTGGTTTATCACAGCTTTGGAAAGCTGAGTTTAATTTCTCTAGCCATACCCAGGCGTGATTACTGCCACACCTGTTCTCAATCAAGAAATCACTTGAATAGCTTAAATAGGACCTGCCTGACAAAGTAAAGTAGACCAAAAGATCCTCAAAAGCTAGATATCATGCTGCGATCCAAAGAAATTCAGGAACAAATGAGAAACAAAGTAATTGAGATCTATCAGTCTGGTAAAGGTTATAAAACCATTTCTAAAACTTTGGGACTCCAGCGAACCATGGTGAGAGCCATGATCCACAAATGGCGAAAACATGGAACAGTGGTGAACCTTCCCAGGAGTGGCCAGCCAACCAAAATTACGCCAAGAGCACAGTGACGACTCATCCAAGAGGTCACAAAAGACCTCACAGCAACTTCCAAGAACTGCAGGCCTCACTTGCCTCAGTTGAGGTCAGTGTTCATGATTCCACCATAAGAAAGAGACTGGGCAAAAATGGCTTGCATGGGAGAGTTCCAAGACGAAAACCACTGCTGAGCAAAACGAACATGAAGGCTTGTCTCTGTTTTGCCAGAAAACATCTTGATGATCCCCCAGACTTTTGGGAAAATACTCTGTGGATTGACGAGACAAAATTTGAACTTTTTGGCATAAAAGTAACACAGCATTTCAGAAAAGGAACATCATACCAGCAGTAAAATATGGTGGTGGTGGTAGTGTGATGATCTGGGGCTGTTTTGCTGCTTCAGGACCAGCAAGACTTGCTGTGATAAATGGAACCATGAATTCTGCTGTCTACCAAAAAATCCTGAAGGAGAATGTCGGGCCATCTGTTCGTGACCTCAGGCTGAAGCACACTTGGGTTCTGCAGCAGGACAATGATCCAAAACACACTAGCAAGTCCACCTCTGAATGGCTTAAGGAAAACAAAATGAAGACTTTGGAGTGGCCTAGTCAAAGTCCTGACCTTAATCCAATTGAGATGCTGTGGCATGACCTTAAAAAGGCAGTTCATGCTCGAAAATCCTCCAATGTGGCTGAATTACAACAATTTTGCAAAGATGAGTGAGTCAAAATTCCTCGACAGCACTGTAAAAGACTCATTGCCTGTTATCGCAAACCCTTGATTGCAGTTGTTGCTGCTACGGGTGGCCCAGCAAGTTAGTCGGATTAGGGGGCAATCACTTTTTCACACAGGGCCATGTAGGTTTAAATTTTTTCCCCCTTAATCATAAACACCTTCATTTAAAAACTGCATTTTATGTTTATGTTATGCAAGGACAGCTTCAGGAAGAAGATGGAGGACAAGCTGCAACAGAGTGACATCGGCGGGGTCTGGAGAAACCTTAAAACCATCTCTGGGCTCCAGAATACCTCCCCCCAGGCCACGGGAGGCAGGGAGTGGGCGAACAGTCTGAACCTGTTTTTTAATAGGTTTGACCAACCGCCCTCCCCCCCGACTGCACAACAACCACTGCTGCCTCTAAAGACATCGAGTCCTGCTGCCCACACCCCACTCCACCAACACCCCCCCCACACTCCCAGCACACAGCCCCCCAACATGACCCTCACTAAGACCCAGGTGAGGACGGAGCTGAGGAAGATCAAGGCGAGGAAGGCCTCGGGACCGGACGGCATCAGCGCGAAGCTCCTCAAGTCCTGTGCAGACCAGCTGTGTGGGATTGTGGAGCACATCTTCAACCTGAGCCTGAAACTGGGGAGGGTACCACAGTTGTGGAAAACATCTTGTGTGGTACCTGTACCAAAGACTTCCACCCCAAAGACCTGAACAGCTACAGACCAGTGGCCCTGACGTCTCACATGATGAAGACCCTGGAGAGACTGCTCCTTGCTCACCTCCGCCCCCTGGTGGGACCAGCGATGGATCCACTCCAGTTCGCCTATCAGCATGGCATTGGGGTGGAGGATGCAGTGATCTTCCTCCTTTACCATTCTCTGTCCCACCTGGAGAAGCCCGGGAATGCGGTAAGGATCATGTTCTTTGACTTCTCCAGTGCTTTCAGCACCATCCAGCCGATGATCCTGAAGGACAAGCTGCTGTGCGCAGGGGTGGACCAGCACCTGTCATCATGGATCCTGGACTACCTCACTATCCGGCCACAGTTTGTGAGAACCCGGGACTGTGTGTCCGACATGATCATCGGTAGCACGGGGGCCCCCCAGGGAACGGTTTTGGCTCCCTTACTGTTCATCCTTTATACTGCGGACTTCTCACACAACACAACACACTGCCATCTACAGAAGTTCTCTGACTACTCTGCGGTTGTCGGCCTAATCTCCAACGGAGATGAAGCTGAGTACAGAGGACTTATCCAGGACTTCGTGGACTGGTGCCATCGGAACTGCCTCCAGATCAACGCGAGGAAAACTAAGGAGCTGGTGGTGGACTGCCGCAGGCAAGGACAACCCCTCACAGCACCAGTAAACATACAGGGAACAGACATTGAGATGGTGACATCCTACAAGTACCTGGGTGTTCATCTGAACAATAAACTAGACTGGTCACACAATACCGATGCACTCTACAAGAAGGGACAGCGCAGGCTGTTCCTACTGAGGAGACTCAGGTCTTTTGGTGTACAAGGGGCTCTGCTGAAGACATTCTACGACACGGTGGTGGCATCAGCCACCACTTTTGGAGTGGTCTGCTGGGGCAACAGCATTACAGCAGCCGATAAGAAGAGACTGAACAAACTGATCAAGGAAGCTAGCTCTGTCCTGGGGCAACGCCTTGACCCAGTGGAGGAGATAGGAGAGAGAAGGATGGTGGCTAAACTGTCATCTCTTCTGGAGTCCCGAGTCCCACCCTATGCAGGACATACTGAACGCACTGAGGAGCTCATTTAGCAGCAGACTACATCATCCTAGGTGCGCAACCGAGAGGTTTCGCAGGTCCTTCCTACCTACGGCTATCAGACTGTATAACCTAAGCAGGTCTGCTTGCAGAGATAGCAAAAAAACGTGACAACCTAATAGTATTGAATGCAAAAGACGCAATAGACTTACACAGTGGTCCCCTCCAGTATACAACTAGGACAATATAAGTTGCTACGGAGGGTGACAATATGTATGGGTACATATTCATACTATGTAGGATAACTAAGTAGACGGTTATGCTGTTTATTCCATCTAGCTACAATGCTCCGCACTGTGTGTATATATATTTATATATTTATGTGTACATATGTATATTCGCTGCTCTTGTTTTTTTTCTTGTCTTTTTGATTGTTGCTCTGTGTGTTGCTGTCCCTGTGCTGTTGCAATCCTGGAATTTCCCCATTGTGGGACTAATAAAGGCTTATCTTACTTGTGTTATCTTTGTCTAATATTTAAATTTGTTTGATGATCTGAAATATTTAAGTGTGACAAACATACAAAAAAAAAGGAGAAATCAGGAAGGGGGCAAACACTTTGTCACGCCACTGAATATCTTATTCAATCATCAGGTGCAGATGAATTAAGACAAAGCTTTTTTTGGGCGTTAAATCCTGGCGCATTTACAGTATCTCACAAAACTGAGTACACCCCTCACATTTTTGTAAATATTTTATTATATTTTTTCATGGAACAACACTGAAGCGATGTCACTTACACAATACAATATCAGTACAATACAATATCAAGTAGTCAGTGTACAGCTTGTATAACCGTGTAAATTTGCTGTCCCTTCAAAATAACTCAACACACAGCCATTAATGTTTAAACTGCTGGCAACAAAAGTGAGTACATCCCTAAGTGAAAATGTCCAAATTGTGCCCAATTAGCCGTTTTCCCTCCCCGGTGTCATGTGACTCGTTAGTGTTACGTGTGACTGTGGAGCAGGTGTGCTAAATTTGGTGTTATTGCTCTCACACTCTCTCATACTGGTCACTGGAAGTTTAACATGGCACCTATGGCAAAGAACTCTCTGAGGATCTGATAAAAAGAATTGTTGCTCTACATAAAGATGGCCTAGGCTATAAGAAGATTGCCAACACCCTGAAACTGAGCTGCAGTACGGTGGCCAAGACCATACAGCAGTTTAACAGGACAGGTTCCTCTCAGAACAGGCCTTGCCATAATCAACTAAAGAAATTGAGTGCACGTGCTAAGTGTCATATCCAGAGGTTGTCTTTTGAAAACAATTCAACTCAGCTTTATTTATATAGCACCATTTCACAACTACAATCATCTCATAGCACTTTCAACAGTAGGGGAAACCCCCACAATTGCAGAAAGACCCCAGCAATCAGGCGATCCCCTGTGAGCAAGCACTTGGCGACGGTGGAGAGGAAAAACTCCCTGCTGCAACTGGCTGGGGGGTGAGGGGATAGAGAAGAAGAAGAAAAAAACAGACATGTAGAGAGCAAACAGCACAATGGGGACTCAATCTATGGGAGAGAACAAACAGATGTTAATGACCAGCAAAAATATTTCATTGAGAGTGAAGAAAGGAGTGAAGCCCAGCGCATTGTTGGAGGTCCCCCGGCTGTCTAAACCTATTAGCAGCATAACTAAGAGAGGGTTCAGGGGCTCATGATCCCACCCTAATTATAGGCTATATCAAAAAGAAAGGTTTTAACCCTATTCTTAAAAACAGAGATCGAGTCTGACTCCCAAATCCAGATTGGCAGCTGGTTCCACAGGAGAGGAGCTTGATAACTGAAGGCTCTGCCTCCCATTGTACTTTTGGAGATTCTAGGTATTACAAGTAATCCTGCATGTTGGGAGCGTAGTGCTCTGTTAGGATAACAGGGTAGTATAAGATCTTTTAAATAAAAAGGGTCCTGATTATTTAGAGCTTTGTAAGTGAGAAGAAGGATTTTAAACTTAATTCTAAACTCTATGGGAAGCCAATGAAGGGAGGCCAGAACTGGAGAGATATGATCTCTCTTTCTAGTACCTGTTAAAACGCTTGCTGCAGCATTTTGGATCAGCTGAAGACTTTTTAAAGATGTTTTAGGACAACTTGATAATAAAGAGTTACAATAATCTAATCTAGAGCTAACAAAAGCGTGGATTAGTTTCTCAGCATCACTCTGAGACAAGATGCTCCTAATCTTGGCAATATTAACCCTAGAACACTAACGTAGGGTGATTTTCACCCGATGTTAATGGAGATGCTAGTGTTACTAGCTTTAATATTAGTGTTCTAGGGTTAAGCAAATGATAGAAGGCAGTCTTAGAAACAAGTTTAATATGTGAATTAAAAACAGATCTTGATCAAAAATAACTCCAAGGTTCCTCACAGAACTATTAAGAGAAAGAGTAACCACATCCAACCTAAGAGTTTGATTTGGAAAGGTATTTCTAAGGTTTTTTGGACCAACTAGAATGACTTCAGTCTTATCTGAATATAACAGCAGGAAATTACAAGTCATCCAAACTTTGATCTCCTTAAGACAGGCCTCTAACTTGGCTAATTGATTACAATCATCTGGTTTCATTGACAGGTATAATTGTGTGTCATCTGCATAACATTGAAAATGTATCCAGTGCTTTCTAATAATGTTGCCTAGCGGAAGCATATATAAACTAAAAAGAACAGGGCCTAGTGTAGGGAGCTTGAAATGAAGAAGCGGTGTGATTTTATAAATCAAGTTTTATTATCAGCTTCCAGTCCCTAACATGTCTCATCTCGATGCAGAAGCAGAATAAGAGAGGTCGAGTGCAGTCAGACCTTCATACTTATACCCACACTCAACAAAAGACATTGCATATCAAAGCTGACATCCCGCATTAGCGTAATCCCTCTCCATTGTCCTCTCTCTCCTCCACCTGACCCTGGGTGGTCAGGAAGTTCGATCAGGTCTCCACCGCTGCGACTCCGTCTGCTCCTTGATCTTCGCCGGTGGTCGAGACCTCTTGTCCTGCTCTGAGACGTGAGGTCATTCTACATATGCAATCTCTAAACATTCCACTTATGTCTATACATATGTAGGTATGGATATATGAATAATATAAGCCACAGCGCCCCCCCAAACATCTAAGAAAAGGACAATCAAATTAAGTTTACAGCTTAAGATAACATCCATGACACATTATACTGTTATACATCTCGACAGGAAAAAGGAAAAAATATCTTCGGCAGTCATGTTAACCTTCAAGTTATGCAGCATGATCCTGTTAAAAATTCAGTGGTAACAACAGTATAATTAATGTCACAAGTCAGCCTTAAAACTGCAACGGCACAATCCGACAACATAGTTAGCAACTCTTTGTCAATTTTACATCAGTCTATGTGTCGACTGGGTTTTAATCTTCTCCCGAATCTGCTGTAGGCCCGCTTTGGCATCCTGGCGGGACCGTCCTGTAAGGGATCTGCAGCTTGGGGAGGAGAGTGGTTATTTGTTCCCTGCAGGGGGGCTGAGTCTTTTCTCTTGGGGGGTCTACCCCGCCGAGGCGCTCTCGCCACCCGTGCAGGCTCGTCGCTCAACAAGAAAGCAGGTTTAAGTCTGTCAATGCTGACTGTTTCCTTTCTGTCCCCTAAATCAAGCACAAAATGCTTATCACCAGGTTCCAGCACTCTGTATGGTCCGTCGTACGGAGGGCGGAGGGTTGGTTTTAAAGCTTCGTGCCTAACAAAAACGAACTCGGCGTTTTTCAAAGCTTGGGGGACAAAAACCCGTGGAAAAGAGTGATGTACGGGTCCGGGGAGCGTGTCCGGTCCCGTGCTGCTTAGGGGCCTCAGGGCTGGTAGGTGCCCGGGCTCTGGATGTTCTGGTAAGAACTCACCTGGGAGCCTGAGAGGTTGTGCAAAAACTAATTCTGCCGGGGAGGCGTCTAGATCCTCCTTAGGTGCAGAACGCAACCCTAATAAAACCCAGGGAAGTTTATTCACCCAATCTGTATCCGTTAGTGAGGCCCTGAGGGCGGCCTTTAAAGACCTATGAAAACGCTCGCATAACCCATTAGCCTGAGGGTGATACGCAGTGGTGCGATGAATTGTCGCTCCTAAGCTGCTGGCCATGGCTGACCACAGCTCTGAGACAAATTGAGGCCCCCTATCGGACGTGATGTCCGATGGGACGCCGAAACGCGCCACCCAGTTTGTTAAAAAAAACGCGAGCGACTTCCGCGGCTGTGGTTGACGCCAGCGGGACCGCCTCCGGCCAGCGCGTGGTACGGTCTACCATTGTTAACAGGTGTGTGAACCCTTGCGACGACGGTAGTGGGCCCACGAGGTCGACGTGTACGTGGTCAAACCTCCTGGCTGGAATTCGGAAAGGTTCTAGAGGAGCTTTTGTGTGTTTGTGTATTTTGGCGTGTTGGCAAGACATGCAAGTCCTTGCCCATTCCTTTACATTTTTACGCAGGCCCGGCCAAACAAACTTCTTCGCGACCATTTTAACCAAGGCGCGCACCCCTGGGTGCGCGAGGGAGTGAACCGAGTCAAAAATGCGGCGGCGCCACGCGGCTGGAACCACCGGGCGAGGTCAGCCGGTTGACACGTCGCAGATCAGAATCAGAATAAACTTTATTGCCAAGCATGTAAAAAAACACACGAGGAACTTGACTTGACATTGGTGCGCATGCGCGCGACACAACGACACGGCAGCCATAATAGGCGCCTCATCAAACAGAGAAAGATAAGAAAGGGAGGGGAGGGAACGACACAAGGGGGGAGGAGAGAAAAAAAAAACTTCGTTATCAGAATACAGCTTATATTTAAGCAGATTATGATTACAATGAAAAAAAATCTCTCAATAGCACAGAGCAACAATCAACCACAAAAAACCAAAAGACCAAAAGTCAGAGAGAATCAGTGGATGGATGGGTGTAATTCAGTATTATGAATCAGTGTGTTCGTGTATGTTGAATGCAGGTGGGTGTTTATCAGTTACTGGAGGCAGCAAAATCTCTCCCAGCCGAGATGTTATGTCTTAGTGTCTGAAACTCGGAAGCATGTCCTTGAGGCATGGCAGATGGAAATTTCCTGAGCCAGTCACATGTCAATGAGAGTTCAGATGCAGTCCCAGTATGTTTATGAAAGAGAAGCACAATCTTCTGTTTTGTCTTAATCCAGGAGGAAAATAGACAACAGAGCGAATTCAAGGTCTGATAGACACAGATCACTCAGAGCATAGAATTTTACATCTCCAGCAATCCTGTGTTCATAATTTCCATACATAGGCTTTAAATCCATTCCTTGGAGGCACCAAAGACGACTCCAGATGTTTCCCTTCTAGAACATGGGTAAACATGTCTGGTAGAGTCCATCCCTCTACAGTGCATGCAGATGGTAATTTCCATGTTATCATTGCCGATAGTTAGTGCACTCCCCCGTCTAGTCGAATTGTTGAGAAGCAGCTATGCCGGGACCGCTTTTAATTAGCTCTTCTAGTTAATTTTTCGATACACCAGGAAAAACTCCAGAGCCAATCAGCAGAAAATCCTGTGATCCTAGCCAAACCAGGTAGATGTTTCCACATCCTCAGTCGAATCATGTAGACACATGCATTCCAATCCATGGGTCTCTCCATAGGGGCTCCCCCTGGCCCGAATTTATATAAAATGTTGTTAATCTTATTAAAGCCGCTCACCAAATCCATTCTTTTCGTTTGGTTCAAGATTCAGCCAGAAGACAGCGACGCAGACAAGACAGCAAGCTGGGATTCTCAGTTAGGGAGGGAAGGAGGGTAAAAGGGAGCAAAGAAAAAGGCGTCTGTTCTCTCTGAAGGGCAGAAGCAGATTAGGGGGGGAACACCGTCGCGCAAACCCCTTTCCTCCAGTCTTAACCCTGTTGGTCCAGACTGGAGCACGCACACGTCCGCGTCACTGCTTTGTTCCGCTGCCATGGCCGCGTAATCTATCCCTACGTGGATTGGGGCCGCGTACGCATCCGCGTTGGCCATGAGTTCTGCGGCTGCGGTAGTATAATCTGCTTCCTCGCGCTCTGGTTTGTGGTCTACGAAAGCCGTGAAACGCCGCCCTTCCAGCCAGAACTGGAAGTGGTGGATGGATAAATGAAGCGCTAGCAGCTCCCTGTCAAAAGTGCTGTATTTGCGCTCGGTTTGGTTTAAAGATTTACTAAAAAATGCTAATGGTTGCCAGGTTCCGCCATCATGCTGTTCTACGACTGCCCCTATGGCCAGGTCTGAAGCGTCTGTGGTTAACGCTATGCGGGCCGAGGGATCGGGGTGAACCAACAATGTGGCATTCGCTAGTGCACTTTTTACTTCCGCGAAGGCGCGTTCCCGCTCCGGGGTCCATTCGACCGCGTTGGAGGGCTTTTGTTTTCTGAGCGCGGCATATAGGGGCTGCATGAGTTGAGCTGCGCGGGGGAGGAAACGGTTGTAAAAATTCACCATTCCCAAAAATTCTTGTAGCGATCTGACCGTTTGTGGTCGTGGGAAATTTGCTACCGCGTGCACTTTTTCCGGCAATGGAACTGCCCCCTCTGGTGAAACTCTGTGTCCCAAAAAATCAATTTGTGACATGCCGAATCGGCATTTGGCTGGGTTGATTATTAACCCGTGCTCTTCTAGTCTCCGAAAAACTGTAGTGAGGTGTTGTTCGTGTTCTTCCTCTGACGAGCTGGCTACCAGAATATCGTCGAGGTAGACGAACGCGAAGGGGAGGTCGCGTAATACCGCGTCCATCATACGCTGAAAAGTTTGAGCAGCGCCTTTGAGGCCAAACGGCATTCGCAAAAATTCAAAAAGACCAAAAGGGGTTATTACAGCCGTTTTGGGAACGTCCTCCGGTCGAACCGGAACTTGGTGGTGGCCGCGGACCAGGTCTGTTTTAGAGAAAATGCGTGCACCCGCCAGATGTAGTGAGAAATCTTGGATGTGAGGGATTGGGTAGCAGTCGTGCGCTGTCGCATTGTTTAATCTGCGGTAATCACCGCAAGGTCTCTAAGAACCGTCGGTTTTCGGGACAATATGTAATGGTGATGCCCAAGGGCTTTTCGAGCGTCGAATAATGCCCAGTTTTTCTAGGCTGGCAAAGTCGTCGCGTGCTATGGCGAGCTTGGTCGCGTCTAAGCGCCGAGCTTTGGCGAAAACAGGTGGGCCTGTTGTGGGGATGAAGTGTTCAACCCCGTGTTTCGCTACTGTTGCTTAAAAATTGGGAACTGTGAGTGCTGGAAATTGGGTGAGGAGTTGGTCAAACTTACCTCCTGCTGTGGTGACGCTGGCCTGCACGGGTGGTGGAGAGACTCGAGCTGAGCAGGGGATAGAAGAAAATGATAGTGCATTAACCAAGCGTCTATTTGCAAGATCGACTAACAACCCATGTGCACACAAGAAATCAGCGCCCAACAAGTTAAAACTCACCGCCGCTATAATAAATGTCCACCTATAGTTGCGGCCGTGAATGGACAGAGGTAGGTTTCTTTCGCCGAAGGTGTCGATGATCGAGCCGTTAGCTGCCATCGCTCCGTTTCTACGGGGTCCCATTGCCCGGTCTGCATTGGACGGGGTGATGAAGCTCTCCTGAGCTCCAGTGTCGATGAGGAACTGTCTCCCGGAGTGTCCGTCAGTCACGTAGAGCAGCTTGTTTGTCTCGCCGAGAGCCGTAGCTGCTAAAGGTTCTGGGCTTTGGCGTTTTCCCGAGCTCTTGAAATTGCAGGGGGGCACGCATTTGTACGCCCTCTCGGCGAAACGTTGATGATAATAGCAGAGGTCGTTCCGCTTGCTGCGCCTTGGTCGCATCGCTGCCATGGTGGGCGGGCTCTGCTCTGTTGTCTGCGGTTCTCCGCTGCTCTGGGCTTCTGCGCCGAGATCTGCAGATGCTGCTGTGGCCGTCTGTTCGCCGCAGGAGTTGATGAGCCGCTGTGCTTCTCGGGCCAGTGCGCGGAAGTCCTGCTGGGTGCTGCACCGCATGTTGGCCAGGGTCCCTCTCATGTGCGACGGCAGAGTGCTGAGGAAGATATGTTGAAAGAGGAAGTTGTCATTGTCTGCCTCCCTCAGCTGCAGCATGTCCTCCATGAGGGCCATCGGTCTGTGTCCTCTGTGACCGTGAGTCGCCAGAATCCTCCCTGCTCTTTCCTCGGCCGAGGGGACGAAGCTCTCGATGAGGGTCGCCTTCAGTTCTTGGTACTTGTCGTGGGCGGGCAGTTGTTGTATCATGCTCCACGTGCATCTTGATGTGGCGGCATCGAGTCTGGCGACGATGTGGTAAAATTTTGTTTCATCCGCCGTTATCCCCGCCAGTGCAAACTGAGCCTCAGCTTGCTGGAACCACGAGCTCGGGTCGTTTTGCCAGAACTCTGGGAGTTTGACGGTGACGGCGCTTGCCTGGGCCGTCTCTGATGTGTCTGCAGGGCGAGAACGCCTTTCTTCCGTTCTCGCGGCGGGGCTGGGGACGGTGCTCGGTTGAGCCCTCTCTGACGATTCTGCTGTGGGGGAACGTCTTCCATCCGTTCCCCTGTCTGCGTTGGCGACGGCGCTTGCCTGGGTCGCCTCTGATGAGCTTGTAGCGGGAGAACGTCTTTGGTCCATCCTCACGTCTGGTCACCAATGTAGGGAGCTTGAAATGAAGAAGCGATGTGATTTTATAAATCAAGTTTTATTATCAGCTTCCAGTCCCTAACATGTCTCATCTCTATGCAGAAGCAGAATAAGAGAGGTCGAGCGCAGTCAGACCTTCATACTTATACCCACACTCAACAAAAGACATTGCATATCAAAGCTGACATCCCGCATTAGCGTAATCCCTCTCCATTGTCCTCTCTCTCCTCCACCTGACCCTGGGTGGTCAGGAAGTTCGATCAGGTCTCCACCGCTGCGACTCCGTCTGCTCCTTGATCTTCGCCGGTGGTCGAGACCTCTTGTCCTGCTCTGAGACGTGAGGTCATTTTACATATGCAATCTCTAAACATTCCACTTATGTCTATACATATGTAGGTATGGATATATGAATAATATAAGCCACACCTAGCACAGATCCCTGTGGAACTCCGTGACTGAGCTTTGAGTTGGAAGAAAACTCATTATTGACATGAACAAACTGGAACCTATCAGATAAATAAGATATAAACCACTGCAACAAAGTTTCATTAAGTCCAACATGGTGTTCTAATCTATCAAGTAGAATATTATGATTGATAGTATCAAAAGCTGCACTAAGGTCTAAAAGGACAAGTACAGACACAAGTCCATTATCAAAAGTGATAAGGAGGTCATTAATGACCTTCACTAAAGCTGTTTCAGTACTATGATGGATTCTAAACCCAGATTGAAACTCTTCAAATAAACCATTTCCCTGCAAGTGGTCAAATAATTGCATAGCAACAACTCTTTCTAAGATTTTTGAAATGAAAGGCAGATTAGAGTTTGGTCTATAGTTAGCTAAAACTCCTGGATACAGCGTTGGCGTTTTGAGTAAGGGTTTAATTACAGCAGTTTTAAAAGCCTGTGGTACATGGCCTAATGTTAATGAAGTCTTGATTATTTGAAGACTAGAGCTACCAATAAATGGGAAGACTTCTTTAAATAACCTGGTAGGAATAGGGTCTAAAAGACAAGTTGAAGGCTTGGATGAGGAAATTATTTTATCCAACTCTAAACGCTCAATTGGGAGTAAACTCATCCAAACAGATATCAATTGAAGGAGTTGTAGTAGTTACTGTATTTAAGTTAACGGTGGGAAGAATCTGATTGATTTTATCTCTGATGGATGAAATTATTGATAAAGTTCACAAAGTCCTGACTAGTAAGCTCTAAGGGAATGCTAGGGTTGACAGAGTCATGACTCTTTGTCAGCCTGGCTACAGTGCTGAAAAGAAACCTGGGATTATTGTTGTTCTCTTCTATTAATGCGGAATAATAACTTGTTCTAGCTTTCCTAAGAGATTTTTTTTTATATATATAAATTGGAAGATGATTTCTCCCAGCTAAATAGATTTCATCTAATTTAGTGGAGCGGCATTTTCTTTCTAATTGACGAGTCTTCTGTTTTAAGCTACGAGTTTTTGTGTTGAGCCAAGGAGTTGGAAATCTCTGATTAGACTTTTTCTTTTTTAAAGGGGCCACCATGTCTAGAGTCTGATGCAGAGAAGCTGTAACACTATCTACCATGCTATCGATTATAGAAGGAGCAAGCCATAGCTTATCCGTTTGTTGACACATGGCATAGAGGAAACAATCTGCTTAAATTTGGTAACAGCAGCATCTGAGAGACATCTACTGTAGTACTTTTCTTTAGGAACCAACTAATCAGAAATAGTAAAATCAAAGGTTAACAGACAGTGGTCTGACAGTACAGGGTTATGAAGGAAACACTACCAGATTTTCTATTTCTATGCCATATGTCAGAACAAGGTCCAGTGTGTGGTGGAGATAATGGGTAGAATTTCTTACTTTCTGAGAAAACCCCATCGAGTCCAATATTGAATTAAATGCCATATTAAGGCAATCACTATCTACATCTACATGTATATTAAAGTCCCCTACTATAATTATTCTATCTGATTTCAGCACTAAATCAGCTTAGAATTCAGCAAATTCGGATAAAAACTCTTGAGTAGGCTGAGGGAGGATGATAAACTATGGCAAATAAAATTGGGTTTAACCTAAAATTGCTAAAATGCCCAATACTGAGGACCAAGCCCTCAAAGGAATTATAGCATGTTTTTTGCTTTACATTAACTAGTAATTTGGAATGGTGAATTATTGCTACTTCTCCTCCACGACCAGAACTTCTGGGATTTTGACAGTTTAAATAACCAGAGGGAGTTGATTCATTTAAACCAACATAATCCTCTTGCCCTAACCAAGTCTCTGTAAGGGATATTAAATCAATCTGATGATCAATTAACAGATCATGGACTGGCAGAGACTTGGGAGTTAGAGACCTAGTATTTAACAAACCGCATTTAATTTTTAAATTATGAGGAGGAACAGAGGCCAAGCCATTAAATTAGAGGCTTCATGTTTGAGTTTTACCAACTTTTTGTTTAATCACTTTGGGATGCTTATACGTTATATTTTTATTTACATGGGAGGGAGCAGACAATGATTCTCTGATGGGGAAGGCAGGGGCTAAGTTGAGGGGCGGCGGATGAAGAGGAGCTGCAGAGAGGTGTATAAGACTGTGACTCTGCTTCCTGGTTCCAACTCTGAGTTGCCAAGGTTTTGGAAATTTGGATTAAAATGATGCCAGATTGTTAGATAAAAGAGATGCACCATCCAAAGTGGGATGGACGCTGTCTCGTCTAATAAGACCAGGTTTTCCCCAAAATGAGCTCCAATTGTTTATGTAGCCCACATTGTTTGCAGGACACCACACAAGCAAATAGACGTATGAGTGCTGTCAGTATTGCTGCAGAGGTTGAAGGGGTGGGGGTCAGCCTGTCAGTGCTCAGACCATATCAGAATCAGAATGAACTTTATTGCCAAGCATGTTTACACATACGAGGAATTTGACTTGACATTAGGCGCGCTCGGTAAGCGCTTCCTAATGACACGGCAGCCATGCAAGGCGCCTCATCATACAGTGGGGGGTAAAGAGGGGAAGAGGGAGGGGGAGGGAACACATTGGGCAGAGAGAAAAAAACCATATTTATCAGAATAGCGCTCGAGTGAGCAAGATTATGATCACATAGAAAAAAAACCCTCAATGCACACTTAGCAGACAAGTTACAATACACACGTTAACCAAGCAAGTTGAGAGAGACAGTGTGTGTGTGTCAGTGTATGTGTATCAGTCATGTAATGTTGTATGCAGTGTGTGTATCAGTTACTGGTGAACAGCAAAAATCCTCTCCTGAGCAACGTTTAGATGTTATGTCTTTAGTGTCCTAAACATAGATAGCATGTCCACAAGAGTTCATCTCTCAGTGCATGTCTGATGGTAAATCCATGCTAGTCACATGACGCCGTCCTTGAGAGTTCAGATTACTGCACACCAGTGTGTTTGGGTTAGGGAGCCAAGAGAAGCCAAAACTCCCTTCTGCTTTATCTCTTCTCCTGGAGGAATGACGCCGAATCAAGGCCTGATAAGCACAGTTCACTTAGAGCATAGAAATTTCCTCTCTTATGCGATTCTGTGCATCACAATTTACATACACAGGCTTTAAAATCATTTCCTGGAGAGCACCCAGCGACTCCAGATGTTTTCCACCTTCCGAAACATAGATAAACATGTCCACAGAGTCCATCTCTCTTCAGTGCATGCCAGATGGTAAATTCCATGTTAGTCACATGTTTGCCGCTATCAGTGCTCTCCCCAGCTGGTCGAATTTGTTGGAGGAGCTACGCCGGGTCCATATTTTGATTAGCTCTTCCAACTTCTTAAATTTTCGATACACCAGGAAAACTCCAGAGCCAAACAACAGAAATCCTGTGATCATGAAGCCAAAACAGGTAGATGTCTTCCACATCTTCAATCGAATCACTCAGACACATGAGTTCCAATTGTTCCGTGAGTCTCTCCACTTGGGCTCCCCCTGGCCCGATTTTCTGTTGAAAAGTGGTGTCAATAGCATTAAAGCCCAGCTAAATTCCATAATTTCCATAATTTCCGTTTGGATCGAGATGCAGCAGAAGAAGAGCGAGACACAGACAGGACACAGCAAGCTGGTATCAGTAAGGGGAGGAGGAGAAGGGAGAGGAAAGAAATGCGTCTGCTCTCTCTGATAGCCGGAAGAAGAGATGCCGCACACTGCATCAAATTGGTCTGCATGGCTGTCATCCCAGAAGGAAGCCCCTTTTAAAGATGATGCACAAGAAAGCCCACAAACAGTTTGCTGAAGACAAGTACACTAAGGATATGGATTACTGGAACCATGTCTTGTGGTTTGATGAGACCAAGATAAACTTATTTGGTTCAGATGGTGTCAAGCGTGTGTGGCAGCAACCAGGTGAGGAGTACAAAGACAAGTGTGTCTTGCGTACAGTCAAGCATGGTGGTGGGGGTGTCATGGTTTGGGGCTGCATGAGTGCTGCCGGCACTGGGGAGCTACAGTTCATTGAGGGAACCATGAATGCCACCATATACTGTGACATACTGAAGCAGAGCATGATCCCCCTCCTTTTGGAAACTGGGCCGTAGGGCAGTATTCCAACATGATAACGACCCCAAACACACCTCCAAGATGACCACTGCCTTGCTAAAGAAACTGAGGGTAAAGGTGATGGACTAGCCAAGCATGTCTCCAGACCTAAACCCTATTGAGCATCTGTGGGGCATCCTTGAATGGAAGGTGGTGGAGCGCAAGGTCTCTAACATCCACCAGCTCCATGATGTCGTCATGGAGGAGTGGAAGAGGATTCCAGTGGCAACCTGTGAAGCTGTAGTGAACTCCATGCCCAAGAAAGTTAAGGCAGTGCTTGAAAATAATGGTGGCTACACAAAATATTGACACAGGCACAATTTGGATATTTTCACTTAGGGGTGTACTCACTTTTGTTGCCAGAGGTTTATACATTAATGGCTGCGTGTTGAGTTCTTTTGAGGGTACAGCAAATTTACACTGTTATATAAGCTGTACATTGACTACTTTACATTGTATCAAAGTGTCATATCTTCAGTGTTGTCCCATGAAAAGATATAATAAAATATTTACAAAAATGTGAGGGGTGTACTCACTTTTGTGAGATACTGTAGCAGGAGACTGCCAACCGCAAACCTTTGTAGATCACCTTGCGCCAATCATTTCAATATTCCCCTCCCTCAGATTTACACTTTGACATGACAACTCCCATAAATGCATATGCAATGAGGCCAGGCACAAAATTAACATAGTCCATGCCTTTCCACCACTAATTTTGCACTGTGCACTTTAGTAAATCTTGACAGTAGTTTTTTTAATGCCAAAGCAGGGTTTTACGATGGCGCATCGTGTTAGTCAATCTGCCCCTTAAAGTTTCAGTGCTAAAAATGAGAATCGCACATCCAGGTTTATTTCTGCATTTGTAGAATTAGACACTTTCCCCTCATCTGTACTTGCATCCAAAAGTGAAGATTGCCTTGTAGTGTCGTATATTTTTGGTTCCACTATTTTACTGGTCCTTGTTGTCTTGTGTTTTGCAGGGGAGGTTCCCATGTTGCTCTGAAAATTATCAAGAATGTGGAGAAATACAAGGAAGCAGCTCGCCTTGAGATCAACGTACTGGAGAAGATCAATGAAAAAGACCCTGATAATAAATTGTAAGTTTTCAGAGTAAAGTTGATGTGCAATCCATTGAACATAGTGTAGTGAATTGCAGATAAAGTGTAGTAGCTTTAATCCTCAAAATCAAGTGAGCTCAGACGTCTTTCATTCAGCACTCGTAAATACTAGCTTGTAGGGGTGGGAATCGATTTGATTCAGATCACAATACTTGGGTCACGATATGATCTTATCATGATTCAGTGATAATCACAATATCGCGATGCAGGGTATCGTGATGCCATAGCTTTCAAACTTTTTTTCACCTTATTCAACCTCAAATCATTTCCCAAAGTAAAACTGTTGACATCTCTTTCATATAATAAAGTATTCTCGGGGCTTCATTTTCTGCGGAGACATGTCTCTGCACACACGGGGGGTGGTGGAAGGCGTTTGGAATCGATTCCTACTC
Organism: Pholidichthys leucotaenia; assembly: GCA_020510985.1. NCBI lineage: Eukaryota > Metazoa > Chordata > Actinopteri > Cichliformes > Pholidichthyidae > Pholidichthys > Pholidichthys leucotaenia. Next base: position 88,178,326 of record CM035839.1, on the reverse strand, counting down.
CAGCTACGTTTATCTGATTCTGTGGACTTAAAAAGCAGCTGAAAACTTTTTTGTTTAAGGAGGCTTTCCGTTGAGTTTCACTTCAACTGCTTTTTAATGGTAAGTCTTATATTTGTACCTCCGCCAAGGAGGTTATGTTTTTACCGGCGTTGGTTGGTTTGTTTGTCTGTTAGCAACATTACTCAAAAAGTTATGAATGGATTTTGATGAAATTTTCAGTTAAGGTTTGTCAGAATCAGAATCAGAATCAGGTTTATTGCCATTGTTCATGTAGTACACAAACTAGGAATTTGTCTCGGTACAATGCTGCAACATTAAACATGATAAGATAAGAGAAATAAACTATACATGTAATAAAGTGTAGGATAAGATTAAGTGATACTGGTCAACAGTTAAAATATATATTAGCCAGCAGCAGATACTGTGGAGAACTATATAGTGCAGTCGGTAATGCAGGAAGAAAACAGTGATGATTGACATGAGTCTGGTTGAGCTGCTGTACATGGTGCACGAGAGTCAATAAGTCACTTAGTGTTCAGCAGTCTGATGGCAGAGGGGAAGAAGCTGTTCATGTGACGGGAGGTTTTAGTCTGGATGGACCGAAGTCTTCTACCAGAGGGGAGGGGGGCAAACAGTACGTGACCAGGGTGTGAGGGATCGGCTATGATCCGGCCAGCACGGGGAACAGATGATTTGATTTTGATGATGATCTGAGAGTGCATACCTCCATCAAGGCCTTTGTTTGTATTTGTGCAGCAGGCTTACACAAAAACTACTGGATGGATTTGGATGAAATTTTCACCAGAGGTGGTTCTTGAGCTAGAGAGGAGGCCATTACATTTTGGTGATGATCTGAGAATGCATACCTCAGCCAAGGCTCTTATCTTCTCACAGTGTGTTAGCAACAATGCTCCAAAACTAATGGACAGACTTTGATGCAATTTTCAGGCTCTAGGGCTCTAGGCCTACACATAAACTCATTATATTTTGGAGGTGATCCATGAGGGATGGAAGGAGCTTTGGCAGAGATATGCCCTGTGTGAGTGCTTTTCTAGTTAAATTATTTTAATCTTGTGTTTTAACTTGTTTTTTTATTTTCTAAAATTATTTTTATCAAATTCCTTTTATTCTGTTTTACTGTACAGTGCTTTGTGACTATATGTCTCTGAAAAGTGCTTCATAAATAAACATTACTTACTTTTTCTCCGAGCACTGCTTGCAAGCTCCATGCCAGTGTGTTTTTAGCTTAGCCGTTGCTATCGCTACTCCAAGAGGTGTGCTGGCCCGTGTTTTTTTTTTTTTTTTTTTTTTTTTTTCAGTGCAGTGCTTCTTGCGGGTTGTGTGTCATGTCAAGGTCTTCCATCTTTGTTCTAAAATCCAAAAAAGGCCCGACATTTGAGCTAATTTTGAGCTAACTGCTTCCTAATTTTCAAAGCTGGCTACAGATCTCATGAGACAAGATACGACTTCTACTGACAATTGGTGCTTTTGTGCCATGTGGCTGCAAAGCTGCAGATTTCACAAGACAAACTATGACTTCACTTCACTGGGTGCTTGCGTTGCACCAGCTCGTGGATTGAAAATGCAATTAGTTGAATACCCAAGAGAATGCAATGTTTACATAAATATATATAATTAATAACGGATCGATCTATGCATTTAGGGATCAGTGGATTATTGTTAGTGTCAAGTATCTCGATCCATCACTGAATTGATCTTTTGTCCCACCCCTACTAGCTTGTCTTAAAGACGCACTCTGGTGGCTATAAATCCCCTATAAAAACAAATCTCCATTGTCTAAAATGCTATATTATGCCCTTATTTATACAGAAAACCCAACCCTTTCATTGTCTTACAAGTTCATGTCAGCATCTTTTCTCCCCCCCCCCCCCCTTTTCAAACGCCAGAATCGGTGACAAGACCCAACCCACATATCACAAGAGTAATAGTGGCTAGCGCTTCGTTAAACAGCATAAATTCTATGATAAAAAGACTTACCGATTGAAGGACATGTCCAGTTGTATGCATGGTGGCCCAGGATAATGAGAGAAACTGCATCGGTCTTTAAAAGCAGTTTAATGGTAAAACTCATCTTAATTTGGGTCAAGTTTTCAAAGCAGTTTGTTAAAAAATGCTAACTAGCCTGGAGGATAACTTAATTTATGCCAAAGAGTCCTTATTGCCTCAGACACTACCCACGCGCCAACTTCATACATAGTTAGGTCACCAAAAATGCTCCCTCTCAACTTGCCTTTTTGCAGGAGGCGGGGGCTTAAGTGAAACTCGATTTTTGGCGGAGTGTCACTATAAGAGTTGACAAGGAGAAAGTTCTTATATGTAAACTCAGTCTGGTTTGTCTGTTACCTTACACTGAATTATTTATTTCCTCTGTGTGAAAATACCACTGAACCTAATTTTGTGTCTTGCAGCTTGTGTGTGCAGATGTTCGATTGGTTCGACTACCATGGTCACATGTGCATCTCATTTGAGCTGCTAGCTTTGAGCACCTTTGACTTTTTAAAAGAAAACAACTACCTACCCTACTCAATTGGTCAGGTCAGACACATGGCCTACCAAATCTGCCTTGCTGTGAAATGTAAGTTATTGTAATATCAACTCATAGGATATTTACAAATAACAGCATGACTATGGAATTCTAGATTGCTTTTACATTTTTGTCATGAAAATGTTTTTAATCAATTAAGGAACACCCTCTAATTCATTATCTCGCCATCATTTGTCTGCATACAAAGTAGTATTTTGGCGGTAAACTTTAACCACAAAAACCACATTATGACATAATATTCTTAGAGCAAAATGTACTGTAATTCAGTATGCAAAATTGTGCTTCTAAAATCATGATGTTTAAATAGCAGTTCTCTTAATTACCTGATGCTTTATTATTACTTGTTCTATGAAAGTGCTGTGCTGTATTGCCCAATTTTTTAAAAATTTTTTTTACTTTTACAAAGCTAATCGTGACTTTGTGTTCCACAGTTCTCCATGACAATAAGCTGACACACACGGACCTAAAACCAGAGAATATCCTCTTTGTCAACTCAGACTTCACCATGTCCTACAATGTTGAGAAGGTAAGAAGCTGCAAAGTGTGATGTAAAAAGGTAGAAAGGGCAGGCCAATTTTCCAGGTTCTTATTGAAATTAAGGGAAAAAATTGACACGAGTTGGTCTTTAGCATCAACAAATTAAAATTGATTTTTGGAGTGTGTGTCTGTACCGTAATGTGGAAACGCATGCCAGAAGAGCGTATTGGTTGAATACATTGATCTCTGGTTAGATTTTCAGCCAGAGCAATCTTTCTTGCTTGTCTCTCTCTTGCTCTTTTCATTATTTCTCTTCACTATATCTGTCCAATAAACTCAAATATGAATTATTAAAAAAAATTCTTTGATATATTTAGGTGAGAAAACCTGATTAAAAATGGCATTGTTTTTCTTTGTATACTAAAAGTTTTTTCAAAACTTGTAAGGACAGTCATTTTGTAAAGAGAATATAAAAAATGCCAATGTTTCTTTTGCAGAAACGTGAGGAGAGAACTGTGAAGAACACAGCAGTACGTGTGGTGGACTTTGGTAGCGCTACTTTTGATCATGAGCACCACAGCACGATTGTATCCACGCGACATTACCGAGCACCTGAGGTCATATTGGGTGAGAATGAATTTAGGACATTTGATTTATGTGTTTGCTTGTTTTCTATAATCAGAGGGCTCAGATATTCAACTGGAGAATTGGATTGTTCATGAACAGTAGGCACTTATGGGTTGTTAATACTGTACTCTGAAGATTGTAGAATTGCTCGTAGGCTTTTAGCTCATTCTGGCCAAGCAGAAAGAAGCTAATGCTATGGCATGGCATGTGACCATCTGTCCACATTTCATGGAAATCGGTACTCCTAGGCATTTGCCCTGATGGTCACAACTTCCAACACCCTGATCCTCAGGTTGGTCTGCATTAGGGCTGGGCAATTTGACCTCAAATCAGCATCACAGTTATTTGAAGCTTTCAGTTTTTTTTCTCGTGCTTTTCTTCTCCCTTATAGTTCACTGACAAGGCTCTTTAAGCTACAAAATTTCGGTATCAATGATTATATCACTACAGTGATTCGGCCGTAAATGAACATGATAAAGAATAGGCTCAATGTCACCTCATGCACATACAATCAAACTAAACACTGTCCAGTGCCTGTCCACGTGTACCTCTTGGGGGCCCACGGGCCACTTGAGTTGTGCTGGTGGCCAGGCAGCTGTTCCGCCGGAACCCTTCACACAACCACGACCATGCCATCACCTCACAGGAACTATCTCCATTATCTCCAATCTCCATTCGGGTTCTTAAATACAGTCTTACAGTGGTGTGAAAAAGTGTTTGCCCCCTTCCTAAGTTCTCATTTTTTTGTATGTTTGTCACACTTAAATGTTTCAGATCATCAAGCAAATTTAAATATTAGACAAAGATAACACAAGTAAACACAAAATGCAGTTTTTAAATGAAGGTGTTTATTATTAAGGGTAAAAAAAAATAATCTAAACCTACATAGCCCTGTGTGAAAAAGTGACCCCCCCCCCCCCCCCCCCGTTAAAACCTAAATTAACTGTGGTTTATCACATCTTTGGAAAGCTGAGTTCAATTTCTCTAGCTACACCCATGCCTGATTACTGCCACACCTGTTCTAAATCAAGAAATCACTTAAATAGGACCTGCCTGACAAAATGAAGTAGACCAAAAGATCCTCAAAAGCTAGACATCACGCTGCTATCCAAAGAAATTTAGGAACAAATGAGAAACAAAGTAGTTGAGCTGTATCAGTCTGGAAAAGATTATAAAGCCATTTCTAAAGCTTTGGGACTATGGCAAACCACAGTGAGAGCCATTATCCACAAATGGCAAAAACATGGAACAGTGGTGAACCTTCCCAGGAGTGGCCGACCGACCAAAATTACCCCAAGAGTGCAGCAACGACTCATCTAAGAGGTCACAAAAGACCCCACAACAACATCCAAAGAACTGCAGGCCTCACTTGCCTCAGTTAAGGTCAGTGTTCATGACTCCACCATAAAAAAAAGACTGGGCAAAAATGGCCTGCATGGCAGAGTTCCAAGAGGAAAACTACTGCTGAGCAAAAAGAACATAAAGGCTTGTCTCACTTTTGCCAGAAAACATCTTGATGATCCTCAAGACTTTTGGGAACATACTCTGTGGACTGACAAGACAGAAGTTGAACTTTTTGGAAGGTGTGTGTCCCATTACATCTGGCAAAAAAGTAACACAGCATTTTAGAAAAGGAACATCATACCAACAGTAAAATATGGTGGTGATAGTGTGGTGGTCTGGGGGTGTTTTGCTGCTTCAGGACCTGGAAGACTTGCTGTGGTAAATGGAAGCATGAATTCTGCTGTCTACCAAAAAAATCCTGAAGGAGAATGTGCAGCCGTCTGTTCATGACCTCAAGCTGAAGCGCACTTGGGTTCTGCGGCAGGACAATGATCCAAAACACATGAGCAAGTCCACTTCTGAATGGCTTAAGAAAAATAAAATGAAGACTTTGGAGTGGCCTAGTCAAAGTCCTGACCTGAATCCGATTGAGATGCTGTGGCATGACCTTAAAAAGGCGGTTCATGCTCAAAAACCTTCCAATGTGGCTGAATTACAACAAATCTGCAAAGATGAGTGGGCCATAATTCCTCCACAGCGCTGTAAAAGACTCATTGCCAGTTATCGCAAACGCTTGATCGCAGTTGTTGCTGCTAAGGGTGGCCCAACCAGTTATTAGGTTTAAGGGGCAATCACTTTTTCACACAGGGCCATGCGGGTTTGGATTTTTTTCCCTTAACAATAAACACCTTCATTTAAAAACTGCATTTTGTGTTTATTTGTGTTATCTTTGTCGAATATTTTAATTTGTTTGATGACCTGAAACATTTAAGTGTGACAAACATGCAAAAAAAATGAGAAATCAGGAAGGGGGCAAACACTTTTTCACACCACTGCAGCTCGTCCAACCCAACTGCAAAACAGTTGATAACAGCAGTTGGACAGCAGTCAGAGCTCAACAGAACCCAGCCTCCATGGACTTCCCTTGCACCCTCTCGGCATCCCCAGATGAAACTGAGTCAATCATCTCGCCACATTTTCAGTACAAGCGGTTTTATTTTTACCACCATGTTTTGCTGCTTCCGGACAGTGCTGACTCTGCTACTACTGCTACCAGGTTGCAGAGAAACATGACCGTGTGTGACACATCTTAAAAGGGCAGTCCATGAAAGCTCTCATAAACACATGCACAGAACAGGAAGAAGGGAAGAACCGAAAAAAACCGACATGAGCTGTTGGTTTGAATTTGGTTAATCGCCCAGCCCTAATCTGCATCCAAGTTGTGCTCAAGGTCATTGTCAAAGGTCAGAAGATCTGAGCACTTGTGATTTCAGAAAAATTGCTACTCCTTAGTAATTACCAATTGCTCACCAAACTCACTTACAAGGATCTTCAGGAGGGTCTGCATCCAGGTTGTGCAGAGAACCTGTTGAAACAAGCACAGCTCAGCATTCCTTTGAGGAAAAAAATGTTCTGATGCATTTCCAGCTCAAATTTTGTGGTATTATATATAACACACAATAAAAATCAGTGGTCATCTCTAAATGTGATATATTATTGTTCTGTCAAAACATCTTCATGGCCATAATTTAAAACTGTAACTCTGTCATTTAAGTTTCATTTGCATAAAATTTGTAAGTCTGGACAGGCATGCATGTAAACTGGAACTTCACTGGTTGAGGGAAGCAACCACAAAGAAGCCCAAAGTTTCTCATGAAATCCCCAACCTGTGTTTATTTTTCAGAGCTGGGCTGGAGTTATCCCTGCGATGTTTGGAGTATTGGCTGTATCCTATTTGAGTACTACTTGGGCTTCACTTTGTTTCAGGTACAGAAGAACAAACCACTCTTCCAGTCACCTTGTATGATGTTGTTGTGGCCTTTTCTTTTTCTCAAACTGATTTCCTGCTGCCAAATGGTCAGATATGCAGATGACCTGGGTGTTAGCACAGGTCACAGCAATACCTACCGTTATTAAACCCAATACTCTGCTGCTTTTCCACTGAGTTATCTTCTCATTTGTTCAGACTCATGACAACAGGGAGCATTTGGCAATGATGGAAAGAATCCTGGGACCAGTGCCATCAAGGATGATCCGTAAGACCCGGTAAGAACACCCGACAAACATCTGACCCACCTAAAAGCACTCTTCATGCATACAACAACATGCTCATTCATGCTGATCTAACACATTTAGGAAGCAGAAGTACTTCTATCGTGGCCGTTTGGATTGGGACGAGAGCTCGTCAGCAGGAAAATACGTCAGAGAAAACTGCAAACCGTTAAGGGTAAGATGAGTGGATGGGGAAGTGGTTGTACTGAAACTTTTTGTAGTTTCCTTCTGTCAGTTTTAAAAAGTTACATTAATTTCTTCTTGGTTGTCCTTTTTTCACCAGCGATATTTACTGTCTGAGGCAGAAGAGCACCACCAGTTGTTTGATCTCATTGAAAGCATGTTGGAGTATGAACCCTCCAAGAGATTGGCATTGGCAGACTCTCTGAAACACCCTTTCTTTGAGAATGGGGGCGTTGGCGAGGCAGCAGGCAACAAGAACTGGGAAGGCAACCGTGACATCAGCCGGTGACCCACAATCCCCCACACAAAGACTCGATAATAACTTAAGAGGAGATAGTTTTTACCATGTGGAGCAGCTGATTGTGGAATGAACTTTGGCCTCAGACATTTTAATTCATTTCTTCTCAAACATGGACACCTTAAATTGTTGCTTCTCCACCTTCTTCCTCTGAAGTTTACCTCTGCAGACATGAGAGTAGAGGCAATTTTGCATAAGAAAGACCAAAACAGCCCACAAAAAAATGGCTCATGAATATTTTCTAATGGACAAAACCGAAGATTGTTTGTATTCAAAGTTGCCCACTATGCAGCTCCTGTCTTCCTTTCTTCACCTCGTTCCTCCCTTCATTCATCTGTTTTTGCTATTGGCATGTTAAGAAAATGATTCACTTCTCATCAGAAAGTTTCGGAGAGGACATCTTGCCATTCTGGACTCTAAGGAAAAGGTAAAAGGAGACAGAGCTGTATATGCAGCAATAGTCCTCATCCACTTGTTTTCAACAGGGAGATGCTTGACGTTTTCTTATGACGTGTCACATTTTAGAAACTGAATCATTTTTTTCCCCCTTTGGAATGGCAAGCATCTCCAGAAGAGGCAAATACCTCAAATTCTTGTTTACGTTAAGTGCAACTGTTCTTTGCCTACAGTTGTATTATTTTTATGGGTTTTTTTTGTTTTTTTTTTCCTGTATGAAGTTGGTGAGTCGAATATTCACCTAAGATGACGGCAACTGGCACTTCACTCTTACAGGCCTCTGTAGCCTCTCTTATTGACAAACATGTTTTTTTTGTTATGCGACGGTTTCTGGGTGTGAATGTGTGTGTGTGTGTGTGTGTGTGTGTGTGTGTGTGTGTGTGTGTGTGTGTTTGTGGATATCATTGAGTGTTTGTACTGGTGTGGATGGAGTGGGTGACTCATTCTTGTCTCATTGGCTTAGTTGTGGGAACAGTCCGCCATAATTCAACACACACTCAAAAAACAAAAAAAAAAACCTACTGCCTTCTCCATGTTTAACGTGGTCAGACTTTAAGTCTGACCACAGAACACACAAGTGAGGTTAAGCACACAGCTCCTGTTTAGGGTATTTATTTTGATTTCTGATAGGTCATAGTCCCCACACCCCACCCTGTACATTTGTTTTTTGTACAAAATGAAAGCATATAAAACTGTACATATGTATTAATTGTGTAGAATTAAAGTCCTCCTTGCCAAAGGTGAGTTGTACGCTCAGTATCAGTTTGGGACTTGTGTAAAATAAACAAGGGTGTCTTGTTTTGTTAAGTGACATCATTGCATGCCAGTCTATTTCATACCATGATATTAAAGTTGCTGGATGATTTGAATAGCGATAAATGGATGTTTGTGCATGAGTGACCAAAAAATTATTTTTTCCCTCCAAAATTTTTGTAAATATTTTCACAGAAAATCAGGCTTGCAATCCTGAGTTTAGAGTCTTTCATTTTAATATTTAATTTTTCAAAATAGTTTCCCCCCTTCCAAGATCCTAAGCTCAGGTTTTATATTCTTTAAAACCTCATACGCAGCAGCTCATTAAAGAGTTCCCCTGACCCACTTCGGGTATTGTAGGAGGCTGAAATCGTGACTACAGATCAAACTGTTGGTGGTTTGATTCCCACTCTCTCTGCAGTCTGCATGTTCAGGTGTCCTTGAGCAAGACACTGAACCCCCAGTTGCTCCTGGTGGGTCAGGCCAGCACCTTGCATGGCAGCTCCGCCACCATCAGTGTGTGAATGTGTGTGTGAATGGATAGATGACAGGATCTGTAAAATGCTTTGGTTATCCAGTGATGAGAAAAAAGAGCTGTGTAAGTGAATGCCATTTACCATAATAATGCATATCTTTATAGGTCACGTGGTAATTTGCAGCTCTGAACTCCTAAGAGTTTCTCTTTTACAGGTGCTAAAGTGGAGTAAGGTGTGATGATGGAGCCAGTTGAATGCAATGTGATCATCAGGTTCCTGTACTTGAGAGGCCACACACCACAGGAGACGTTGGATGAAATGAAAGAGACTTATGGGAAGGATGCCCCATCGTAGGATGATAGTCAAGCACTGGCATCGACAGTTGAAATGTGGCCATACATCGATGGAAATGGCACCCATTCCCAGCTGACCACAGTGTGTCATTGGTGAAAAAAACCATCTGGCAAGTGGAGGCTACTATTTTGGAGTATCGGCACATAACCATTGGGCATCTAGCCCAAGGCGTCAAGATCAGTGTGGGGTGTGTGTGTGTGTTGGGGGGGCATCCATGACCGTCTGCACAAGGGGTTCCCTGGTTGCTTACACCTTTCCAGAAGAAGGAACAAGTCACAGGCTCCCAGCCTCATTTGGCCATGTGCCAAGAAAACCAGGAGGACTTCTTCAACAGACTAATCAAGCAGGACAAAATATGGGTCCATCACTATGATCCAGAGACTAAAGCCCAGTTCAAGCAATTAAGCATTATGACTCACCACCTCCAAAGAAGGCACATGTCCAACCCTCGGCAGGGCATATGGAGTATTGATGGCAAGTTAATTTCCCCTTCCACAGCATGTGGTACACCATATGGTGTATGGGGCGGTGCCTGTCTCTGTTTCTCTGACCCTAGGTTACACAGCAACTGTAAGCAGTGAAGCTATGGGGGGGGTCAATACTATGGTAGCTCTCTGCGTTAACTTTTCTTTCCTCATTCTATTATGCTGAGCACCAAGCTAGAAGACGGAAAGTACCATTTTTATATGGTCTTTGGTATGACCCGGCCGGGATTTGAACCCGCGACCTCCCAGTTGTTGGGCGAATGCTCTACCAACTAGGCCACCACTCTGGTAGATTTAATGGCAAAGGGTGCCATAATTATCTGGACTTACTACACTTCACTGCTGCAGAAATTGTGGAAGGCCATCAGAACTGAAAGGGCTGGCTTGCTGACCAAAGTCACTGTCCTCCTGCAAGACAATGCCCCGGTTCACAACTCGCATGTTGCCCAGACAGAAGCATGGTCCTGTGGGTATGAAATCCTTCTTCACCCCCCTTACTCTCCTGACCTTGCACCTGACTTCCACCTTTTTCCAACCATGAAATGATTTTTTGAAAGGCAAGCACTTCCAAGACGATGAAATGCTGATTTCCAGGGTCAAATCTTGGCTTTTGACACAACCTGCAGACTTCTACAGGTGAGGTCTCCACAGCTGCATAAAGCAATGGGAGAAGTGTGTGACCCTTGGTAGTACCAATATATAGAAAGACTATTAACTGTGCCAAGTTTGTTTTTTCTCAGTCCATGGGAACGGAGTCAGGGGAAATCTTTAATGAACAGCCCTCATTATCTGATGGTCAAATGTGACACTCATGCTTTAATCGCTGCTGCTGTCCTGTTAATTTCTGTTGGAAACTAATCTCGCAGTCCTTTCCAAAACCAGAGTTCAGCTGTCACCTTGAAGAGGGCAAACCACAAAGATCTGCTGCACCAGCTGTACTGATGCGGTCATGGATGCTCCTCCATCTGTCAGTAATGAGCCAGTCTACTGTTGCCTTCTTTATCTCATCCATGTGGATGGATGAGGCAGCCACGGTGTGGCGCCAATCCCCTCACCATTCACACACACATTCACACCTAGGGCCATTTTAGAGTCTGTATAGTGCTGTGAAAAAGTATTTGCCCCTTCCTTATTATATTTATGCATATTGGCCACACTTGAACATCTCAGATTATCAAACAAATTTTAATATCAGACAAAGATAACCTGAGTAAATATAAATAATGATTAAATTTATGAAGGGAAAACGGCTATCTAAACCTATGTGGCCCTATGTGGAAAAAGTAAACACTCCCTAAGCCTAATAACTGGTTGGGCCACTCTTAGCAGCGATAACTGGCAATGAGTCTTTTACAGCGCTGTGGAGGAATTTTGGCTCACTCATCTTTGCAGAATTGTTGTAGTTCAGCCACACTGGAGGGTTTTCGAGCATGAACCGCCTTTTTAAGGTCATGCAACAGCATCTCAATCGGATTCAGGTCAGGACTTTGACTAGGCCACTCCAAAGTCTTCATTTTGTTTTTCTTAAGCCATTCAGAGGTGGACTTGCTGGTGTGTTTTGGATCATTGTCCTGCTGCAAAACCCAAGTGCGCTTCAGCTTGAGGTCACAAACAGATGGCCGGACATTCTCCTTCAGGATTTTTTAGTAGACAGCAGAATTCATGGTTCCATTTACCACAGCAAGTCTTCCAGGTCCTGAAGCAGCAAAACAGCCCCAGACCATCACACTACCATCACCATATTTTACTGTTGGTATGATGTTCCTTTTCTGAAATGCAGTGTTACCTTTACGCCGGATGTAATGGGACACACACCTTCCAAAAAGTTCAACTTTTGTCTCATCAGTCCACAGAATATTTCCACAGAAGTCTTTAGGATCATCAAGATGTTTTCTGGCAAAACTGAGATGAGCCTTTTTTTTTTTTTTTTTTTTTTTTTTTGCTCAGCAGTGATTTTCGTCTAGGAACTCTGCCATGCAGGTCATTTTTGCCCAGTCTTTTTCTTATGGTGGAGTCATGAACACTGACCTTAACTGAGGCAAGTGAGGCCTGCAGTTCTTTGGATGTTGTTGTGGGGTCTTTTGTGATCTCTTGGATGAATCATTGCTGTGCTCTTGGGGTAATTTTGGTCAGCTGGCCACTCCTGGGAAGGTTCACCACTATTCCATGTTTTTGCCATTTTTGGATAATGGCTCTCACTGTGGTTCACTGGAGTCCCAAAGCTTTAGAAATGGCTTTGTAAATGTTTCCAGACTTATAGATCTCAATTACTTTATTTCTCATTTGTTCCTGAATTTTCTTGGATCACAGCATGATGTCTAGCTTTTGAGGATCTTTTAGTCTACTTCACTTTGTCAGGCAGGTTCTGTTTAAGTGATTTCTTGACTGAGAACAGGTGTGGCAGTAAACAGGCCTGGGTGTGGCTAGAGAAATTGAACTCAGCTTTTCAAAGATGTGGCAAACCACAGTTAATTTATGTTTTAACAGGGCGGGGAATCACTTTTTCACACAGGGCCATGGTTTGGATTTTTTTTACCTTTAATAATCAACATCTTCATTTAAAAAGTGCATTTTGTGTTTATTTGTGTTATCTTTGTCTAATATTTAAATTCATTTGATGATCTGAAACATTTAAGTATGACAAACATGCAAAAAAAAGAGAAATCAGGAAGGGGGCAAACACTTTTTCACACCACTGTATATTCAACTTTAGCATTTAAGAGTGAAAGACTGTTTTTGATTAATTTGTTCTCACATCCTGATGTAACTGCTCATTTACACAGAAATGCACGATAAAGCCTGAAAGTGTTGACTCTTCCATCCATCCATCCATCTTCTTCCGCTTAATCCTTTTTGGGTCACGGGGGGGCTGGAGCCTATCCCAGCATCTTTGGGCGAGAGGCAGGGTACACCCTGGACAGATTGCTAATCCATCGCAGGGCCAACACAGAGAGACAGACAACCATTCACTCTCACAGTCATACCTAAGGACAATTTAGAATCCCCAGTTTGAGGCCAATTAACCCAACTTGCATGTTTTTAGCATGTGGGAGGAAACTGGAGAAATCCCGGAGTAAGCCCACGTAGACACGGGGAGAACATGCAAACTCCACACAAATCACTGTTGGTCGGGGGCTGGGATCGAACCCAGGATCCCCCGGCCAAGGGTGAGTTGCTGTGCTGCCGCAGTGCTAACCACCACCGTGCTGCCTGTGTTGACTCTTCCTTCATTCCAGCATGAATGACTAGGATCCAACCCAGCCACAGGGGGTGCACAAGCCAATGTACTCCTAGTGCTGGTCCCAAGCCTGGGTAAATGGGGAGGGTTGTGTCAGGAAGGGCATCCGACATAAAACCTTTGCCAAATCAAACATCTGGATCATGACGAATGAGACTTTGATACTAGATCAGTCGAGGCCCGGGTTAACAACAGTTGCCACCGGTGCTGTTAACTGACAGGGTGCCATTGGAAATTGGGCTACTGCTGGTTGAAGATCGAGGAGGAGAGGGGGAAGGTGTGATAGGAGGGAGAGAAAGAAAAGAAAAGGTAGAAGTGTGGAGGTGAGAGAAGGAACTTTAAATGTAGGGACTACAACTGGTAAAGGCAGAGAGTTGGCTGATATGATGGAGAGAAGGAAGGTAAGACATACTGTGTTCAAGAAACCAGACGGAAGGGAAGCAAGGCTAAGAACACTGGAAGTGGGTTTAAACTGTTCTACCATGGTGTAGATAGGAAGAGAAGTGGAGTAGGAGTAATCTTGAAGGAAGAGTATGTGACGAGTGTTCAGGAGGTAAAGAGGGAGTCAAGACAGGATCATGAATTTGAAGATAGAAATTGAAGATGTGATGTTGACTGTTGTCAGTGCATATGCCCCACAAGTTGAATGTCAGGTAGAAGAGGAAGAGGAATTCTGGAGTAAGTTGGATGAAGTAGTAGAGAGTATTCCCAAGGGGGTAGAGAGTGGTGATTGGAGCGGACTTTAATGGACAGTTGTACAGTACAACAAAATTGTGGGTCAATTACCCAAAGCTCATGACCATAGGTGAGGATAGGAACGTAGATTGACTGGTAAATTGACAGCTTTGCTTTCGAGCTCAGCTCCCTCTTCCCCACTACAGACCGGTACAACATCCACATCACTGCAGAGGCTGCTCCGATCCATCTGTCAATTTCTCACTCTATTCTTTCCTCACTCGTGAATGAGACCCCGAGATACTTGAACTCCTCCACTTGGGGCAGGAGCTTGTCCCCTAACCCCCCCCAAGTATGGAAGAAAAATGGGACATTCGAAGAAAAACAATGTGATGTAACATTAGCTTTAAGAATCAAATGTTGCAGTTGTAGGAGTTATTAGTGTTTTAATATTGAAATCTCTGAATATTTTAAGCACAAAACTTACTTGGAAAGGGTTTTTTCCTTTTCTCAGTTATCCGCTGTGGTCCACCTTGTTTTAGAGGTGAGGAGTGTCAGATTTGTAGTTTTTACTGATGAGAAAAATAATGTGACGTAACACGAGCTTTAAAAATGAAATGTTGCAGTGGTAGGACTTACTAGTGTTTTAATATTGAAATCACTGCATAATTTAAGCACAAAACTTAGTTTGAAAGTTTTTTTCCCCTTGGCTCAGCTGTCTGCTATGGTCCACCATGTTTAGGAAGCCATCCATGGGCTGTTAAAAAAAAAAAAAAAAAAAGTCGCACTGCTGCCTCTAGTGGCCTGGCATAGTTAATGCAATACCTTTTTTTGAGGCTCCATTACACAGCAATGGTGAGTTAAATTTGTGTTTGTTTTGAAAACAAAGTCTTATCTTGAAATTCTGGCAAATTAAAAGTCAAGAAAGTATGACGATACAATGATACAAGCCTGTAGTTCCACTTAATTTTGGCCAGGCGAGATGAAAAGTTCCACGTACCAAAAGCCAGTTTAGAAAGCTTGGGATCAGTCCGCCAAGGTCTCCGCCTTTGACTGCCACCTAATCCACATAGCACCGGACTTCCATGATCCCTCCTGCAGGTGGTGAACCTACTGGAGGGCGGACCCATGTAACTCCTTCGGGCTGAGCCCGGCCGGGTCCCATGGGTGGAAACCCGGCCACCAGACGCTAGCCTTCGAGCCCCTCCCCCAGGCCTGGCTCCAGGGTGGGGCCCCGGTAACCCCATACCGGGCGGGGTACACTGAATCCTTGATATACAATTTATCATGAGAGTCTGTTGGATCGTTCTTCGTCTGGCCCTTCACCCAGGACCAGTTTGTCTTGGGAGACCCTATCAGAGGCAAATTGCCCCGGACAACATAGCTCCTGGGATCACTGGGGCACGCAAACCCCCCCACCACGATAAGGTGACGATCCATGAGGGGGCTGTCCTTTGTCACCGGTCCTGTTCATAATTTTTATGGACAGGATTTCTAGGCGCAGCCAGGGAATGGAGGGTGTCATGCTTGGTGACCACAGGATCTCATCTCTGTTGTTTGCAGATGATGTTGTCCTGTTGGCTTCATCCAGCAATGACCTACAGCTCTTGCTGGGACGGTTTGCCGCTGAGTGTGAAGCGGCTGGGATGAGAATCAGCACCTCCAAGTCCGAGTCCATGGTCCTCAGCCGGAAAAAGGTGGATTGTCCTCTCCGGGTTGGGGACAGGCTCCTGCCCCAAGTGGAGGAGTTTAAGTATCTTGGGGTCTTGTTCACGAGTGAGGGGAAAATGGAGCGAGAGATCGACAGACGGATTGGAGCAGCATCTGCAGTGATGCGGACGTTGTACCGGTCTGTTGTGGTGAAGAGGGAGCTTAGTTCTAAGGCAAAGCTGTCGATTTACCAGTCAATCTACGTTCCTACTCTCACCTATGGTCACGAGCTTTGGGTAATGACCGAAAGAACGAGATCGCGGATACAAGCGGCTGAAATGAGCTTTCTCCGTAGGATTGCTGGACTCACCCTCAGAGATAGGGTGAGGAGCTCAGTCATCCGGGAGAGGCTCAGAGTAGAACCGCTGCTCCTCCACATTGAAAGGAGTCAGTTGAGGTGGTATGGGCATCTGATTAGGATGCCTCCTGGACGCCTCCCACTTGAGGTGTTTCAGGCACGTCCCACTGGGAGGAGACCCCGGGGCAGACCCAGGACTCGGTGGAGAGACTATGTCTCCCAGCTAGTCTGGGAACGCCTTGGTATCCCCTCTGAAGAGCTGGAGCAGGTGGCTGGGGAGAGGGAAGTCTGGGCTTCTCTGCTTGAACTGCTGCCTCCGCGACCCGGACCTCCGGAAAAGCGGTAGAAGATGGATGGATGGATGGAGATGAAAAGTTGGTATCAGGCAGACAGACAGATACAACCAACCACACACAAACGCACTGAGTGATTACTGTATGCCTCTCCGTTTCACCGGTGCATAAAAAGGACTTGTATTGATTGGCTAGACAGACAGATTGAGCTAGAAAGGATGTACAGCAAGTTAGGTTGACAGAAATGGTAATGTACTAAAAAGTGACGAGAGTGTGTTGAGGAGTTGAGGAGCTGATGAAGGAAGAAAATAGAGCGAGATAGGGATGGATTAAGGAAAGATGGTGAACAAGGAAGTCCCGAGGATTAGCAAGGCAGAAGTGAGGGCAGGTTTGAAGAGGATGAAGAATGGAAATGTGGTTGGTCCAGATAACATAGTGGGGCAAAAAAGTATTTAGTCAGCCACCAATTGTGCAAGTTCTCCCACTTAAAAGATGAGAGAGGTCTCCAATTTTCATCATAGGTATACCTCAACTACGAGAGACAAAATGAGGAAAAAAAAAATCCAGAAAATCACATTGAAGGATTTTTAATGAATTAATTGGTAAATTCCTCGGTAAAATAAGTATTTGGTCATTTGGTCTATATGTCTTCCATTTTCTAATAATTGCTCCCACAGTTGATTTCTTCACACCAAGCTGCTTACCTATTGCATATTCAGTTTTCCCAGCCTGGTGCAGGTCTACAATTTTGTTTCTGGTGTCCTTTGACAGCTCTTTGGTCTTGGCCATAGTGGAGTTTGGAGTCTGACTGTTTGAGGTTGTGGACAGGTGTCTTTTATACTGATAATGAGTTCAAACAGGTGTCATTAATACAGGTAACGAGTGGAGGACAGAGGAGCCTCTTAAAGAAGTTACATGTCTGTGAGAGCCAAAAATCTTGCTTGTTTGTAGGTGACCAAATACTTATTTTACCGAGGAATTTACCAATTAATTCATTAAAAATCCTTCAATGTGATTTTCTGGATTTTTTTTTTCCATTTTGTCTCTCATAGTTGAGGTATACCTATGATGAAAATTGGAGACCTCTCTCATCTTTTAAGTGGGAGAACTTGCACAATTGGTGGCTGACTAAATACTTTTTTGCCCCACTGTACCTGTGGAGGTATGGAGATGTTTGGGAGAGATGGCAGTGGACTTTTTAACCAGATTATTTAACACAATCTTGGAGAGTGAGAGGATGCCTCAAGAGTGGAGAAGAAGTATTTTGGTACCAGTTTTCAAGAACAAGGGTGATGCTCAGAGCTGTTGTAACTACAGAGGCATAAAGTTGATCAGCCATACTATGAAGATATGGGAAAGAGTAGTTGAAGCCAGGTTAAGAGGAGAGGTGACAATCAGCAAGCAGCAGTATTGTTTCGTGCCAATAAAGAGTACTACAGATGCAATGTTTGCTCTAAGAGTGCTGATGGAGAAGTATAGAGAAGGTCAGAAGGAGTTGCACTGTGTCTCTGTGGACCCAGAGAAAGCATATGATAGGGTGCCAAGAGAGGAAGTGTGGTACTGTATGAGAAGGTCAGGAGTGGCAGAGAAGTATGTAAGGGTGGTGCAGGACATGTATGAGGACAGTGAGATGGTGGTGAGGTGTGCTATAGGAGTGACAGATGGGTTCAAGGTGGGGGTGGGGTTACATCAGCGATTTGCTCTGAGCCCCTTTTGTCAGGTAGGAGTCTCCATGGACTATGATGTTTGCAGACAACATTGTGATCTGTAGTGAGAGGGAGCAGGTGGAAGAGAACCCGGAGAAGTGGAGGTATGCTCTGGAGAGAAGAGGAATGAAAGTCAGTAGAAGGAAGACAGAATACATGAGTGTGAATGAGAGGGAGGCAGGTGTAACGGTGAAGATGCAAGGAGTAGCGGTAGTGAAGGTAGACGAGTTTAAATACCTGGGGTCAACATCCAAAGCAATGGAAATGCACAAGAGAGATGAAGAAGAGAGTGCAGGCAGGGTGGAGTGGGTGGAGACGAGTGTCGGGGTGATTTGTGACAGAAAGATAGCAGCAAGAGTGAAAGGGAAGCTTGACAAGACGGTAGTGAGACCTGCTATGATGTATGGTTTGGAGAGGGTGGCAATGACAAAAAGACAGGAGGTGAAGCTGGAGGTGGGAGAGTTGAAGATACTAAGATTCTCGTTGGGAGTGAGTAGGAGGGACCGGATTAGAAATGAGTATATCAGAGGGACAGCTCAGGTTAAGTGGTTCGGAGACAAAGTAAGAGGCAAGGCTGAGATGGTTTGAACATGTGCAGAGGAGGGATAGTGGATATACTGGACAAAGGATGTTGAAGATGGAGCTGTCAGGCAGGAGGAAAAGAGGAAGACCACAGAGAAGATTCATGGATGTAGTGAAGGAGGACATGGAGACGGTTGATGTTACAGAGGAAGATGCAAGGGACAGGGTGAGATGGAGACAGATGATCCATTGTGGCGACCCCTAAAGGGAACAGCCGGAAGAAGACGACGAATGACCAAGATCTGTGAATGAAATGACTCATTCAGCTGTTTCCAGTTAATAAAGCTCTGCATCCTGGGGGAAAATCCTCGTTGTGCCATATAAGCTTCATCCTCCACCTGACTGTCCACATTCCATCTGTGTGTTTTTTTTTTTTTTGGACTCTGTATTGCTAAATGATCCAACCACCAACTGAAATTAAAAAAAATACAAGCCTAGAAATAAATGCAGTTTTTCTTAGGTTTATGTAACATTTTTCAGCCATATTTTATGTGTATGTAAATGTAAAGAAGTAGCTGGTTGCTCATCACATTTGTTTGTGACTGCCTTGTTGTTAATGAGATCAAGGACTCTTGCGTCTTCATCTAATCCTATTTGCAGACCAGCGAGGTCATCAGTCAAATCTGCATAAGAACAGAGTGCAGTCAAGAAACCTATACTAGTGCACGGGGAGCAATGCTGTGCAGCTTTAGTACATGATACTGTCATTACTCACACTGTTGATCGTCTCCACAGGGATGCTACTTGCAGGTCAGTCCAAATGTGTCTTTAAGGCATGTGTAGAATGTCGTGTTAGATTACACTTCACATGGATCCGATGACTTTTATAAACTGGCCCACGACAGATTGCTATGATGATGATGATGATATTGAAGAGTAGTGTAAGGTTGTTATAACTGTTGCTCTGTGTTTGCAGATCACAGCCTCAGCCAATAAAACCCTTATTGTCCAACTTCCACCCTACAAGCCACCTGCTAAACTAGTAGACATTTTAGTAGAGACGAACTCTGGACATGGAATCTCTCACATCTCTGGGTGGACCGCTGAAACGGCTCACCAGCTTTGTGTCGGGGACAAGCAACAAGAGAGGGACCACAAGGAGCCAGTCTGTCCGCAGGAGCAGCTTCACCCGCAGGAGGAGTGTCAGCCGGAGGAGAAGCCTCCCGTGCAACAGTCAGAAGGTCCCGGACTCCTGGCTCAGAGTGTACCAGGCTGAACTGAAGAGAGAGAGGTACAGAAAACACAAACATAAATGAAACCTTTCAGAAAAATACTTTTTTTTTTTTTTTTTTTTTAGTGTTTATAGAGGATGGGATTTGAGTTGTTCCCAGCAGGTCATGCATTTGGTGTGAGAACCAGGAAAAAAAAAATTGTTTAGGATTACCCCTTCATTTTTTGTAGATGACGTGAGCAAAGTAATTTTTACAGTGCAAGAATTTATTTCTATTGGACTTTGCCCCCTTTTTTTTTTATCTAAAACATCTGACCCATGGGGAAACTTTCAAATTCCCCACGTTGGAGTTAATTTGCTTCAGTTGTTTGAGACCTGATTAGAATAGCTGATGGAGAAACTTGGATGTTTCCCAGTCACTAATTTAACTCCTGTTGCCCAGGCAGACCTGGCTTACAGAGGATAAGTCTCCTCGTCACATGAATAATCTACCTGCCCATGTGCAATCCCTAATGTTGCTCTCTGTCTGCCAAAGGAAACGTCAGCAAGCCATTCTGGCCAAGAAGAACGCCGAGAGGGCCATAAGGAGGACTCACTTCAGGAGCCACCACTGCCTCCCAAGGGTTAGTGAACAGTCCATTCACTCAGATAAGATGTCTGCTTGTCATTGTCTAAACACAACCACCTTCTGTCTGCAGCAGACACCTGCTAGGCCCACCACCAGGAAACCAGCTCCACCAAAGAAAGACACGTTCTTCGGAGCTTTTCAGGGCCTTAGTCTGGACGACCTAATTGGGAAGTACTAATGGATCTCCTGCTGCTGATGCAAAGTCGTGAGATTCAATGTTTAAAGACAATAAGACTTACAAAACATACAAGACTTGATGGGAAACACTGATATCAATGTAAATAAGACAAGTTCAAATGTTCAGGTTTTTCTTTTTTTACATTAGACACAATGGCGTGTTCATGGATGTTTGTGCATTTGTACGTGTTACTAATGTTGCACTTCTGTACTGAGCACTATTACTCTCTGAACTATAAAATGTAATTAGTTCAATATTCATATTCTTGCTTTGTTTTTTTTTTTTGTTTTTTGTTTTGTTTTTTTTTTGGGGGGGGGGGGCAGTTGTTTTCAGTCCAAAAGAAAATGTGCATGAAATTGACTCAGTTTTTCCAAAAATAGGAAATGGTAAACACCAGTGAGGTGTGTGGGTTTTTAAATTTATACAATAAAGACATGAAAAGTCAAAAAAAAAATAGACTGGTCAAGACTTCCCTGGTCTGATAACACTGGAATGAAAAGTCCACCAAAAGTAGTTTCAAAATATAGCTGCAATCATCGGGTTCCAAGCAGCTGCAGACTTCCTGGTCTTGTACTTTTTAGTAACGGCTTTAAAAACCTAAGTTGTGCTACACATTAGGTTTTAAATTGCACAGGAGAGGCATGTTGCACTTTAGGTGGTGTTCAGAAGAATAAGACTTTAATGACAAGATTCAAACGTGGTTCTCCAGCATATCAAGCAATTGCCTTAATGATAGAAAAATTCCATAATATCTATACTATTATTGATATTAATAATGTATTATTATATTTGAGAAGTATCATACCTTTCATATGCCATGTTTAATGTTTGTTTATATGTACATTCCATGTGGAATAAGTTCATATATTCATGGCATGTTTCTGTGAGCAATATCAGAGAGTTCAGACTGAAGATCAGTACAGGGCAGAAGGAATGATCTAAGCTATCCTTAATCTCTTTGACATAACCTATTTTGGGTCACAGGAATGCACAGGAACTCTTTAGCCTACATAGATCAGTGGTAGATGGACATTCCGTTAGTTTTATGGATCTCATGTCTCCATGACCCCATGTCTCCACAGTGTCTGACGTCCGCCTGGATAAGCTCAGTTATCAGGACTTTCTGTCTGTCCCTCTCCTTTCCTATCCTCCCCCTGCTCTCTCCTACCTATATATGTCAGACTTAGAAGAATGTAAGCTTTAGGGATTCTAAGTGTGTCTGAATGCCATGCGTTGTAATTCTTCCCCCAAAGTGGCCATTGGGGTGACTCTTCATATATTTTTGTAATAAATGTACATAAATTCAACTTTCCACCTGATTATTTGATTTTGAATAATTTAAGCTCAAAATTATTCTAACATTTTGGCGTCCGAACAGCGGATCCACATATCTCCGTCCTTCCGGCGCCTCTGCTTGATTTCAGCAAGTGCACAGCTGATAAAAAGACCTTCCCAGGCTGAGTGAAAAAAAAAAAAAAGGCTCAGTGTTACTGCAGTGAAGGCATTTCAGACTGGGGCGCTGGAACTGACTGGGTGACAGATCTGGGAGTCCTACAGGTGGCTTGAATGTAAGTACATTTGTTGTTGTTTATGGATAAAAGAAGTGTTTAGATTACCTGGACCGATGGTACATTGCGAATGCTGAAAGGGGTGAAACTAGTGGCCTGAGTGCTGGGTTATTTTTACCCACGGTAAGCGATATCGTAATAATCCCTTGGGAGGAACAAGGTTTTTCCTCTGCAAACGGTGACCATTATCGCAAGACCCAGGGTAAATCTTAGAAATCCGCCGCTCTCTACGTCCCATTAGTGCAGTGGAGGTCATGGAAGTTGCATGCAAAGGGAAAAAAAGGGAAAGATTCGTGCTGTTTTAACCAGACATTTTAATGTCTAAATAACTAGGCTGTCGACGTCTTGTGGAAGAGTTTATGTGATCCCAGAAAAGTAGATTTTCACAGAAGATTCGTGCCCTTACCGTGTCTGCTTATCGCCCATACGGCTTCCCCCACTATGGTGAGACCAGGGGAGGAGGTCTTACTGGGGCTTTTGGCACACAGTGGAGGGGCTACGTGACCGTTGAAATACTGGTAGATTTTATTTTGAGAATTTGTTGAAAGCGCTAGATAAAAGTTACTGCAGTCTGGTTTATTTTGTCTCTGTGTAATCTGCTCCGGTATGAAAAAGTGAGCTCTCCACAGAGGTGGAAGGAGCAGGTTGTGAAATTGATGTTTGTGATTTTTTCTGATATTTGTGGAGCATAAAAGGATTAATTAGTTAATTGTTATCCTTTTGAGAAGTGTTTAAAATTATAGGTATTTCAAAATAGTAGCTTTGAGTAAAAACAGTGGACTGGTGTGTTTTTAGGACAGTGTAAAAAAAAAAAAAAAAAAAAAAAGGGAGCTTCACGCTGTAGTGACAGTGTGGGGGGTTGCCACATGTGCAATTTTTCCACTAAGAGTTGCCAGTTCCGGGGACTTCCGGTTATGGCGGCCGCCTAGAAGGACACGTATCACTCTGCTCTGCCCTTGGAAATAAAAATTCGGCAAATAACTCTCTCATTTGGAACAGAACTTTTCCCAGCGTTTGGGTGAGGATATGCCGGTGAAGACTAAGGCTGGGAAATCAGGAGGGGGAAAAATTGAATCGCCGAAGCAGTCCAAATTAACGGACTTTAAAGTTTGTGGCGCAGTAGAAAAAGCTGCGGATATGGCGGATGAAACTAGCGGTGGTGCGGTAACTGCTGCTGCTGACGATGACGGCACAGGTGCAGTGCTGGCTGCCATTAGCTCAATGAGAGCAGACTTTTCCGCTAAACTTGATGGGATTATGGCAGCGTTGGATGCAATGAGAAAGGAGTTGGGTGACTGCGTGGAGCGAGTGACACAGGCGGAGCTTCGTGTTTCAAGTGCGGAGGATGAAATTAGCGGACTTCAAATAAAGGTGCGCACTTTGGAAAAAAAAAATAAAGATCTGGAAAATAGTGTTCTGGACTTGGAATCTCGGTCCAGAAGGAACAACCTGAGGCTGGTGGGTTTACCGGAGGGAGCCGAAGGTCGTGATTCATGCTCCTTTTTGGAGGGGTGGATCCCGGAGGCGCTGAACAACGCGGAGCTAAAATCATCAGTCGTCTTGGAAAGCTCCCACCGAATTGGCCCACCGAGAGGTAACAAGGCAGCACCGAGGACGCTAATTATGAAGTTTCTCAGCTACAGAGACAGGATGACGATCTCCAACACGGTGCGGGCCAAAGGAGAAATTAAATACCAAGATCAGCAGGTGCGGTTCTACCCAGATCTGGCCTCAGGAATCCAACAATTAAGGAAGCAGTTTGACCCCATCCGCAAAGAACTGCGCAACCTTGAGATTCGTCATGGAGTGATTCACCCTGCAAGACTTCTGGTCACATATGAGGGCAGAACACGCATCTTCAAGACCCCCGAGGAGGCGCAGGAGCTCATCAAGAAGATCCAGGAAGAGACTGGTGGGAGCTAAGCATGAACAGAATATAGGGTAGAATATTTGAGCATTTAACTGATTAGAAGCATATAACAAGATTACAAAATATAGAATGTATTACATATTAAAAAAAAAAAAAAAAAAGTACAAAATTGAAAAAAAAATTTGGAGTTAAATTGGAAAATTACAGAAGAGAGTTAATGTTACGTTATTAAAAGCAGTAGAGTTAGGGTGATTGGGAGGATGAAGAAGGAGTGGCTTTGGCTGTTCCTCGTGGGTGTGGAACGGTCGATGGCTATATCGGGAGACGGAATTTTTCTTTTGCTTTTGGGGGGATTGCCACAAATGTGGGAAGGGGGAATTTGTTTGTGTGTAGTTTGTAGGGTGAATGTTCAACCACTCATTTTTTTGCTTTTCTGTTTGAGCATGTTTACACTGCAAGGTAATCCCAAACTCCCTATTGATTATAAATCAAAGCGTTAATCTTAATTTAACTTCATGGAATTGCAGAGGTCTACAAAATTTAAAAAAACTTAAACAAGTTATGAATAAAATAAAAGACATGGGTTCAAAAATTGTGTTTTTACAAGAAACTCATCTAATAGAGCAAGATGTAAAAAGAATTAGGAGTAGATGGCAAGGAAATGTTTTCACCTCATCATTTTCATCCCGAGCCAGGGGAGTTATGACTCTCATACATAAATCAGTCCCATTTCAAGTGAAAAATGTAATTGGAGACAAATTTGGAAGATATGTAATCATTCAAGGATCTTTGCTATTAGAAAACATAAATTTGGTGAACTTATATGGTCCCAATATAGATGATCAAAAGTTCTTTGCCAATTTATTTCTTATCTAATCATCACTTACAGGGCAACATATAATAGCAGGGGATTTTAATTGTACATTGAATCCCAGTATAGATAGATCAACAGGACTGGACTGTACGCACAATGGATGTAGGATGACCATTAATCATTTTATGAAAGAATTGAAATTGATAGATATATGGAGAGAAATGAAACCACAAGTTAAAGCATACTCTTGTTATTCCAATACCTACAAGACATTCTCACGTATAGATTATTTTTTGATCTCCACAGAATTAAGGTCCAAGATTCAAAACTGTTTTTATGATAACATCGTGATCTCTGATCATGCACCCTGCTGTCTAATGTATGTAGATAAGAAATTGACAAAGGAACCAGGTAGATGGCAATTTCAGCATAAATGGCTTCAGGATGAGGAATTTGTTAAGTATATAGAAAAACAGATAGATGAGTTCTTTGATATCAATACTACACAAACATCAGCATGTGTAAAGTGGGAGGCTTTCAAAGCTTTTATTAGGGGACATATTATTAGTTATACAGGTTCAAAATCTAAGAAGACTCGAGAGGAGAGAGTCCAATTGGAACATAAAATAAAAATTCTTCAAGAAAGAGTATATGCAGGAAGAGATCCAAGGTTGGAGAACGAATTACTGATTTTGAGAGCTGAATATGACAAAAAATCAGCGAATAGAGCTGCCTCGAGTCTTCTAAGATTGAAACAATCTTTTTATGAACAAGGTGAAAAATCAGGAAAGTTATTGGCATGGCAGATTAAACAATTAGAATCTAAAACACCAATTACCAGTATTATAAGTAAGGGACAGGTAGTTATAGATCCTTCAGAAATTAATAGAGCCTTTAGAGATTACTATGAAAAATTATATGATACCAAAAATGAATCTGACTTAACAAAACTACATGGGTTTTTGAATGAACTATTTATACCGTGTATTCCAAATGAAAATAGGGAGATACTGGAGTCTAAAATTAGTCAAGAAGAAGTTGGACTAGCCATTGATAATATGAAATCAGGAAAAAGTGCAGGACCAGATGGTCTTCCAGTTGACCTTTATAAAAAATTTAAGAATAAATTAACAAAACCTTTTTTGGAAATGGTTTTAGAAGCATTTCAAAATAGTAATTTACCATCATATATGAATAATGCCTTAATTATACTGTTGCCAAAACCAGGTAAGCCCTCTAATAAATGTGAAAATATGAGACCAATAAGCCTATTAAATGCCGACCTTAAGATAATTTGTAAAATTTTAGCAAGACGAATACAAGAAATTTTACCAAATATTATTAATCGAGATCAGAATGGCTTTATAAAGGGAAGACAAGGCTTCCATAATGTAAGAAGACTATTTAATATTATTTATTCTAATAAAGAAGCACCGGATACAGCTCTCTTATCACTGGATGCCGAAAAAGCCTTTGATAGAGTTGAATGGCCCTTTCTTTTTGAAGTCTTACAAAGGTTTGGACTTGGAAATAATTTTATAAAATGGGTTCAGATAATATATAATAATGCTACTGCAGAAATTCTAACAAATAACAATATTTCAAAATCAATAAAAATCAATAGAGGATGTCGACAAGGCTGTCCACTTTCACCTTTACTGTTTACTATGGCAATTGAACCTTTAGCGATGGCGATACGTCTACAGTCACAAATATATGGAATTAAAGTTGGACCAACAGAACATAAAATCTCCCTGTATGCCGATGACATAATTTTGTTTATGTCGAATCTTAAAAAATCAATTCCGACCTTGTTGAATTTAATAAAGAATTTCGGGGAAATATCAGGATATAAAATAAATAAAACTAAATCTTCAATATTAATGCTAAATGAGACCCAGAGAAATTACCCAGCCCCTGAGGTAAATCAATTCAATGTTGTAAATCAGTTCAAATATTTAGGAATCCAAATTGTGCCTAAGCTAGAATCAGTCGCCAGTATCAATTATGAAGCCTTAATGACAGATATTGATGAGTTACTTCAGAGATGGATGTCACTACCAATGTCGATGATCGGGAGAATTAATATACTTAAAAGTAATATCTTACCTAAAATACTTTATTTATTTCAATACATTCCCTTACCACCACCTTTAGATTTATTCTCAAGAATTAAAAAAAAGTTAGTGGAATTTATATGGAACAACAGGAGGGCTAGATTACGTCTGTCTTTATTATATTTACCATTTGATCGTGGAGGTCTGAAATGTCCAAATTTTATGTTGTATTATTGGTCGGCACAACTGAGGTCTATGACATATTATTTTTCATCAAATGATCTCCCTCACTGGACTGAAATGGAATCATACAATTTACCTTTACCTCTTCCCATATTCATATACTCAGATTCGGCAAAAAAATTACAAAAACAAGTTAAAAATCCATTTGTAAAGCATATGATCAAAATATGGTGTGAAGCTAAAAACTATTTAAAAGAACCACAGTTATTGTCACAATTTAGTCCAATATGGGGTAATCAATATTTTAAACCAGGGAGAGCGGACGCTGTATTTAAAGTATGGAATTTAAAAGGGATACAAAAGATTCAGGATTTATATTTGCCATGTGCAGAAAACATAATGTCTTTTGAAGAGTTGAGGATCAAATTTAATCTCAATAGAACACATTTTTTTAAATATCTTCAACTTAGAAACTTTATTCGATCAAATCAAAATAAAGCTCTCACTCGACCTATCTATTCATCCTTGGAAAAAATGTTGATGAAAGATAGTAAAAGAAAGGGTATTATTTCAGAGTTTTATAACTCATTGACACTATTTTCAAGTGAAAATTCACTGAAAAGATTAAACTACTGGAAAGAAGATCTGCAAACTGAAATTCCAGAGGAACAATGGGAATTGGCTTGTACAGAAGCTCAAACCAAATCAATAAATGTACGCCTTAAATTGATACACTTCAAATGGTTAATGCGGATGTATGTTACACCGGAGGAGTTAAATAGATATAACAAAAATATACCAGATACGTGCACAAAATGTATGGAAAGTAAAGGAACTCTATTTCATTGTGTATGGGAATGTAGATTAATAAGAATGTTTTGGGAAGAGGTGAGGGTAACAATTGAAAAAATAATCTCAAAACAAATCATATTGAATCCTAAACTGTTTTTGTTGGGTCTGTACCCAGAAAAGCATAATTTTAATAAAAGTGAAAGAACATTCATAGACCTCAGTTTGCTTAATGCCAAAAAATGTATTGCACTATTATGGAAAAAGACTTATAGACCAGATGTGACTCAGTGGTTAAGACAGATGTTAACAAACCTTCCATTAGAAAGAATAACATATATACTGAAATCAAAGGAAACTGTGTTTGAGAATATATGAAGACCTTTTATTGATTATGTAAAAAATTTAAACATAACTCTTGAAGAGGAAGGTGAATGATATGTGCGGACCTTGTAAATTCCAAACTGGTGAATATAATATGTATACTTATGTGTTGGATTGTCTAGACTAAACAGAGGAGCATTATTGAAGATTTGATTTTGTTGGTGGTTGTTGGTGTTTTTTAGTGCATTTTTTTTTTTTGTAGTACTTTAGTGTTAGTGTTTGATTGTTTGTATCATGTTTGTTTAAAAAAAAAAAAAAGGTTCAATAAAGATATTGTGGAAAAAAAAAAGAGTTGCCAGTTCCGGAGATTAATTGAAGTAATTCTTATGCTGTTTTGGGTTTTGGCATGAACCTAAAAGTCTTTATTGTATGACCTTGTGGGGATAACGCAAAAGAGAACATTTCTGTGGGCCCTGTTTGTCTGTGTGTGTCTGTGTGTGTATGTGTGTCCGTGAGAGGAAAAAAAAACAGAGGGAACTTGGAAAAAAATAGAAAAGGCTGTGTAGCTACTGATTTGTGTGTTTAAAAACTTGGTAAAAGGGAAGAGAAAAAAAAAACAATCTATATATGGGCATTTTTGCAAAGTTTTGGGGTTTTACTTTTTCTTTCAATCTAACTTTGTGAGTTTTCACTCTAATGTTGCGTACATGATGAACTATTTACATATTTTTAAAGCCAATATTTTCATTCCCTCCAGTTTTCTTCTTTGGAAAATGAAAAACATTGAGCTATTTTTATTCAATTTTTTGATGTATCACTGACTTTTATTGACTCGATTGCCTTTTTTCTTTGACTGAAGCATAACAGTGTACTTTACAGGGAAAAAGGGCGCAGGACTGACGTTCTCCTTCCCTCTGCCAAAACAAAACCAGCCTCTGGGACCCGGCCTCGTCACCGTCTGTGCTCTCCTCTCATCGACACCAAAGAGGCAGTTGAACATCTAAGTTAAGTACAGATGCTTTTATCTTAATCAATGCTACCAGCATGACAATGTTGAAATTAACTGAACATTACAATATCATGCTGTCACTTATTAATGCCTAATCACTGAAGGTTTTATGCATAGCTACCCAATATTACATGATTCAAAGCATAGAGGTTCAAAAGAGATTGATAATTAATGTGTTTGTGCATATGATTTGCCAGAGACTACTGATTATCAAACAGATGTCTTGGTAATTGTATGTCATATTGTTGCTTTGTTTAAATAATACTATACTCACTTTTTAATAAATGACATATGCAATCTTATTTACATTTTGACCCTAGGCCAGTCCATGTAAAAAAAAAAAAAATGGGGGGGAGAACGCAAGAGCAGGATCTGAGACAGTTCATGCTGTGACTTTTTCCCTCCTAAAGAACACAGCGAGATGAGAATGCAATTTTTTATTATCAGGAGATGGTAAATTTATGAACAGAAAAGACAGAAATAGCACAAGATTTCTGGTAAAATGGAGAAAGGGAATAATGGAGTCAACTAAGAGGAGTTGTCAGACTGACCTAGATAAGATAATGGTGAACAGACAGAATCAGCCTTCAAAGAGAAAAAAAAAAGACAGACCACAGATTGTGGTCCTGTGCCATAAATTCCTGAAAACAGAGATTAGGCCTGCATTTCCAGTTACTAATTCTAACTGCTGCATTGGTTTAAGGCTTCTAATATATGATACTGTTTTGTTTAAACATAATCCTAAACTAGTGATTACCCATGTCAATTGGTAAAACATTTACTGATTCACAGAATATTTAGCGAATAGTTGCTGTGAATAGCAAAAACACATTCAAATTGTGGAAGCTTTCGGTGTAATTTAAAGGTTTTTCTGCTATTCTTCATTCTTCGCTTTTCAACAAGAAAGGGAAAGCATTCACAAAATTTTTTTTTTAGCTTTCACCAGGAAGTAGATTTGCCAAATTAACAAGGAATCATAACATCACCATTACCTTTCAGTTTAATAAATCCTTGGTGACATATGCAATATGTAATAAAATAAAAAAACAATAATTCACTTGTGTTTTTTAACATTACACATTATAATAAACAACTGGGGTAAACATTTATGGGACACAAAAATAATGATGATCACGGGAACATTAGTAAAATCAATTTATGAGGTGATAAAATTTGCACTCCTGTTGATGTAAATACTGAAGGTGCAGACGGGGAAGCCGTAAGGCTTTCCCCAAATTTTTCTTTGCAGGATGGCACCGAGATTTGATCTTTGTGGGAGATGGGAGGAGGCCGGACAGTGGGTGTGTGGGTGATGGGCTCATTGGCTGGAAGGGGCGACAGTGACCACAGGGGAAGTACCTCTCAGTTGACAAGCATTTTTTGAAGCTAAGTAGAACAAATGACATTGCAAATGACATAAAGCATAACAATTTAAATGACTCTGACTTTAAAAATGTAGTGTTTATATGACTTCACATAGCAAGATACATCTGATGCCACTCACCACATAATGGTGTGACAATATCACATTTCAGAAATGTGACCGTGATAAGGAATGTGTTTTCCCGGTGCTCAGCCGTGGCTGAGCTGGGCCTCGGGACTACGGTCCACCCCATAATTTACCAAGGAATATATAAAATGAGGCATTCCTTGTACAAAATTAAGCCAAATTCTAATTAGGCAAAATGTCCACCTTTCCATTGACTGAAGGAGTGTGACATAACCTTTCACAAGGATTCACTTACACAAATTCAACCTGTCTGTGTTCAGCTGGACAAACTGATCTTAGTTATCAATGCTAAATCATATCAAATCTGCACAGACAGCTATATTGCTTCTTCCTAAATGGAATTTGTAAATTAGTTCAAGAGACATCACGAAAGAAACCATGATTATTGAAACCTCATTTTGAAGGAGCTGTACTACTTACAAATTTTCATCTAAATTAACCTCTTGCACTCCGGGATACCGCGGGCGGTCACGTCTTGGCGTCCTAGTGCGTCCTAGTGCGCACTGTGCGTCTCAGTGCGCACTGAAAAAAAAAAAGCTGCATTTCCGTTCTTCCACTACAGACACAGCCGCGAACAGAAAGCCAAAGGAGTGCTTTGATTGGTTTAGATTTGACTGACCTCTCATTCGACTAATAAGAGCCTTGAATTGGGTTTCTGAAACCTTGAAGGACCAATGACTGAAAACCTAGCAAGAAGGACCCGCCTACCAACGACTGCGAATACAACGAGCCAATTGAAGCAGAGAAGTTCGACGATTGAAACGCGTGCGTCCCGTGCGTAAAATCTGTTTTGTGTAAGCCGCTGTGTGTAACGGTAGCGTTTGCCAGTCTTTTTTTTATTACTGCTGTTCTTATTTGTTTTGAAAAATCGTTCGCCAAAACCGCAATCATGGAAGCGCAAAACCGCAATAATGGAATCATGGTTTGACCGGGTCGCGTGACCAGAACCACGAGTCGTAACAAGCGGACCAGCTTCATGTTCGTCTGACAGTGAGGAACAGATGTTCACAAACGACACTGCTGTTGTGGACAAGTAAGTGTTATAAGCTAAATTATTCTTTATCACTGAAAATAGTAATAAAAATGACTTTTGACCGATCGGTAAATTACAACGGTGCGTCATCGCCACATGACGGACTGTTGATGGACCGTTTTTTGTGCGCCGCGCTCCTCTGTAGCGGGGAGTGGGGGGAGTTGTTATCCTCTACATTGCAGATATTTTAGTATAATTTTTATTGCACTGTAGGTTATTTTTTCTTGTAAAAAAAGGTCACACATTTTTTACGTGGCATGCTTCTTTGTGTGTGGGGGGCTTGTTTGTTCATTCATTCATTCATGAATGAATAAACAACCCCCCCTCCACACACACACAGCCCTGAGTGTCACCTTTCATTAGAGCCCAAGATGAAGCTTCTATGTTGAATCATTCAAAAGTTATAGACGTTTTTCCAAACTGTGCCATTTGGCACAATTTGGCACAGTTCAAAAATGCCTAGGAACAACCTGAGAAAAAAGCTGTGTAATATATTCATTTTTTGTGGTATTGTTACAAAATTTTGACCTCAGCTGGATAACACTTGGTTCTACATTTCTGTTGCATTTTCCAGCCAGTATCTGACAGCTGTGTGTTATTTGCAAGCATTTGTATCTAAAAAAACACCCAGGCAAACTTTATTTTCTTCAAGTTCACTATGTTTAGATGACTGTTACTCAGTGGCAGGAGCACTTAGAGAGATTATGACTGTTTTGCCAAAAAATTCAAAGTGTTTTCTTTTAAATGAGACCAACCCCATGAAGATGCTGCAAAGGGTTGAAGAACAGCTTTTGATTTACTTTGGGTACGTTATTTTTAGGCATTTTTAGGGAAATTGACCAGAGTGCAAGGGGTTAACTGTGTGTAACACATAAAAGTGGTAACATGCTTCCTTCTAGTAAAAGACACTACTCATCAAGCAAATACCCTGTAACTTTGCTGCATGTGCGTCTCCATGCATCAAAAGGGGGGTACCAAAGAAATTAACAAAAAATAATTAGCAATCCTCAGAAAAATAGATAATACATAAAAATTATCAATAGATGATCAATAATGAAGAGAAAAATACAAATGAAACCGCTTGGTAATATTATTATCGCCTTTCACCTGAAACGCGTATATCCACAGTTCCTTCCTTACTTCTCTCCGCTCTGCGTCGAGCCCGTCTTTTCTCGTGAGCTATCACTCTCTTTGTATTATGCGCCCTGCAAACTTTCCTCGTGAGGTTCTTCCATTCCGCTATATCATGTACTACCAATTGCCATTGATCTAAAACATCGGCACACTTCAATGCATTTTTGCATGTGTCCTTAAAACGGAGTTTGGGTCGACCTACTTTGCGAGAACCATGAGCCAGCTCACAATACAGGAGTTCCTTCACCGGCCTATCATCATTCATTTGACAGACATGACCTAACCAGCGCAGGCGACTCATTACAAGCTTGATCTCGATGTCTTCGACGTGTGCCCGCCGCAACACCTCCTCATTGCTGATGAAATTGTCCCACTTGATGTTTAGTATCGGGCGAAGGTGACGCTGTTGGATTATGCGAAGCTGCCTGACTTCGTGCTGGTATAGGGTCCAGGTTTCGCTGCCATACATCAGGAGGGGCATAAGGCACTGATTGTAAACTGCGACTTTGGTAGAGACTGTGAGGTCATGCGAATCAAACACCCTCTTGCGCAGACGGCAACATTCAATAGGAGAAGTTAAAAGTTACATCAATAAATTTCCAGATATTTAAGAAAATATCTGCAGATTGTTGTAAAGGAAATACTGTATGTTTATAAGAAACAAGGTAAACTGATAAGGAAGAAAACCATGCAGATATATGAGAAAAGTTCCAAATGTCTAAGAAAAGTCCAGCTTGTGCTGAATTTATGTTTACTGTGGGACTTAATTTAGAATCTACTACAAAGACGATGCAGATTCTTACTCAATTAAGAGAACAATGCTTTAGGGAGCTCAAAGCAAAATAACTTGATCTTCCTTGCATAAACTTAAGTCTTTTCAAAACCTTTGCATGGATCTCAGTGAACTAAATAAGAGTGAAGGTAAAAATGTTTAGAAATTATTTACACACTTATTGAATATACAAAGGCTTTCCCCTGCACTAATCTAAATATTGCTATGGTGACACTGAAACCCTTAACTAAAACAATATCAAGATTTAAAATAGCTGAAATGATTTACTTAGATAATGAAAATGGAATACACTTTGTAAATCAAATCATGTCACATTTAAGTGCAGTTCCTAAATTATTAGTACCAAACATTTACCCAGGAAACCATTTGGCTTACCATCAACAATCTACAGGATCAGTATAATGCACAAATAAGGAAAATAGGGAAATTGTGAATGACAAACCCTATTATTGAAGCCATTTAACTTAGGTGATGAGGAAGGGTTTCTGGGTGATTATATGCAAAGAATGACAACTGACAGCGATGTCATCCATACTGCCCTTCCCAGGACGGACCATGTGACGAAGGAACCGTGGGAGGTGCACCCATCTCTTGAGCAAACCAGGGGATCTGGTTATCAAAGGAAACTGGACCAAAACTCCCTGGCAAGGACAGCACAAAGGTTATCCTGCTGACCTAAACAGCCGCGGAAAGCGAAGGACATGGCACTTGGGTGCATCTAACATTTTACCCCACCTGAAACCCTCAGCAAGAGACTGTGTAATATATATACTGTATACTGTATACTTATCTGAAAAAGAAAACAACAAATGACTGTTTAACTGTTTCTCTATGCAAGTGTCAGCTGATGACTTGGCGTCCAGTAATGACCTCTGCTAATAGAGAAGCAGGCTGTTTGTTTATCATGACAAGGAAGAAAAAGAGAAAAAAAATACAAGGGAAAGAAAAGTGTGGTCAGTGTTGTTACCTTATCATCCTCATCATCCTCTAGTAATACTTAATATTGGTTATTAAGTTGTTCCATTGCTTTTACACTGTAGAGAATGTTTGCTCCTTAATAACACTAACAGTTAGGCAAAATATCTTTATTGCTAAAATAATGCAGCTACTACAGGCTGTTTGTTTTTTTTTTAAGAGAGGCTATATACAGAAATAACATAGCAAACTTCATGTTGAATCACATCTGACACAACACATCACTCCACTGATTAGAAACATGATGACACTCCTTACTCTGCAAATGCAAGGTTAATTTCATCAGGGAACTCCTCTTTTTGAAGTGGGGATGTCCCCTTTCTGACAGCTTAACACTCTCTTGAGTATGCAACGGCTTACAGTGCATCTCTCCCCTGTACTACTACCCTGCTTGACCAATGAAGCGAGCAAGTGTTATACCAAGGATCTACATTGTCAAAGGTCATTGAGTCATTGGGTGTATTTGCATCCGGCTGGACACTGGGCAGATCTGTGTACCCTGTTTTGGCAACTGACCGTACCCTCATCATGTCGGCAGGGCAGGTGGTCAGGGTGAAGAGAGATGCTTTTCTACCACATGATGCCATTTATGGAGCATGAATGTGATTTCAGATAAAAAGTACAGGAGTGAGGTTTTTGTTCATTGTTTCTTTGAGTGAGTGTAGAAACAAAATACCTTAGGGATTAAAACACTTTAATTGTAGACTACAATTATTTACAAAATTATAACAAAGGATAGAATGGTCCTTGATTGACTAATTACCACCCATAGGGGTGTAGGCCCTATTATAGGAGGTTATTGTTCTACTTCTATCCATGAAAGTGATGCAGATGTTCATATTAATACTTTGGATACACACAGCTTCATTGCTTTGTAGGCAATGATAACAAAACTAATTAAGTTAATGTTTCTCTTCATGGAGAAGTCTCATCATAAACTTGGTAATGATTTTTATAACTTCAGATTTTTCTTGTGAGTTCTTAATATGATGAGGATAGTGAGAGGGGCAATACTGGCCTGTGGATGTTTTTGAAGGTTGCAATATAATTTAAGACTGTTTGATATTATTTTCTATGTTCTTATTTGACACAGTCTAAAATTAATTTTAATCACTGCACATGTTCACTCGTAATGACATATTCTATACACATTTTTAACTTGCAAAGACACATAACAGCATGTAAATTTTTACACATATCCTTATATTAATTAATTCACTTTACTTTTTTCTTTTAATCCTGATGCTTTTTAAGCATCAAGGGGGAATATGATAGAAAAATTCCATATTATCTATACTATTATTGATATTAATAATGTATTATTATATTTGAGAAATATCATACCTTTCATATGCCATGTTTAATGTTTATATGTACATTCCATGTGGAATAAGTTCATATATTCATGGCATGTTTCTGTGAGCAATATCAGAGAGTTCAGACTGAAGATCAGTACAGGGCGGAAAGAATGATCTAAGCTATCCTTAATCTCTTTGACATAACCTATTTTGGTTCACAGGAATGCACAGGAACTCTTTAGCCTACATAGATTAGTGGTAGATGGACATCCCATTAGTTTTATGGATCTCATGTCTCCATGACCCCATGTCTCCACAGTGTCTGACGTCCGCCTGTGTAAGCTCAGTTATCAGGACTTTCTGTTTGTCCCTTTCCTTTCCCATCCTCCCCCTGCTTTCTCCTACCTATATATATCAGACTTAGAAGAATGTAAGCTTTAGGGATTCTAAGCATGTCTGAATGCCATGCTTTGTAATTCTTCCCCCACAGTGGCCATTGGGGTGACTCCTCATATATTTTTGTAATAAATGTACATAAATTCAACTTTCCGCCTGATTATTTGATTTTGAACAATTTAAGCTCAAAATTATTCTAACACTTAGCCACTACACCTTACGACTGCTTCAGGGCTCTCTCCCTGGGTTGCAGGGCTATCCCAGTATCTTTGGGCAAAAGGCACGGTACTCCCTGGACAGATCACTAGTAAATTGCAGGGCCAGCACAGAGACAATCATTCACTCTCACATTCATACCTAAGGACAATTTAGAATCCCCAGTTGATGCCAATTTTTTTATTTTATTTTATTTGTTTATTTGTCAGGGACAGTGCAATAAACATAGACAAAAAAGAAAATCTGATGTGTTGCACAGAGTGTATAGCATTAAGCTAGTTTGCAACTCTTGTCCCTGGATGGGCTTTAGAGAAAAGAAACAGATAAAAAGAGAAAAAGATGACGAAAAAACAAAATGAAAACAGTATAAACATTATCCACATACATCAATGCAAACAAAATTATAAATACACAATAAAAAAACCTGATTCACATTTGCCTGTTACAGTAAAATGCCTGTTACACATTTGCCTTCCCTTCTTCACTCACACCCTGCAGACAATCATTTCATACATGGGTGCATTCTTGTTTACTTTTCAGCCAGTTTTTAACCTTTGTAGTAAATGTTTTAAAATCCGTTATTATTTTGATTTCATTTGGCATTGTGTTCCAGATATGACTGCCCTTTATAGAGAAAGTTGTTTGTCCAAATGTGGTTCTGCGGTGGGATATTTTACAGTTATTGTTAACAGAACTCCTGGTGGCTCTGCTGCTGTCCTGTCTTTGGATGAATCCAACAAGTGGCTCTGACGCTGATTTATGGAAACATTTAAAAATCAATTTCAGAAAACAAAGGTCAATGAAACTCTCAAAACTCAGTAGATTGTATTTTTTTAGAATATAACAATGATGCCACCTAATGGGCTTTTTATCCAGAATTTTTAGAGTTTGATTATATAATGAACCTATATGTTTTATTGTAGAAGGAGCTGCTTGAGCCCAAACTGTCAGACAGTATGATATATGCGAAAAAACCATAGAATGCATATACAGTACGGCTGCTTGGTGTGGTATGTAATGTCTAATTAATTTAAAGCAATTCAAATTTTTTTTTTACTGTTTTAGAAATCTTCTTTATGTGAAGATTAAATTTGAGTTGAGGATCTAGTACAATACCAAGGTATTTGAATTCTGTAACTGAACTAATATCTTGATCATGTATATTAACTTTAAAATGTTGCAAGTTACATTTTTTGATTGAAAAGCACATTGAAACTGTTTTCTGAAGGTTCAGCAGTAGATGGTTCTGAATGAGCCACTCTTGGACATCAACCATGCTTGAAGACAGGACGTCTGCAGCCTGAGCTGGAGTCTTAGCAGCTGTGTAAATAACTGCATCATCTGCATAAAGTTGACATGTTGCAGCTGAGCAGTGTAATGGCAGGTCATTAATAAAAATGCTGAAAAGTAAAGGACCAAGAATGGACCCTTGTGGGATACCCATACAATTATTTAAAAGGAAGGATTTATCCTGGTGAACTTTTACACACTGTTCTCTGTTCTGAAGATAAGATGCAAACCATTTTATTGTATTGGGAGAAAAGTTAAAAGATACCATTTTGGATAAAAGCAAGCTGTGGTTTACAGTGTCAAAAGCCTTTTTGAGATCCAGAAAAACAGCTCCCACCACATTACCCCTGTCCAAGGACTGTTTGGCATTTTCAGTAAGGCAGCAGTTTGCTGTTTCTGTTGAGTATCCTGGTCTAAAACCAAATTGGTGTGGATGAAGAAATTGACCGTCTTGTAGATAATCTACCAGCTGTGTAGCTACAACTTTTTCAAGAACCTTAGACAGGACTGGTAAAATAGAGATTGGCCGGTAATTACATATATCATCTTTACTACCCGATTTAAAAACTGGTATGACAACAGCTTTTTTCCAGCCAGATGGAAATGTACAGGACCTAATGGAGAGATTAATGAGATGAGTCAGTGGTTTGATTAATATTTTGCTGTGTGTTTTGAGAAAGGAAGTGCTCATATTGTAGATATTGTAGCGGTTTGATTTAACCCCCACAACAAGCTAAAGACAATCACCTCACATTCTGGTTGTTTCTGCTACAGTCTGCCGGTTATGCATGTCACTGCTTTGAGTTAATGTATCATCCATGTGTTATCCATGCATTGTGCTCATGCATCCTGTCTGTTCCTTTGATATGCAAATGCCAGATTGACTGCTGTGAAGGTCCTTTGATCTATTGTTTGAGTTGGGTATAAATGCTGTGCCAAGTTGTGATTCTGCCTCTCACTCTGACTACTGCATCTTGATTTCTGTACTGTGGAGACACACACGTGTCTCCTCTTGGAGAGCTGGAGGAAGGAAGCTGCAGCCTGCTCAAGCCATGGGCTGCAGCCGAGTTTTGATGAAGGCGGGTGATAAAGCTATTTAAAAATCCAACGCAGCCTTTGTTATCATCCTCTTCAATATCATTAGTTTTTGAGTTTGACAGTGTTTTAACAATGCCAGCAATTAAATCTTCATTTACCTCATTAATGTAAAAAGAAACTGTTGAAAGTATTGGTTTAGTATTGTTGAGCACATTTGGCAGCACAAAGTTTTTTGTTAATTCTTCCACTGACTCCACAAAATATGAATTAAATTTATTTGCCAATGTAGCATTATCACTGATGGTTTTGCCATTAATTCTAAGTTCCTTTACCCCCTTCTGATCATTTTTTTGTTGGTTAAGTTATTTAAATGCCTCCAAAGGGAACTGTTGTTACCCTTTGCATGTTCTATCAATTTATTGTAATAAGATGCTTTTGATTTACGCAGCTCTTGTACCACTTTATTTCTTAAAACTTTTGTAAACGAGGTGATCATTTTGTAGTTTAGAGGTTGATGTTTTCAATGCAGTCTCACCTCTTCATAAGTTTTCTTATTTCATTATTTAACCATGGTAGGTTAATCTTCTGTTGTCTACTTTTAATTTGCTTTGTAAATTTATCTATAGACTTTGTGATTGTTGCAGTTATAAAATTACAACAATCATCTACTTCATATATTGACATGAGCTGCTCCCAATTTTGATTCTCTAAGTGATGTTCAAACTCCGCAGTTTTTGATTTGGGAATAATAAAATTTACTTTGTCAGTATCAACTCCCCCAAAATACTGTAGTCGCTTTTTAGTAAGTTTTCTGACAGCAAGAACCATGTTATGATCTGAGAGACCAGTTACAAGATTATAGGTTCTGGTTATTCGTTCTGGTTTATTAGCAAATGCCATGTCAATAAGTGTACTAGATTGTTTGGTTATCCTGGTGGATAACCTAACCTGCATGTCTTTGGCCTGTGGGAGGAAACCAGAGTACCTGGAGTAAACCCACAGAGACATGGGAGAACATGCAAACTCCACACAGAAGGGTCACTGATGGTCAGGGGTGGAATCGATCCTGTGACCTTCTTGCTGTGCTGTCACAATGCTAACCACTGTTCCACCGAACTGCCCCAGGGCACACACATTGAAAGGGAGTCCAAACAGCTGTATAGCAACTGCATTTAAAACTTATGTGTGCTACACATTTTC
The DNA here is from genome assembly GCA_020510985.1 of Pholidichthys leucotaenia. Classification (NCBI taxonomy): domain Eukaryota; kingdom Metazoa; phylum Chordata; class Actinopteri; order Cichliformes; family Pholidichthyidae; genus Pholidichthys; species Pholidichthys leucotaenia. The sequence goes on along the minus strand of CM035839.1, from coordinate 88,138,120 downwards.
AAATGCATGAGAGGCATGTTGTTTCAGAAGCATAGCACTTTTGTTAGGATTTGAACCCAGCTCTCCAGTATACAAGGTGATCACCTAACCACTACACCACACATCAACTTTCTCACACATTACTAAAATGTTTTATTGACAAGCCACAAAGGCTGACAGACATTTCTGAAGGATGATTTTTGGCACATGAACAGAACTGCATAGAATTTTCTTGAAGAATACTGTTAAGCTTCATCACGGCATCAGAAGATAAAACAATAAATACAGGCTAAAGAGAAACTGTAAAACTTGATTGGCCTATAGAGTCAAAACGGATTGACATTTTTAGATAATTTTAACAACTTTTCATTATCAATATCTGTAGCTGATTTCTGCTTAATTTCAAGAAATTTGGATGAACGGCCTTGGAGTTCATTTTGAGTTCACATGCACAATTTTGAAAACTAAGGTTCAGAAAACTTCATTTTAGAGCATAAGACCAGTGAAGAAAAGTTGTGGAAGATTTCAGATTTAAATGATGGTAGAATTGAGTCTCGGCCTAAAGGTTCTTCAGGTATTTGGGAGAAAAAGTACAACTTACAGCACCACCTATGGATGTGGTGCAATAACTTGGGAGAATTTCTGACCAAACTAAAATTTCACATTTATGCGTATTACCATTTTTTCTCCCCATGCACTTTTGAGGAAAAGCAGAATAATTAGAACAATTACAATAGGTTTTCCACAGTGCTGCTGCTTGGAACCCTGACCCATTCAAAACTCAGTGAATGAAATTAGGGCATTCAGCTCATTTTTAAGGATGTTGCCCAGGTGTTTTTTGCTACCGTAAGCCTCTGGAGCCCTTTACTCTTTAAGAAATGACATGTAGGTTAGTGGCCTGTTGTAGTCTAAACTGGTTCTCCAACTGGAACAAAAATATATTTTTTTCTGTTTTTACATTGACACAAGTTGCATCTGTTCACTCATATATTGTCAGTTATAGTTAATTGTTAGTTATAGTTATATTGTCAGTTAAGTGTGGATGAGTTCGAGAGGAATCGTATGGTAGACATCCTTACAGAAATTAAAACCCATTCAAATTGGACTCTAGATACCTTGCTGTAAAAGAAATCTAAAAACAAACATCCTCAAGAAGCCAACTCCCAAACCTGAATTACACCTGGACATTTTTCTTTTAATCTAAAAATGGCTTATAGACCACAGCAGAGTGGGCTTGTTAAGACCAAGCTTTATTTAATTAATAATAAAAAAGAAAACATTTTCTCAGTTACACAAGTGATAGATGCTTCTTCTTTCCCCCATTCTTACACAAGACGAGTATGATCTATGGCTCCAGATCACAAATATGTACAGAAGAAAAATGTTTGTCAGGGTCAGGAGGATGTCACATGTTGGATTGGTTGATGACGGTGTGGCGATTGTACCACTGACTCCAGACAACAAGGGAACTGTTTTTAACAGTGAATTTTAATCTAGTGAAGTCTAGTTTTACAGCATCATTCCCTCTGTTCCATTTTGACTTTGGGGGGCTTGAGGAAGGTCCTGCTCTTTTTCTCCTTAGTCTTGCCTTTGGACTGAAAGCTCCTCCAGCTGTCCACCCGTCCGTCTCTTGTCTCCTGTAAAAAGAAGTGAACACAAAAATTAAATGTTTAAAGTGTGTGGTTGCCCTGTGTGTGTTTTTTATCATTGTAAGTAGGCAGCCATTGAAAAGTGTACCTCAAAGTTTTTCTGCCATTCTCTCTCTCGCTTTGCTTTCTCTGCTGCCTCGATTTCTTCCTCTCGTGCCCTTTTCCTGAATTAAGAAGGAACACAAAGCATCTGTGACACAGTGAATGAGAACTGTATTTGTTTTTTAAGGTACAGAGGGGTCCAACACTTTCTAGAGTACAGATCAATGATTTTCAACCATTGTGCTGTGGGAAAATGTCCAATTTCACTTAATTAGTTCAAAAAATGATTCTGAGTCTGAACTTGCAATGTATTGACTCTTCCATGTCAATGGGTGGCAGTATGAATGCAACAATGACCTTCACTTCTTTGTTTTTTAAAAATGGAGGTTCTTTGCATGTTTAATGACTCAGCGTGCATGTGACTGTATGCTTCATTTGTGTCTGCTGTTTGACCAAGCATGTGACACATAACCATCATACAGTTTCACCACAGCTTCATAGTAGGGCAAATGCACTGACGCATCAGTTTTTTCACTGGCTTTATTAAGGAGAAGAAAATCAAGAGCCACGTGCACTTTAGCAACAACAATGGCGACTGTATGTAGACAGGAAGAGGAGATCCTGTGTTTACTACTTTCTACTATTGTGATCCACAATATTGGTATATAAAACATTTCAAATTATTTATTGGCATTGGCACAAATTAATATTTACAACTGATAAAATATAACAGTGTGATGCTTTTCCTGCGGCGTGAGGGAAAGACATCATGTTGGGCAAGCGTGCCAAAACAAGTATGTCTGCCTCCAGGCCAGCCATAACAGGTGGTGCCAAACAATGGGGAAAAAAAGCAAACAAATCACAAGACTAAACTGTCATATACAGTATGCTGCAACAGGCTACAATGTATCATTTTGTAATATTTTTGGTTGGTGGTGTGCTGCGGGATTCCCCCCGCCCATGTAAAAAATGTGCTGTGGTTCAAAAAGGTTGAAAAACACTGGCATAGATAATCAGGCTGCAAATACACTACATATAGTTTACTTCATATATTTACCTTTCATGCATTTCCTTTGCTTCCCTTTCCTTCCTCTTGATTTCAAGTTCGGCAAACAGCTTCATTGTCTGTTTGTACACTGCTTGCTTGAACTTGGGGATAAAATTTAAAAAATTACTTGAGTACAAGTATTTTTAACAGTGTTTCATGTAAATGAGAACAATGACTTTTTTTTTTTAACTCTTCATAGTCCAATTTTCCCTATGAATACTTGATATTCTCTGACAAACTTACCACTTCAGGGTCATCCTCCTCCACATCCAGTGGTTTTCCCTCCTTCTTTAACTGTTTTCTTTTTTCTTTTACCTGCAAAAAACAAAACCAAAAAAAAAAAAACCATAGCATTATACAGGAACACTGAGCAAAAGTGAAGTTTTCTTCCAGACAAGTTGAGATGGCGACGACTCACCATATGCTCCACGTATTCCTTTCCTGCATGGATCACATCTAGAATTCTTTTCTTCTGCTCTGGATCCAGTAGGAGTTTGTAAGCCTTGTCCACAGCTAGAAATCAGCAGTAAACCTCAGTTACGGTGAATATATTTATTTTAAAACAGTACAAAGGTTTGTATTGGGGGGGGGGGCATTAGGACTATATATGAATGGCTTGTACATGAATTTTTACACTTTTTACATGCATATGATCAGTGATATAATAAAATGTACCTTCAAAGGCTTGCTGAGCTCTTTCGGGGTCGTCCTGATTTTTGTCTGGATGGACCAAAATGGACAACTGGGCAGTAAATGTGATCAAGATACGAATTATTAAAAAACAGAAGTACCCCCCAAAAAAAAAGTAATGCTCTGAGCCCATTTTACAAATTCCCATTACTCACCGCTCGAAACCTTTTCTTTAATTCATCATCTGTTGCATCTGGATCAATTTGCAGCACCTGACAATAATGTGAAATTTTGTTTATAATACATGGAGTAAGGTGTGATCAATATACAGATCTGTATATGAACAGAACAACTATATAGGTCATTTCATAAAAATGAAGAGAAAAGATTTTAAGCTTGCTACACTTTGTTTTAATTCCCCGCTGGTTGAAGCTTAAAGGGCTCAAAGACTGATCAGTCCGTCTGTCCCACTTTTGTGAAATCAACTCCTCCTACAGTTTTGTTCTAAATGTTTTGAAACTTGGCACCATGGTTTGATATACTCTGATGATGCACATATTGCAATTTGACTCTCATTGGATGACCTTGACTTCAAAGGTAAGGTCAGATTTTCCCTAAATTCTAAACACTAACTACTGAAAGAAATGATGTCAGCTTTTCAAATCGATATTGTAGTTGTAGCTAATACACATCTTGGACAACTTACACCCTGACCTCACTTTGGGTTTGGTGGCGAGGGGTTAAAGGTCAAAGTTAGCATTCTAGTTGCACTATGCTAAATACTAAATTTACTATTACTATAAAATGAGTAAAGCTAGGGCCACCAAACCTGATACACAGGTTCACCTTGGGATCCTGACCTCAGACTATGGGTTTGGGGTCAAAAGGTCAATGTTAACATTCCCTATGCCTTATTACTGTACAACGAGTAAAGCTAGGGTCACCAAACTTGGTACACAGGTTCACCCTGTGACCCTGAAGTGTCACTATGGTTCTGGAATTTCAAGGTCAAAGGTCAACATCAAAGTGGCTTATAAACTATATCTCAACAAAAAAAGCTAGGGTCACCAAACTCGCTACACAGGTTCACCTTGGGATCCTGATCTCTGACTATGGGTTTGGGGTCAAAAGGTCAATGTTAACATTCCCTATGCCTTATTACTGTACAACGAGTCAAGCTAGGGCCACCAACCCTAGTGCACAGGTTCACCTCCAGATCCTGATCTACAACTATGGGTTGTATATTCGTGCCTGATGGGTTTATCATAACTTGGTTCTGCCACAGTAATTATATTGAAAAGTTGAAAATTGCTTTCTGTCAGTAAGTACTGGGATCGTCAAAGAAAACAGAGGCGGAGGATACTGCACTCGCCTCAGAGTACTCTTGTTTAAATTACTGACACACAAATACTACTGAACCTCAAAAGGGTTGAGATTGAAGTACGATGAGCCGGGTCGAAGTAACCGGTCAATCTGCTGCTTAGAGGTTAAAACAGAGTCTCTCTTCTCAATCTGCTTCACCTGTTGAAAACATACAAACAAGCAAAAAGGTTACATTGTGCTACACAGCATGTCTATGGGTACCAGCAAATTTGAAACTTCTTACGGCTGTTAAGAGTTCTACATTAAATTAAAATTAACATCAAAATGGTCATCGAAATGGAACACGTCCTTTTTGTTATGGGGTTTATGGTCAGTAAGTGTATGCTCAGGTTCAATGTGCCAAGGCCTAAAAGAGCTATGATTCTTCTATGATCTTCCCAAGATATAATGCTAATGCAATTTAAAAATAGGTGTCACAAAATAGAACTTTGACTTGAAATACAAAAATATATAAACATTTTGATAAATAAAATGTACAAAAATAGAAATTTACCAAGCTTTTAGACGCAAAGAGTGACCAAAACTTAAATGGTTGTGCCAGCAAAATGAGCAGATTTCCCTGTATTTTTTTCAAATTTTTATTCATCTGCCGTAAATGGAAAAAAAAAAGTCAATACCAATATATCAACAAAAATAGCTAATATTGCTTCGTATTGATATTACCTATTTATATATAATTAGCTTAATTATTTAAGAACAAATAATACAAATAAACCTAAAAAATAACAGCCCTTTCTGGTTAAACTAAGATGTGATGCACAAATTACTCTAAGAAAGCTTGATTACAGATACACTACTCACAAAAAGTTGGGGATATTTGGCTTTCGGGTGAAATTTCAGGATGCAGCCAAAATGCACTATAACCTTTACAGGTGAACTTAATTTGACCTTCTCTAACCTTTTGAATGCACTTGTCCATCCAAGTGTCACATCAGACCAATCAAAACCATTTATATCAGCATGGTCTGCGTGCTTGACGACCTGCAAGGGTACCGGACCACACCACCAGGCACAGGGATCATTGTCTTCCATGGGCCAGGGAGCATTTACGCTGGACAAGGGATCGGTGGGCCTCAGTGCTGTTCTTTGATGAAAGTCGATTCATGTTGAGCAGAAATTATGGCCGCCAGTGATGTTGGAGACATCAAGGAGAGCGCTACGCATCAGCCACTGTTGTCACCAGACGAGCCTTTGGTGGTGGTGTTACACGCTGGGCAGGTGTGTCTAGTCCAGGGGTTGGCAACCTTTACCACTCAAAAAGAGCCATTTGGACCCGTTTCCCACAGAAAACACTGGGAGCCGCAAAACCCTTTTGACATTTAAAATGAAATAACACTGCATATAACTTTTTTTGCCTTTATGCTATGTATAAACAAACTAAAATGTGTTGCATTTATGAAATCAATGAACTACTGCAGAGAAAACGAAATTACATTTCTGCATGCAACAAAAACATTCCGAATTCCGAAAAAAAGACGTTGGGTTGAAGAATACTTTCAAGTAAAATACTCGATGTCTATTTGAGTCCTTCTTGTATTTATGAAAAAAAACACCGAACTTAAATTATCCACTGGCAGCAAACCAAAAATGCCGTCCTCTTCTGTGTGCCGTCATCCTTTTACTGGCACGTGCAGTCAGCTGTCAACCTGAATAATAAAAGGACTATTTCACTGAACAATGAAAAAAATATGAATATATGCAAAATAACAGGCAGTTAAAATATGTATTATACTTGGTTAATGTGATTTCTGTTCCTGAACCTCAGTGCACAGCGTCTGCACATCAGGGCTGTATGACGTCACCTTCATCTTTACACAGGATCGTAAGCTGTCATCTGTGAGGCGTGCGCGATGTTTGTTTTTAATAAAGTTCGTGTTGGAGAACACCTGCTCACATACAATTGTGGATCCGAAGATCAACAGGACTCCACTTTTTCATGTTCACATAAATGTCGGGGATAGCATTCCATGTTTCAAACACAAGTTTGTCCGGTTTGGGGAGGTTTTCAATATCACTCCATTTGCGATTCTGAGCAAGAACGGCCTTCTGACGGGCAACAGTTTCAAGGTCTGCTGTCAAGCGTTTAAACTTGGACACCCATATGTCTTTGTCGACTATGTCAGCCAGTTCCATCTCAAGATCAGGTTGACTCACACCTGCCAATGCAGTCGTATTCAGCAGGGATGGATCGATGCTTAGGGAAGTGACAGGGAAGGATAATGTGGTTTTTTCCTCTGCAGAATCGTTTCCCAAACGATGTTTGCATTGCGATGATTGCAGAATGTAAATACTCCGAATTTATCATGTTGTGAGCTTGTCTGAACTCAAACTGGGGAAGTGAGACAGTGTACCTTTCTGTAAATCTCTGGCAAGCACTGTCAACTTGCACTCGAATGCCAAAACCTCCTCCAACATGTGCAGGGCTGTGCGTCCTTTCCCCTGAAGAGCTGTGTTCAGGTGCGCTGTCATGTCTACCATGAAGTGTAGCTTTTCCAGCCACTCTGGCTGTTCAAGCTCAGGAAAGGTGAGCCCTTTGCTGCCCAGGAAAGTTTTCACTTCTTCCAGACACGCAGCAAAGCGTTTCAGCACCTCCCCTCTGGACAGCCACCGGACTTTGTTGTGCAGCAGGAGATCAGAATATGTGCTTTCCAGCTTGTCCAGTAACAAACGGAACTGACGGTGACTGAAGCCTTTTGCCATTATTTTACTGACAATCTACAGTAAATGACAACATTCATTACTTCTGTGCATTCCGGAGGAAATGTTTGAGCACACAGTGCACAGTACATTTTAATTAAAGACCCATTTATTTTCCAAAGCCACAGGGAGCCACAGCAGAGGGATGAAAGAGCCGCATGCAGCTCCGGAGCCATGGGTTGCCGACCCCTGGTCTAGTCAATACAGAACTGCCTTACACCTTGTGAATGGTACAGTGACAAGCCGATACTACCTGAATAACATCATTAATCCAGTCACTGTGCCCCTGCATGAACAACACAGACCGAATTTCATCTTCATGGATGACAATGCTCCAGCTCATCGAGGTCACATCATTAGGGAACAGCTGCTGGAGGCTGGGGTACCTCAAATGGAGTGGCCTGCACTTTCTCCAGACCTGAATCCCATAGAAAACCTATGGGATCAGCTGAGTCGCTGTGCAGAGGCTTGTACTCCCACAACCTCAATGACCTGAGGGTCACCCTTCAAGAAAAGTGGAATGCCATGCCTCAGCAAACAATAAGTCAACTTGTGAACAGCATGCGACGCCATCGTCAAGCTGTAATTGATGCTCACGGGCACATGACAAGTTATTGAGATCTTGACATTTTTTGTTGTGGTACACCCACCACTGTTGATGATGTGGTACACCCACCACACATCAGATTGATTGTCTTTGATTAATTGTCTATGTTTATTGCACTGTCCCTGTCAAATAAACTAATCTACTACTACTACTTTTGGTTCAACACATTGTTTGAGATGAGGAAATCACCACTGCATGCTTCTACTTAAATGCCCAACTTTCATTATGTAATATCACTGTAGCGTGAACTTTTTACCTTTTCCATAAATTTCACCCGAAAAGCAAATATCCCTAACTTTTGTAAATAGTGTATTTTTTTAAATGGTGACTTGAAAACAGTTACAGTAACGGAGCAGCCGGGTGTGTATATGTAGTATAGCTATTCCATTTACCTCAGTTACTGTCCATTTTCCAGAATTTACGTTGCTGTTAACATCCCAAATCAGACTACATAAACGTTAGCTTGTTGTTAGCTGGTGTGTTTAAGGCCTCGCGGCTGATAAACAGCGGATCCACTGACCGTCAAACGTCAGACATAGGATAAATGGTACTTTAAAACACACACAATAACATCATCTATTTCATACCTCCGAGTAAAAATTTTGGAATAATTCATCCGACGCATTATGAGAAGGCTCTCCTCCGGCGGCCGCCATTTTAACCCTGGTTTACGTATCACGTAAACACACCACGTGCCCATGCACCAGCTCAAAGCGATTTTTAATGGATGAGCTCGAGGTTTTCGAAAAGCAGCTTTTCGTTGAATCTCGACTATCCAACACAAATAAGGTTGTTTATGGAGGAAAAAAAAGAATATTTTCTTTGCAAAAAGACCACATTTCTGTCCAATTTTAACCACTTTTACGGAAGAGAATCTGCTAGTGAGCACTACCCCTTTGCCAAAACTTTTCTAGAAATTGAGACATTAAAATGCCGATTAAACAGCATGATTGTTGTACAGGTTTAACTCGTTACGTACAATAAAATGACATTCTAAAATGTGTAGTTTTACTATGACAAGACACTCATGAGCATTAAACAGGTGATCCAGTGAACGTTCCTACAGCCAGCATTTGGAACACCTCAGTGGCATTGCGTTTTCTGCACTTTGGAAGGAAAAAAACAAAACCATGAATGGGTATTCAGAATCAAATAAGCAGTACCTTATGTGTAGCTTATTATACAGTGACATAAAGATGGCAAAATTCCTTTTATGAATAACAGCAATCTTAATATTGGTGGGATGAATATTATTCAAGTTAGGTGGCGAATGCTGAATATTCTAGAAACATTTTTACTGTATGTGAAACATAGCACTTCTGGGTTTCACCTGGGTCAAATATGGCACAACTGGCCAAGTTGCAGCAATGATCACGCGCCGTATCTGGGCCACACACAAGCAGCCAGCTTTAGGCGGTTTTGTGTGGCCTACATGTCATCCTCTACTGACCGACTCGTCTGCCCCACTCGCGCCGGGTCATCGCCGTCATTCCATGCGGTGCAGGCCGCAACTGGACCAGATGTCATTTGCTATCCTCTGAGCATGACCATTGCACTCCAAAATTAATGCAAGTGCAGAAGCTTGCTTGTAGTTTTCCTGCACCGAGTTTGGTGTTGTCTGCAGCTATTCTTGAGTCGATAAAAAGAAACACTTGGTAATCCCATGAAGTTCACCTCTTGACCTCAAAACAAATGCATGAGCAGAAATTTGCTTTTATTTGTAGTATTTACACACTAAGTTTGGTATTACTATCTCCATCTGTAATTTCCCCACTGTGGGACTAATAAAGGCTTATCTTATCTACTCATGAATACCAGCCATCTATAAAAACTTCAACCTGGACCTTAGCATTTCCCGCTGCAACACAACTTAAATGCATGAGCATCTCTGGGTCAATACATAAAGCAACACTAAGATTTTCACCTTAAAACAGTCCCAAAATCATTTTGATGGCAACCTTTGAACTGGTGAATGTCACTTCTCTCATAGCTGAGCGGCCCGCACTGCCTGTAACAGCTCTGTTCTTGGTAGGAACACTGAAAGGACGACAACTACGGGACCCAAGTCCCAACAGCCTGAGGGTACAATTTAAGCCACCAACAAGTAACTGGCCGTTGGGACTGAAGTCATACTCACCAGTTAAGTCTTTTCAGTGTTCCTACCTGGAAGAATCAAGTTAAATAGTGCTGCTTTACAAATCAGTTAAATGAAAATGGCCCCGTAATTTCAACCATTTTACATGCCCAAATTTGTATAAACCCTTAAAAACTTAAAATTCTTGCAGATCTTGGACAAGTACAGTCAGCAGGAGGCTTACCGTAATCTAGATTATTTTTGCAAGTCAACCACAAACATTTCCACCTGTTTAAAATATGATATAAGCAAACCATTCAGCTGTTATTGTGTTAGTTTTCAGAATGCCCTCCATGACATTACACACAACTCAGAATGGCTTTCCAGGACAAGCTTAAATGTTGCACTGTTAAAAAATAAAAAAAAAGTAGACATGTGCCCACAAAAACATTTATTGGCATGTTCTGGTGGAAAAACAGGCAGCAATGCTGGATGACGCTGAAGTCGTCACAGATGGTTTAATGAAGCCGTGGGTCATACGTCCATCAACTGTACCCTCCATTTGCTCTAAAAGGAAAAAAACCCCAACAACATTCAACTACTTATTGAATGTTTGAATACATCCATGTTTAGACTCTTATTACGACTGCTGCAACTCAAAATTTTTTAAAAAATTAAAGCATTTAAATATACTAAATGTAGTATATTAGTGATGCAGATGCACCGATTATGATTTTACCCCATACCTCTTAACTTCTGCATAGCTGTACGCATCAAAGCAGCAAGTGTCCATGGATTGTGGACCTCAGTGCTGAGCCTAAAGGAATGCTGGTCTCAGTCTGTTCCCAACAGAGAAGACCATCCTGATTCAATACAAAAAAGTCACACAAACAAGCATGTCCCAGCAAATTCTGGTATGATCAGTTTCTTTACATCAGCATTACCATCAAACTCAAATAATTCAAAAGAACCTACAAAATACACCCCTAACAGATCATTTACTTAATTCAAACATATAGAAAACTTGCTCTGGGATGAAACATTAAGCAAACAATTGGAAAATCCAGTATTTTAAATGGTAAACATTAAAAATATACAAAACGCATCTTTCAGGCCATTACTGATAATAAACAATCTTACCAATCAGTCCCTTCCAATTCTGTGAACTCATCCACATGGATGGGGGCAGCTCCTTTACTGCCTGGTGACAAAAAAGCAACATATAAAAGACACAGTTCTGATATGAGATTTCTGTAAAATCCAGCATTTGAGGGCACTCAAAATAGTGCCTTCTAACTTTTTTTGGCCTGTCAAATAGTCCCTATACCCATTTCTTACCTGTATAAAATATAGCCCACCTACTGCCATCTTGTGGTGCTAATAGGTTAAAAAAAAACCAATCTGTTTTGATGAGCAGCCATTGTTCCAACATCAGCCATTTCAAGAATAATTAGGTTCCCAACACAACTGCTGTTTTATTAAATATAAAGAGCTGACCCTGTAATTGCTAGAAATGTACAAATTAAAAGCTTTTCAAAAATGGCCAACGAATGCAGCAGTGGATAAAGACAATGCATCGGTAGTGCCAGCATGGAGCTGCAACCGCTAGTGGCATAGCAGTGGAAATGCCCCCCCCCCCCCCTTTTCACAGCTGAGGCGGTTTTGGTGCAGTAAGCCAAGATGGCCAGATGCTTGCAACGTTTTGGATGCGCCGCACTTACCGAATCACTGACTGATCAATCCAGAGATGTGTGAGCTAAGAAATTTCACATCAATTTATTTGGTTGGTTGTATGAGGAAGAATATTTGCACTTAATTTTGTGAGGGATATATGCATCATCAAAAAAACTAAAATAATTACTTGTAGCCAAAAATTTTTCCTCTCTTCTTCATAACCTAAAAGACAAAAATTACATTCTGACAAACATTATAAGAGGAGACAATAAAAAGAACAGTGTGCAGTGATGGCTAGAGTTTCTCCAGTGATTACAATGAGCTACAGAAGAGGAAACAGTACTCTGTGCAAGGCTAGCTCACCCTTGAGTACCAGTTCAGGTGAGCTCCTCAATCTAGTGGTGCCGCTCTCAATGCTTCTCCACCTAGGTAGGTTGGAATAAGAGGACAGACACATCAAACACAATACAATCACACTATGGCACCAAAACTCAAATGCAGTAAGACATCATCTAAAGTGAACACACACACACACACACACACACTGAGAGGCGACTGTTTGCTAAGGCCAAATACACCTTTTTGAGAATTTTAACCCTTTGGAAGGTCAGATCCTTGGTGTCTTCGGGGGGAGAGAAGATGAGATGGTGTGCCCGTTTTTGAAAATTAACTGGAGACATTTCTGTGTAAAGGTACAAATCCATTCCAAGTCACGTGTTGCTCTGGCTGCTGGTAAGAGTGCCACACCAGTATGAGCGACAGCTCACCATTATCCAATATTGTTCTTGTCACTGTGAGGCGTAAAGCGTACAAGTTTCAAAAGACCACAAAAAAGGCTGCAAAGCACTCGTGTTGAAAAAGCACAAATTGCATGTCTGTGAAAATGATGAGCACTTTCCTGGACCTTGGGTAATGAGGTAAAAATGACATGTCCACATTAAATGTAATCTAGCAAACTTATTGCTGCGTACGTACGTATGTGAAAATTAAGCTGTACCGTGTTGTTCTGGGCCAACGTTGATTCAATTGTAGCCAACAAGAATCACTGTTAACCCAAACCTTGCAGTATGCCTTAATTTGTGTAAAAGACGCAGAGATAAGTTTTGCTGAAACACAGTAAATATGGAGGTGATGCAACTTTTACCTCATTACTCAAATTTCACAGACTCTTGGAACATGATTAATGCGCCAGCTTCTGTTGCATTGACAAATGTCAAAGACGACTGTATTTCAATTCTAACTTAAAGCAACACTATGCAAAATTTTCACCTTATGTTTCCAAAATTACTGTGATGGTACATAAACTTCCTCTCCGGATTGGGGACAAGTTCCTGTCCCAAGTAGAGGAGTTTAAGTATCTCGGGGTCTCATTCATCAGTGAGGGGACAATGGAGCGAGAGATTGACAGACGGCTCGGAGCAGCATCTGCAGTGATATGGACATTGTACTGGTCTGTTGTGGTGAAGAGGGAGCTGAGCTCTAAGGCAAAGCTGTTGATTTATCGGTCAATCTATGTTCTTACCCTCACCTATGGTCATGAGCTTTGGGTAATGACCGAAAGAATGAGATCGCGGATACAAACGGCTGAAATGAGCTTTCTCCGTAGGATTGCAGGGCTCACCCTTACAGATAGGGTGAGGAGTTCAGTCATCTAGGAGAGGCTCAGCGTAGAATCGCTGCTCCTCTACACTGAAAGGAGCCAGTTGAGCTGGTTTGGGCATCTGAGCAGGATGCCTCCTGGACACCTCCCACTTGAGGTGTTTCGGATTCATCCCACTGGGAGGAGACCCCAGGGCAGACCCAGGACATGCTGGAGAGACTACGTTTCCCAGCTGGCCTGGGAACGTCTTGATATTCTCTCTGAAGAGCTGTAGCAGGTGGCCGGGGAAAGGGAAGTCTGGACTTCTCTGCTTGGGCTGCTGCCTCCGCAACCCAGACCTCCAGAAAGTGGTAGAAAATGGACAGATGTAACATAAACCTTTGACTGGGTTAATGTCACTTCCTTTATAGCCTGAATGGGCCCATGTTGCCTGCAACAGCTCTGTTGTTGGTATTAACACTGACTATAGGACTACAACTATGGAGACTTAAGACCTTAGTCCCAACAGTCAATCATAGAGCACAACTTTAGCTATCAAGAAGAAAAAATTCATCCTGTGATTGGCTCTTGGGACTGAGGTCATAGTCACTATAGTTGTAGTCTTTTCCGTGTTCCTACCAAACAAGAAAGTTATATAGTGCTGCTTTAATAAGCTTTATTTGTTGAAGGTAAACTTCTTTCCGGCCCCTCGAAAGAGACCAACTCTATACACCTGCACAGGTTTGACAGACAGGAACAATTGTGGGCAATCTTGAGGAGTCAGTCTTACTGTTTGGTCTTTGTTGTAGGTATTTTAAATCCAAAACAAAATCATGAGCAAGAAATGTTTGACATGCACTGAAGAATAAAGGGTTAAAATCCTGTTGTTTTCTCCCCCTCCCCCAAATTAGACACTTTAGAGTTCTCTTGTCCTGTTCTCAGTCTGTTGTGATTATCCTTTTGGGGGAAGAAATTTGACTTGGAAAGGAGGTATTCATCCAAATGTGAGAATTGAGGTTGAGAAATCAAATCAAATACTGAACGACAACACTGAATTTGAGTATCTGACAATTGACTGATGCTCAGCTGAGTTTTATTGAAACGGAACAAACGTAAACGTTATAAATACAAAGAACATCAGAGAACAAACTGCTATGGCTTTTAAGGTAAGCCAAACCAAATTCTACTGTGCAAGTTTAAAGATAACATAGGAAGTTATGGTATCAGTTTAAAAAAAAACACAATGTTCCTATATCTAGAAATGCTAGGCATACACTGAACATTACAAAACTTTGATTTTCTTCCTTCCTGTGGATTCTTTTCTCCACTGTTGCAAAAACAAGAATGCGAAGCTCTAACCATAAGCATTTATTTACAAGCAAATTCCTAAGCAACTATAAGAAACCACAAATAAGGCGAAGGGAGTACAAGAAGGAGATGGGGGAATGGGGGGCATGGACAAAAACTTCCTGCAAGGCAATACTTATTTAATGTCATCTCAAAGACTTTTGAGAATGAGTGTCCACTGTTTTTGTGAATGTTCATTGTTGGCTTAAAAAGAACCAGCAACAAAAAGTAAAACGTGTTTTTGTTTTTTTCTTTTTTAGACACATGTCCCAATGTAACCGTGCAAGTAGGAAAATGATTCACAACGGTTACGTTCATTTCTTCAGCCAAAAGGCTTTCCAGCCAATCACCTTGAGCCAATTCTGGGGTCTGTCCATTTCTTTTCTGATATATACAGATTTTTTTTTAAATGAGGGATGAAGAATAAAAAGTCAATCACAAAACACTGTAGCCAATCTCTCTTTTTTAATAGCTCTTTTTTTGTTGTCACTTTGCCAAATACCTTTTGGTGCATCTACTTCCACTGCTGCCCATAAGAATCTTGTGAAAACTCCATGGTGTCATTACTGTAACCATAGTTACCGGAATAGTCGGCCCCTTGCTGCAGGGGCTGCTGGGCGATGGGCTGGGACCCCCAGTTCTGTTGGTTGTTGGTCTGGCGGCGCTTGGAGTCAGGCTGGTTAAACACATCTGCCTTCCTTTTTCCACCGACGTTTCCCCCGCGATTGCCTCTGGCTCCACGAGGACCACGGCCCCTCTGAGGCTGGAAGGGGGCTCCCCGCCCTCCTCGGCCACCCCTCGGACCACCGAGGGGTGGTCCTCTTTGGGCATAGCCACCCCGTCCTCGAGTTGGGGGAGCTCCTCGAGCCCTAGGCGGAGGTGGTCCTCCCCTGCTGGGACGAGTACCACGGCCCCTCAGGCTGTACATATCTTCGTAGGCGTAGTAAGGGTCTTCATAGCCACCACGGTAATCATGGTAGTCGTAGCCATAATAGTCATCATAGTAGTCATCATAACTATAGTAATCTGGCGGGTAGGCATAGCCCCCTCTGACACCACGACCCCTGCCACGGCCTGGTGGAGGCATACGCGGAGGTGGGTAATAGTAGTAGTCATCATACCTGCACAAAACAAGGGTATTTTTTCATGGTTTTGACTGCCAACATGAGAATAAGTGAGGCAGCTGGGCTGTCATATCGCTATCTGACTCACCCTGTGTTTCTAGATGTCTGCCGTGCTGCTTGGCGCTCTTTTCTCTTCTTGTCTGGAGGCTTAGCCAGAACAATCTCAATTGCCTCTCCTCCAAGCTCCTTCCCATTCATCGCATCCATTGCCTAACAGCCCCCCCCCCCCCCAAAAAAAATCAATTATTGATGTAACAGACAACAATATCATGCAGGAAAATTTGTGAGATGGGAGATTAAAACAAAAAACTGAAAACTGAAACAAAAACACACACCTTTACAGCAGCATCCCTTTCTTCAAAATGGACAAAAGCGTAATCTTTTAACTTCTTTACTCGTTCGAGCTTTCCAAATTGAGAAAAGGTTTTTTCCAGTAGTTCTTCAGTGACCGCTGTGGCTAGCTTCCTGACAAAGAGCACCTTCACCTGTAATCATTAAAACACACACACACACGCACAAAACCCACCAATGTTTGTTACCCTATAATGCAGAATGCATGTTTAGGAATGAGGCAAAAAAGCTAACCTTGGCCATGACCTCTGGGTCTGGTTCAGCAACAGGGTCAGCCCACTCCACAGTGACTGGGTTCCCCCACACTTTAACCTTTCCACTCATAAGTCGGCGGCGTGCCTGTGCAGCCGACTTGTGGTCCTCATATTCCAGGAAGCAGAAGCCACGATTCTTCTTCTTGTCATCTGGCTGGTGGTATAATATCACCTCTTGGAGACCCTCTGTGTGTAAAACAAGGACATCAGACTACAAAAACAACCATCTTTTATCGATGAAGAGTTGTTTTATTATTTTACTGTTTAGTAATGAACCTGTAACTTTGCTGAAGTCTTCCAATATACTTTCTCTTGTTCTGTTCTTTGGAATTGATCCGACAAACAGGCGATTATTTGCAACAGATATGCAAACTCCCAAATACTTTCCAGGACGGATTTCATGGTTATCACACTAAAAATAAAACAGTTAACAACTGAGTTAAAGGTCATAAATCATAATTTCTCAAAGAATATCTACAGCAAAATGTGAAATGAAAGGGTTTTTTTAAAAAAAAACAAAACAAAAAACTTCTTTACATACTACTTACAAGCTTCACAGCCTTTTGTGCATCATCCTTATTGCAGTATGTGATGAAAGCATAACCTCTGTTCTGACCAGACAGAGGATCCATCATTAACCTGAGATCCCAGATGGGACCAGCAGACTCAAACAGTGGAACAAGCTCATCTTCATACAAATCCCTGGGAATTTTTCC
This sequence comes from Pholidichthys leucotaenia, assembly GCA_020510985.1. Classification (NCBI taxonomy): domain Eukaryota; kingdom Metazoa; phylum Chordata; class Actinopteri; order Cichliformes; family Pholidichthyidae; genus Pholidichthys; species Pholidichthys leucotaenia. The sequence continues at coordinate 88,120,966 of CM035839.1, read as the reverse complement.
GACAAACACCTGATGGGGGTAAAGAAGAAGAAGAAGAAAAAAAAAAGACTATACAATAAAGCAAAAATTTTTTTCTTTGACTTGTCAGCAGAGACTTGGAAACAAATCCCTGTATACCATGACAGATTTTACATCTCTACCTCAGCTCCAATGCCAGGTTGCGTGCCTGTGAACACACCCTCAGGCGGGGGACCTCCATATTTTCTCTGCCCTGTTGTCACGTCCAGGGTGTAACCGGTCCGCTCCAGCAAAGCCTGGAGAAATCACACGAAAAACAAATTTAGCTGAGCTACAGCTGCAGAGGCAAAGTTATATAACATTTTCTCAGACACCTTACACAAAAAAGCTCAGCCAAATGAATCATTTACCTTAATTTTTGCCTCATCTGGGCCTTTGGTGGACTCTTGTACTTTACTTCCTTGTTTTTCCCTCTGTCTGTAGGTCTTCATAACTCCACAAAGGAAAGCACTTTTGTTCTACAGGGGGAAAAAAAAAAAGATGTTATCATATGTAACATGTTACATTAAACTCAAGACGGACATCACGCATCAATGTGGATACCTGTACGTGCGACAGGTCACTTTCTTTGAACTGCTGCAGCACAGTAAGCGCACCCTCCTCATTGAACTCTCGGAGAGCATCAATAGCTCTTTCATCCAGGTCAACATATGCAACTAATCCTGGTTACAAAGTACATCAACTGTCAGACTCCGCTACGACAGACAGCTTTGTTACTTTTACATATTTAACACCATCCACCTACCTGTCTGGAAGATGTTATCCAGACTTTCAGCAACTTTCTGAGGCAGCCCTGCATCAAGGAGCGTCTGGTAATTCTCAGAGTGCGCTGATGTCACATCCATGGGCTCTTCTTCTTCTTCTTTTAACGGGCCAGAACTACCATTCACCTCAGCAGCCATTCTTCTGTAATGCAGCCACAAAAGCACTTCGGTTACTTCAAATTTCTTTAGATTTATTATTCTTCTTATCCATCAAAACTAGATTTATTATTAGCACAAATTGCATGATAAATGGTATACAGTCATGTGAAAAAATTAGGACACCCTGTATAAGCCTGTGTTTTATTTCTACATATTTGGACATATGGATATTTAATATCAATGTTAAAAATACTCGGAGATTCACATAATACAACTAAACAATTAAAAATGAATTCAAGTCTTTTTTCAAATTTTCTGTAAAATGTAATTCTAAACAAACAGTGAGGAATAAATTAGGACACCCCCATATTCATTCCCACTTAAAATGGCCAAAATAAATTTTAAAAAATGCAAATAAAAACAAAAACAAGGTTAGACATTGATAGGTGAACATTTCTTAATAAAGAACTCAATATTTAAAGGGGTGTCCAAATTTTTGCACATGACTGTAACGGTATACAGGGATGGCAACAGGAAATTCTGATTTTAGCTGAAATCTAATTTGGTCGATTGACTTATTGGGGGGGCCGGGGTGTGTGTGCAGCCCCCAGAAACTGGGAGGTTTTCAGTAAAACAGAAGTAATTTAGACTGAAAAAAAATGATTAAAAAAAATGAAATACTAGACTTAGATAAATCATTAAATTTAATGAAAAGTTAACTTACTTTTTCTTCAATGTTGTCTCACTGTCTTTAGTCCAACATATTTAACAGTTCTATAAGAGTTTATTACACTATTTACACTGGTCACCAAGTCACTTCTAATGTGAAACTTTCTTCCTTTTGGCAGCAAGCTGTGTCAGTCTCTGAACTTTGAACTTCATCTCCTTTTTCTGGTTTCTTCAGAAATTGTCCGAGTGTTTCTGTTACCTCGTCGAACTTTGAGCCAATTTTTACCTTTACCGTCACTTTTCTCTCAAGCCAATTCCATCGGAACTTATTTTTGACACTTTTGTCTATTTCTAGCACTGATGACTCCTGATCCTTCGATAAAAATCTCCTAATTCCGCTGAAAACAATACTGAAAGCTCAGAATTCCAACACAACACGCCGCCATGAATTTTTGACAAAGCATACAACAAGCCATTTGATTGGTCCAATCGTTTGCAACTATCCAATCGCAGGGCTGTTTACAATACAGCAGTAGCTTGAGTACAAAACATCCGGGTTATCGCGGGAGACTTGACCCGGAGAAGCGCCGAGCGCTTATGTAATCGTGTTGATTTTTGCTAAAATCGGTAACAATAAGGTACCTTACCCCCCCTAAAATTTTCTCAACGGATTTAGATGATTCACAGAAATGATCAATTTGAAAATAAATTGGCGGAAATCTGCGGATCGGCGGAAAATTGCCATCCCTGGGTATATCCTGAAGTATAAACTGAAGACATTTCGGGTAAACACACTGGTGTCCGTGAAAAAAAAATGATAAAATTAAGTACAGTATGTGGGCAACTTTTTGTAAATCATCTGAATGCATTTATCAAATGTGGAAAAAAACCTTCCATGCACAGCACAGTTTATTTTGAAGACCTAGTTTCTAGCTTTGATTAGCCATGACTGTCATAACTTTTGTCAGTAAACCTACATCCATTATTTCTTCTGGTTAGAAACAAGGTGGTTGGAAGAGAAATGACACCTTTAGCTTTTCCAACAGTTTGGGCCTGTGCATGGAAGGCATCTTTATTAGACTTAGACTGTCATTCAGATTTTACACCAAGGGTGTCCAACCATGTGCCATGGAGAGCCAAGACCCTGCAGGTTTTCTCTTCTACCCAGTCTCTTCAGCAGGTGTTTTCACTTATCAGCAATCAGTGGGAAGAAGTTCACAGAAATCTGCTGTTGAAGACACTGGTTGGAGGTAAAACCTGCAGGGTCTTGGCTCTCCATGGCACATGGTTGGACACCCCTGTTTTACACCATACAGTGCTCATCAGAATGAAATTTCGTTACTCTGGCTATGAATAGTGCAGATAAAAACAACAGCAGCAATATAATAGGTGATAAAAATCAAATGATTCACAATATAAAATATTATATAAAAGAAAGAAAAATATATTGTTTAAAATATATCACACGTGTGGCATTGATATTGCACAGCAGTAATATTTAAAAAACTCCTGAGTATGGAGCAGTCCAAAGACTGTGGGTGTGCAAGGGAGTGTAGGGATTTTATTTTGAAATTCAGCAGTCTTATGGCTAGTGGGAAGAAACTGTTATTAAACCTGGCCATTCTACTCCGTAAGGCTACAGAACCTCTTCCTAGAGGCCAGCAGGGAGAGCAGTCCATGGTGGAGGTGAGAAGGGTCTCTGTTGATTTTATAGGCCCTGGTCAGGCAGCATTTTCTTGCAATGTCCTGGATGGGAGGAAGTGGTGTCCCAATAATTTTTTTCCGCTATCCTCACCACCCTCTGCAGGGACTTCCAGTCAGAGACACTGCAGGCTCCAGACCATACAGAGATACAGCTGATAAGTATGCGCTCTATAGTACCTCTGTATAAAGTGGTGAGAATGGAAAGGGGGGAAATGTGTTCTTCTTATCCGGCACAAAAAATACATGCGCGGCTGGGCTGTTTTTACAAGAGCTCCAATGTGATGAGACCAGATCAGCGTGCCTGTAATCTGCACCCCCAGGAACTTAGTGCTGCTGACTATCTCCGTTGCTGTGTCGTTGATGAGGAGTGGTGTGTGACTGGGCTGGCTCTTCCTGAAGTCCACAATCATCTCCTTAGTTTTGTCAACATTCAGGGCCAGATTACTGGCTTTACACCAGTTCACCAGATGTTTCACCTACTCTCTGTAGGCCAGGTCATTGTCATTCTGGATAACCCAGGATTTACACTGACTGACAAGGTTCAAAGTACAAGACTGCACGAGAATTACACAAAATAACACAAGATCTCAAGAAAGACCCAAGAGTAACTGAGATGAACCGATCATGTGGTAACAACAAGGAAATGTGATGTAGCAGCTCTCCACCTGGATTTTTGGGCTGTAAATAAAATGCAAGTAGCCTGTTAATTTTAATTCTATGAAGTGTTTTTATGTTAAGTCAATTTTTACCTTCTCTAACACAGTGGTGGAGGAGGAGACTAGGGCTACAACGACTAGTCGACAAATAGTCGACGGCAAAATTCGTCGACAATTTAGTAGTCGACGTGTCATTAGTGATGTCATCGTGTATACCCCACAGCATGCAATGCCACGCTAAACAAGGTTTCACTGTAGCCAATTAAAGTAGCTCAGAGTGAGACATCATGCTTTTCCCAGCTCTTTGGTGCGCTCACAGAGCATGTGTGCTAGTGACCAGGAACAGAGCAGGGGAAGCAGTACCATGACAAAGGCTGAAGCGGAGCTCACGTGAAACAAACGTTCCAAAGTTTGGGAACATTTTGTAAGTGACTCCGCCAACAAAACTGTTCAATGCAAGCTCTGTAAAGTGAGCCTTGCATACCATGGTGCCACTATGGCGATGCACAAGCATCTGAAGAGGAAACACGTTTTGGAAGCGTCAGATACCCCTTGGTAAGATAATTAGCTCCCATGCTAGTAGCTAGCCTATTACTGTAGGTGCGTGTGAAGGATCATGACAGTTTAAAGAGTAATGTCATTTTGTCTGGCAATTTCATTCTAAAATTTATGCAGCGTAAAGAAGAGGACAATAGACCACCATGGATGGCTTTTTGCAGAAAAAGCAGACGTGTACTCCGCAACAAGCTACTACTCTCAATCAATTCTAAACATGACGGTCAAAGACATGAGGCCACTTTCCATGGTTGATGGGGAAGGATTTCAACAAATGATTCACCAGTTCAACCCTGAATATACGCTGCCATCCAGCACCCATTTCACCCGCTTGATGAAGAAATAAGACAACCCTTACAAGCCTAAGTAATTTTCTCTCTCTTGTACACACACACTTAACAAATGTTAAATGTTACGCATTGTTTGTTATGCACAAAATGCACTTTAAAAAAAGTTAATTTTATTGCGGATTGCAATTCCTGTTCACCAAATGCTCTATTTTTTTTTTTAAAGGAAAATGTTTTATTTTTCGCAATAAAAAGAAGAGAGATTGTTTTTTGTGCAGTTCTTAATGACTAGTCGTTAAAATAGTCAGCGACTAGTCAACTATTGAAATAGTCGTTAGTTGCAGCCCTAGGAAACCTCAGAAAATAACGGACGATCCTTAAATCATTTTTAATGAGCAAACGGCTACTAAATATCGTGAGATACCGCAGCATTTCCTTGCAGATTGGATCCGGCATCTGTCAAAAATAGACTTGTGTTTCATTTCATGGGGCGGCTGTGGCACAGGTGTAGTGTGACCGACTACTGATCGGAGGGTCATGGGTTCGATTCCCGCTCTGTCTGCAGTCTGCATGTCGAAGTGTCCTTGAGCACTGAACCCCCAGTTGCTCCTGGTAGCCAGGCTAGCGCCTGTGTGTGTATGGCAGCTCTGCCGGCATTAGTGTGTGAATGTGTGCATGAATGGGTGGATAGCAGAATCTGTAAAGTGCTTTGGTCATCCAGAGATGAGAAAAAGCGCTATATAAGTGAACGCCATTTACCATTTCATTAGCGAGCCGAATTTGACAAGCCAGATTCATTCTGCAGTGGTTCGGACCAGGAGGGGATTAGAAAATTGACAAGAATGGAAACTATTTGCTGCGGAGGCCGGATTGCAGCTGCAATGTACTGCATCCAGAGTCAGTGTAAATCCTGGGTAAGTCCCACTACCATTGCGTTGTCTGCAAATTTCACGATATGATTAGTAGTGTACCTGGCACAGCAATCATGGGTCATCAGGGTGAACAGCAGCGGGCTTAAGACACAGCCTTGAGGGGAACCGGTGCTCAGGGAGATGACACCGGAAACATTGTTGCCCAACTGCACAGGTTTACCGTCAAGTCCCCCCATAACCAACTCGTTACAGCTACCCCATACCAAACTCGCTTCACAACCAACTCGTCCCACCCAGTGATGGCCTGAGATGCAGCACAGCAAACGAGCCTAACTCGGCAACCTCATTTTCTGTTGTTTGTTGAAATCTCTGAATATCTGACCGTAATTTTTTTCTGCAAGGGAGTTTTTTTTTCCAGTGTTACAGTTTTAATAAAAATATATATTTTCAACCCATCTATTTTAACCAAACTTTTAATTTCTCTGAAATCAAACATGTGACCAGCTATTGTGGGTCTTAAGACTTTTTGTTTTAAAGATGTTACTTTCTTAAGGAATGATCCAAATTAAATGTGCTGCAGCCTCTTGTAATTATGAGTAACACTCTCTGAACCTATGTGTAACTTACTTAACAGGTTTCTAACTTGGAGCTACCCTGTAATGGCATATTTGCAGCATTGGTTCACAAGAAAAAACGTACAGAGCTCTGCTCAGCTACTCCCTGCAGCGCATACAAGCACACACACAGCTAAAACACACATATTTGTACATATAACAGGATCTGTTGAGGATGTGTCTGAGCACTTTCAAACTACAGGATAAAGATCCAAATCACTGTTTAGCCCTCCCCCATGTCTTACCTTTTTTTTTTTTTTTTTTTTTTAAACCTTTACCAGTGTTGTTCTGATAGATGTCCCAAAATGTCAGAACACCAGAGGAGGTGGATCCAATCAGCTGATCACTCTAAGCACAGAGCTCAGTTGTCTTCCACAATAAATCCCACTTTGCTGTTGGCTGTGCCTCCCGGCAAAAGCACACTCCGTGCATTATCTTGTTTTTTTTTTCACTTTATTGGAAAAAAGACTCATCTCCATCAGTTAGTGTGCCTTTGAGTCAGGTTGTGTCGGGCCACTGCTTCTCCCAGCATGTTCTGTGTTGGATACACCGGTGTTGTTTGTCAGACCCTGGTCGCTGATGCCCCGCTCTTCCGGGTGAGTTTGTTGTGGGGTGAGTTGGCCATGGAGCGAGCTGGTTATGGGGCGGCTCTAACTGGCTGGGGCGAGGTGGTTATGGGGGGGATTTGACCGGGTACCCCCACACAGACTGAAGTCTGTTGGTGAGGATTATAGACACAATACAACTGACAAGACAGCCTATGTATCCTCGTCCACTGTTACCAAACATTTTAAGATATGGTATACACCCTTAACAGTTTAAAAAATTACCCAAACAAAGTAGCTAAGCTTACACATCTTTACAGAAACTGCTATTAGTTATTGAACAGAATAGAAAGCCTTTATTTTCATTGTACCCTTCTTCGAATCTATGTAAAAGAGCACAAACAAGACACAGTAACTAAATATTATGATTAAGTGTTATAAGGGGAGTGGGGGTGCACAATTAAGCTCAAGTACACAAAAAAATAGTTAAAATGCACTGTTGAGAGTGACTGCACAGGCGGTATTTTCAAAAAGAGTACGTATGTAATGTATATATAAACAAGCGAACTCACATACACAAACACATCCCTAACTACAATCATCACATCACATATACCTATATATACTTTGCAAATGTTTGGGGATGGTTATGCTGTGTATGATTCACAAACGTGTAACTGTTTCTAAGTAGCGTATCACTAGCCGAAAAGCACAGTTCCGCCCCCTTCCACATGCAGCGTTTAAGCTAGTGACATGAAGAGCTTCTTTAAATTAATGTACAAATAAACATGTTTGCCGCCGAAATAACTTTTTATAGAGACACTTTAGAATTAATTTGAAATATCTGAGCGCAAGTTTGCCCTTTGAGTGTACATTCTAGCCTGAACGATGGCAGGCTAACAAGGACTGACTGACGCAGGCCTCGCCGTGCAGACACACACCTTTCACTAAACACACACACAGACGGGAGGGAAAAATATCGTTAGCACAACTTACCGGTCGGATTCACAAAACTAACAATGAAATGTATAAAATGCGTTAGACTGCCCCGTCTAACATATATCTATGGTCTAAAAAATAAGAAAATGTTGGGGTCTAACCTATCAGACAGATTTCCAGACAGCCACAGTCTCGTCTCCGGCTCGCCCGAACAACGCCGCCGCTCCGCAACTATCGCGAGATCTGAAGGAAAACTCGTGGAGTGAAACGGGACTGACCAAAAATAAATTAAAAAGGTAACTTTTAAAATTTATTTAAGGAAATATGTAAATATTGACAACAAATAACCAACAGTATTGGTAACGATTACATAAAAGGGCAAAAAAATTAATATTTGTAATAATTAAATAAATAAATATTTGTAATAATTATAAATTATAAAAAATTATAAAGATTATCAGACTGTATGAATAATAAATTTTGATAGTAATATAGTGTTCCAGTCAGAATTGCGTAATGTATAGGAGAAATTAAAGCTGGTAAGAACATGAATATGGCTGAACTATGTAGTCTCACAGTTTTGTCTCAGACATTTGGAGCTTGACTAGATTCCTAAATAACAAAAATGACTGGCCAGATAGTATAGCATAGAAAACTGACCTAGGTACAGTAACGACAGACAATTAAGAACTCACCAATTAATTTGGGTGTGAATATATTCACATCTAATCTAAAATCTACAGCTCAAGCTCCTCCATCCTCCTTTTTGTGGCTCTGACCAAGGCATTTTATTTCTATTCAGTCTCAAATGTATGCGTCAATATTCACGTTTACACTCAAAATACCATAGCTGTCAAATTTTTTAATGCAAAATCTTGCCATTTTCTATGCAAATGATATACTTGTTTATTTGGGTATCTGGTGAAGTATATATTTATGTATTATTCTACTCTGTTGTGTGTATAAAAATATTGTAAACATGGTATACCATTGCGATTGCATGAAAACTACTTATGGCCCAAACTGTTACTTTTCAGGAAAGTGAAATATCATTTGACTGTTGTTAAAACAGTTTTTCATTGGTTATTTCCATACCCAGCGTTAACAGTGGTCAGAGGTTAACACTAAAAAGTAAAAATCATCAAAAGGAGACAAGTGGTTTTCAACCAACAGCAACAACATGCAATTTTAATGAGTCAATTTTTGTGTCTTAACATCAAAAACAGAAGGTACCATCCATCTATCTTCTACCGCTTTTCCGGAGGTCCAGGTCACGGAGGCAGCAGTTCAGAGAAGCCCAGACTTCCCTCCCCCCAGCCACCTGCTACAGCTCTTCAGAGGATACCAAGGCATTCCCAGACCAGCTGGTAGACAGTCTCTCCAGCGAGTCCTGGGTCTGCCCTGTAGTCTCCTCCCAGTGGGATGTGCCCAAAACACCTCAAGTGGGAGGCGTCCAGGAGGCATCTTGATCAGATGCCCAAACCACCTCAACTGGCTCCTTTCAATGTGGAGGAGCAGCGGTTCTACTCTGAGCCTCTCCCGGATGACTGAGCTCCTCACCCCATCTCTGAGGGTGAGTCCAGCAATCCTACGGAAAAAGCTCATTTCAGCCGCTTGTATCCGCAATCTCGTTCTTTCGGTCATTACCCAAAGCTCGTGACCATAAGTGAGAATAGGAACATACTGTAGATTGACTGGCAAATCGACAGCTTTGCCTTAGAACTCAGATCCCTCTTCACCACAACAGACCGGTACAACGTCCACATCACTGCAGATGCTGCTCCGATCCGTCTGTCAATCTCTCGCTCCATTCTCCCCTCACTTGTGAATAAGACCCCAAGATACTTTAACTCCTCCCCTTGGGGCAGGAGCCTATCCCCAACCCGGAGAGGACAATCCACCTTTTTCCAGCTGAGGATCATGGACTCGGACTTGGAGGTGCTGATCCTCATCCCAGCCACTTCACACTTAGCGGCAAACTGTCCCAGCAAGAACTGTAGGTCATTGCTGGATGAAGCCAACAGGACATCATCTGCAAGCAAGAGATGACATCCTGTGGTCACCAAGCATGACACCCTCCGTTCCCTGGCTGCGCCTAGAAATCCTGTCCATAAAACAAAATGGATAGGTAATGTGAAGCAAAGCCTGGACTCACCGAGAAAAATGCTTCATTAACCAACTAATACAGAGAACAAACTTTGACTGGCACACCTTTGTACCAACGAAACTCAATTGTTTACTTGCACTACATTAAGGGATCTTAATGAATGCATAGCATAATGAATGGACTCAAGAACACACAGAGACCAGCTCACTGATTGTGAAAAATTAGTCTTTTATTAATTCATTCTCTTAAGCATTCATGCCTATGTCAGAAAGATATCCTATTCAGAACTTCTGTAGACCAGCAGAAAAATCAAAATCTTTTAATCATTAACATGCTGATAACATGACTTAAGACTCCGAGGAGAAATGATTTCTCAGATTCAGTCGTCATGCGAGAGCCTTTTAATTTTGCCATAGTGGCGCTCAATCTCCTTTTGTAGGCGCTCAATTTCCCTTTTGTGGTGTTCAATCTCCTCTTTGTGATGCTTTCTCAGGGCCTCCAACTGCTCCTTCTCCTTACGTCTGCAGATGGAGAAAAAAACTTTGCCAAAATGCTGCAGAAATCCAACAAACGTAGGATGAATGGTAAAACAATAGCATTACAAATACAGTGGCTATAAAAAGTCTACAGACCCCTGTTCAAATGCCAGGCTTTTGTGATATAAAAAAAATGAGACCAAGATAAATCATTTCAAAGCTTTTCCCCCATTAATGTGACCTATAACTTGTACAACCCAATTGAAAAACAAACTGAAATCTTTTAAGGGGAAAAATAAAAACTTACAATAACTTGGTTGCATAAATATGCACACCCTCTTATAACTGGGGATGTGGTTGTGTTCAGAATTAACCGATCACATTCAAACTCATGTTAAACTGGCATCAGCACACACCTGCCACCATTTAAAGTGCCTCTGATTAACCTCAAATAAAGTTCAGCTCTTCTAGTAGGCTTTTCCTGACATTTTTGTAGTCACATCTTACAGCACAAGCTATGGTGTGCAGAGAGCTTCCAAAGCATCAGAGGGATCTCACTGTTCAAAGGTATAAGTCAGGAGAAGGGTACAAAAGAATTTCCAAGGCATTAAATATACCATGGAACACAGTGAAGACAGTCATCATCAAGTGGAGAAAATATGGCACAACATTGACATTACCAAAAACTGGATGCCCCTCCAAAATTGATGAAAAGACAAGAAGAAAACTGGTCAGGGAGGCTGCCAAGAGGCCAACAGCAACATTGAAGGAGCTGCAGGAATTTCTGGCAAATACTGGCTGTTTAGTACATGTGACAACAATCTCCCATCTTCTTCATATGTCTGGACTATGGGGTAGAGTGGCAAGACGGGAGCCTTATCTTACGAAGAAAAACATCCAAGCCCGGCTACATTTTGCAAAAACACAATTGAAATCTCCTGAGAAAATGTGTTATGGTCCAAAGAAACCAAGGTTGGACTTTTTGGCTATAATTCCAAAAGGTATATTTGGCGCAAACACAACACTGCTCATCACAAAAAAAACACACCATACCTACAGTGAAGCATGGTGGTGGCAGCATCATGCTTTGGGGCAGTTTTTCTTCAACTGGAACTGGGGCCTTAGTCAAGGTGGTGGGAATTATGAACAGTTCCAAATACCAGTCAGTGTTGGCACAAAACCTTCAGGCTTCTGCTAGAAAGCTGAAGATGAAGAGGAACTTCATCTTTCAGCACGACAATGATCCAAAGCACACATCTAGATGAACAAAACAATAGCTTCACCAGATGAAGATTAAGGTTTTGGAATGGCCCAGCCAGAATCCAGACCTGAATCCAGTCGAACATCTGTGGGGTGATCTGAAGAGGGCTGTGCACAGGAGATGTCCTCACAATCTGACAGATTTGGAGCATTTTTGCAAAGAACAGTGGGCAAATATTGCCACATCAAGATGTGTCATGCTGATAAGAGTCCTACCAAAAAAGACTGAGTACTGTAATAAAAGCTAAAGGTGCTGCAACAAAGTATCAGTTTAAGGGTGTGCATAGTTATGCAACCAGGTTATTTTAAGTTTTTTTTTTTTTTTTTTTTTAATTATTTTTCCCCTTAAAAGATTTCAATTTGTTTTTCAATTGGGTTGTACAGGTTATAGGTCACATTAATGGTGGAAAAAATTTTGAAATTATTTATCTTGGGTCTCATTTTTTTTACATCAGAAAAACCTGGTATTTGAACAGGGGTATGTAGACTTTTTCTATCCACTGTATAACGGCTTGCTTCATACTTGAAGTATTGCTCTTCCTCGGCTGCTTGTTTCCTTCCAAATGCACCTCCTGCCTCCCTCACAGTGCCTCCTCCACCGCCTCCTTTTCCAGCTCCTTTGCCCAACTCCCCTAGCTGGAATATACATGAGCACAAAAAGTGGATGCCTTTAATACCATTAAAAATATATGCTCACCAGACAGATGGAACATGCCTCAAGTTTGCACTGAATGACAGTGGTGATTTTCTTTTTTTTGAGGAGCAAGGGTATTGAGAAGTTGCACAATAGAACTGCACACAGTTCAAGACCCATCCACTCATCTTTTTTGGGTCACGGGGGGGGGGGGGGGGAGCTGGAGCCTATCCCAGCATCTTTGGGCGAGAAGTAGGGTACACCCTTAACAGATCGCCAGTCCATTGCAGGGCCAACAGTTCAGGACCCAGGTTGTGTTAATCATATCTGGCAAAAAATGCGTAGACCCTCCCTCCCCAATAAAAACAAAAAACATATTGAAGCGGGCTAATGGATTTCCCTCAACTTGTACAGTCATAATGGACAAGGATTTGGCTCAGAAACAAATATTATCTTATGCCAATTATTTCATTCCCCCCTTCATTTAATTTTGAGTTATGTCAGCATTTTGAGTTACACTACTCATACACGTTTTTGGAGATCATTTGCATTTATATGTAGCTGAATCCAAAAGAAAGCAAAATAAATTAACACTTGTTTTAAAGTTTTAGGCTGAGGTTTCATGTGAGCATTTGACCATAATTAATCTATTACATTAGCATGCCAGCATGGAGAAAGGCTCAATTACATATTCAATATGGAAAAAGCAAATGATTTTATTCTAATTTAAGACAGTTTTCTGTAAATATTTGGGAACATAACAGGGGTCTAAATGTGCATCTGCACAAGAGTTAAGGGTCTGCATTTTTCCATGGAAAGCAACTGCGGTAATTTTCATGATTCATACGTGCAAACAATGCACGTTATTGTACAAAGTTTCACAGTTATATAGAGACATTAATTGTCATTTGTCTTAAAAGCACAGGCAATTATCTACGACCTTCTGATTCCCTTCCTTCATCAGTTAACTAAGATTACGGGTGAGTTCAGTTCACAAAACAGTTGGCCAAACATAGTTTGCAAGGCAAACTAACCCAAATGAACGGGCAGTTCTCAGCGAATGTTTTTTCTGTTTGGCTCACACATTCTGTAGTTGTGTAGATTTATGGTCCAATGGTGTAGCCAGAAATTTGTGAAGGGAAGGGGGGGCTGAACCCCAACCACCACCATTCTGAACGCCCAGGGCAAAGCTTTAGCCCCCTGTCAACTACAAATTTCTTTCAATGCAAACTACTCAAAACCTACTCTCTTTATTTACATTTTTCTCCCTTTTTTTCTTTTTTTAGCCCCCCACCCCCACCCGGCTACAACCCTGTTCCTCTGTCAGCCGGTAGAGGACCCTAGTAACTTTGGTGTAGACTGTAGCCTACTTCAACTTCATATTACCCAAAAATTCTGTTATACGAACACCAAAAACAATATTTTATGTGTGGTATTGTTTTACTTAACAAACTGACATAACATCTACTCTTAAATTGATTGAATTGCTCCGAAAAGAAAACAAAAGGACATTGCAAACTAATCCATGTACTCTTCGTTCTTTTAATATTTCGTTTGTGAAGTGAAAACTACCAAAAATAGCATTATATCTTTCTTGCCTTGTCAAAATAAAATTGAAATTGAGCAAAAATGACATAACGGTTTTAATTCCATTTGGTGTTTTCTTTTTATTTTGTCGGTCACAGCCTGAAGTGGTGATAGCAGCCGCAGAGCGCCGCCATTTTTAAATAAGCCTGAAAGACTAGCTGCTAGATCTCACTGTAAAATCGGGAAAATGCCCAAAGCTGCAGCATAGACTCATGCACACATCACCATCTGATGAAAGATAAGGACTGCCAGAAATATACATTTAGAGTTCCCATCAGCCAGTAAAGAGGACGTTGTGGACAAATGGATACCGAAGGCCTCGGAGTCATGAAAGGTTGACCTGACCGACTTCTGGTAGGTCTACTGGGAGACCCATTATTAAAGTCCATTGATAAGAAAATTAGGACCAAATTAATTAGGCCTAAATTAATTGACTACTTTTCTTTGAAAATTAAAGTTGCATTTATGTCTCACCCATCATAGAGATAAATTAATTAAACATGCCATTTATGGCAGACATAACATCCATCCATCCATCCATCTTCTACCGCTTTTCCGGAGGTCCGGGTCGCGGAGGCAGCAGTTCAAGCAGAGAAGCCCAGACTTCCCTCTCCCCAGCCACCTGCTCCAGCTCTTCAGAGGGGATACCAAGGCGTTCCCAGACTAGCTGGGAGACATAGTCTCTCCACCGAGTCCTGGGTCTGCCCCGGGGTCTCCTCCCAGTGGGACGTGCCTGAAACACCTCAAGTGGGAGGCGTCCAGGAGGCATCCTAATCAGATGCCCATACCACCTCAACTGACTCCTTTCAATGTGGAGGAGCAGCGGTTCTACTCTGAGCCTCTCCCGGATGACTGAGCTCCTCACCCTATCTCTGAGGGTGAGTCCAGCAATCCTACGGAGAAAGCTCATTTCAGCCGCTTGTATCCGCGATCTCGTTCTTTCGGTCATTACCCAAAGCTCGTGACCATAGGTGAGAGTAGGAACGTAGATTGACTGGTAAATCGACAGCTTTGCCTTAGAACTAAGCTCCCTCTTCACCACAACAGACCGGTACAACGTCCGCATCACTGCAGATGCTGCTCCAATCCGTCTGTCGATCTCTCGCTCCATTTTCCCCTCACTCGTGAACAAGACCCCAAGATACTTAAACTCCTCCACTTGGGGCAGGAGCCTGTCCCCAACCCGGAGAGGACAATCCACCTTTTTCCGGCTGAGGACCATGGACTCGGACTTGGAGGTGCTGATTCTCATCCCAGCCGCTTCACACTCAGCGGCAAACCGTCCCAGCAAGAGCTGTAGGTCATTGCTGGATGAAGCCAACAGGACAACATCATCTGCAAACAACAGAGATGAGATCCTGTGGTCACCAAGCATGACACCCTCCATTCCCTGGCTGCGCCTAGAAATCCTGTCCATAAAAATTATGAACAGGACCGGTGACAAAGGGCAGCCCTGGCGGAGTCCAACTCTCACTGGGAATGACTCCGACCGAGTGTTGGCAATGCGAACTAAACTCTCACAACGGTCGTACAGAGACCGAATAGCTCGTAACAACAAGCCCGATACCCCATACTCCCGAAGCACCCCCCACAAAAATCCACGAGGGACGCGGTCAAATGCCTTCTCCAAGTCCACAAAACACATGTAAACTGGTTGGGCAAACTCCCACGAACCCTCAAGAATTCTCGAGAGGGTAAAGAGCTGGTCCGATGTGCCACGGCCAGGACGAAAACCACATTGCTCCTCCTGAATCCGAGGTTCGACCAACGGCCGGACTCTCCTCTCCAATACCTTGGCATAGACCTTCCCAGGGAGGCTGAGGAGTGTGATCCCTCTAAAGTTGGAGCACACCCTCCGGTCCCCTTTTTTGAAGAGAGGAACCACCACCCCGGTTTGCCATGCCAAAGGCACTGCCCCCGACCTCCACGCAATGTTGCAGAGGCGTGTCAACCATGACAACCCAACAACATCCAGGGCCTTGAGGTACTCGGGGCGAATCTCGTCCACCCCCGGGGCCCGGCCACCAAGGAGATTTTTAACCACCTTGGCGACCTCAGCCCCTGTGATAGGCGAGTCATCCCCCTCGTCCCCAAACCCTGCTTCCTCTGTGGAAGGCGTATCAGTGGGATTGAGGAGATCCTCGAAGTATTCCTTCCACCGCCCGACGATATCCCCAGTTGAAGTCAACAGTGTCCCATCCGCACCATACACAGTGTGGACGGGGAGCTGCTTTCCCCTCCTGAGCCGCCGAACAGTTTGCCAGAATCTCTTTGAAGCCGACCGAAAGTCTTGTTCCATGGCCTCACCGAACTCCTCCCATACCCGGGTTTTTGCTTCAGCAACCACCCGAGCTGCACTCCGCTTGGCCTGCCGGTACACCTCAGCTGCTTCGGGAGTCCCACAAGCCAACCAAGCTTGATAGGACTCCTTCTTCAGCTTAATGGCCCCCCTCACCACTGGTGTCCACCACTTGGTTCGGGGGTTGCCACCACGAGATGCACCGACCACCTTGCGGCCGCAGCTCTGGGCTGCCGCTTCAACAACAGAGGTGGAGAACATGGCCCATTCAGACTCCATGTCTCCAGACTCCCTCGGAATGTGGTTGAAGTTCTTCCGGAGGTGGGAGTTGAAGACCTCCCGGACAGGGGCCTCAGCCAGACGCTCCCAGCACACCCTCACTATACGTTTGGGTCTACCAGGTCTGAATGGCTTCCTCCCCTGCCATCGGATCCAACTCACCACCAGGTGGTGATCAGTTGACAGCTCTGCACCTCTCTTTACTCGGGTGTCCAAGACATACGGTCGCAGGTCTGATGATACGATAACAAAATCGATCATCGACCTGCGGCCTAGGGTGTCCTGGTGCCAGGTGCACATATGGACACCCTTATGCTTGAACATGGTGTTCGTTATAGACAGACTGTGGTTAGCACAGAAGTCCAATAACTGAACACCACTCGGGTTCAGATCGGGCAGGCCGTTCCTCCCAATCACCCCCCTCCAGGTTTCACTGTCGTTGCCCACGTGCGCATTGAAGTCCCCCAGTAGGACAATGGAGTCTCCAGGAGGAGCACCCTCCAGCACCCCAGTCACAGACTCCAAAAAGGGTGGGTACTCTGAAACATCATTTGGTGCATAGGCACAAATGATGGTCAGGACCCGTTTCCCAACCCGAAGGCGCAGGGAAGCAACCCTTTCGTCCACCGGGGAAAACTCCAATATAGAGGCAGCAAGGTGGGGCGATACAAGAATACCTACCCCTGCTCGTCGCCTCTCGCCCGGGGCAACTCCAGAAAAGGCCAAGCTCCAGCCCCTCTCCAGGAGACTGGTTCCGGAACCGGAGCTGTGTGTTGAGGTGAGGCCAACTATATCTAGCCGGTATCGCTCAATCTCGTACACCAGCTCAGGCTCCTTCCCCACCAGAGAGGTGACATTCCACGTACCAAAAGCCAGTTTAGAAAGCTTGGGATCAGTCCGCCAAGGTCTCCGCCTTTGACTGCCACCTAATCCACATAGCACCGGACTTCCATGATCCCTCCTGCAGGTGGTGAACCTACTGGAGGGCGGACCCATGTAACTCCTTCGGGCTGAGCCCGGCCGGGTCCCATGGGTGGAAACCCGGCCACCAGACGCTAGCCTTCGAGCCCCTCCCCCAGGCCTGGCTCCAGGGTGGGGCCCCGGTAACCCCATACCGGGCAGGGTACACTGAATCCTTGATATACAATTTATCATGAGAGTCTGTTGGATCGTTCTTCGTCTGGCCCTTCACCCAGGACCAGTTTGTCTTGGGAGACCCTATCAGAGGCAAATTGCCCCGGACAACATAGCTCCTGGGATCACTGGGGCACGCAAACCCCCCCACCACGATAAGGTGACGATCCATGAGGGTGGCAGACATAACAGTTTAATTTTTACTGACCATATTAAGTATATCAGAATCAGAATGAGATTTATTGCCATTGTTCATGTAGTACACAAACTAGGAATTTGTCTCGGTGCAATGCTGCAACATTAAACATAAGTAGCACTAAAGATAAAAATAAAAAACTATGCATGCAATAAAATGTAGAATATGAATGAGTAATACTAATCTATGCAATTTTTAAATATATTAACAAGCAGCAGATATTGTGGAGTTCCACATAGTGAGTCGGTAGTGCAAAAGAAAACAGTGATACTTATCATGAGTTCGGCTGAGCTGCTGTACATAGTGCACGAGAGTCTAATAAGTCACTTAGTGTTCAGCAGTCTGATGGCAGAGGGGAAGAAGCTGTTCATGTAGCGGGAGGTTTTAGTCTGAATGGACCGAAGTCTTCTGCCTGAGGGGAGGGGGGCAAACAGTGCGTGTCCAGGGTGTGAAGGGTCGGCTATGATCCGACCCTTCACATACATAAGTATATGTACATAAGTATATGTACATTAATACACTAAATGCAAAGTGTGCACATATGTGGTGTGGTGGGTGAGTGAGAAGGGAGGATGTCATGTTGGATGGTTGAGTTGTTGTAAACTTACTTATTTGAGGGCTGGTTTGAACTGCATACAACCATTTTTAACAATTAGACTTTAGGACCAATAGGCCTTCACAATATTGACTAATCACCCAAACTGTGCTTTCTATTATTAGTATAAAACAGACACTAATTTACTGAATTGTGTTTCTACTATTGATGAGCAATGAGTTTAAAAAAATACTGTATATAAAAAAATAATAAACCAATAAATGAAAATTTTGAAGTCCTTCACTGTCCAACAGCCACACAAGTCAGTAAAGGTTATTTTCTGTTGTAAGCATTCAACCGAGCAGAGGAGGTAATGTACACTGATCACTGTGGATTTTTTTAATCCACCAAGTATCTGTGTGATCCGTGACGACTACATCTGACGTGGAGCTGAGAGCTGCAGAGACCAGGGGACCAGTCTGGTGTGAATGGTGTCCACATCCACTGGTTCTGAGATAGAAGCACCTTCTCCTTTCAGACCTACATTGATGTTTTACATGTTTACAATTTAAATCCATAAAATAGTCTAATTTAACTGTGTTAACCCTTTTAAATAACCAGTCATTCACATGTTTACACAACTGTGAGCTGCACCTCAGTTCATGCATTCTTTATGCATTTATTTATGACAAGACAAACTCTGGTATTTCCCAAAATTATTTTTTTAAATTATTAAATAAAAGGTTTATCTCAACTACTTTATCTGTATTCATTTATTTATAATCATTAATATACACTGCAGGTTTGGGTAGAATACAAGTTGTATTTATTCGGAACAGTCAGACATTGGCAGCGATGCATAAATGTTGCCAGAAAAGGTTCTTGTACTTGTAGATACTTTGACAAAACAGTACATAGATGAGTAACTTTACTGCAGGATACTTTCTACTCAAGTACATGTGAGGATAAAACTACTTTTACTCAAGTACCTTTGGTCACAGTCACTAAATTTTAATTTCACTGATTTGAAAACTGATCAGAAATGTGCCTGTTTAAAATGACTAATCAGTCTCACCAGAAATAACTGCATCCTTGGTCATTTTAGTAAATTTATAATCTTATTTAGCTGAGCTGGGTGTTGATATTATTGTTCTTCTATTCCAGTTACAAAGAACAAGTAATTTAAACAAGTTAGATTTAAAAAGTTACAAATTTTATGTGAAAAGTTTATATGTAAAATGTTACAAATTCATGTTTTGAAAAAAAATCATAAAACAGTCACAAATTTGACAGAAGTGATACATTTAAAAGAAAAATGTTTGAAATGTAGAACTGCTAATTTTTAAGAAGTCGAAAATGTATCTTACAAAAATATAATTTATGTGGAAAAATTGATTTTTAGGATAAATGTATATTCAAAAAAGACAACTTATATGAAAAGACTCACAAATTTAGGAGAAAAAGTTTGCAAATTTAGAACCATCATTACTACTCCAGTAACTTTTTTTTATTGAATACTTTCATTCTCACCTTTTCTGGCGACGACTCTGATACTTTAACAATTCCAATAACAGTAATATTACTGGATAACAATTTCTGGCTTCTCTACCAGCCTCTGGTTTTAAGCAAAGATGTAGCTAGAAAATTAACAAATAAATCAGAAAATATATTTTGCTGTCCTGTTAAATTTTGTTATAACAATTAAAACGGGGAGAAGAGTGCACAGTGGTGGTGATGACAGTGAGTCCTGGTCGCTCCTGGTTGGTGTGAAACCTCCTGAACAGGATGAAGTGAAGGACCAGGGATCTTCTCTGCTGTCCTCTGGAAACACAAGTGATTTTAGGTCACAGAATGGACTCTCTCCTGTACTGTAACTTCAACATATAAGACACTGAATTTCACCTGTGACGGTTGGAGTCATGAACTGGTTCTCATCAGTCTGGGACAAGTGGTTCACATTGTCTTCAGTTTCCACATGATGAAGATCTTTAATCAGACAGAGAAATAGAACATTCGACCATAGTACACTATGAAGTCTGTTTTTCTGAGTTTACTACTTTGCATGTTAAAGTTTGTGAAGAAACTATAATAAATAACGCTGTTTATTGTGGAGACAGACGGTAGTCATAAAAATGATTACTTGTATATTAAATTAGTTTTATGGAAGAAAAAAATTTAAAGGTGTAACACTTGGAGGAAAAGACAAAAACATCACTTTCTAAAGTGGGACATATTAAAACACAAAAGACAATCAAGTACAAATACTTTAAAATCACCCAGAATGCAAATATCAACACCAAATATCACATAAAATCAAAGAGACTCCAGTCATATTGAACTGCTGGAAACCTGCATCATCTCAGTAATCACGTACTGAGCCGACATGTGGAGCCCAAACTAATCCGAAAAGAGAAAAAAGTAATAGAAGCATAATTTGTAAGTGCACCTTACCTGATGTAAAGTGGTCAAAACAGAGGTCACGTCAACCTTTCGTGACTCCCCAGGCCTTCAGTATCCACAATGTCGTCCTTTTGGCTGATGGGAAATCTATAAACGTATATTTCTGGCAGTCCTTCTCACCCTTCATCAGATGCTGATGTCTGCATGAGTATATGCTGCAACTTTGGCCATTTTCCCGATTTTGCAGTGAGATTTAGCAGCTAGTCTTCCAGACGTGTTTGAAAATGGTGGCGCTCTGCAGCTGCCATCACCACTTCCGGCTGTGACCGACAAAATAAAAGGAAAACAACACCAAGCGGAACGCTATTTTCGGTCGTTCTGTTTTTGTTTCACAAACGAAATATTAAAAGAACGACGAGTACACGCATTAACTATCTTACCTAGCTGCCATCTTTGTTCGCTCGGTTTGCGGCGACCGTGTCGTTCAGTTACGGAAACTAACGAAGAATTCCGAACGGTTGCAAACGGTTTTGTCAACTGCACCCAGGGCACAACTCCTCATTACTCAAAAGCTGTCCATCTGGACTCTTCCAATATGGAAGATGCCTGCGAGCTAATGCTAATTCTGCCCCCCACCCGGCAGTTTACCTGATCAGAAAACATTCTGATCTGAGGGCTCATGCATCTCCTCAGCTCCGCTCTCAGCAGAAATCTCGCCATCGCTACAAAAGCACCAAGTGCAACCCAACAAATTCAACCACAGCCGATGACAAAGCAAACTTGACTGCTCACAATCGTCCTTTCACCTCAAAATGCGGAAATTTGAAGGAACTGATCACAGAGGGAGCATGTGTTTGTTACTGCCCTCGGGCGGTGAGGGGGAGAACTACTTCTTCTTTTAGATTTGATTGGCGGTTGGCATCCAGCTTACCGGTGCATTACCGCCACTCACTTCACTCTGCCTGTGTGTCACTCTGTATATAATTCAAGAAATCTCTGTCTTGTCTGTGCGTCTGTTTTTCCTCATAACTTTGTGAGGTTTTCCTCACAGCTTTGTGACGTTTTCCTCATAGCTTTGTGATGTTCACCTGTAAGCTGGTTGCCAACCGCCAATTAAATCTACTGGATGACTCGTTAAAAGATCATAGGATCACCTATGATGTTCCTATGATCTCAACATGACGTCTATATGACGTCATATAGACGCCATCGTATAGAATGATTCAAGAAAATTTGTGTTTGTGTGTGATCAAAGGCAGGCATCACTCACGATCATAGGACATCAAAGATCAAAGGCAGGCATCACTCACGTTCATAGGACTCGCTATGACATCATCAAAGAATAAAGGCTCACTCACGATCATAGGACATCAAAGATCAAACGTAGGCATCGCTCACGATCATAGGACTCGCTATGACATCATCAAAGATCATAGGATTCACTATGCTATCATCAAAGATCAAATCCAGGCATCATAGGACTCACTATGCCATTAGCCTAATGCTGTCTATATGACATCATGTGGACGCCATGGGCACACAGCGCTGGGATCGGGGGGCTCACTGTGACGTCGTCGAGGATCGTGGGACTGTCTATATGAATAGTGTCTATGATTGTGGTGTCTATATTTGTGTGGCGAGTCCTGTGGTCTTTGATGGTGTCATGGTGAGTCCTTTGATCTTGGCGCTGTGTGCCTATGGTGTCTATATGGAAGAATAATGAGATGAGACACAGATACGGATTGAAGGACTACAGCCCCTGACCAGATGGAGTGATGATATAGAGTGAAGTACAGCAGACAACCAAGAAGGATTAGCTGTGTGACGTTTTCCTCAAACGCTGGAGTAGCCACGGCATGAAGAGACGGCAACTCTCTGCTGAAGAAGAAGAAGGTGATTCAACCAGTACACGTATTCAACTAGGAGGAATGGGGGTGCGAAGCGAGGATGACGAAGTTTGGAGCACGGTGGCATCTAGAAGAAAGAAAAGTAGACGTTGTGGAGAATGTGGAAGGACGAGGCTGAGTTTATTTCACAAGTCAGGTTTATTCACATTCTCCAACATCATCCAAAAACAGAAAGAGAAAGAATCCCCCAACATCTGTCCCTTTTATACCCCAGGACATCAAAGCACACAGTCACATTGTCTTTTAATCCCAAGTCACAATGCGTCTTCTTCCAGGTCTTCTCATCTCCACCTAAAGTCACTGGTGGTCAGGAAATCCCTCAAGGTCAACTCTTTGCATACAAAAGGCCACATTTCACATCCTCCTGTTATCTCCTAGGAGGTTCAGTCCTTTTGTTCCTCTGAGACGTGAAGCATACAATAAGCATACAGTAATATACATGTGAAGCATATGAAACCCACATATGTGTCCCACATGACCCCCCCCCCCCAAACGTCTAAGATGGAACAACGTAATAACAGTTTGCATGTCATAATAAAATCACTACACATCAGTCCACATGCTGCTTGGGCCTCAGTCTTCTCCCGTATTTGCTGTAAGCAGGCTTTACCACCTCCGCGGCGCCCTCCTGCTGGGGAGCTGCTGTCTGAGGATGAGAACTGTTAGTCAATCTCTGTGGGTGTTCTGGGGAATGCTCTCTAGGGGGTCTGCCGCGCTGAGGAGCCTTAGCCAACTCCACACCTTCGTCAGCCACCACAAAAGCGGGTTTGAGCCTGTTTATGCCAATCATTTCTTTTCTGCCCCCCAAATCTAGCAAAAAATGCTTATCCCCTGTTTCCAGCACTCTATATGGTCCATCATAAGGTGGTCGTAACAGTGGGCGATGGGCATCATGTCTGACAAAAACAAACTCCGCATTTTTTAAAGCCTTAAGCACAAAAACGCGCGGAAAACTGTGGTGAACGGGGCCAGGTAGCGTGCTCGAGTCCGTGCTACTCTGTAATCGCTGAGCTGGGGAGCACTCTGGCGCCGGATTATTTGGGAGAAATTCCCCGGGCAGCCGAAGTGGCTGTGCGAAAACTAGCTCAGCTGAGGAGGCTTCTAAATCCTCTTTAGGTGCAGAACGCAACCCCAATAAAACCCATGGTAGCCTGTCCACCCAATTTGCATCCGTAAGCGACGCTCTGAGGGCCGCCTTCAATGACCTGTGAAAACGTTCGCATAACCCATTAGCCTGCGGATTGTACGCGGTCGTGCGGTGGATCGTTGCCCCCCAGGCTGCAGGCCATCGCTGACCAAAGTTCGGAAACAAATTGAGGGCCTCTGTCGGACGTAATGTCCAACGGGACTCCAAAACGCGCTACCCATGCCGTTAAAAACGCGCGCGCCACCTCCTCGGCTGTGGTTGACGACAGTGGGACCACTTCTGGCCAGTGTGTGGTGCGGTCAACCATTGTCAGAAGATGTGTGCACCCCTGTGAGGGCGGGAGGGGGCCTACGAGGTCCATGTGAACATGATCAAACCTCTTAGCCGGAATGTGAAACGGCTCCAAGGGAGCTCTCGTGTGTCTGTGTACCTTGGCTCGTTGACAAGCCATGCAGGCTGCCCCCCACTCTCTAACTTGTTTGTGCAGGCTCGGCCATACAAATTTCTCTCCCACCATTTTGACCGACGCGCGCACTCCCGGGTGCGCCAGAGAATGGATCGAGCCCAAAACGCGGCGGCGCCACGCGGCCGGTACCACAGGACGCGGTCGCCCAGTGGAGACATCGCAGATTAGGGGGGGCATACCGTCTTGCAGCACCCTGTTCTCCAGCCTTAACCCTTTTGGTCCAGACTGGAGCACGCGCACGTCCGCGTCGCTAACCTGATCCGCGGCCATGGCTGCATAATCTATCCCTAGGCGGACAGGGGCCGCGCGCACTTCTGCGTTGCTAACCCGATCCGCGGCCATGGCTGCAAAATCTACCCCTACGCGGGCTGGAGCTGCCACGGCGCGCGAGAGGCAGTCTGCCACTACATTAAGTTTACCCGCCACATGCTGGATATCGGTAGTAAACTCCGATATCGCGGCCAGCTGTCTCTGCTGCCGGCCCGACCAAGGTTCTGAAATCTTGGCCATCGCGAAAGTCAGCGGCTTGTGGTCAACAAACACGGTGAAACGGCGTCCCTCCAGCCAGAACTGGAAGTGGCGAATGGCCAAGTGGAGAGCTAACAACTCCCTGTCGAATGCGCTGTATTTTCGTTCACTATCGCGCAAGGTCCTGCTGAAAAAGGCGAGCAGTTGCCAGGCTCCGGCTACATACTGTTCCACGACCGCCCCTATGGCCATATCTGACGCGTCAGTAGTGAGTGCCATGCGGGCCGTTGGGACTGGATGTGCTAACAACGCAGCATTTGCCAGGGCTGTTTTGACTTCAGAGAATGCGCGCTCTCGCTCCAGAGACCATTCGATTTTATTTGTGGGTTTTTGTTTTTTTAGTGCAGCATACAATGGTTGCATGAGCTGCGCTGCGCGGGGGAGGAAACGGTTATAAAAATTCACCATTCCCAAAAACTCCTGTAACGCTTTGACCGTTTGTGGCTGGGGAAAATTTGTTACTGTGCGCACTTTGTCAGGCAGAGGAACCGCTCCTTCTGGAGAGACGCGATGCCCCAAAAAATCAATCTGCGTCACCCCGAACTGACACTTCGCTGGGTTGATTATTAACCCGTGCTCTGCCAACCTCCGGAAAACTGCCGTGAGGTGGTTTTCGTGTTCGTCTTCGGACGCGCTGGCTACCAATATGTCGTCCAGGTAGACTAACACGAAGGGGAGATCGCGCAACACCGCGTCCATCATGCGTTGGAACGTCTGCGCCGCACCTTTAAGCCCAAATGGCATGCGCAAAAACTCGAATAGCCCGAACGGAGTTATTACCGCTATTTTGAGTATGTCCTCAGCGCGCACTGGGACCTGGTGGTAACCGCATACCAAGTCTATCTTAGAAAAAATACGTGCCTCCACCAAATGAACTGAAAAATCTTGGATGTGCGGGATCGGGTAGCGGTCGTGCGCTGTAGCGTTGTTCAACCTGCGGAAATCACCGCAAGGTCGCCACGAGCCATCAGCTTTCGGGACCATGTGAAGCGGTGAAGCCCATGGGCTTTTCGAACGCCTGATGATGCCCAACTTTTCCAGGTTGGCAAACTCCTCGCGCGCTATGGTCAGTTTAGCTGAATCCAAGCGCCAAGCTTTTGCAAAAACGGGCGGTCCGGTGGTAGTAATAAAATGTTCCACCCCGTGTTTAGCCACGGTCGCCGAAAATGTTGGGACCGTGAGTGCTGGGAACTGAGTGAGGAGTGTGTGGAACTTACCACTTGCAGCTGTGACGTTGGCTTGTGCTGTTGGCGGGGCCACTCGAGCTGTACAGGGAATAGAATAAAAAGAGAGTGCATTAACCAGGCGTCTGTTAGCAAGATCAACCAACAAACCATGTGAGCACAAAAAATCAGCCCCTAACATGTTGAAATTGACTGCAGCTATGACGAAAGTCCACTCGAATGTACGGCCGTGTAGGGACAGAAGCAACGTCTTCTCACCGAAGGTCTTAATCGCCGAGCCGTTCGCTGCTGACACCCCGGGACCACTGGAAGGCGCCAGCCGGTCAGCGGAGGAAGGTGTGATGAAACTCAGCTGGGAGCCTGTGTCCACGAGGAAATGCCTCCCCGAGCGCGCATCCCTCAAGTAGAGCAGCTTGTTCTCCTCTCCGAGGGCCGCAGCTGCTACCGACCCCCG
Organism: Pholidichthys leucotaenia; assembly: GCA_020510985.1. Classification (NCBI taxonomy): domain Eukaryota; kingdom Metazoa; phylum Chordata; class Actinopteri; order Cichliformes; family Pholidichthyidae; genus Pholidichthys; species Pholidichthys leucotaenia. Next base: position 88,094,651 of record CM035839.1, on the reverse strand, counting down.
GTCTTGGTGTTTCCCGAGCGCTTGAAATGGCATGGTGGTATACATTTGCGTGCCCTCTCTGCGAAGCGGCGATGGTAGAAACAAAGGACGTCGTCTGCTCCGTGTTTCCTGGCCCCTGCCGCCGCCGTCGTCGGTGAGTCTGGTACTGCAGCCTCTGGCCCCCTACCATCTTCGGACGTTGCGCCGAGCTCCGCTGCCGCGGCCGTGCACCCATTTATTGGCGTTGACGAGTTGCTGCGCCTCCTGGCCCAGCTCGCGGTAGTCTCGTCGGGCCAACAGTGGTGAACTGGCCAGGGTCACTCTCACCGCTGACGGTAGGGTCCTGAGTAAAAGGTGGGTGAAGATGAAGTGATCATTGTCAGAGTCTTTCAACCTCAACAGCTTCTCCATCAGGTCCACAGGCCTGTCGCTTTCAAATTCAGTCAGCGCCAGGAGCCCCTCTGCTTGCTCCTCCACCGAGGGGGTGAAGTAACGGATGAGTGCAGCCTTCAACCCGCTGTACTTGTCGCTGTCCGGCGGCTGGTTGATCAGGCTCTCCACCCGCTGGGCTGTGTGGTTGTCCAGCTTTGCAACCACATGGTAGAACTTTGTGTCGTCTACCGAAATCCTCCGGAGGTTGAACTGCACCTCGACCGCGTTTAACCAGGAGCGCGGATTGTCCTGCCAGAAGTCTGGTAGCTGAACTGTGGCTGCATTCGTTTGGCTGGCTCCTGACGAGTCTGGCTCGGGAGAATTTCTTCCACTCATGATACGTCTTAGGGTCACCAGTGTGGAGAATGTGGAAGGACGAGGCTGAGTTTATTTCACAAGTCAGGTTTATTCACATTCTCCAACATCATCCAAAAACAGAAAGAGAAAGAATCCCCCAACATCTGTCCCTTTTATACCCCAAGACATCAAAGCACACAGTCACATTGTCTTTAATCCCAAGTCACAATGCGTCTTCTTCCAGGTCTTCTCACCTCCACCTAAAGTCAATGGTGGTCAGGAAATCCCTCAAGGTCATCTCTTTGCATACAAAAGGCCACATTTCACATCCTCCTGTTATCTCCTAGGAGGTTCAGTCCTTTTGTTCCTCTGAGACGTGAAGCATACAATAAGCATACAGTAATATACATGTGAAGCATATGAAACCCACATATGTGTCCCACAACGTCAATCAAATGGATTATCAGGTGCTGATGAATCAGAAGATGATCAATCCTGGAGTAAGCAGAAGGAGTGTAAAGTAATCATTAAACTTACTCAGGAAGGGGCATCATTTCGTGAGTGGAACTCAATTAAGCTTGTGGAGAGTGCAAATAATGGAGGCAGACTTGTGCAGCAGACTACTTTATTCACTCTCACATCAGTCATAACAGAAAAAGCATTTCTCAGTACACCAGGGTCTCTCCTTTTATATCCTCCACCCATCTCACATCTGCATGACATCTCGCATCACAATACATTCAACCCTTCTCCCCCCCTGCTACATCACCATAATCTCTCCCATCTCAATAACTGTTGTCCTCATCTGTTTACTCTTTGCATCCAGTCTGAGATGATTAACCCAGCGTCTACACCCCCCCCCCCCCCAAGAATCTCAGAGCAAGTTTCAGTCCTCACATCCTTTTGGCTTCAGCCTCCTCCCGTATCTGCTGTAATGGGGGTTCTCCGCCTCCGTGGTGCTGCTGTGCCGGTGGGGGGCTCCTGGGGGTGTGTCTGTCTGCGGGTGGGCAATGGCGAGGGGGGGGGACCTTCGACTTGCCCGTGTGGCTGCTCTGATGAATCGTCTACCTGGGGAGTTCTCCGTGGGGGTCTTCCACGCCGAGGGGCCCGAGCCAACATCACTTGCTCGTCCGCCACCACAAAGGTGGGCTTAAGTCTGTCTATACACATTTTCTCCCGACGACCCCCCAAGTCTAACAAAAAATGTTTGTCCCCTGGTTCCAGCACTCTGAACGGGCCATCATAGGGTGGGCGCAATGGGGGGCGGCGGGCATCGTGCTTGACAAACACGAACGCCGCGTTCTTCAAAGTTTTTGGCACAAAAGCGCGTGGAAAACAGTGGTGGGCCCACCAGGTTATCATCCAGGTAGACAAACACAAACGGCAGATCGCGCAACACCGCATCCATCATGCGTTGGAATGTCTGTGCCGCGCCTTTTAATCCGAAGGGCATGCGTAAAAACTCAAACAAGCCAAACAGAGTTATTACCGCTGTTTTGGGTATGTCTGCCACGCGCACTGGGACCTGGTGGTAACCACGGACCAGGTCTATTTTAGAAAAAATGCTTGCCCCAGAGAGGTGAACGGAAAAATCCTGAATATGGGGAATTGAGTAGTGGTTGTGCGCTGTGGCGTTATTCAACCTGCGGAAATCTCCGCACGGTCGCCACAATCCCTCGGCCTTAGGGACCATGTGTAGCAGGGATGCCCATGGGCTGTTCGAGCGCCTGATGATGCCCAACCTTTCCATGTTGGCAAACTCCTCACGCGCTATGGCCAGTTTAGCTGCGTCCAGGCGCCAAGGTCGTGTGAAAACAGTGGTGGTGATAAAGTGTTCCACCCCGTGTTTAGTGCTGGCCGCCGAAAACGTTGGGACCGTGAGTACTGGGAACCGAGTGAGCAGTGTGTGGAACTTACCGCCTGGAGCTGTGACATTGGCTTGTGTTATTGGCCCGGCCCCTCGAGCTGTACGGGGGAGAGAATCAAAAGACATTGCATTAACCAGGCGCCTGTTAGCAACATCGACTAGCAACCCGTGTACACACAGAAAATCAGCTCCCAGGATTGGGAAACTCAATGCCGCTATGACAAAAGTCCACTCGTACATACGGCCGTGTAGGGATAAAGTCAGTGTTCTCTCACCAAAAGTCTTAATGTCCGAGCCGTTTACGGCTACCAGCTGGGGGCCGCTAGCTCCCACTAGCCGGTCGGCGTAGGACATGAAAGAACCACCTAAGTCTACCCCTCAAAGATTGTCTATGTGTGTAGATGGTTCACCCAGATTCGTTTTCAAGGAAGAGATCGGTTTTGATTGGAAGATCTGTATTTATTTAAGCAAGTTGACTGTAGTAATTACAGCGCTGGGTCAAATGTTCTCTCCCTAACAACAAGTATTGTCAGGGGGTGAAGTCTGACTGACTCTGCTCTCCCTGACCCAGTCATATTTATGTGAGTCCAAGCATGCATTATCAGCCGAAGGCAGCTGCAGCGGTCCTTGGGAGTAAGCAGTCCGTTCCTCACACAGGGTGTAACAGCTGAAGGTCGTTCCTCATCCTAGGTCAAAGTGGCTGAGTTTTGGTCACTCCTTAACGCAGCCGGTTCTCTGTTTCTTCCCATACATTACAAGATGTTGTTATTCTCTGTGCTGGGACAGAGCTTCACTCCCTTTTTTGCAGGTAATGAGCCACACAGTTGGCAATATATTTCCATTGTGGTATATTGGTTATATTACCTAAGCATAAGCAGAGCGCACATATTTTGAGTCACACAGACAACTGTTATATATGATTATATTGATCACTTTACCCATCAGACGGCAGGATGAGGCTATTTTGGGAGCCGGTGTCTACAAGGAACCGTCTCCCCGAGCGCGAGTCCGTCACGTAGAGCAGCTTGTTCTCTTCACCGGCGGTCACAGCTGCTACTGACTGCCGGCCTTGGCGTTTCCCGAAAACTTGAATTGGCACGGTGGCACACATCTGTGTGCGTTCTCTCCAAAGCGGCGGTGGTAGAAGCAGAGTGTGTCTCTCTGGCGCTTCCTGGCCCCCGCTGCCGCTACCGTCGCCGGCTCCTCGCCTCCGCTGGTCGTCTCACTGGGTTCCGACGCCGCTGCGTTCACTGTGAGGGCTCTGGTGGTGAGGATGATCCGATCTGCCTCCTGGGCTAGCGCCCGGTAGTCACGTGCGGCCAACAACGGCGAATTGGCAAGGACCGCTCTTGACTCTGTTGGGAGGTTCCGGAGGAAAAGGTGGGCAAACAGAAAATGCCCGTCGTCTGTGCCCATCAACGCCAACATCTTCTCCATCAGTTCGACCGCCGACCCATCTCCTAACTCAGAGCGCCTCAGGAGCCTCTCTGCTCTTTCACAGTCTGAGAGCGTGTAGCGCCGGGTCAGCGCGGCCTTAAAAGCCCCGTATTTGTTGTGGGCTGGAGGCTGTTGGAGCAGGCTCGCTACTTGCTGAGACGTGCGAGCGTCCAGCGCTGCGACCACATAGTAATATCTGGTGTCGTCTGCCGTTATTCCCCAGGGGGCGAACTGAGCCTCGGTGTGGTGGAACCAAGACCATGGGTCGTGCAGCCAAACGTCTGGTAGTTTGACTGAAACAGCACACCCGTTGCTGGGGGTTCCCGTCCAGGCCATCTCTGGGATGCTTGCTGCGTTGCTGGGGCTTCCCGTCTGGGCCGACTCCGGGGTTCTTGCCTCGTGTTCCATAACTCGTCAAGGGGTCACCAGTGTGGAGAGTGCAAATAACGGAGGCAGACTTGTGCAGCAGACTACTTTATTCACTCTCACATCAGTCATAACAGAAAAAGCATTTCTCAATACACCAGGGTCTCTCCTTTTAGATCCTCCACCCATCTCACATCTGCATAACATCTCGCATCACAATACATTCAACCCTTCTCCCCCCACTGTCCCCCAGCTCTCCTTCCTGCTACATCACCATAATCTCTCCCATCTCAATAACTATTGTCCTCATCTGTTTACCCTCTGCATCCAGTCTGAGATGATTAACCCAGCGTCTACAAGCTCACAAATTAATAAGTTACTTCGATAAATTTTAAATGCAAGAATCCTTCGTAGTGGTTCATTATTAGTTACTTGTAAAGATAGTGTTCAGCATGGAAAAGCAATCACAGTCACTAAGATGGAGGGGAAAGGTGTGCAGGGTTCAGTATTGGAAGGAAATAAGGCAATGAGAGGAGTGATATCAGGAATTTCAAAAGCTGTCTCAGCTGATGAAATAAAGGAAAACAGATCTGGAGCAAGAGTGACAGAGGTGGAAAGGCGGAAAACTAATAGAAATGGTAAAAAAATGTGATAGTCTGTCGGTAATGTTAACATTTGATGAAACAAGACTGCCAAGTAAGGTGTTTGTTGGCTACATGAGCTATGAAGTCAGACTTTATGTTCCACCTCCACTCAGACGTTTCAAATGTCAAAAGTTTGGTCATGGTGCAGTGGTATGCAAAGGTAGACAGTGATGTGCAAGATGCTCCGGTGAACACAAGTATGGCAAGTGTGAAAGTGGAGCCAAATTAAAGTGCTGTAACTGCAGTGGTGAACATAGTACTGTGTATTGAGGTTGTGAAGCCAGCAAAAGAGCGGCAGAAATTCAGCAGGTAAGTCTCCCAGGGATTAACATATGCAGAAGCTGCGACAAAGGTGCCAGCTAAAAAAGTGGCAGTGGACTCTAACAGGGAGTGTGCAGGCTTGCAGTGCATGCAGCAGAATTAAGGAAGATACTCTGGTTATCAGTGACGTGCGGTGAGTTTCATTTCTGGTGAGGCAATGATGCTTTCAGGGTCACATTTACAAATCGGATTTTATAAATAATTTTAACAAAACCACTGTAAGGTATTTTATTGAATTAACACAAAAGGCAGTAATAAAGTCCATGTTTTCATTTTATAACTCCTTGACTATAGACAGCATGCAAAGACCCTCAGTTACACAAGTATTATAGTGGCTCAGAGCTCCATCTTTCTCTCTGTGTTGCAACTCCACAATTAACTCTCATTATTCCAAATTATTATTAGTATTTTCAACTACTATGCATGCATGATTGTACCTTTACTTGTAAATGAAGTAAGTTTACCTATCCTTCTGGACAAAAATTGCTGTGACTTTGTTTAAAAAACGTCCTTATCTTTCTTTATTTACAAAAAACAAACAAAATCCAGTGCTTATGGTGCTCAAGCACGCCCCCTCTTGTTGGGGCATTGGTACTGCACAGCCTCTGACCGATTTTCAGCCTCACCTGCCTCCCCTAACTGCACATCACTGCTGGTTATGAAGGAAAACAACATACCTGTCAAGTGATACGGTTTCGCCGTATTTTAATACGGGGAAAATGCAATTTTAGCAAATACGGGCGTATTGCCATTTCTGTATGCCAAAAAGAAAAATATACGGGAAAAAAAATTATTGAGAGTGTGGAGGAACAGTACGCTGTGTGACCCCCACAGCGTACGGGGCTGGCAGAGCGCTCAGCGTGAGCAATTATCACAACAGTGAGAGGTGTGGACTGATCATTATGCAGATGCGCCTCGCACTTTCTGTTGTCCTGCGGCTCCGGAACAGAGAGGAATTCCGGTGCCAGTAATGCTGCGCCTGATATGTGTGACTCTAATGCAAATGTCCATGCTTTCCTGCTGTATACTGTGATGCTAATGTGCCATGCATGCATTGTCTGTAGCCGGGTATATAAGTTGACTGTCTGCATGAAGCACCCTTTTAAACTTCAGTTCGCCGTGTCCGCCTGCACTTATTTCGATCCTCCACAAGCGCACCTAAGCAGTGTTTTTGTGATTTTCAAAATGGCTTCATGCAGCGCGCCGCCGGCGAAGAAAACAAAGCTTGAAGAAAAGGGAAATCGAGGGACTGGACGTCACAGAAAAGAATGGGAGAGTCCTAGCTTTGTGAAGGGAAAATACGCTGGATGGATAAAGGCTTCTCCAGAGGGCCCTACACACTCCTTCTGTGTTCCATGTAGGAGGAGCATAAAAGTGACTGCATCAGGGATTTTTGACCTGAAGTCGCACTTCGCTACACAGGGCCACAAAAACTGTGTAGCCAAATTGAAAACGTATCGATGGATGGATGAACATTTTCAGCCAGTGAGAGAACCGACGCCTTCCAAATCCAGTGCATCACTAGCAGAAGTGATGTTTTGTCATTTTGTGGCAGAGCACAATCTACCCCCCGCTGATCTGATCTGCCACTTCAGAAATGCTAGAGTCAGCAAAGGCTGCTACTTGGAACTATAACAAGCAGCATCAGTGAACATTATCTTGTTTCAAGTTCATCCAAGTGCATTAGTGTAACAAAGCTGACAATTAAAAACTCTTTTTCCAAGTGTATATACAGTATCTAGCCGACAATTAAGAACTATATTCAGAATAATTCTTATTGTGTACTTTCAAATTAAGCAATCTACCTTGTGCTAATGTAAATTTGAAAAATATTTATTTATTTATTATTAATATCATTTATTTTTTAATTTATTTTTAATTTTTTTTATTTTTTTTGTGCTACTTGGCTTATTATTTTCACATTACCAAAAAGTTATGGCTCAAGATTGTGTCCATATAAGTGTACATTTGAATAAATATGTTTGAAATAGTTCATGTTGCAGTTGCTATTTGTTTAGTTTTTTTTTTTTTTTTTTTGCTTCAGTTTTCTTTCATCTGCCGATAAATACAGTTGTTTTTTTTTTTATTTAAGTTTTTGTAAAGGGTATACAGGTCATTACAGCATTGCATTGTTTACATTTTCATCACATGTTCCCTTATTTTTTGCTATTTGACAACATTGGAAGAATAATTATTACAACACCTCTTTTTTTTTAAAGTGAAAGAAAAAGTGAAATTAAAGAAAATAAATAAAACAAACAAACAAACAAAACAGCAAAAAACAAACAAAAAGAAAAAAGTAATTAAAAGTAAAAGAGCATCTGAGTAGCATTGGAACAAAGAGCGGAACCATTATTGAAATGGTATTTGTCAAAGATTAGATCTAATGGAAGACACATATGCGATCCAGGGTTGCCAAAAGTTCATGAATCCATCCATGTCCTGTCTCAGTGCAATGTCAACTTTTCCATCGAGTAAATGTCTTGGATCACGTTAGACCAATCTTCAGGTGTAGGACAGTCCTTCAACATCCATTTTTTAGTTCGGGCTTTTTTACTTGCCAATATTAAAACATTGAATAAGTATTTTTCTCCTCGTCTTTCCAGTGAGTCCGGTAGTAAACCCAAATACAAAGTTACAAAAGAAAAGGGAACTGTTATTTTGAATATTTTCCCCAATATTGTCTGTACATTGGTCCAATATTGGTGGATAACTGGGAATGACCAAAACACATGAAAATGATTTGCAGTCTTTTCACCACACAAGCGCCAACAGTTCAACCCCTTATGGGTAAATTTGTTTTGTGCAGGTGTTCTGAAAAATCTTACCAAATTTTTCCATCCAAATTCTCTCCACTGCAGGGATGAGGTACTTTTCCATTGCTGTTTATTTAGCTTTTCCCATATTTCCAGTTGTAAAGTGAAATTCCCCTCTTTTTCCCATCTCTCTTTTATATAAGATGTGTTGTCTCTTTTTAAGTCTTGAAGACCTTGGTATATTTTAGAAATGTATCTGATCCCTGGGATCCCTTTATATGCCATTAAGAAGACCTTCAGAACACCTGACTGGGCCCTTTCCAAATCCTCCTTTTTAAGTATATTGTTTATGTGGTGTCTAAGCTGAAAGAACCTGTAAAGATCTTGATTTATTAGACCTTGTTTTTTCAAATCTTCAAAACTTCTTAAAGTTTGCCCCTTAAAAAAATCGTAATATTTTATCAGCCCTTTCTCTTTCCACTTTTTAAATCTAGTGTCTGTTTTATTAAGAGTAAAGTCTTGATCATAGGCAATCCATTGCAGAAGTCGATAGGGCTCTTTAGTTTGATTCTCTCTGACTATCTTAAACCAAATTTTTAGCGGGGTCTCTATCCACGGGTTAGTGTTATTCAAAAGTTTAGGTAAGGCATTGTTCCCTATTATCGCCTGTAGGGGGATGTCACTTGTTATTTGGCATTCCATCTCCTTCCATTGTGCAGTGTAGACTGGGTTACATATCTCTATTAAAGTTTTAATTTGTGCGGCTTTAAAATAGTCCCTGATATTTGGCAGCGCAAGCCCACCTTTGTCTTTGTTTAGCTGTAAGGTTCTATATCTGATTCTAGGTCTCTTGCCCTGCCATATGAATCTTGAGATCCTTCTGTCCAGCTCCTGCCATGTTTTTTTGGGAGGTTCTACCGGTATTGTTTGGAAAAGGTATAGAAGACGTGGAAGTATATTAATTTTGACTGCTTCAATTCTTTGTGCAGTACCCAAGAATGGTATCATATTCCATCTTGCTAGGTCAGATTTTATTTTTGTCACCAGTGGATCATAGTTTAGTGTTATAATTTTGTTGAGTTGTTTCGGGATATTGACCCCCAGATAGTTCATAGATTCCATCTCCCAGTTAGTTTTGAGTTTGCTTAGTGAATAATGATTTGGGTCATAGTTGAATGTTAAAACTTGGGTTTTATGCATGTTTAATTTGTACCCCGATAAATCTCCATACTCTGAAAAAACTGAGATTAGTTCTGGTAAAGAAGTGTCCGGCTGCCCTAGGTATATTAAAATGTCATCGGCAAAGAGTGCTATTTTATGTTCCTTCTGACCAAGTGTAATACCTTGAATTTTTTGATTTTGTCTTATCCATTGGCTCAGAGGTTCTATGAAGATTGCAAAGAGCAGTGGAGACAGGGGGCAGCCCTGACGACATCCTCTTTCCAGCTCAAAAGATGATGATAAATTACCGTTAATCCTTATTTTAGCTGTTGGTTTTTTATATAATGCCTGTATAGTTCTAATGAAGTTGTTATGAAAATTGAAACTGGATAAGATTCTATATAGGAAAGACCAGTCAACCGAATCGAATGCTTTTTCAGCATCTAATCCCAATATGACTGCATTTAAGTTATGTTTTTTTATATGATGAATTATGTGTAAAGTGCGTCTAATGTTGTCTTGTGTCTGTCTTTGTCTTATAAAACCTGTTTGGTCTAAGTGAATTAAGTCTGTCAGTATATTTTCTAACCTTTTGTCAAGGATAATGGTAAAAAGCTTATAGTCCTGATTTAATACACTGATTGGTCTGTAGTTGGAGCATTCTCGTTTATCCTTTTCAGGTTTAGGTATAACTGCAGTGACCCCTCCTCTCCAGCAGGGGGGGATTTCCCCTGTGTGGAGGACATAGTTAAATGTTTTCAGGAGGAGAGGAGATAGTTGCTGTTTAAAGGTTTTGTACCACTCTGCTGTATAGCCATCTGCTCCTGGGGATTTGTTAGCTTGAAGTTTCATAATTGCTTTTTCCAATTCTTTAGGTTGTATTTCTGACAGTAGTGTTTTATTTTGTGACTCCGTAAGTTGGGGAAGGTTTAATGTGTTTAGGAATGCCTCGGATGCGTTTTTATGTTTTTTGTGGGAGTATAAGTTCTTATAGTAATTCTCGAAGCTTTTAAGAATATCCTGAATTCTGAATTTTATTTCCTTTGATACTGGGTCTCTGATTTTGTAGATTGCTCTTTCTGTTTGTTGTTTCCTCAATTTATAGGCTAGTAATTTTGCCGATTTACTGCCTGCTTCATAGTGTTTTTGTTTCAGAAATGTAAGTTTCTTCTGGATTTCTATTGTGTAGATCTCATTTATTTGATTTTTAATTTCCTTAATCTTGAGCGAGTCATTAGAATGAGTGTTGCCTTTGTGTTCTTTTTCTAGGTTCTTAAGTTCTGACTCTAATGTGATTAGTTTTTCTTGTCTCAGTTTCTTTTGGGTTGCCAGTTTTGCAATAATTTTTCCCCTTATTACAGCTTTGCATGAGTGGGGGCTCGTCCGGGATTTCTCCTCTACAGTCATCGAGGGAAGATCCAGTGATACCAGAACTACGAGACAACGGTTGCCAAGCTGCTACATCAGACACGTCAGTCAGTGGGTGTCCAAGGAGGAAGATCAAAGAGAAAGAAAGGATCTTCAACCAAAAGTGGAACTGCACTGCTGTCAAGAAGGTAAAACGCAGCCTAGTCACTGTACAAATAATACAGCACTCGAACTACAGATAGCTAAAGTACCATGTCGACAGCACGAAAAGAACTGATATGGAGCATCAGAGGACGCTTGTTTGCCCTCTCAAGTAAGGATCTTTTCGAGCTAACAAAGAGCCTTGCAGCTGGAGACAAAGACACACAGTTCAGTGAAGACGATAATGAGAGCTGTATGGACTATGTCAATTCCTATTTACGGTCCCCAACTCTGCTGAAACTTGAAGATGAGGGAATGAGTCAGTTGCTAATGTTGGATGATCTGCTAACTGAAGTGATACAAACGAGCGGCTTCACCACGCATCCAGCTGATCAGGCTGCAACACCAACCAAGTCAAGTCCTCATCCATCCAATATGTTGCCAGATCCACCATCACCATCTGCTGTTCCACCAGGCATTCAAGTTAGTGTGAACGCAAACGCAGAGTCTGTAGAGGAACTGAGGAAAGCATATGAGACACTGGGTGGAAGACTAAGACTGTGTGAAGTTGTGACACTCCAACCACTTGCAGCACCCAGTCGTCAGAGCCACTCACAACTGCAGCCAAGGGAACAAGGTAGTCCAGAAAGACATGTCACTCTCAAAGACCTTTCCTACCTGCCTCGGAGAGAATTCAAGGTTTTTGGAGGACAAATTGGAGACAACAGCTCTGAAATCAGTTATAACAGTCTCATGAGACAGATCAATGAAGGATTAAAAGAAGGATTTTCTGAAGCAGAGATCGTGAGGGGGGTACTGAGAATTGTAAAGCCTGGCACGTTCAGGGACATGCTCATACTCAAAGATGAACTGGCTCTTTCTGAACTTCAGGGCTTTCTCCGATCCCACCTTGGAGAAAAGGCAACAACAGAGATATTCCAGGAGTTAATGTGCGCCCGACAAACTGAGCAGGAGTCCCCTCAGCAATTCCTGTATCGCATGATTGGACTCAAACAGAAACTTATCTTTCAGTCAAAACAAGCCAATGCAGACATCTCGTATGACCCAAGGACAATCCAGGGAGTGTTTCTGTACACAGTCTATCAAGGCCTGGGAGTGAAGTATGCAGACCTACGGCAACGACTAAGACCTCTTATATCAAACAACAATGTAACAGATGTAGAGATTCTTAGTGAGGTCACAAAGATAATCAGTGATGAGAATGAGCACCAGCGAAGGTTAGGACAAACCCCTCGTCTGAAGTCAGCACAAAGCGCTGTGATTGCAACAAAGGACACGACAGCCAAAGACCAACAAGTCTCACAGACAATCAAACAACTTGCTGCACAAGTAGAGACTCTAACCAAGATGGTGGCAACTTTCATGGAACAGAAAGCTGTAAACTCCTCCCCTCAGCGTTCTCAGCCTCCAGCCAACCAAAAGAAAACCTATCTCTGTCCGAAATGTACTGAACAAAGCTTACAAGAGTGTAGTCATTGCTTTGTATGCGGTGAGTCAGGACACAGAGCAGTTGGATGTCTGAAGCGACCCCAAGAATCAGGGAAACGGGAATCGGTCTCTGTCAAGGGACAGCCAGAGATCGGTACAGAGTCAAAGTCCCAGCCAGTAAACTCCTCCTCTACCGAAGCTTCAACTCCACGCCCCAAGCACCAGAGCAAGCAGCTGAGAAAGCAGGTCAAACGCAACAGAAGGAAAGGTCAGATTCCCTCCTGTCAGAGTGCTACCGAATGCCAAGTTCCCCTTGTCGGTAAGAAAAGTCTGCTGAAATGTCTAATTGGTGGGTATCCTGTAACAGTGCTGTTTGACTCTGGCTCACAAGTGAGTATAGTTGACAGGCAATGGGTCGAAAGGTACATACCCAACACTGTGGTAAGACCACTCCATGATCTGCTGAACGACGAGCTTGAGGTTTATGCAGTTAATGGCCAAGCAGTTCCATATGACGGGTGGGTCGAGCTTACAGTCACTTTAGCGGATCACGAAGATCCCAATCTCACTGTACGAGCGCCATTCCTAGTCAGTAAGCTGTCACTGAACCAACCACTAGTTGGAGCTAATGTGCTGGGAGCGATTATACAAGGCCAAGAGACAGATGAAGAAGCCAGTACAGTACTGAGTAGTCTACTGCGCAGAGCTTTTGGAATGGACAAAGACACAGAAACGGCACATGGATACGCTCAGAAATGGAAAGGGAAAATGACAGAGGCGTACAGGATCGCAAGTGCAAACGGTCAACAGTCAAGCTCCAAAGGAAAGACAAACTATGACAAACGATGCAAAGGTGTAGTCCTGCAAGTAGGAGACAGAGTGCTTGTGCGGAACCTGGGTGAAAGAGGTGGACCTGGCAAGCTAAGGCCCTACTGGGAACAAACAGTCTACATCGTGAGGGAGCAGGTTGGAGACAACCCCGTCTACAAAGTAAGTCCAGAGACAGGAGGTCGTCCCATCCGTACCCTGCACAGAAACTTGCTTCTCCAAGTCAATGACTTACCAGTCGACATCGTTCAAAGTCCAGTTGCCAAGTCACAAAAGAGAAACAACAGACCTACCGATATCAGACAAAACACACTGGAAAAGTCAAACAGTCCTGAAGCGAGTGATTCAGAAGAAGACGAACCCCTCTATTGGTTTCGTGTTCCCAGACACCTGCAAGAAAGGCAACGTCCAGTTGACCAAGTTCAATGTGAGTCACAAAGAAGACAGGGAACAACACAGCAAAGACGAGTACAAGTTCCTATTCAATCTGAACAAGACAGAGACAATATTACGGAAGAAGGACAAGAAATACAAAGGGAAAGCGAACAAAATGTGGACCAACTTCAACCAGACGACGACAGGGAAGTGCTTCATCTCCACCAAGATGTTCCTGCTCCTAGTCCCGGACCTGCAGCTGATCCTGAGCCGGTGCCCAGTCCAGAGCCAGACCGCCGTCCTGAGTCGCCACCACGTCTGAGGCAGTCCACCAGGCAGAGACGACCCAACATGGTGTTCACCTATCCGTCCCTGGGCCAGCCAGCCTTCCAGATTTGTCCGTCGGTGAACACTGTCAGTGTTCAGCAGTCAACACCATATCCTTTTATGTGCTACCCTTCTTTCTATCCTCAACCTTTTTATCTTCCTCCTTTCACCTCTAACTACTTGCCATGTCAGTATGCTATTCCTTGCTATTAAACTAACCAGATCTTGGATAATACCTGAAGATTAAGGACACTTGAAAAGAAAGACATTCCAGAGACTTTTGAATAGAGACTTTATTAGTGTTGAGATTTTGATTTGTTACTGTTAAGTGTCAGGAGCCACTTTTGTTGTTGGGGAGCGTGTGGTGCACCCAAATAGGGCACCACATTTGGAAATAATTCAGAGAGACTGTCATTTTATTTTTATTTTAAGAGTATCTAAATATATTTTGAGATTGTGGATGATCAATAATATTAACATTTGATATGTAGCCCTGTATAAATATTTAAGAGTAAGCAGCGGAACCTTTGGCACTGCGGTCGTCCTGCCCCAGGTAAACAATGAGGGTGCGCTTCCGGCCCCCCTTTAGTACTATCTGGAGAAAGACACGAGTGGTCCTGTGTTCTGTCTTTCAAAGACTCTTTCTGTATTTTACAGGTCAGTATTTGGTTAAAAATGCCATAAATAAGAGCCTTAAGCTCCGTGTTATTTCTGTGTGTCGCGACGAGTAATACTGTGATGTTGGTGTGTCGTTTTGATACGTTTTATACAAGTTTAAAGGCCAAATGTCATGTAACAGGGTACTTTAAATATCTTGAAACTAGATATAAAAGGGAACCGATCCGTTCGGGTCTTGGTGCATATGCTTCAGTAACAACGGAATATTCGTTGATTTAAAACTGCCGCGCTTGGCCTAACACGGCCCCTGGAATCGCCTGGGGAAGAAGGCGGAAGTGACGAAATCGATTGCACCCTAGTTTGATGCTTGGGGTATTTCAATTGATTGTTTATATGGAGACTGGAAGGTTGAAGTGAGCAACAAGAAAGAAAAAATTGGATATTTCACCCATACCTTAAAACGGGACTATCAGGGACAGCTGGGTAATAAGGGACACTTCTCTGGGAAATGTTTTCATACCTGTCAAGTGAGACGTTTTCGCCGTACTTCAACACCGTAAAAAGCGGCTATAAGGGACGGCGGAGCAACAAGGGACACCTCTCTGGGAAATGCCCCAAATGCAACTCGTGTTGTTATTGTCAAATATTTTAAGGATTCATGGATATTTGACAATAACAACACAACTCAGCGTCCGGCGCAAAATTAAAAAAAAAGCAGAATTCTGTATTTGTCAGGCGATCCCTCTCTGTTCCGCAACCGCTGCACAGCTGAAGGTGTTAAACCATTGTCCT
The DNA here is from genome assembly GCA_020510985.1 of Pholidichthys leucotaenia. Taxonomy (NCBI): domain Eukaryota; kingdom Metazoa; phylum Chordata; class Actinopteri; order Cichliformes; family Pholidichthyidae; genus Pholidichthys; species Pholidichthys leucotaenia. The sequence continues at coordinate 88,079,493 of CM035839.1, read as the reverse complement.
AATGACTTCTCATTGTAGTGAGAATAGCTCACGCTGAGCGATCAGCCCGCCCCGACAATCTGACTGATTGACTCCACACTTCTCATTGTAGTGATAATAGCTCAGGCTGAGCCATCTGCCAGCACCAGCTGTGGGGGATCACACACAGGACGTGCTCCGCAAAACACTCAATTTTTTTTCCAGTATATTTTTCTTTTGGGCATACAGAAATGGCAATACGCCCGTTTTTGCTAAAATTGCATTTTCCCCGTATTTTCCTTAAAATATTTGACAATAACAACACGAACTACATTTAAAACATTTCCCAGAAAAGTGTCCCCCAACACTCCGCCGTCCCCCACAGCCGCGCTTGGCACCAAAATACGGCGAAAACGTCTCACTTGACAGGTATGCGCCTCCATTTTCATATTGATCTGGTCAATTTCTTGACAGCAGCGGCTCTCCTCCACTGTAATAATAATGGCTTCTGAAAAATCAATATTTATGGGGCGCCCTCGACAGACCCCCTTCGGCTTCGCAATTCTGGAGGCGATTAATGTCCAGTTCAATGACATTTTCCACTGGTTCTGCTCTCTGGTCATCGTTGGAACTGTTGTCATCAGACAAAGCATCTGATTCCGTCTCGGACGGAACCGTCTGTCTGAACCGTCTGTCTGAACCACTGACAAAAAAAAAGACAAAAAAAAAAAGACAAAACTAAACTAATTTGTTCACAATCGCTGTCACTTTCTGTCATGATTGTCCAATGTTGATAAGTGTGAATGTGGATAGGCAGGGCAGCCAGGGTACAACTGGTGATGTCAAAAACATGGGCGTGGTCTGGACTGGCTGTCACAAGCCAGCAAGAAAGGTGGGGCCTTCACCTGGTGTATTTTGTGCAATTATGTAAATACAGGTGGGTGATATGGTCTCCGGTATGAATATTTGATTTAAGCTATGTGTATTTTATCTAAATTCGTTGTCATTTAGAAAAAAAAATTACGTGACATTTGGCCTTTAAGCTGCGGCCAGCGCCGGAGATCAAAGGCGAGCCGCATCGCGGTAGCGGTTTCGCGCCAGTCAAATTTAGCTTTGGGAAAGATGGTTAGCTCATATAAAATGTTTTACTTAATACAAGTACATTTTGCCCCGTGTGAATGTAAAAGTCTCCTGGTGTTAATTAATAGAGTTTGTCCTGTATAGAGTTTGTCCTGTATATATATATTTGTCTATTGCCAAGTTTGTGGAGTAATTTGTCATCTTTGTCTTTTGCCAAGTTTGTGAAATAATTTGTTAAGGAAAATAAGAGTACTATCTGGAGAAAGACACGAGTGGTCCTGTGTTCTGTCTTTCAAAGACTCTTTCTGTATTTTACAGACCCAAGAGCAGACATGGAGGATCACGTTTAAAATCTATTTCTTTTTGTTATTTTCTTCCTTTTGCCTTCAGTGAGAGCAGTCGCATTTTTTTTTCCTCCCTCCTCCTATCCTGCCTTCCTGACCTAATCCCAGCTTGCTGCGTCTGAGTGAGTGTCTGTGCTGTCTCACCATCTTGCTGATCTCAACCCAAATGGAAAATACGGAAAATGGATATAAGCTGGGCTTTAAACGCAATTGACACCACCTTTTCAAACAGAAAATTGGGCCCGGGGGAGCCCAAATGTGGAGAGACCCATGGATTGGAACTCATGTGTCTGTGTGATTTGACTGAGGATGTGGAAAAACATCTACCTGTTTTGGCTACGATCACAGGATTTCTGCCGATTGGGCTTTGGAGTTCTCCTGGTGTATCGAAAATTTAGCTGGAGGAGCTAATCAAAATGCGGACCCGGCGGAGCTGCTTCTCAATAATTCGACCAGATGGGGAGTGCACGAAATAGCGGCAAATGACCAACATGGAATTTACCATCTTCATGCATTAGAGAGATGGACTCTATCGGACATGTTCATCTGTGTTTAGAAGGGGAAACATCTGGAGTCGCTTCGTGCTCTCCAGGGAATGATATGAATTTAAAGCCAGTGAATGTTAATTTGAATTGTAAGCTCAGAATATGACAATAGGGAAATCCTATACTCCTATACTCTGTCTGAGCAGATTCGGCCTTGATCGGCGCCCCTGGATAACTCACTCCTCCAGAGTTGAGATAAGCGGATGTGTCAGCTGGCTCGCTAACCCAAACACCGCTGCTGTGCAATAAACAGAACTCTTCAGGGACAGCGTTCATGAACTATAACATCTATCGTTGCCTAGGAGACTATTTGTTGTTGTCACGCCGCGCCATTCATCAGCGGCGCCACCTGCTCATGCACCTGCTACTCGTCAGCGGCGAAGGATAAAAGCCGCCTCGCCCTGAGCGTCGGCCTGAAGCCGTAGACTTCATTCCTCTTTCATGGGCTTCTACCACATTCTCTTCAGCATCCTCATCTCCGGTAAGAAAATCGCTTACCTCATCTCTCCAGTCTGCTCCCCTGTGCACAGGTGGATTCCTCGGCGGCGGACTATCCCGTCCCTCGTCTCTCCTCGCTGCTGCACCGAGCCCTGCAGGTGGCTGTCTCCCGGGCTTCCATCCTTGAAGCGCCAGTCATCTGTCCCAACAAGTAAGCTTCTCTCCCTCGCCTATTCTCCTCCTGTGTTGGTGTGTGCTCATCACCCTGTGTCTGATTTCTCCCATAGGGTTGCCGGCTGAACGGTCTCCTGCCTCTGGGTCCGAAGCAGACGCCACCACCAACACATTAACATTCCGCAGACACGCACCCAAACATCCCTGTTGTTAATAAACGGTTTGAACTACTCTGAGCCTGTGTGTGTGCGTCTCCTGAGCCGAACGTTATGTCAGTTGTGCTCCAGTAACTGATACACTCAACACTGCACACACACTGATATCATCATACTGATATACATACACTGCTCTCTCCCTGCTGTGTGACTTGTCTACTAAATGTCTGCTAATAAGCATTGAGGGTTTTTTTGCCTGCAATCAAAATTTCGCTTACTTACTTAAGCGTCAATTTGATAAAACATGTTTTTTTCTCTCGCCTACTGTGTGATATCCACTCTTTTTCTTTTTTTTTTTCCTTTCTTCTTTATGACTGGCGCCTAGCGGCTGCCCCGGCCTTGGATGCGCTCTGCAGAGCGTGCCCAAATGCCAAGTCACGTTTCGTTACCTTGTATTCATACATGTGTAATGACAATAAAGTTGAATCTCATCTCATCTCATCTCATATTGTGGCCACCTTCCCGGGACCCGTAACACATGCATCCCTCAGTATTAAAGGGGATACTTCTCCATTATCGTTTTCTTCCAAATATCTGAGAATATCTGATTCCAATTCATCTTTCAGTGGACCTTTCAGGACATTTGAATTCAACCTCCAAGAAAATGTATTATCTGTGTATTTTTGGATATTTAAGTCCATATAGATCGGACTGTGGTCAGAGAGATCCATCAGTCCTATTTTACATGTTTTTACTCTTCCAGTGTCTCTATTAAACATAAAAAAGTAATCAATCCTTGAGTAAGATGAATGTAGCGTTGAATAAAATGTATAATCTTTTACATTGGGGTTGAATTCCCTCCACACATCACAGATTCCCATTTCTTTTAGTAGCATCCGAGTTTTCCTACTTTGAGTGTTATTTTGATGTGAAGAATTACCTGTTGCATCCCAGTATGGATTCAGTCTTAGATTGAAGTCTCCACCACATATCACTAAACCTTGGGCTTTAGTTATCATTAGGTCAAATACATTTTTATAAAATTTCCAGTTAGCCCCTGGTGGTGCATATACATTCAGCAGGGTGATATCTTCTCCCTCTAGCCGCCCAATTACCAAACTGTACCTCTCTTCTTTATCTTTGTGTTCTGATTTTTTTTCAAATGTAATTTTGGTTGATATCAATGTCGCTACTCCCCTCCTCCTCCCTGACTTATATGAAGATGAAGAGATCATTTTAAACCCTTGTCTATTGAGTTTAGTGTGCTCCACGTCTGTTAGGTGGGTTTCTTGTAAAAATATTATTTCTGCTTTGTCTTTTTTCATTTTGCGTAGAATCTTGGATCTTTTAACTGGATTCAGGATCCCTTTTACATTATATGAAATTATTTTGGTTACACCCTGTTTCTCCATTGTATTGTCTTATTTAGTATAATAGTGTGGTGGCCCTCTTTTATGCTACTCAGAAACTGAAAGAACATTAAGAACATAAAAAACATTAAGAACATAGTGTACGAAACTTTAAAACAAAAAATTGTCAAAAGAACTTCCTGAGCTGAGGTCTTTTTTTTTTTGTAACTTAAGATTTTTATTCATTTTTCATTATATATATTGCATTCAGATCACAGTCTACATTTAAAAAAATAAAGGGGCTAGAGTAAAAAAGAAAAAGAAAAAAAAAAGGGGGGGGGGGACAAATGTTGGAGCATCAAGTTTTTAGTTTCCATCTCTTAATTCTTCTGGTTTTTCCAGCGTCTTTGGTTATTCTTTCAATATCTGTCTCGTTGTTGCACTTTGTAGTGTGTCCATTTCCGCCATTTTTTCCCCCATAGTCCTTCTTGCATTCTTTGTCGATATGTTAGTTTTTCCATCATACGTATGTCCTCAATAATGTCAGTCCATTGCTCTTGGTCAGGAAGAACTTCTGATCGCCATTTTTTTGTGATTGTTTTTTTACATGCAATCAACAAGATTTTAACTAGATATCTGTCCTCAGCCTGTATAACATTGTCTCTTTTAAGATCACATAGGTACATCAGGTTACAGTTCATTGGTATATTATATCCTAATATCCTCTGTATTGTCACATGTATAGATTTCCAGAATGATGAGATTTTGCAGCATTTCCAAAACATATGTGAGTGGTCTGCATTTTGAGCCCCACATCCCCTCCAGCATAAAGATTGGGTATTTGTATATTTTCCTTGAATCTGTGGTGTAATGAAAAAGCGAATCAGGTTTTTCCATCCAAATTCCCTCCATGTTCTTGAATTTGTTGATGTGTGTTGTGTTTTCCATATTTCCTGCCAGCTTTCTTCTGTTATGTTTAAATTGAGCTCTTTCTCCCATTTCTCCTTTATATAGTTACTTGAATGATTGTTTGCCATAAGTTTCTGATATAGCTTTGAAATAATTCTTGTTTTATTTCCTGTATATGAGCTTAAAATGAATTGTATAATCTCGCTCACATCTGTTTGGAGGTTATGCCTAATCTTCTTCATATAATAGTCTCTCATCTGCAGATATCTGAAGAATTCCGATCTTTCTAGTTTAAATTTTCTCCTGATGTTTACAAAGCTCCCGAGATCTTTTTTTCCGATATTGCCCCATGCTGTGATTCCCTTGTTCACCAGATTTTTGTATCCCCTATCTTGTTTTGCCGGTTCAAACTGACTGTCAAATGCTACCCATTTCAATAGTTTTATGTCTTCCTTTATATTATACTTTTGTACTATTTTATACCACAGTTCTAAAGTAAATTTAGTGATTGGGTCTATTTGTTTGATTTGCTTATATGCATCTTTATCTCCTATTATGCTTTGTACTGGGAGTCCCTCAATTTCCTTTTCCATTTCTTTCCATTTTGCCTCATATCCCTCGTCGCACCAACATATGATATATCTTATTTGTGCTGAGTAGTAATATTCTTTTAGACTCGGTAGGCCCATGCCTCCTTTCTCTTTTGGTAACTGGAGAGTTTTATATTTCACTCTTGGTTTTTTACCTCCCCAAACAAATCTCGATATCATCCTGTCCCACTTTGAGAATTGGGCATCTGGAATCTCTGTTGGTAGAGCCTGGAAGAGGTAAAGTAATCTAGGTTGTATGCTGATTTTGACTGTCTCAATTTTTGAATTCAGATCCATATTTAAGATTGACCATCTATCAATATCTTTTTTTATTTCTTGTTCCAACCTATCATAGTTTGCTTTATAGATTTTGCTTAGATCTTTAGGTATGTTCACTCCAAGGTATTTTATTTCTTTTTGTTTCCAGTTTAGTTTGATCTTATCAGTTATCTGGTTTAGAGGGTTATAGTGGAATGTCAGTATTTGTGTTTTTGTTATGTTTATCTTGTATCCTGATAATTTTCCAAAATTTTCTATCAAGTTCATCATTTCCATTATTGATTCATCTGGTTGTTCAAGGTAAACTATAATATCGTCTGCAAATAGCCCAATCTTGTGTTCCGCCCCCTTTATTGTTACACCTTTTAATTTCTTATTTTGTCGTATCGCTTGAGCCAGTGGCTCTATGAACAGAGCAAACAAGGTGGGCGATAAGCAGCATCCCTGCCTAGTTGATCTTTGTATATTTACTTTGTCTGTTAAGCTACCGTTTATCTTGATTCTTGCCACAGGTTCTTGATACAGCGTCCTTATGCATTGTACTGATTTTTCGTTAAATCCAAAGCGTTCCAGCACACTATATAGGAATTTCCAGTTAACCCTGTCAAATGCTTTTTCTGCGTCTAAACTCATTATTACTGCGCTTTTCTTTTCTTTATGTATTTGATTAATTATATGTATTGTTCTCCTGATATTGTCATGTGTTTGGCGTCCCTCTATGAAACCAGTTTGATCATCTTCTATCAATTCCGTCAAGAATGTCTTTATTCGTTTACATATAATTGTTGTATATATTTTATAATCCACATTTAATAAAGAGATTGGCCTATAGTTTCCGCATTGTTCTCTATCTTTCCCTGGCTTTAAAATGACTGAAATAATGGCTTCGTTCCATGATGGAGGTATTTTGTTGTTGTTCAACGTCCAATTAAATGACTGTAGAAGCTGTGGCGTGAGTTCTTCTATAAACAGTTAATAAAACTCAGATGGGTATCCATCACTACCTGGTGATTTATCGTTTTTAAGTGACTTAATCACATCTCTAATCTCTTGTGTTGTTATTTCTGCTGTTAGCTTTTCATTTTGTTGATTTCCTATTGATGGCAAGTCCAATGTGCATAGAAATTTTTTAATATCTTTAGTATTTGTTTCTTCAGGTTGCGAGTATAGTTCTTAGTAGAAATTATGGAATATTTCTTCGATGTTTTCTGGGTTAACTGTGGTTTTATTTGTGGTGGGGTCTTTAATCTTATATACATTATTCATTGTTTGTTGTTTTCTTAACCGTTTTGCCAGCAGTTTTGTGGCTTTTGGTCCCGTTTCATAATATTTTTGCTTTAGATATCTATTTTTCCTTTCAATTTCATCCATTTGTGTTTCTTTTATCTTTATTTTTTCTTCTTTAATTTCTTGATATATTTTTGGGTCATTTGTGCTTTGATGTTTATGTTCTAATTCCCTCAGTCTCTCACATCTTTGTTCATATTCTTCCAGTTTAGTCTTATTTGCTTTTCCTGTTTCAACAATTAATTTACCTCTTAACACGGCTTTTAGTGCATCCCATAGTATTGTTGGGTCCACTTCTTCATTGTCATTCTCTTGGATATATTCATTTATGTTTACTTTTATTCTTTCTTTCATTTTATCATCATTTAACAGTCCTACATTAAGTTTCCATGTTGTTTGTCGTTTTCTATTGTTTAAATTTATTTCCATGTATATAGGATTATGATCTGATATTTCTGCCCCTCCAATCCAACAATTTCTCACCCTGTGTCTGTCACCTTCATTCATAAGGAAGTAATCTATTCTAGAGTGTACTTTATGGACTGCTGAATAATGTGTATAGTCTTTTTCGAGTGGGTGCAGGTCCCTCCAAATGTCTACCATACCCATTTCTGCCAGTGAGGTTCTTATGAACTTTGTTACATGTTTTTTTGTCTTCTTAACACTTGTTGTATCAATTTCATGATCCATGACAGCATTTAAGTCTCCTCCACAAATTAGGACTCCTTCACTGTGTGTTGCTATGAGATCAAACAGATGTTGAAAAAAACCCTTGTCACTTTCTGGTGGGGCATAGATGTTCACTAATGTGATCTGCATTCCATCTATTCTACCCTTTATTATTACATACCTGCCTTCTTTATCCTGGATTTCCTGTTCACATTCAAATTGTATTTTATTTGAGATTATTATCATAACCCCCCTTTTAGTTCCTCCCTTAAATGAACTGTAGTAGGAGTTCTTATAGCTAAATCTCTTTAGTTTCACATGTTCTGTCTTGCTCAAATGTGTCTCTTGCATAAATATAATTTCGGCTTTTTCCTTCTTGAATTTTCTTATTATTCTTTCCCTTTTAACAGGTGAGTTCAGACCATTCACATTTAGTGTTATTATCTTAAGATTTTTACCCATAATCATGTTTTTCCATTTTTTTAACTTGTGCTCCTAGCCCCTTTAACAACAAAAATAACACATATTTATATAAAAACACATTAAAAAATCTCGACCTCCGTACTTTGGGCCTTTCTTCTGCCCACTGGTCCCTGTTGGTGGGTGGAGGGAATGTCCTCACCGAGTGTAGGGCCCTCCCTAGACCTGTATTTACTATCCAAGAAATAGTCATTAGTCTAGAAATGTCCAACAAATATCACTTAAACCTCTCCTAGCCATCTGTTTCTCTTTTACCTTGTCTTCTTGGCCTTCATTTCTTCTGTGTCTTTCTTAATCTTTGTTATAATCTAGGCTTTCAGTTGAAAGCCTTGTAGTCTTTCCTGGGCCCGCTGCTCCACGTCTCCCCCCGTCTTTTGCCGTTCACTCGCCTCCACTCCGGCTGTCGTGATGCGTTCAGGGCCGCCGCTGCTCCTACCGTTTCCTCCGGCACGTACACCTCAAGGCCCCGCTCCATCATGTCCTGCGCTGCCTCTCTGGCTGTGTTGTATGTCCTCATGCCGTTCTCCCAATGAAGCCTCATCTTCGTTAGCGGCGTTTGGAATCTAATTTTTTTTTCTTTCAGCATTTTTTTAATGTTGGCATATTTCTTCCGCTGCTGCACAATTTCTGCCGGGTAGTCATGATCAAAGAATATCTGCTTGTCGCCGATTCGTATCTTTTTTTTTTCCACGCTCGTGTCAGGATTCTTTCCTTTACATCATATTTCAGAAAGTTTACCACAACTGACCTGGGTGGTAGAGCGTGGGTTCGGGTTCTGTGTCGAGGCTCTGTGCGCTCGTTGAATCTGCAGATCCGCTTCGCTGGGCAGTTCCAGCTCTTTTTTTAAAAACTGATCCATGAATTTCGTCATCGAGTTGCCTTCAATGCCCTCCGGGATCCCGAAGATGTGTATATTGCCCCGTCTGGATCTGCTCTCCAAGTCGGTTACTTTCTCCTGCATCCTCTGCATTTGTGCCATCAGGGTCTGCAGCTGTTCGCTTGCCTCGCTATTCCAATCTTCCAGCTCTGATATTCGGGCCTGCGCTTCTGTCATACACGCCCGCTGGGAGCGCAGCTCCTCCATGTTTTCTGCTAGCTTGCGCTCCATTTCTCTTCGGAGGCCCATAATTTCCTCCTTAATCTCTTTTTTCAGCTCCTCCTTAAGAGCCGCTAAATCCTGTTGTAGCTGCCGTTTGAAGTCTCTCAACTCTTTACCCAAACTGGCGATGCCAGTGTTCATGGTATCAAGTTTTGTGTCCTCCATTTTCTCTGCTGCAGTCACCTCGTTTTTTTGGGCCCCGTGTTCAGCGGTTTCTCCTGCGTTGTTGAAGAGGAGTTCTTTAATTTTACTCTGCTTTTGTCCTTGTGCCCGGCTCCTTCGTGTTTTCATCCCTTAGTTTATTGATCCGCTTATGTCGAGTTGGCCATTTACCGATGATTTTTAATCCGGCTAGGGAGAGCTCTCTGTTTAAGCGTTATGTCTCTCCGCCATCTTCCCGGAAGTCCGAGCTGAGGTCTTTTTAAAGACCCTGTAAGAGCCTTGATGGAGTATAGGCTCTGAGGGAAATTCCTCAAACTCTGTTACGTGTTGAGGGCCCTCTCTTACCCCTGTAAGTTGTCCCATGTTTTTAACGTGAATTTCAGATCCCAATCCGAACTTGTAATGATTTTTTTTTTTTTTTTTTTTTTTTTTTATGCCTATACCCTATGAAATTGTGTGCACCCTCCCACCCCCATCACAGCAAACATTCACTCTAATACAGTATTTGTTAGTGTGGGGAGAACATGTGGGTCATTGTCACATTTCTATTTTAACAAGTTTTTTTTTTTTTTAATTAAAAAGACATTTGTTTCTAATGTTATGACTGATCCATGAAATGTTTTACCACATGCTGATTCTGCATCTCCTTTAATGTTTGTTACCTTGTAGGAGGGGGGTTGGAAGTGCAGAATGACTAAAAAAAAAAAAGGTCGCTATTCCCTCCTGAAACTGGCAGGCTTATCCTTGTAGCTCTGGCGCTGGGTTTCCCGCTGCTGACCCGTGGATTTTGAAGGTCTCTGTGTGGACCACGTTTGAGCATTGATCCTATCGCTCGGGTCTGCTGCGGGTTTAAACACCGTTACCGGGAGCCCTCTTCTCGCCATGTCAATTGTTGCTTCTTCCGCCGAATTATAGAGACATGACTCTTCACCGTAAAAGACCCTTAACTTCGCAGGAAATGGCGTCTGAAAGCGCAGTTTCTGTTCCCGTAGCACCTTTTTAGCGTCGTTGTATTCCCGGCACTTTTTAAGAACCTCCGGGGCGTAATCATGCTCCACGAAGACTTTTCTCTCTTGGTGCATAAATCCTTTTTTCTGCCAAGCCCGTCTTACAACCTCTTGTTTTATTTTGAAATTGGCGAATCTCACCACCACAGAACGTGGGAGCGCTTCCGCTGCTGGCTTTGCGGCTAATGTACGATGGGCCATTTCTATCTTCAAATCAGTGGTTTGTGGAATATCCAACTTCTCTCTCAGTAAGGATTCCACGCATTCCGCCATTGTGTTGAAACCATCTTTGGCTCCTTCTTTCAGACCGTGAATTCTAATGTTGTCTCTTCTCTGTCTTCCTTCTTGGTCGGTTAGCTTAGCCTCCAGTCTTGACTGTCTTTTGTGTAAATCCAGCACGGAATCTTCAAGCACTTTTATTCTTTCTTCAGCTTCCAAGATTCGGTTCTCGGCCTGGTCCACTCTGCTGTTCGTCCTTTTTAATTCATCTCTGAATTCACGGAATTCGGCCCAAACCTCTCGGCGAAATCGTCGTAATTCTTCAAATAACGTTTTCAAGCTAACCTTCTTGTTAGCTACGTTCAGCTCCTCGTCTTCTGAACGGAGGTCCTCCGGTTCAGATTCTCCGGCCGATGCGTGTCCTAGCCTGGGAAATGTCAGTTTCTTCTATTTTTGTTTAGGCATGATGTTTTTGTCTTTTGATTTTTACTCTTCCAAAAATCCGTTAAGTCTGATTTTGAAGATGTTTTCCTGCATTAGGTCTGGGAGCTTCAGCGTTAAGCTGCTATCACCATGGCGTCCAGACCGGAAGTCCTAAATACAGTTTTTAAGTACTCAGTACAGGTGTGAAAGCCTCCCCAATAAGGGAGGCATGAGGTATGCCTTGACAGGTATGAAACAATTTTGTCTTATTTGTGGTAGATGTGATAAACTGTACTGCGCAGACTTCCAAGAAAATGAAAAAAATCAAAATCATTGTGAAAGCAGCAGAAAAATATCTTGGCATTAAGGGGCTACATTGGGAAGCAGTTGAGGACTTGTTAAGTGGGGACTCTCTAAAGGCCCTTTTCCATTAGTATCGCTTTGGCCTTACTCACTTCTACTCGACTCGCTTTCTAGCCTTTTCCACTGTACCCAGCACAGTTTAACAGGCGCTATTTTCGTGCCTGTTCGAGGGCAGGGTACAACCGTGCTGAAGCGAGCCGAGATGTGGCGTCAACAGACTGCGATCTGCTGATTGGTCAGGGCGTAACGTCACAAAAGCGTCCGTCTTCAGTGGAATCTATACGACCGCCATTTGCAGTATTTCAATTTCAAGACCCAGTCTTACAGTTTGAATTTTGCACATTCTGAATAATCTGGAATTTGCTGCTGATTGTAATAAACAATTTAGTGACTTATGTGTTTGCATCATGATTTCTATTTTTGTCTGTTAATACACTGGTGGGAAAAGAGTCAATAGTACAAACCATTAATGGGTGACCTTGAAAATAATGGCTCATTTTTAAGAAAAGTAACCAAAACAATTATTTTATTAACTGAAGACTTTATTGTTGGATGTGCCACCGCAGAAGACCCTGCATACTTTAGTGACAGTACCAGTATATGGAGGAATTCTGGGTCATATTAGCATCTGCTCTTCATCATAATGGGTTTGGGCAGGGGTGTCCAATCATGTGCCATGGAGGGCCAAGACCCTGCAGGCTTTACCTCCAACCAGTGTCAACAGCAGATTCCACTGAACTTCTTCCACTGACTGCAGATCAGTGAAAACACCTACTGAAGAGACTGGGTAGAAGAGAGGACCTGCAGGGTCTTGGCCCTCTATGACACATGATTGGACACCTGTGGGTTAGAGTTTAATGGGATTTAACATTTTAACACAAACTGTTTTATGGTTCATAATTCTGTTGACAGACTTACACCAAACCAAAAATGATTTCTCAAACTGCTGGATTGTTCTTAGACAGCTTTTCCAATCTGTCAGTATTAAATTTGTGTCACATGGTGGTAACCTTCACATATAAAAAAAGAGACATCTGCAAAAACTTCAGAGGTTTATTGTCAGTGCAATTCCCAGTGCAATACTACATGAATGCATGTATAGTACATTGTTGATGCAGAGAATATATATTTCTACAGTACATGTATCTAGTAAATCAAGCATTTTCCATGTAACCTTGTGACTGCATTATTTTAATTGCTTTTAATCCTAGATCAAGTTTGTTTTAGCCTAAAATGCATCATAACTGTCAAATATATCTTATTATACCTAACTCAGTACTGTTTACTTTTTGAATATATATTTTGTGGCTAATATAGTTATTAACATGGCGATCAAGTTGTGTCAGCTGATCATTTTTTGCTATGACGCCACCTCAGACTCAGTGCAGCTGGAGCAGGTACGTCCCATGATGTCTCAACAGTCTCTCCATGATTTTCACACAGATCAGAGCAATTTGTTGCACAGGAAATAAACGTTTCTACAGACATTCTTAAGCTCTACAACCACTGATCGTTTGTGAAGCTGTGTTGACATCAGTGATAGGCTGTGCTGAGCGCCAGACTGACCGTTTGAAGCGGTAATTTTCCCACAACAGAGCCATCTGAAACACACACAGCGTACATATTTTAGTACCTAACAGCGATAACTTGCAGAGATTACAGTGTAGTACGACGTACTTATAGCAAACTAGCATTAGCAACATTAGCTTACCGTCATATATGACCTAGTTTGTATCCTCACGTCTTCGGCTCTCCCAGAAGCTGCAGAATTATTCCAGAGTGTTTCGTCTCACTGCCTGTACCCTTGTCTGGCGGTCCTTTTTGGCATTTACGGTGAAAAAACCCACAGACCGAGGAGTCGTCTTGTACAGCCGCCATGTTATGTTTGGCTTGGGTCACGTGTTTTACGTCACGGGAGTGTGGCGCCGCCTTGCTGTAAAAAAAATCCCGCCCACCACAGTTTAACCCCGTTTTACCCGGCTGCTATGGAGACACAACCGCGGCCGAACCAAGTAGTAGCGAAACAAAACGAGGCGAGGCGAACTGGGCTAGTGGAAAAGCGGCTTAAGTGGGGGCTCTCTAAGTCCTCAGTCTAGTGGGTCATAATGGTATTCACAATTTTACACTGGAATCCCAGAAGTCTAATATCAAATGGGCAAGAATTCAAAAAGTTTATATCTGATATGCAAGACAAACCCCAGGTAATCTGTATACAGGAAACATGGCTAAAACCTCAGTTGGATTTTGTCATTCAAGGATACACATCAATAAGGAACGACAGGGAAACTGGTAGAGAAGGAGGTGTAGCAACCTTTGTGCGTAATGGAACAAATTACAAAATAATGGAAATGGGGAAAGAACATGAATCAATAATGATAAAAATTTGGGCAGTCAAACACAAAGTTACAATTAGTAATTACTATAATCCGTGTAACAGATTGACAGTTGACACTTTGAACGCTGTACATAGGCAAACACAGGGTAAGGTGGTTTGGTGTGGGGATTTTAATGCACATAATACACTGTGGGGTAGCAGGAATATAGATACAAATGGCACAGTAATTGAGGATTTTTTAGAGGATAGGGACTTAATATGCATGAATGATGGGAAGGGTATGAGATTTAGCAGTAACCTAGTCACAAAAAGTGTGTTAGACCTAACCTTGATTTCAAATGCCATTGCAGGAATAACATCTTGGGAGGTGTTAAGTCGGTCAGCTAATGGGAGTGATTATTACCCAATAAGAGTAAAAATTGGTTTAGAAGCGGGAGAAGAAGCGATGCAATCTGGCACAAGATGGAAATTGGGTAAGGCAGACTGGGATAAATTTAAATATCTGTGTAAGACTAGATATGAGCAGCTAAATAGTGAGGACATTATTGATGGGGAGGAGTTTAGTGAAAGCGTCAGTGCGATTATAATGGAGTCTGCAGCTCAAACAATACCAAAAACTACAGGTTATAGATAACAAAAGAATCTTCCTTGGTGGGATGATAATTGTAAGAAAGCTATTAAAAATAGAAATAGGGCATTCAGACAAGTGAAAAAGCATCATACTTTGGAAGCAGTGACTGAGTACAAACGGTGTCAGGCAATCGTCTGGAAAACAATTAAAACAACTAAGCATTTGTTTTGGAGACAGTATTGTAATACTATAGGAAGAGAAACACAGCTATCAGATATTTGGGGAATGATTAAGAAGATGAGTGGTATTAGGAGAGAGTACAAAATATCAGTGCTAGACATTAATGGGGAAATAGCTATTACTAGTATAGACAAAGCAGAGCTTTTGGCACAAACTTTAGTGAAGATTCATAGTTCAGAAAACCTACCAAACACAGTCAGACAAAGCAGGAAAAGTACTTTATCCAAACACCCACATGTGAACAAAAGGAAGAATACTTCAAGGGGCATGATAGATTTGCCATTCACTCTATCAGAATTGAAAAGGGCTATTCTGAAATCAAAGCAGTCTTCACCAGGGTCATAATGGTAGGATGGCGTATGTTATAGGGAAGGATGGGGAAGGATGGCGTATGTTATACGATGTTGTCGCACATGGAGGACAGTGCACTTCAAACAATATTAAAGCTGTTTAATAAAGTTTGGGAAAATGGGAAGATTCCTAGGGCATGGAAACAATCAGTTATAGTTCCAGTGTTAAAGCCAGGGAAAGAGTCATCACATCCCAGTAATTATAGGCCAGTAGCTCTTACCTCACAGTTAGGGAAAACAATGGAACGAATGGTGACTGAAAGGCTGAATTACATTTTGGAAGGAAGGGAATGTCTTTCTCCTTTTCAAAGTGGTTTCTGAAAAGGGAGAAATACTATGGATTCCATTTTACACCTAGAATCTGAAATTAGGAAGGCCCAGGTAAATAGGGAAAATGTGATAGCTGTCTTCTTTGATGTAGAAAAAGCATATGACATGCTGTGGAAGGAAGGGTTGCTGATTAAATTAAATCTATTTGGTGTTGAAGGTAATTTATACAACTGGGTATTAGATTTCCTGTGTAATAGAACGATTGAGGTAAGAGTTGGTACAAAGTACTCCAAAACATATCAAGTTGAAAACTGTCCTCCCCAAGGCAGCGTATGTAGCCCTGTACGGTTTAATATTATGATTAATGATATTTTTGAAGGAATCGATAGGGGAATAGGGAAGGCCTTGTATGCGGATGATGGGGCCTTATGGATAAGAGGACGTAATCTTGAGCACATTCAGAGGAAAATGCAGGCAGCAATAGATCAAGTTGAACAATGGGCAAACCAGTAGACTTTTTAATTATCGGTCTCAAAGACACAAGTGATTTGCTTCTCTAAAACTCACAAAGACATTTCTTTAAAACTTTATGGCCAAAAGTTAGAGCAAGTAAAGGTAGTTCGGTATTTAGGTGTGTTATCTGATGAAAAACTAACCTAGAAGCAGCATATCAAAAAAACTAAAGGAAAATGTAAGAAAATAATTAATATTTTGAGATATCTGGCAGGACGGGACTGGGGGGCCTTTACGGTCTCTCTGTTGAGGGTATATCGAGGACTAATGAGAGCGACACTAGACTATGGATGTGTTGCATTCATGTCGGCTGGTGATTGTCACCTGAACCTTCTGAACATAGAGCAGACAAAGGCTCTTAGGATATGTTGTGGTACATTAAAAACTTCTCCAGTATCAGCGATCCAAGTAGAGATGGGTGAAATGCCCTTTAAGATTAAGAAGTTTTTCATGATTTCATCAGTTGAGACAGCCATTGAAATGCCTGATATCACTCCTCTCATTGCCTTCTCCTTCTTCTTCTTTTAGATTTGATTGACAGTTGGCAACCAGCCCACAGGTGCTTTACCGCCACATACTTCACTTTATATCACTCTTCTTCTAGATCTGATTGCCGGCTGGCAACCAGCTCACCACTCTTCTTCTTCTCTCGGTTACAGGCAGATAGCACGCAACTTAAAGGTGCATACCGCCACATACTGTACAAGAGTGTGTAACATTATGTCAGTTGAGCCTGACCCCTAAATTCTATGACTTAATCCTGTGTTATTTAAAAAAGAGAAAAGAGCCATTCTCGTGATTTTTAGTGTCTCTCCATCTCCATTTGTTCCCAGAATCCCAGTTAAATCCCATTCCCTACCAGCCTTTCAGACTTCATTTTTCATTTTCTCTCTTTCATTTCCATACTTGAGACAGTGTAATAAGATGTGCTTGACATTTTCTTTTACTCCACATTCTCTACATTTGTCACTTTCGCTTTTCCTCATGATGAATAAAGTGCCGTTTAAACCTGTATGATCCAGTCTGAGTCTTGCTATAATGATGTCTTCCCTCCCATTTGTTGTTTTAAAATTCTTTATTGCAATAGATTTTTGTATTTTGTAATACAATCTACCTTTATGATCTTCATCCCATCTTTTTTGCCATAGCTCAATTCCTTTTTTCTTGATTACTGTTTTCCCTTTTCATTTTCCAAGTGACAATGGTATAGTTATTTCTTTCCCAAGTGCACTTTTTGCTAATTTGTCTGCACAGTCATTCCCTTTCAACACTTCATGTGCAGGAACCCAACAAAACTGAACAGCGTGGTGGCGGAGTGGTTAGCACTGCGGCAGCACAGCAACTCACCCTTGGCTGGGGGATCCTGGGTTCGATCCCAACCTTTGACCAACAGTGATCTGTGTGGAGTTTGCATGTTCTCCCCGTGTCTGTGTGGGTTTACTCCGGGATTTCTCCGGTTTCCTCCCACATGCCAAAAACATGCAAGTTAGGTTAATTGACATCAAACTGAGGATTCTAAATTGTCCTTAGGTATGAATGTGAGAGTGAATGGATGTCTGTCTCTCTGTGTTGGCCCTGCGATGGACTGGTGATCTGTCCAGGGTGTACCCTGCCTCTCGCCCAAAGATGCTGGGATAGGCTCCAGCCCCCCCGCGACCCGAAAAGGATTAAGCGGAAGAAGATGGATGGATGGATGGATGTTTGGTGTTGTTTTGACGGCTCCAATGCACAGGCAAAGCACTCTATGCTGCATTCTGTCTATTTTTTCCAGAGTCGTCTTTGCGGCTGCTCCATAAATCATAAATCCATAAATCATGGAGCCATAGTCTATTGTCGATCTCATTAGTGCTCTGTGTCAATTAATGCCTGTTTATCTGCACCCCATTCATGTCTAGCTACAGCTTTTATGAGATTAATGACTTTTTTGCACTTTGTCTCCAGATTTTCAACATGAACTCTCCATGTGTATGCACTATCAAACCACAATCCTAGATATTTGAACTCACTCACTTTCTCTATTGGTTGATTGTATAATGTTAATGGTTCTGCACCAGTTCTGTGTTTTTTTGTGAAAATCATATAGCAGGTTTTACTGTTTGAAAATTTAAATCCCCTCTCATATGACCACTTTTCCACTTTCTCCATTGCTTTCCTGATGTTTTGGAATACAAATTTCTCAGTTCTTCCCCTCGTCCATATGGCTCCATCATCAGTATATAGTGCTGTTTTGATGTATCCCTCTTGATCCCCAAACATGTATTAATCATTATGTTGAATAAAATTGGGCTTATCACATTCCCCTGAGGAACACTATTTTCTATTTCAAAGTCATCTGAAATAGCGCATACAATGCACGCCGCCATCTTCTAGGGAAGATGGCAGCGCGGATGGATGCTGCGGCCCCTCTAGGCATCAGTGAGTGTGAGAGTTTTGAGTGTTTTGATCATCCCAGATGTACATTCTGTAAAACCTACAACCGTGAGACCTTATTAAACATCAAGGTACTGCACGCTGCAAGAATTGCTACGTTCGGATGTGACTTGGACATTCTACGCCAGCATGGAATACTGTCGGAGATTCTGCTGGCAGCTACCCGGGAGAGGAGGAAGCGTAAGCGGCGCAAACGCAAACAAAAGCGAGGAAAACGAGCCGGGATTCATGCTAGGCTTAAGGCTAACCCCTCCAGACCAGCAGTACCGTAGCTCCTTCTTTCCAATGTCCGCTCCCTCGACAGCAAGCTGGATGAGCTGCGTCTGATGAGAGAAACCCGGAGAGAGTGGAGGGACTGCTGTGTGTTTGCGTTCATGGAGACATGGCTCCACGACAACATCCCTGACGCGGCCATTCAGCTGGAAGGGATGACATCGTTCCAGGCGGACAGAGAGGCTGCTAGCTCCGGTAAAAGCCGAGGTGGCGGCGGGGGGGGGGGGGGGGGCTATGCATCTACAGCTGTGGACAAAATTGTTGGTACCCCTCTGTTAATGAAAGAAAAACCCACAATGGTCACAGAAATAACTTGAATCTGACAAAAGTGGTAATAAATAAAAATCCTCTGAAAATTAACCAATGAAAATCAGACAATGTTTTTGAATTGTGGTTCAACAGAATTATTTCAAAAAACAAACTCATGAAACAGGCCTGGACAACAATGATGGTACCCTTAACTTAATATTTTGTTGCACAACCTTTTGAGGCAATCACTGCAATCAAACGATTTCTGTAACTGTCAATGAGACTTCTGCACCTCTCAGCAGGTATTTTGGCCCACTCCTCATGAGCAAACTGCTCCAGTTGTCTCAGGTTTGAAGGGTGCCTTCTCCAGACGGCATGTTTCAGCTCCTTCCACAGATGTTCAATAGGATTTAGATCAGGGCTCATAGAAGGCCACTTTAGAATAGTCCAATGTTTCGCTCTTAGCCATTCTTGGGTGTTTTTAGCTGTGTGTTTTGGGTCATTATCTTGTTGCAAGACCCATGACCTGCGACTGAGACCAAGCTGTCTGACACTGGGCAGCACATTTCTCTCTAGAATACCTTTTTTTTTTTTCCCCTTGTCCTGTCAGGCAGCTAGGCAAACAGAAGAGGGATCTGTCACCCTTATTGTGCCAAAACATATTTACTTTGCCAAGAGGAGCTTATACAGTACCTAACTGTGTATTGTATATTGTTGTAAACTCCTCCTGCAATAACTTTTAATATTTTATTTTAATTGTTTTACCCATGGAAGACCCAACAGGATGGGGAAGAGGGAAAGAAAGTGTGTGAAGGGGGAAAAGAAAAGGGAGGGGAACAAACAAAAAAACAAACAAACAAACAAAACAACTACTAAAGCAAACAAAAGACAAACTGCTTCTGACATAATTCTGGACCCAGGGGACAGAAGACAGACTCGAGGGAATTACAGTTATTCTTTTATTAGAAACCCGTGTCTTGTGTGTGAGTGCGTGTATGTACAATGTGGTGTGTGAAGTGCAGGACTTGTGCTGGGGCAGAGCAGGACGCCGTTCGGCCTGGCAAACCTATGGAGACAAAGCAGAGACGTTAATGCTGCACCAGCGCTGAAGGAGCAATAATGACAGTTGCTTACTTTTGCAGGTGGTGATGCTGGGCTCCGGTTTGCCCTGAGGGCGATAGCCAGGGAGAGAGCGTCTGGCTCTGTGCAGGGAGGAGTGAGAGTTACCCCGATGGTGGAGTGGAGCTGAGCCGCCGCCAGAGAGAGAGAATCCGCCGCCAGGGAGGTCAACCTGTGCACAGGGGAGAGGAACTTGACAAGGTGAGTGAAGGTTAAGCTTACGTGCTGCGAGGTGTTGCTCCTGGTAAGAGGAAGAGTCAGGACGTGGCTGAGGACGGGAGACGTGTCCACGGGAGTTTGACAGATGGCTCTGTGCTGAGTCGCTGACATGCCCGGCTCTTAAAGCCCGCTGACGATTGGCAGCAGGTGTGCACGCAGCTGAGACTGATGATGGCCCTGTGGGTGCCATGACAGTATTCCCCCATCTAGAGGTGCCTCCTGGTACCTGCCCTATCTTACCCGGGTGCGTCTGATGAAAGTCTCTGATGAGTTGTTTGTCAAGGACAAAAGACGGACGTACCCAGCTCGGGGCCGAATCCCTCCCAGTCCACCAGGTATTGTAGGCCGCGACCCCGGCGGCGGACGTCCAGGATGGCAGTGACTCCCCACGCCGGATGGCCACCGATCACCACTGGGGGAGGTGGAGCCTTGGGGGGCGGACAAAGGGGACTGGAATAGACGGGTTTCACCTGTGAAACTTGGAAGGTTGGGCAGATGCGGAGGGAGGGGGGGAGGGCTAGGCGAACAGCCACAGGGTTAACCACTCGAACAATGGGGTAAGGTCCAATAAAACGTTTGGCCAGCTTACGCTTCTCTGCTTTTAAGTTAATGTTACGTGTTGACAGCCATACCTGCTGACTCACCTTGTACTCGGGAGCCGGTCTCCTACGGCGGTTGGCTGTCCTGGTGTTATGCTCGGTGGTTCAAAGGAGAACTCTGCGGGTGGTGATCCAGAGCCGGCGGCAGCGCCTGACATGGGCGCGGACAGAAGGTACTGCCACCTCCTTCTCCTCCTCCGGAAACAGTGGAGGGTCATAACCCAAGGATATCCTGAAGGGGGACATCCTGATCGCCGAACAAACCATAGAATTATGGGCGTACTTGATCCACGGCAGGTGGCTGCTCCAAGAAGAAGGGCTGGAAGCAGTGACGCAGCGCAGGGCGGCCTCCAGTTCCTGATTCGCCCGTTCGCACTGCCCATTGCTCTGCGGGTGGTAACCAGACGACAGGCTTACCGTTGACCCCAGTGCGTGACAGAACGCCCTCCAAACCTGGGAAACAAACTGGGGTCCACGATCCGAGATGACATCAGTGGGGATCCCATGGAGGCATATGATGTGCTGCACCAAAAGGTCTGCTGTCTCCCGCGCCGTTGGCAGCCCCCGGAGGGGGACGAAGTAGGCTGCCTTGGGGAAGCTATCAACAATGGTAAGGACCATCGTGAAGTGATTAGATGGTGGGAGGCCCGTCACAAAATCCAGGGCAATGTGTGACCAGGGGCGACTAGGGACCGGCAGGGGATGGAGGAGCCCGGCCGGTGGGGAGGAAGACGACTTTTCGGTGGCGCACTGAGCGCAGGCCCGGATGTAGGCGTTGACGTCCTTTCGCAGCCCCGGCCACCAGAATGACCTCTGCAGAAGCTCAATAGTAAGGGACACCCCTGGATGACATGCAATTTTCGAGGCGTGGGCCCACTGAATGACCTCACCCCGGACCGCTGTGGGGACAAACAACCGTTTGCAGGGGCCACCTCCAGGATCGGGCTCAGCCTCCTGCACCTTCACGACCTTCTCACTTGATGTCCCACACAAGGGCGCCAACGACACACAATGGGGGAAGGATAGTTTGTTCCTGGTCTTCGGATACCTCTGCCGAAAATTGCCTGGAGAGGACATCCGGCTTTGCGTTCTTGTCCCCGGGGCGATAGGTGATCGTGAAGTCGAACCGACCAAAGAACAGGGACCAGCGGGCCTGACGGGAGTTCAACCGCTTAGCCGTCCTCAGATATTCCAAGTTCTTATGGTCAGTCCACACTACAAAAGACTGGGCAGCTCCCTCCAACCAGTGGCGCCACTCCTCCAACGCGAGTTTGACCGCCAAGAGCTCCCTGTCGCCGATGCTGTAATTTCTCTCTGCTGGAGACAGGCGGTGCGAGAAGAAGGCACATGGGCAGATCACCCCGTCTATCGGAGAGCGCTGGGAGAGCACTGCCCCCGCCCCGGAGTCCGAAGCATCCACCTCGACCAGGCACTGGAGGGCCGGGTCCACCTGCATGAGGATGCAGGATGAAGAGAACTCCCTTTTGAGGGCGCCGAATGCTGCTGCAGCCTCCTCCGTCCAGTGGAAGGGAACCTTCGGGGACGTGAGACAGGTCAGCGGGCAGACCACCATGCTATACCTGGGTACAAAGCGGCGATAAAAATTGTCAAACCCAAGGAACTGCTGGAGCTGCTTCCTGGACGGGGGGGGGCAATCCACCACCACCTTGACCTTGGCTGGGTTGGGGAGAACCTGGTTGTGAGAAATCACAAAGCCGAGAAAAGAAGTCCTGTTAGCATGGAACTCGCATTTCTCGGCCTTCACAAACAGTTTGTTCTCCAGGAGTCATTGGAGGACCCGTCTCATGTGCACCCGGTGCTCCTCTAATGATCAAGAGAAGATGAGAATGTCGTCCAGGTAGACGAAGACAAAGGTGCCCAGGAAATCCCGGAGAACGTCATTTATTAGGCGCTGGAAGACGGCCGGAGCGTTGGTAAGCCCAAACGGCATCACCAGGTATTCGAAGTGGCCGCTTGGGGTCCGGAAGCCTGTCTTCCACTCATCTCCCTCCTTGATCTGCACGAGGTGATAAGCGTTGCGGAAGTCGAGCTTGGTGAACCAAGAGGCCCCCTGGAGGGAGTCAAACGCCGTGTCCATGAGGGGCAGGGTGTACTTATCCTTCACCGTGATGTCATTGAGACCCCTGAAATCGATACATGGCTGCAGGGAGTCGTCCTTCTTGCCCACAAAGAAGAATCCTGCCTCCACCGCCGAAGAGGACGGGCGGATGATCCCTGAGCTGAGCGGCTCCTTAATATACGTATCCATCGCCTCCCGCTCCGGAGCTGACAGGCTGTATAGATGGCTCAACGGCAGCGGGGCACCAGCCCGGAGATTAATAGCACAGTCATAGGGGCGGGGGGGGGGGGGGGGGGAGAGACAGCGCCCGCGACTTACTGAAAACCGCCCCCAGATCGTAATATTCATCTGGCACCTTGGACAGATCGGGGGGGGGGGGGGGCGCAAAGACACCGATGGGGCACATGCCACGGACTGCAGGCACGAGCTGAGGCAGAACGAACTCCAGGATGTGATGTTTCCTGTCTGCCAGTCAAAAGATGGATTATGCAGCCGCAGCCAGGGGTAGCCCAAGATGACCGGGGACATGGAGGAGGGCAGCACCAGAAAGCGTAGATCCTCTCGGTGGTTCCCAGAAACAATCACCGACACCGGGGCGGTCTGCTGAGAGATAGTTGTTAAAGGGGCTTTGGATAGGGCTATTAGCTTGAGCAGTGGCTGAAGAGTATGGCAGGGGAGCCCTAACCGGGTTGCCAGGTCTCCTGATATAAAACTTTGCTCAGCCCCCAAGTCAATCAGTGCATGAGTGGAGTATTCAGTGTGTTTATGAATGAATCGAATGGGCATGAGGCAGCTGGTGAGGGGTTTTGACTGAGACGCATCCGTGAGTCCCCCTACTGTGACCCACGGACCTCCTCTTTTGGCCGACTCGTGCAATTCTCCAACTCGTGTGCGCTACTCCCACAATTAAAACACAGCCCTAATTCCCTACGGCGGTGTTTCTCAGCAGATGGACTCTTGGAGCGCCCGATTACCATGTCCTCCTGCCCCGGAAGCGCTTCCGGTGAGGGCAGAGCCAACTGGGGTGACTGTGAGGAACGAAAAAACTGCGCATTCAAGCGGCTGGAAGCTCTTCGCTCGGCTGCTCGTTCCCTCAGCCTGTTATCTAAACTAATGGTAAGAGAAATTAGTTAAGTTGCTGTGGTTTATCCAACCTAGCTAGTTCGTCTCTAAGACTGGGGCTTAAGCTACGAATGAAAATGCTGCACAACGAGGCATCTTCCCACCCGACCTCAGCGGCTACCACCCGGAAATCGACCACGTAGTCCGCAGCGGACCTACCGCCCTGTCGCAGGTTTAACAACCGGGTGGTAAGCACGGCGTCCCGGTCGGAGTGATCAAACACCTCGTGAAAATCGGCCAGAAACTGCTGATATGTTAAATTAGCATAATTGGGCTTAGCCATAACGGCATAGGCCCAGGCTAGCACCCTACCTTCTAGCAGGTTAGCGATGTAGCCTATTTTACTATGATCCGTAGGAAAGACCCCTGGTACTCGCTGGAAAACAGTCTCACATTGGAGAATAAACTCCTGGGCCTCCCCAAGCTTCCTGCTGAAGTGTGCGGGGGTGGGCACTGATGTGAGACGGGCCGAAGGGACCTGACTAGCCTGGCTAGGCGGGGAGCTAGCGGGGCCCGGTGGGACCCCGGAAGCTGGCGGGAATGTCCGCTGTCCATCCAGACGATCCAGCTGGCTGTTAATTAGGGTTAACTGGGTAAGGATAACGTTCTGTTGGTATGCCAATTGTTCCACTCGAGCGTCTAAGGCAGGGGTCACCAACGCGGTGCCCGCGGGCACCATGTCGCCCGCAAGGACCACATGAGTCGCCCGCAGGCCTGTTCTAAAAATAGCACAACTCGCAAGTGAGCTGCGTCTAAGATGTAATTCTTTCTGCCGCTATTTTTTAAAATCACACTTGCATTTATATAGATTTTAAAATGACAATGTCTTAAAAATAAAAAAAAATGAAAATATGTTTATTATACGTAAAGTTAAGGTGAACTCTGACCTAGTTCAAAGGTCAGTATTGTGCGCATGACAAAACCTTCGCGCTTGTGGAGAGTAAGCTAGCGGCAGTGAAGATGGTGGTCGCAGTGCAGTTTCCTAGCCCAAAAACATGGCCAAAAAAAAAAAAAGACAGAAAATTTATCATTTTCAAAGTGAGCGGGAGGAAGAGTTCTTTTTTCCTACCGTGAAAGGAAGCTGCGTGTGTTTCATTTGCGGGGCGACAGCAAAGCGGCACTATGTGGACCTTGTTCTCAATAAAGTTTTGGAAAAAAAAAATAAAAAAAAAAACCTTCAATACGCGTCATGAAACTGCTGCCCACTCTTTTTTTTTTTTTTTTTTTTTTTTTTTGTACCCGTAGGTAGATTTGTTCTGCAGTGCGGTGACAAGCCTTAACTCCCTAACCTGCATGTCTTTGGCATGCGGGAGGAAACCCACGCAAACACGGGGAGGACATGCAAACTCCACACAGATCACTGTTGGCCGGGGGCAGGGATCGAACCCACGATCCCCGCGATCCCGCGGCCGAGGGTAAACTGCTGCCGCGGTGCTGGTTATTACTCCAGCATGATTCTTGGCAAGAACTGTATGGATATAATTCCAGTGAAGAAGAACACACAAAAGTGTGTTTATTAAATGTAACAGATTTTGAGCAGAATTGCAGCAGATTTGTTCAGTTAAAAATGTGATAAGATTTATTTAATATGAAAGTTGATTTTTCTTAAATGTTGCATAACTTTTTCAAACATGGTTCAACATAGTTCATGAATTAAAAGGGTTTAGTTTTTTATGGTTAAAAGGGACTGGTGAAAACTGGACATTTTTTTAATGAAATGTAGAAGTGATCATCTGAACAATTGCTGAGATTAATA
Source organism: Pholidichthys leucotaenia (assembly GCA_020510985.1). Classification (NCBI taxonomy): domain Eukaryota; kingdom Metazoa; phylum Chordata; class Actinopteri; order Cichliformes; family Pholidichthyidae; genus Pholidichthys; species Pholidichthys leucotaenia. The sequence continues at coordinate 88,053,837 of CM035839.1, read as the reverse complement.
AAAATAAAGTGTTGAATATTGATCTTGTCTGTTACTCTAAGTTATTGATAATTATTTATTTATGTATATATATACTGTATATATATACTGTATATATATACTGTATATATATATATATATATATATATATATATATATATATATATATACAATTTGTTATTTTAGAGGAGTGTGTCAAGTTGGTGCCCTTCACATGACTCGATACCCATGGAGTAGCTCTTGGTTTCAAAAAGGTTGGTGACCCCTGGTCTAAGGTGTTCAAACGGCATGCTAGCACGCTGTCCGCTGGGTCGCTCTGATGGAGCCGTACTGACATAATTCTGGACCCAGGGGACAGAAGACAGACTCGAGGGAATTACAATTATCCTTTTATTAGAAACCCGTGTCTTGTGTGTGAGTGCGTGTATGTACAATGTGGTGTGTGAAGTGCAGGACTTGTGCTGGGGCAGAGCAGGATGCCGTTCGGCCTGGCAACCATATGGAGACAAAGCAGAGACGTTAATGCTGCACCAGCGCTGAAGGAGCAATAATGACAGTTGCTTACTTTTGCAGGTGGTGATGCTGGGCTCCGGTTTGCCCTGAGGGCGATAGCCAGGGAGAGAGCGTCTGGCTCTGTGCAGGGAGGAATGAGAGTTACCCTGATGGTGGAATGGAGCTGAGCCGCCGCCGGAGAGAGAGAATCCGCCGCCAGGGAGGTCCACCTGTGCACGGGGGAGAGGAACTTGACAAAGTGAGTGAAGATTAAGCTTACGTGCTGCGAGGTGTTGCTCCTGGTAAGAGGAAGAGTCAGGACGTGGCTGAGGACGGGAGACGTGTCCACAGGAGTTTGACAGATGGCTCTGTGCTGAGTCGCTGACAGGCCCGGCTCTTAAAGCCCGCTGATGATTGGCAGCAGGTGTGTGCGCAGCTGAGACTGATGATGGCCCTGCGGGCGCCATGACAGCTTCTTCCACCAAAGATGTCTCAACACGAGTCTGGTTTCCGCACCTGTTAAAGGAGAGACACTTGTGTGTGTATGTCTGTGTGCATATATATGAGAACACGCGCAAAATAAGTGTGTGCATGTGAGTGGTTTGTCAGGAAACATACGAGCGGAGGGCCGGTCGCAGCAGCTCTCCCCCCAGGAACCCCAAGCAGGAAAGGCAGCGCCACCAACCCCCAGCCCCGAGGTCAGCAAGCTCAGGAAAGCCAGGCATCCGCCCCCGGAGGGACAATCAAGGGAGGCCAGGCTGCTTGGTGGCCGGCGTGGTGAGCCCACACCCCCGGACCCGCCCGACCCCCCTCCCCCCAGCGGGGCCAACGTCTGCCTCCCAGGCACCAGGAGGACAGAGACCCCACCCCCCGGGGCAGAGACTGGCCCGCGCCCCCCGGTGCAAGCACCCCCAGGCACCCCCACAGCGGGCCCGCCCCAGCGCCTCTGTCGCACACCCTGGGGACCCCACGTCCAAAGAAGTCCCCCCGCCCAGGGGAGCCCACGTTGCCGAGAGGCACTACCCCCCTTAATCCAGCACCTCCTGACTCGCAGACACACCCCTCCCCACACCTTCACACCCCTCTCACTCACCCAGACCAACCCATTTTCTCTCAGTCCTGTACCCATTCAAACTCACCCCTCATTCACCTTTGTTTCATAAGGCGGCTGCGAAGCAGATGCAGCGAGCCTGAACACGCACCAGTGCCCGGCAGTAACCAGGGAGACCACCGGCGCAGGCCACAGAAGCAGACCCCCACCCCCGGCGCCCATCTGAGTGAACAATCAGCAGACCACCGCAGGCGCTCCAAGATGCCACCCGGCATGCAAAGTGCCACACAAAACCGACCCACCATTACCATCTCTATTCATCACCCCCTCACTCTCACTTAGACTCATATTCAGCCCCCCTCTCACTTCCTTGGTTGTATCTATATATTCAGTAGCACCCAGGGATTTTGACAACATGATAGGTCCCAGGCTCCCCACCAGGCCCCACGCCCCCAGCAAGAGCAGGGCAACAGGGGTGGGGGAAGACCCCCACCCCCTCCCCCCACACAGAACATGGTGGGTGTGTGTCGGTTATATGATATAATTGTGTGTAAATGTGTGGACTACCAAAGTGCAATTAAAATTGGGGGGACAGTGATTGGAGCATTGCTAGCCACTGCGATGGGCAGCAGGGCCCCCATCCACCCAAGCCCTCAGTGTCTAAAATGCAATTAAAATTGAGGTGAGTGCAGCCCCACCACGCAGAAAAGGAATCCCCTTCACTGACACAGTGCGGCACACCCCCACCCCAAAGCCCTAAATGTAACAAAAAAGATGTATATTCCACCCAGAGTCAGGGGGAGGGGGAGGGCGGGAAATAAGACTGGGAGGTAGGCGGTCTAAAAGCGAGGCCGTCCTCCCCCAGAAGCCAGTTACAGACTGGTTCATGAGGCCACCCACTGTCCCCAAATCCCAACCCAGGGCGAGAGCCGCCAGTGGAAGCAGCCCAGGACCCACCAGCATCACGCCCCGGCGCTCCCAGCACCACTAACATGATGGGGCAGCCAAACATATTTCCACTCATCTTACACACACACAAACATGGACAACAACAGTCACAATAGTGAGCAATGGGCCGGACCCACACGGCACCCAACACGCCAGGCGACACCCCCGAGCGCCCACGCAGGCCCACAACCACCAACCCCAGATGCACACCGACAGCTGCAGGCCACCCTGCAACCACAGCCACCCCAGAGCAACCTGATGGAAACATGGCCATCAACCCGCACCAATGACCCCCCCAACCACCCCCAAGCACCAGCACACACCTGCCACCAATGACACCAGGGGCAATGCGACAAAGCGCCTCACTCCGCTACACAACAGCAGGGCAGCCGGGACAAGCAGGCCCTAAGACACCAGCCCCCATGCCACTAGATGGACTGCCCAACCCCTGCCACCCAACAAAGTTGTCCTACCCATACACACATCCTCCACCCCCCAGACATCTACCCACAAGTAACCACTTCCATATACGGTACACACGTACCTCCACCCACCATCACACATACCCACCTACTCCCACACGCAGCCCCACCTGCCCACTCAGCACACACCCACTTCCGCATCCGCTCATACACAAGCCCACACTCACACCCACTCTCACACATGCACGCACACCCACACCCGCAGACCCCAGTGGACAGGGAGGGCGACCCAAGATGCAGGCATTGAGATTTCATTGTACCCTACACAGATTCAAGACACCCTGTGCCAGATGCAGCAAAGCAGCCCCAGAATATAACAGAACCTCCTCCATGTTTCACAGTAGGGACAGAGTTCTTTTCTTGGTGTGCTTCATTTTTGCGTCTGTGAACATAGCGCTGATGTGTCTTGCCAAAAAGTTCCAGTTTTGTCTCGTCTGTCCATAGAACATTCTCCCAGAAGCTTTGTGGCTTGTCAACATGCAGTCTGGCAAATTCCATTCTGGCTTTTTTATGATTTGTTTTCAACAGTGGTGTCCTCCTTGGTCGTCTCCCATGAAGTCCACTTTGGCTCAAACAGTGACGGATGGTGCAATCTGACACTGATGTACCTTGAACTTGGAATTCACCATGAATGTGTTTAGAGGTTGTTCTGGGCTCTTTTGTTACCATTCTTCATCAAGTTTCCTCCTGCGGCCACGTCCAGGGAGGTTGGCTAAAGTCCCGTGGATCTTAAATTTCTGAATAATATGTGCAACTGTAGTCACAGGAACATCAAGCTGCTTGGAGATGGTCTTATAGCCTTTACCTTTAACATGCTTGTCTATAATTTTCTTTCTAACCTCCTGAGACAACTCTCTCCTTTGCTTCCTCTGGTCCATGTTTAGTGTGTTACCCACCATGTCACCAAACAGCACAGTGACTACTTGTCACCCTTTAAATAGGCCAACTGACTGATTACAAGTTTGTAGACACCTGTGATTTTAATTAGAGGACACATCTTGGTTGAACATGCCCCTATGGTCACATTATTTTCAATCTTTTCTAGGGGTACCATCATTTTTGTCCAGGTCTGTTTCATGAGTTTGTTTTTTAAAATAATTCTGTTGAACCACAATTCAAAAGTATTGTCTGATTTTCATTGGTTAATTTTCATAGAATTTTTATTTATTACCACTTTTGTCAGATTCAAGTTATTTCTGTGACCGTTGTGGGTTTTTCTTTCATTAACAGAGGGGTACCAACAATTTTGTTCACGTGTGTATATTAACAAGAACTGGTGTGTTAACGCCAAGTTAGTATCTAAACACTGCTCTCCGTTGGCGGAGTTCCTTATCGTAAATTGTCGGCCGTTCTATTTGCCGAGGGAATTCACCAACGTGTTTGTAGCTGCTGTTTACATAGCTCCTAGCGCTAATGCTAAATCTAATGCTAACGAGGCACTCGAAGAGCTGCACGATGCTATTAGTGAATTTCAAACTTCACACCCGGACAGTTTTGTGGTGGTTGCGGGGGATTTTAATCACACCAGTTTAAAGACTGTGCTCCCCAAGTTTAAACAATGTGTGGACTTTAAGACCAGAGGAGAGAATATGTTGGACTTGGTGTACACAAACTTTCCAGATGTTTATAAAGCAACATCTCGCCCCCACCTCGGCCATTCTGACCACCTATCCGTGATGCTGGTGCCTGCCTACAAACTTTTACTGAAGCGCAGCAGGCCAGTAGAGAAACAAATCAGGATTTGGCCAGAGGGTGTAGCCTCAGCAATTAAGGACTGTTTTCTGCACACAGACTGGGAGGTCTTCAAAATAGCAGCCTCCCAGGGAGACAGGACAGATGTGGAGGAGTATGCTGAAACGGTCACCAGCTACATTGCGAAGTGCACAGAGGATGTCACTATAGTGAAGACTATCACTGCACGGGGCAACTATAAGCCCTGGATGACTGCAGAGGTGCGCTCGCTGCTCACAGCCAGAGATGCAGCCTTCAGAGTGAAGGACAGGATCGCTCTCCGCTCAGCCAGGTCTGCGCTCTCAAAGGGAATTAAGACGGCGAAGTGTGCCTATGCGGAGAAAATCCAGGGACACCTCTGTGACACAAGGAACACCAAACAGATTTGGCAGGGAGTTCGGGTGCTGACTGATTATAAGTCTAGGCAGGGGGTCGATGATGACGACGCTTCGCTTCCAGACAGGCTCAACAACTTCTTTGCATGTTTTGAAGCATCAAACCCGACAATCAGAGGGAGGGCTGGCCCATCTCCACCATCTGTTGGGCCAGCTATCATCATCAACTCAGCGGACACACGGAGGACCCTAATCAGGGTCAACCCATGTAAAGCTGCAGGTCATGAACAACATCCTGTGACGTGTGCTCCTAGCCTGCGCGAGCAAGTTGGTGGATGTCCTGACTGACATTTGTAACATCTCCCTGAGTCAGGCCATCATCCCCAGATGCTTTAAGACCTCTACCATAGTACTGGTGGCAAAGAAACCAGTTGTGTCCTGTCTGAATGACTATCGTCCTGTTGCACTGACACCAATTGTGATGAAGTGTTTTGAATGGCTTGTCAAATCACACATCACAGCCTGCCTCCCTGCATCACATGACCTGCTCCAGTTTGCATATCGTTCAAACCGCTCCACTGAGGATGCTATAGTCACCACCCTGCACTCTGTCATCATCCACCTGGATCAGAAAGACACCTACGCCAGACTCCTGTACATTGATTTCAGTTCAGCATTCAACACCATTATTCCCCAGAGACTGATGGAGAAATTACTCTTTCTTGGTCTGAACACTGCCACATGTCTCTGGATCCTGGATTTCCTGACTGAGAGACCTCAGTCTGTCCGTGTTGGAAATAACATCTCCAACTCTATCACGCTGAGCACCGGATCCCCTCAAGGCTGTGTACTCAGTCCACTGTTGTTTACACTTCTAACACATGACTGTGTATCCAGACACGAGGGGAACCAGATTATTAAGTTTGCAGATGACACCACGGTAGTGGGACTTATTCAGAGGGATGAGGAATCAATGTACAGGGAAGAAGTGAGAGACCTGGAGGGCTGGTGCAGGGAGAACAATCTGCTGCTCAATGTGGACAAAACGAAGGAGATGATTATCGACTTCCGGTGGTCACAGCCTGAACACGTCCCTCTCAGGATCGGCGGCCATTTGTTGAAGAGAGTGGATAACATCAAGTTCCTCGGAATGCAGATCTCGCAGGACCTGACCTGGAGCAAGAATTCCTTGGGGATCAGGAAGTGGGCCCAGCAGAGACTGCACTTCTTTTTGTAACTTAGATTTTTATTCATTTTTCATCATATATAATGCATTCAGATCACATTCTACATTTAAAAAACAAAGGGGTTAGGGTAGGGAAAAATAAAAAAAAAAAAAAAAAAAAAAAAAAATAAAAGGGGGGGGGACAAATGTTGGAGCATCAAGTTTTTAGTTTCCATCTCTTAATTCTTCTGGTTTTTTCAGTGTCTTTGGTTATTCTTTCAATTTCTGCCTCGTTGTTGCACTTTGTAGTGTGTCCATTTCCGCCATTTTTTCTCCCATATTCCTTCTTGCATTCTTCGTCGATATGTTAGTTTTTCCATCATACGTATGTCCTCAACAATGTCAGTCCATTGTTCTTGGTCAGGAAGAACTTCTGATCGCCATTTTTTTGTGATAGTTTTTTTACATGCAATCAACAAGATTTTAACTAGATATCTGTCCTCAGCCTGTATAACATTGTCTTTTTTAAGATCACATAAGTACATCAGGTTACAGTTCATTGGTATATTATATCCTAATATCCTCTGTATTGTCACATGCATAGATTTCCAAAATGATGATATTTTGTAGCATTTCCAAAACATATGTGAGTGGTCTGCATTTTGAGCCCCACATCCCCTCCAGCATAAAGATTGGGTATTTGTATATTTTCCTTGAATCTGTGGTGTAATGAAAAAGCGAATCAGGTTTTTCCATCCAAATTCCCTCCATGTCCTTGAATTTGTTGATGTGTGTTGTGTTTTCCATATTTCCTGCCAGCTTTCTTCTGTTATGTTTAAATTGAGCTCTTTCTCCCATTTCTCCTTTATATAGTTACTTGTATGATTGTTTGTCATAAGTTTCTGATATAGTTTTGAAATAATTCTTATTTTATTTCCTGCATATGAGCTTAAAATAAGTTGTATAATCTCGTTCACATCTGTTTGGAGGTTATGCCTAATCTTCTTCATATAGTAATCTCTCATCTGCAGATATCTGAAAAATTCCGATCTTTCTAATTTAAATTTTCTCCTGATATTTACAAAGCTCCCGAGATCTTTTTTTCCGATATTGCCCCATGCTGTGATTCCCTTGTTCACCAGATTTTTGTATCCCCTATCTTGTTTTGCCGGTTCAAACTGACTGTCAAATGCTACCCATTTCAATAGTTTTATGTCTTCCCTTATATTATATTTTTGTACTATTTTATACCACAGTTCTAAAGTAAATTTAGTGATTGGGTCTATTTGTTTGATTTGCTTATATGCATCTTTATCCCCTATTATGCTTTGTACTGGGAGTCCCTCAATTTCCTTTTCCATTTCTTTCCATTTTGCCTCATATCCCTCGTCGCACCAACATATGATATATCTTATTTGTGCTGAGTAGTAATATTCCTTTAGACTCGGTAGGCCCATGCCTCCTTTCTCTTTTGGTAATTGGAGGGTTTTATATTTCACTCTTGGTTTTTTACCTCCCCAAACAAATCTCGATATCATCCTGTCCCACTTTGAGAATTGGGCATCTGGAATCTCTGTTGGTATAGCCTGGAAGAGGTAAAGTAATCTAGGTTGTATGCTGATTTTGACTGTCTCAATTTTTGAATTCAGATCCATATTTAAGATTGACCATCTATCAATATCTTTTTTTATTTCTTGTTCCAACCTATCATAGTTTGCTTTATATATTTTGCTTAGGTCTTTAGGTATGTTCACTCCAAGGTATTTTATTTCTTTTTGGTTCCAGTTTAGTTTGATCTTATCAGTTATCTGGTTTAGAGGGTTATAGTGGAATGTCAGTATTTGTGTTTTTGTTATGTTTATCTTGTATCCTGATAATTTTCCAAAATTTTCTATCAAGTTCATCATTTCCATTATTGATTCATCTGGTTGTTCAAGGTAAACTATAATATCGTCTGCAAATAGCCCAATCTTGTGTTCCGCCCCCTTTATTGTTACACCTTTTAATTTCTTATTTTGTCGTATCGCTTGAGCCAATGGTTCTATGAACAGAGCAAACAAGGTGGGCGATAAGCAGCATCCCTGCCTAGTTGATCTTTGTATATTTACTTTGTCTGTTAAGCTACCGTTTATCTTGATTCTTGCCACAGGTTCTTGATATAGCGTCCTTATGCATTGTACTGATTTTTCGTTAAATCCAAAGCGCTCCAGTACACTATATAGGAATTTCCAGTTAACCCTGTCAAGTGCTTTTTCTGCGTCTAAACTCATTATTACTGCGCTTTTCTTTTCTTTATGTATTTGGTTAATTATATGTATTGTTCTCCTGATATTGTCATGTGTTTGGCGTCCCTCTATGAATCCAGTTTGATCATCTTCTATCAATTCCGTCAAGAATGTCTTTATTCGTTTACATATAATTGTTGTGTATATTTTATAATCTATATTTAATAAAGAGATTGGTCTATAGTTTCCGCATTGTTCTTTATCTTTCCCTGGTTTTAAAATAACTGAAATGATTGCTTCGTTCCATGATGGAGGTATTTTGTTGTTGTTCAGCGTCCAATTAAATGACTTTAGGAGTTGTGGCGTGAGTTCTTCTATAAACAGTTTATAAAACTCAGAAGGGTATCCATCACTACCTGGTGATTTACCGTTTTTAAGTGACTTAATCACATCTCTGATCTCTTGTGTTGTTACTTCTGCTGTTAGTTTTTCATTTTGTTGATTTCCTATTGATGGCAAGTCCAATGTGTCTAGAAATTTTTTGATATCTTTAGTATTTGTTTCTTCAGGTTGCGAGTATAGTTCTTGGTAGAAATTATGGAAAATTTCTTCGATGTTTTCTGGGTTAACTGTGGTTTTATTTGTGGTGGGGTCTTTAATCTTGTATACATTATTCATTGTTTGTTGTTTTCTTAACCGTTTTGCCAGCAGTTTTGTGGCTTTTGGCCCCGTTTCATAATATTTTTGCTTTAGATATCTATTTTTCCTTTCAATTTCATCCATTTGTGTTTCTTTTATCTTTGTTTTTTCTTCTTTAATTTCTTGATATATTTTTGGATCATTTGTGCTTTGATGTTTACGTTCTAATTCCCTCAGTCTCTCACATCTTTGTTCATACGCTTCCAGTTTAGTCTTATTTGCTTTTCCTGTTTCAACAATTAATTTACCCCTTAACACGGCTTTTAGTGCGTCCCATAGTATTGTTGGGTCCACTTCTTCATTGTCATTCTCTTGGATATATTCGTTTATGTTTATTTTTATTCTTTCTTTCATTTTCTCATCATTTAACAGTCCTACGTTAAGTTTCCATGTTGTTTGTCGTTTTCTATTGTTTAAATATATTTCCATGTATATAGGATTATGATCTGATATTTCTGCCCCTCCAATCCAACAATTTCTCACCCTGTGTCTGTCACCTTCATTCTTAAGGAAGTAATCTATTCTAGAGTGTACTTTATGGGCTGCTGAATAATGTGTATAGTCTTTTTCAAGTGGGTGTAGGTCCCTCCATATGTCTACCATACCCATTTCTGCCAGTGAGGTTCTTATGAACTTTGTTACATGTTTTTTTTGTCTTCTTAACACTTGTTGTGTCAACTTCATGATCCATGACAGCATTTAAGTCTCCTCCACAAATTAGGACTCCTTCACTGTGTGTTGCTATGAGATCAAACAGATGTTGAAAAAAACCCTTGTCACTTTCTGGTGGGGCATAGATGTTCACTAATGTAATCTGCATACCATCTATTCTTCCCTTTATTATTACATACCTGCCTTCTTTATCCTGGATTTCCTGTTCACTTTCAAATTGTATTTTGTTTGAGATTAGTATCATAACCCCCCTTTTTGCTCCTCCCTTAAATGAACTGTAGTAGGAGTTCTTATAGCCAAATCTCTTTAGTTTCACATGTTCTGCCTTGCTCAAATGTGTCTCTTGCATAAATATAATTTCAGCTTTTTCCTTCTTGAATTTTCTTATTATTCTTTCCCTTTTAACAGGTGAGTTCAGACCATTCACGTTTAGTGTCATTATCTTAAGATTTTTACCCATATTCATGTTTTTCCATTTTTTTAACTTGTGCTCCTAGCCCCTTTAACAACAAAAATAACACATATTTATATAAAAAACACATTAAAAAATCTCGACCTCCGTACTTTGGGCCTTTCTTCTGCCCACTGGTCCCTGTTGGTGGGTGGAGGGTTTGTCTTCACAGAGTGAAGGGCCCTCCCTAGACTTCTAATTACTATCAAAGTAATAGTCATAAGTCTAGAAATGTCCAACAAATATCACTTAAACCTCTCCTAGCCGTCTGTTTCTCTTTTACCTTGTCTTCTTGGCCTTCATTTCTTCTGTGCCTTTCTTAATCTTTGTTATGATCTAGGCTTTCAGTTGAAGGCCTTGTAGCTTGTCCTGGGCCCGCTGCTCTACGTCTCTCCCCCTTCTTCCGCCGTTCACTCGTCTCCACTCCGTCTGTCGTGGTGCATTCAGGGCCGCCGCTGCTCCAGCCGTCTCCTTCGGCACGCTCACCTCAAGGCCCCGCTCCATCATATCCCGCGCTGCCTCTTCGGCCGTGTTGTAGGTTCTTGTGCCTTCCTCCCAATGAATCCTCATTTTCGTTAGCGGCGTTTGGAATCTAATTTTTTTCTCTTTCAGCGTTTTTTTTAATGTTGGCATATTTCTTCCGCTGCTGCACGATTTCTGTCGGGTAGTCATGATCAAAAAATACCTGTTTGTCGCCGATTCGTATCTTTTTTTTCCTTGCTTGCGTCAGGATTCTTTCCTTTGTCATATTTCACAAAGTTTACCACAACTGACCTGGGTGTAGCGTTTGTTTTCGGGTTCTGTGCCGGTGTTCTGTGCGCCCGTTGAATCTGCAGATCCGTTTCTCCGGGTATTTCCAGTTCTTTTTTTAAGAACTGATCCATGAATTTTGTCATCGAGTTGCCTTCAATGCCCTCCGGAATTCCAAAGATGCGCATATTGCTTCGTCTGGATCTGCTCTCCAAGTCGTTTATTTTCTCCTGCATCCTCTGCGTTTGCGTCGTCAGGGTCTGTAGTTGTTCGTTTGCCTCGCTTTTCCAATCTTCTAGTTCCGAAATTCGGGTCTGCGCTTCTGTCATACACGCCCGCTGGGAGCGCAGCTCCTCCATGTTTTCCGTTAATTTACGCTCCATTTCTCTTCGGAGGTCCATGATTTCCTCCTTAATTTCTTTTTTCAGTTCCTCTTAAGAGCCGCTAAATCCTGTTGTAGCTGTCGCTTGAATTCTCTTAACTCTTCACCCAAACTGGCGATGCCAGTGTTCATGTTGTCGAGTCTGGTGTCCTCCATTTTCTCTGCTGTAGACATCTCGTTTTTTTGGGCTTTGCGTACAGCGGTTTTTCCTGCGTTGTTGGAGAGGAATTCTTCAATTTTATCCTGTTTTTGTCCTTGTGCCCGGTTCCTTCGTGTTTTCATCCCATAGTTTATTGATCCGTTTATGTCGAGTTGGCCATTTACCGATGATTTTTAATCCGGCTAGGGAGAGCTCTTTGTTTAAGTGTTACGTCTCTCCGCCATCTTCCCGGAAGTCCTCGAGACTGCACTTCTTGAGGAAACTCAAACAGGCCTCTCTCCCCATCTGCATCCTCAGGACCTTCTACAGAGGTGTGGTGGAGAGTGTTCTGACGTACTGCATTGCAACATGGTACTCCAGCTGCAGTATGTCAGACAAAAAAGCCCTGCAGAGGATAGTTAAGGGAGCTGAGAGGGTAAGTGGAGTTTCCCTCCCTTCTGTTCAAGAACTTTTTCAGAACCGTTGTAGGAGCAGGGCACTGAACATTGTCAAGAACCACTCTCACCCTCTGCATAAACACTTTGAACTTCTGCCTTCTGGCAAATGATTCCGGAGCATCAGAGGCAGAGCCACCAGACTGATTAACAGCTTCCTTCCACAAGCTGTTAGGATGCTGAACAGTTGATCCAGAATCTTTCATACATACTACTGCACCTTATGGACATTATGTATATTATCTGTATATTATAGTTCTAGTTAGTTTTCAAGTATGTCTCAGGGATGTGTGAATGGCTGTGTTGGGGTGGGGTGTGTGTGAGTGTGTCTTAAATTATGTTCTTTTTACTTATATGGATGCCGAAAGAAATGCAATTTCATCTTGCCTGCACTATAGTTGTATGTACAGCAATATGACAATAAAGGTTGATTTGATTTGATTAGAAACTTCTGATCCTACTTTAACCCTAATTTTCCTGTTTGTTAAAAAAATCTATTATCCAATTTTGCATCCTACCACCAATGCCTATTTTATTCAATTTGATAAGAAGTTCATCCCTCCACAGTGAGTCATAAGCCTTTTCAATATCCAGATAAACTATAACCATTACTTCTTTCATTTTGAGTCTTTTCAATATCATTACTTACCCTAACTAGAGCATCCACCGTGGATCTTCCTCTTCTAAAACCATTCTGATAGTTATTGATTAATCATCTTTGCTCTAGTACATATGACAGTCTGTAAACTAACACCTTCTCCATACATTTCCCTAAGTGTGACGTTAATGCTATTGGCCTGTAGTTGCCTGGATGAGCTGGATCTTTCCCTGGCTTATTAAATGGTAAAATTACAGCCTTTTCCCACCCAGTTGGATAACCTTCTCCTTCCATATTCTGTTAAAACAATTTCAGCACCAGTTCCATTGATTGCATAGGTAACTGCCGGAACATAGCATAGCTTAACTGATCATATCCTGGAGCTGTGCATCCACTATCTTGCAAAGCTCTCTTAAGTTCTGACATTGTGAGCTCAAGATCTAACACAGTCATATCTTCTTCTTCTTCTTTTAGAGTTGATTGGCGGTTGGCAACCAGCCTACAGGTACATTACCGCCACTGACTTGATTATCATCACTCTATATCTTTGTATAAGGAGTTTCTTATAAGGAGTTCTGAACAACTCCTTATGTGTGAAAAAATTATCCGTCCTTGGACTGTGTCCTAGGAGCAGCTCTTCTTTCATTTCCTTTTTTAAATTTCCATTTTCTCTGAGTTTATGTTCCCTTTGCAGTCTATGATTCACACCAAGATGTTCTCCTCTATGCACTGCTGCAAATGCTCTACCTAGGACTTCTGCTTTTTCTTTGCTTGATGCAGCCATCTTGTCCCCATCCATTAGAGCTGGAATTTTAACTGATACCCTTCTCCCACTCATTTTTTTAAACATACCCCAGACATCACCTAATTTTGTTTTCCTACCAAGGGTGGAACAAAATTCTCTCCATGTTGATCTTTTCCTGTTTTAATAATCCTTCAAGCTACTGCCCTTTTCTTTTTATAATCTATTAAATTTTCACTGTTCATATTATTCCTCAGCTCTCTGAATGCCTTGTTTCACTCTTTTACTGCCATACTACATTCCTCATTCCACCAGGGTACATCCTTCTCCCTACCCTGTGTAGTTTTCTTAGGTATACTTGCTATTGCAGCATTCAGAATATGTTTGGTTACCTGACTTGAACATTCTTCTATGGTACCTTCTAATGTTACCAAATGACATGATTGTACACAGTATTGCCTAAATTTTCCCCAATCTGCCTTGTCAAAACACCATCCTGTAAAACATCTTCCCCCTTGTTTACATACTTCAGTTTTAATGACTGCAAGTATTGGGAAGTGATCACTTCCAATAGTTGTACTGTTCATAACCGTCCATTCACAGGCGCTCACTAAAGAATCAGATACCAGAATCAGGTCAATACATAATGATGTGCCCCTATGCACATCCACCCTGGTACCTTCACCACTGTTGAGACAAATTAACGATCTTTCATCTAACATCTGTTCCACAACATTTCCATTGTTATCTGTATGTGTGCTCCCCAAAAGCTATTATGGGCAATAAAGTCTACACACCATACCTCTTTCATATGCCCTTCCCCTGCCATAACATTGAAAATATCTGCTGTTAACTTCCTACATGGGTTGTAATAATTAATCAGCTTAATATTTCTTTGTCCATTTGGCCTACATATTTCAATAATATTACACTCTATATCCTCAGGGGAGGGAATGACCCTATATGCCAGGCCATCTTTAATGAAAGTGGGACATCCTCCTCCATTTACACAGTTAATTCTATCCTGTCTAATTGAACTATATCCTGGAATTGTCATGTTCCTGGCGAGGGCTCGGCCCCTCCTTCCCGTTTCCTCTGCTTCAGTAATCACCTCATCTGATGCACCTGCTGTTCCTGCTGAGCCAGCGTTTATAAGGAAGCGCTCTTCAGTGATTCAATGCTGGCTTGTTTGGGTTATACTGCCTCAAGCAGAGAAAGCTCTATTTATTAGCTACTTGTGTTTGGGATTTCCTTATCTGGCATGTTTTCCCTTGTCCTTCTCTTCCAGGTTGCTGCCGATGAAGCAGTGCGGTCTTCGGTGGTTTTGATGCGTTCACCAGCCTGTTGCTTCCCGTCGCAGTTCCTCATCTCCATCCGGTCAGACTCCACTCCTCATTTCCCCCTGCCAGCAGTTCCGACCTGTTGGTTCATCTCCTTCGCTGGGTTCTGAGCCGGTCTCCTCTCTTCCTCCCAAGTAAGTGGTATAATTGGGATTTCCACATCCTCCTCTATTCCTCCATTAATCAGCCTCATTTCATCCTCTGCAGGTTTGCTGCTCCTCTGGTGAGTGACTAGTTTTCTCCAAGTTCGCGTTTTTGAAATTTAATAAAGGGTTCAAACGTCTTTGAGTGTTTTTCTTTGGTGTTGCACCTTGCACGTAGGCTGATTGGCCCAGTCATTATGATCAGAGTGAGCAGCCAAGGTCACAGCCTAGCAGGTGCCTCATCAACGGCACACACCGCGCTCCACCGCCTCAATGTTACAGAGAGGCAGGTGGCTGAACAGACTCAGCTACTGCAGACCATTACTCAACAGCTGAATGTCATTTCTGATCATCTGGGCCACACGTTTGCCCAGTTGTTTCCACCTCCACCTGCTCATCCGACTTCTTCTACCATCTGCAGAACACTTTCCATTCGCACTCTTGCCCTGTACGCGGGGGAGGTGAGGGGAAATGTTATATGGATTTGGAATATGACAAGATTTCCTTTTGTCATATTCGGCTTTATTTTGTGCAGGTGAAGGGGAGTTTCTGGATGACATCTCTAAAATTCTTCAGTTTACCCTTCTGCTTCGGGCCCAAGCTCTTAGTTGGGCACGGTCTGTAATCGATAGCCAAAGGGACGCGCCACCGACGTTTGACCAATTTGTGACTGAATTTTCCCACACAGTTCAACCAATACTGAGAGTGAAGGGAATATCATGAGGTCACCTGTTGTCACTCCACCAGGGCAGCTGGTTGGTGGCTGACTTCTCGGTGGAATTCCGGGTCGAGGCAAGCGGATTCGGGGTGGAACGAGGTTGCACTGTGCAGCGCGTTCCTCCATGGGTTAAATCCTCAGCTCCGCGACGACCTGGCGTTCATGGCCGTTCCTGCCACCTTGGACGGCCTTATTGATCAGGCGGTCGGGTTGGTTGACCGGTTCTGTGAGGATGCTAGGGAGCACGACACCTCCTCTCGCCAAATTTCACCACATGTGTGCTCCCGTGCCTACTGACCTAGGTGAGTCCAATTCCGCCGCTGAAGCCATGGAGCTCAGCCTCTCTTCTAACCTTCTGTGGGCAGAGGCTGAGCGGCGGCGGTGGGATTGGGGCGTGTGCCTACTGTGGTTCACTGAAGCACAAGGGATAAGGGATAAGGACCTGTACTTATATCGTGCTTTTTTAATCTCAAAGACCGCTCAAAGCACTTAACTAGTACTAACCTTCTATTCTAAGGGCCTATAGGAGACAGATATCTAGGGACAATTTAGAACAACCAATTAACCTAACATGCATGTCTTTGGATTGTGGGAGGAAACCAGAGCCCCCGGAGTAAACCCACGCAGCACAGGGAGAACATGCAAACTACGCGGGACACATGCCACCTAGGGCCAAAAGACACGGGCACATCAGTAGCCGCAGGGGGTCTGGTGGGCGGGACTCATTCACATTCCCTGGGTAATTTTTCTATTTCCAGCCCTGGTTCAGTTACCGGGGGGTCGAGAGGAGGGTCTCCGCCCTTACTGATTCTGGGGCAGAGGGTAATTTCATCTCTCCCAATTGGGCTCACGAGATGAGGATTCCGACAATTAAATTGCTGGTTCCTTGCCCTGTGCATACCCTCTCTGGCCAGATGGTGGTGTCCGTTACTCATGCACGGCACAGCTATCCTTTCTTCTGTCTGGTAACCACCAGGAGAGGCTCACTTTTTACGTGTTTCCACATGCCTCTCATGCAGTGGTTCTAGGGTACCCATGGCTCTCCGAGGCATAATCCTATCTCAATTGGGTACAAAATACCATCACCTCCTGGAGCCCTAATTGTTTGGCTACATGTCAAAGTTCGGCCGAGTGTTTGCCGTCCCTCCCGTCTCCTCTCCTGAGGCTGAGCTGCCGGACTTCAGCCTGGTGCCCGAGGTTTATCACAACCTCGGGGAGATCTTTAGCAAGTCACGAGCATTAGCGCTTCCCCCGCATCGCTCGCATGACTGTGCCATCAACCTCCTTCCAGGCATGAGGTTGCCGTCCAGCAAGCTCTATAATATTTCTGGACCTGAGAGGGAGGCAATGGAGAGGTACATTAAGGACTCTCTGAACGCCGGCCTCATTTGGCCATCCTCGGCTCCCCTCAGGGCGGGGTTTTTCTTTGTGGGTAAGAAGGACGTGTCTCTGCATCCGTGCATTGACTATTGTGAGCTTAATGCTATAACTGTCAAAGATAAATACCCTCTGCCTGTGATGAACTCCGCTTTTGAGCTCCTGCAACGATCGTGCGTATTCTCCAGACTCGACTTACGCAATGCTTACCGTCTAGTCAGAATACACGAGGGGGATGAATGGAAAACAAGTGTTTAAGACGCACCGGGGGCAATTTGAATACTTAGTTATGCCTTTTGGGTTAACCAATGCCCCTGCTGTTTTCCAGTGTTTAATTAATGACGTCCTCCGTGACATGTTAAATCGGTTTGTTTTTGTCTATCTTGATGACATCCTGATTTTTTCCTCAAACGCCTGAGAGCACCAAACCCATGTTAGAGCCGTGTTACAGGCGGCTCTAAGAGAACCAATTGTATGTCAAGGCAGAGAAGTGTGAGTTTTCCACCAATTCCACTTCTTTCCTTGGCTTTATTGTAGCGGAGGGGGAGCGAGAGCCGACCCAGCCAAGGTGAAGGCTGTGCTTGATGGGCATCACCCCTCTCCCGCAAGGAGCTGCAACGCTCTTGGGGTTTGCAAAATTTTTATTGCAGGTTCATTCAGAACTATAGTGGGATAGCACAGCCTTTAACTAAGCTGACCTCTGTTAAGGTACCATTTTTATGGACTGAGGCAGCTGAACAGGCCTTTGTTAAATTAAAGGGCCTGTTCTTCGACGAACCCATCTTGGCTCAGGTCGACCCCCAGCTCCAATTTACCCTGGAGGTGGATGCTTCAGAAATGGGTGTGGGCGCGATTTTGTCCCAGCACTCTGCCTCGGACTTCAAGCTCAGCCCG
Source organism: Pholidichthys leucotaenia (assembly GCA_020510985.1). Lineage (NCBI taxonomy): Eukaryota > Metazoa > Chordata > Actinopteri > Cichliformes > Pholidichthyidae > Pholidichthys > Pholidichthys leucotaenia. The sequence goes on along the minus strand of CM035839.1, from coordinate 88,036,069 downwards.
TGTGCATTTTTCTCTCGGCGGCTCACCCCAGCCAAGAGGAATTACAACGTCGGGGATCGAGAGCGGTTGGCTATTAAATTAGCTTTTGAGGAATGGAGACATTGACTGGAGGGAGCTGTTCATCCTATAGTCGTGTAGACCAACCACAAGAACCTCGAGTATCTGCAGTCGGCCCGCCGGCTGAATTCCAGGCAGGCTCGCGGGGCCCCAATTTTTCCAGCGTTTCAATTTCACTGTTACCTATAGGCCCGGTTCCTGTAATATTAAGCCTGACGCTCTCTCCAGACAGTTCAGCTAGGACCCGGCTGACCCCCCTTCCTGCTCCCAGCCCATTCTTCCGCCTTCGTGCGTCCTGGGAACCCTTACCTGGGAGATCGAGAAGAGAGTCCGCCAGGCCCAGTCCTCTGAACCCGAACCAGCGGGTTGCCTCCCTAACTGCTTTTATTGTCCCCTGACTGCCCTCTGCAGCAATGTGATCCAGTGGGGGCACACCCGTACGTCTTGCCTGACACCCTGGGGGTGGTGCGCACTGTGGATTTTATCACGGCAAGCTGTCTGGTGGCCCATGCTGCGGCGGACAATGCAGAGTATGTGAAGGCCCTGCCAAAACTTGGGCCTGGAGCAACCCCCCCCCCGTTTGGTCTCCTTCACCCCCTCACCCATCCCAGCTGGCCCTGGTCCCCACACACTTAGCCATGGACTTCGTCACTGGTCTTCCTCCCTCCCATGGCAACACCGTCATAATTTGACTACTGTGCCAGGGTTCTCCAAGGCTGCTCAATATGGTCCCCCTCCCCCAAGCTGCCATCTGCCTCCAAGACTGCTGAATTGCTCTCCCCATCATGTCACCAGACTGCATGGCATCCCCATGGACATTGTGTCTGACCGGGGTCCACAGTTCATCTCACATGTTTGTAAGTCATTCTGTCACTGCCTTGGCACCACCGTCAGCCTCACCTCTGGTTATTACCCACAGAGCAATGGACAGGCTGAGTGTGCCAACCAGTCCCTGGAGGCCACCCTTCGTTGCGTGGCAGCCAATGACCCTGCATCATGGAGCGCCCATCTCACCTGGGTGGAGTATGCACTGAATTCTACTGTTTCCTCGGCCACGGGGTGGTCGCCATTTGAAGCCTCTGTGGGCTACAACCCCCGCCCCCCCCGCTATCAATGATGGAAAGAGAGGTGGCGGTGCCGTCCATGGGGACCCATTTTCGTCGCTGTCGCCAGGCCTGGAGGTCTCCCCAAGTGGCGCTCCTTCGTTCCACGGAGCGCAATTGGCACTATGCTGAACATAAGAGGGCTCCGGTGCCGGACTACAAGACTGGACAGCAGGTCTGGGTGTCTGCGGATCAGGTTCTGCTGAAGGCTGAAGCTCATAAGCTCGCCTCCCGGTTCGTGGGCCCCTTCCCCATCACCAATAACGTGGGCGACTCTGCTGTCCGGCTCCAGCTCCCACGGGTGCTCAGTGAGCATCCAACATTCCACATCTCCAAGATCAAGCCCCTCTCCTCCAGTCCCCTCTGTCCCCCCCCAAAGCCGCCTCCTCCTCCTTGGATCCTCGACAGCCAAATCGCACACACCGTGCAAGAGATCCTGGATGTTTGCTGTCGGGGCTGGAGGTTCCAACACCTGGTCCACTGGGAGGGTTATGGTCCGGAGCATCGGTCATGGGTCCCCTGGTCAGGATTCCATGACAAAGCTATGGTCCAGGCCTACCATTGAGCCCACCCGGAGAAACCCGGTGGACCGCCAGGAGGTGTTCCTTGGGGGGGGGGCACTGTCATGTCCTGGCGAGTGCTCGTCCCCTCCTTCCCGTTTTCTCTGCTTCAGTAATCACCTCAACTGATGCACCTGCTGTTCCTGCTGAGCCAGCGTTTATAAGGAAGCGCTCTTCAGTGATTCAATGCTGGCTTGTTTGGTATACTTGCCTCAAGCAGAGAAAGCTCTATTTATAAGCTACTTCTGTTTTGGATTTCCTTACTGGCACATTTTTCCTCGTCCTTCTCTTCCAGGTTGTTGCCGATGAAGCGGTGCCTCTTCAGGGGTTTTGGTGCGCTCACCAGCCTGTTGCTTCCCCGTCGCAGTTCCTCATCTCCACCTGGTCAGACTCCACTCCTCATTTTCCCTGCCAGCAGTTCCGACCTGTTGGTTCATCCTCCTTCGCTGGGTTCTGAGCCGGTCTCTCTCTTCCTTCCACGTAAGTGGTATAATTGGGATTTCCACATCCTCCTCCATTCCTCCATTAACTCAGCCTCATCTCATCCTCTGCAGGTTTGTTGCTCCTCTGGCGAGTGACCTGGTTTTCTCCAAGTTGCATTTTTGAAAATTAATAAAGGGTCAAACGTTCTTTGTGTGTTATTCTTTGGTGTTGCACCTTGCACGTAGGCTGTATTGTCCAGTCATTATGACAGGAATAACAAAATCTAAGTGAGGTTGAAGCTACAGTATGTCTCCTGTACGCACACTACCTCTGGAACAACTTGTAGTTCGTTAAAGGTACTTCTTGAGTTCTTGTCCGTTTGCTTATAAGACTCTTAGTTTCAACATGTGCATTCTCCCCAGTTTCAGCTGTGAATAAAACCATGAATCTGGTCGGCTTTGATATCTTTCGCATCTTGGAATCTTCCTGCTGCTTCAACAATGGCCTCAACTCTGCCACTTTTCCTCCCCAGCTGCACCAGCAACATCAATGGTGCGGCAGACAAAAGCCCGTCCTCCCAAACATCAATGTGTGAGCATCTATTTTGCATTTGTGAACACAAAAATTCCTTGCAGCGGCATGATCCTGTGCTCAGTGTGGGACTTGTTGATGGGCCATGCTTCCCCCTGAACTGAAACCCTACCGAGGAAGGCCCGCTGTGTCTCCAAACCATTCCCGCCTCCTCAACTGTCCCCAGAGCCTACACATATGAGATTCGTGCCACTCATTCTAATTTCCTGGGCCTGTCCCAGCCTCCCTCCGCACAAACACATCCTCCATATGCAGCACTGCGCTCAGCCCCACAGCCGCAACCCTGTGACAACCCTCCACTCATCTCCCACATCATCAAAACTGCCATCCATGACTGGGCCAGCTCGTGCTTTCCCAGCATTGCCACCTCCTCCCTGTGTCACTCTCATCCGACCAGCCTCCAGCTCCCGCCCTCTCTCTCTGCCTCCTAGTGCCCCTCTCTGCCTCCCAGACCCGGGCACCATCCACTCCATCCCACCCGCATTGAGCCCCGTCGAGCTAGATGCCACAATGCCACAGCCAGAGCACAGTTTCATGGCTGTCTGCCACAAACAAATCACTCCCACCGGTAAACACTACACAGACGCAATGCCGTCTCAACCTTCTACACCCGTCAAAGCCCGTCCACCACCTTATTGGTCGAATTGAATGTCCTACTGCCACCCAGCTGATCTTAAACTACATTAGTCATGTACAATTGTCCATCCATCCATTCATCCATCTTCTTCCGCTTAATTCTTTTCGGGGTCGGGGGGGCTGGAGCCTATCCCAGCATTTTTGGGCGAGAGGCAGGGTGCACCCTGGACAGATCACCAGTCCCATTGCAGGGCCTACATAGAGAGACAGACAACCATTCACTCTCACAGTCATACCTAAGGACAATTTAGAATCCCCAGTTTGATGCCAGTTGACCTAATTTGCATGCTTTGGCAATGTGGGGAGGGAACCGGAGAAATCCCGGAGTAAACCCACACAGACACGGGGAGAACATGCAAACTCCACACAGATCACTGTTGTCAGGGGCCGGGATCGAACCCAGGATCCCCCAGCCAAGGGTGAGTTGCTGTGCTGCCGCAGTGCTAACCACTCCACCTGTATGAGTTAAAATTCATGTTTCAAAACTAAAGGGAGGTGATAGCCAGGTACAGGGGTGTAGCCATGGCCGTTTCTAGGTTTTTGGGGGGCCCTATGCAAGACTGTGTTTGATTGGGACATATTTTTGTAATGGGGAAGAATGCAAATCCTTTAAAATGGGCTATCATGTCCTAACAAAATCAATTAATTAAAAAGAAACACCTTAGGTCATTGTCTAGATGTACAGAAAAAATTAAACCCATTACATAGGGGAAAGAAATTAACCATATGTATGTTGCAAGGAGAAAAGGTGCCAGTTTATGAAAGAAAAATCACAATTCTATGATAAAAAAAAGTTGCAAGATTTTAGAAAAATATTGCAAATTTAGGAGAAAAAGTCACAAATTTACAAGAACAGTTGTTGCAAATTTACAAGAAAAGTAATAATTTTTAAAAAGAAAAAGGTGTTTAGAATTTACAAAAAAAGTAGAAAATTTATAAGATTTTAAAAAATCTCCCTACTTTCTGGGGATGTGTCAACCAATGAGGTGCAGCTTGTCTGTTTTGTATTGGTGACATCAGGGTCACAGGAGGATGATTGGAGCATGACTGATATACTGTATATGTGCTGCTTGGCTGTTTTTACCCCTGTGCACATGGAGGAAAAAACATGCCAGCATAAACCATTCCACTCTGGAAACTGATTTCAAATCTTTACACTTTCACACCTCAGAAGTCCCACCATTGTATGCACAGACAGCCGAAATGTAAAAGAAGTTTGCCATTTTGGGGTAAAAACGTTTTTGTGTGGATGGGGCTTGACTGGGGGTGGCGGGGCTGTTGCATTTGCATGTTCTGCTTATAGGCAGAAACGTGTCTTTAGTGTAGCACCAAATTTTGAGCCCTGCTGGGTACACCAGTGTAGTTTTTTTTTTTTTTAATCCATTAGGTTGGGGTGGATCGGAATGGTCTGGGATGGGGTTGGGATTGCACAAATGTACAAATAAACAGTAGCAGAAGTATGCGGGGGAAAAGGTTGCAAATTTTCAAGCAAATAGTTGCAAAGCTATGAGGGAAAAATAAAAATTTATGAGACAAAAATCAGCAAATTTAAAAGAGAAAGCTACAAATTTAAACTCTACTGTAACTAATAGTCGAGTTAGGATTAGTGAGAAAGTTAGGGGCTATCATATTAGCCCCCCAATTTGATAGCCCCAAATTAGAGTTAAGTTATTCCCATGCCGATGGCATAGGGCGGCGCCCATCTCTGTTTCATGACCCTAGGCCACACAGCTACTGTAAGTAGTGAAAGCTACAGTGGGGGGGTCAGTCCTCTGGTAGCTCCGTGTGTTAACTTTCCTTTCCCCATTCTATTATGCTGAGCACCAAGCTAGAAGATGGAAAGTTCCATTTTTACCTGGTCTTTGGTATGACTCGGCCGGGATTTGAACCCCGGCCTCCCGGTTGTGGGGCGGATGCTCTGACCAAATTAGGGGCTATCACTTTATAGCCCCCAAATTAGTGGCTATCACTTAAGAATTTGTCATAAAATTTAAAATATGAAAGCATATTTTAATTTTACATTCAAAGCTTTAGGCTCCCTCCACTATGGGCCTGGGTAGTTTGTTCTGCCATTACCTTCCCTTCTTCTTGCTTACAGTATATTCTTATAACTTATCTGTTTTTCCTTAATTTTTAGGTTAAAGTATGTTTTGTGGCTCCAGGCAGATGTCTTTGAGAAACATTTTATTTTCCAGTCTTTAAATTGGCCTGGGTAGCTATACTATTATCCCCAGTTTGACACCCATATTTGGAGCAAAAGGTAACCCAAAGGAGACAAAATATTCAAGTGGGTCTTTCATTTGTTGCAAAACAGCTCCATAGATTACATACTTATGAGCACAAATAAACAAATTTTGACATTTTTTCTTGTAAACTTGCAGTTTTTCTATTAAATATGTTAGTCTGAGGAAAAGAAGCTATCCACATGTATTCTTTCAAGTGGCAGGGGTTTGCACCCTCTTGAGTGCAGTTCTAGTTTTATGTACAATTGTAATTTCTTCCTCCAATATGATCTTCATTTTTGGTAAAAGTAATTTTTATCTTTTATTTATTTTTGCCTTTATCGGACAGATACAGGAATTGGGGGGAAGAATGCTCTGGCTGGGATTCAAACCAGAGATCACCACATAGGAGCAACCAGAACATGCAAGCCTGTCCAGTTGAACCACAGTGTGTGGATAATAACAATAATATTGAATCAGCAATTGTATAAAGTTAGCACCAATTATTATGCAGAAGGCAGTCTCTAAGAATGTATAAATTGCAACAATGCTTTTCTCAGTTTTCAAGCAAATAATTTGACTATGTTGCCTGTACAAATATTTCATTGAAGATAAATAGGATTTTTCATGATTTTTTTGAGGTTTGGAAGCTTAAAAATGCGTTGCCTTTGTTGTGAAGTATAACAGGAAGAATAACACGTGCAAACTGACAGATTTGTTTCCTTGTATGATGCAGTAACATGCATATTTACAAGGAGACATAAAGAGACTGCTCATCTGTCATTTTGCTGGATGAGACACACAAAGGGAAGCTCTGCACTGCAAGAAGAGGTGGTGGGTGTTCAGTACAGATGAGTCATGTTGGAGTCCCATTGATGAAGAGCTCCCTTCACCACTTCAACCCTCCTAACAATGCTCATCCTGACAGTGATCAGCATCCCTGACCTCCAGTCCAGCAGAGTTGACGGTCAACGAGCAAGTGATGGCATGGTGCTCTCCTGATGACGTGATGTATCTATTGAGCAAGGAGCATGGGGATGTGGAAGTCCATGAAGAATGTAAACGTTTTTGGTCACTGTGATGCATCTTTAGCTTGTGAAGGATAGGGTAAAGAAGATCTTGCACCCCCCCCCCCAAAAAAAAAAAGGTTAAATGTATCAGGAGCCTGCTTGTAAACAATAAAAAAAAATCCAAATCAATAGACTATATAATAGGACACAAATGAGGTAGTAACACCCTTTTAACAAATGGTGGCAGTATCCACTCATGTACATGGAGATTTATCTGTTATCTGTTGCGGCAGTTTGCAGTGAACTGCCAGTATTCAATAGTGAATGAACGATAAGATTAACATGCTTCTAACCTTCACACATCAGCCTTGTTTTCTCCTGTAATGGTCTTCACTGCCGTCTTACTTCAACAAGAACACTCTGAGGCAAGTGCAATATCCCCCGTCTCTGTTTTCTTTGACGATATATGTCACTGAAAGAGAGCAGTTTTGAACTTTTTCATATAATTATTGGGGCAGAATCAATAATGTGCTGTAGGAGTGACAGATGGATTCAAGGTGGGGGTGGGATTATATCAGGGATCAGCTAGTCCAGCAAAAGCTAGCGGTACTCAAATACTTTGCAAGCAGTTTCATGAAATGGTCAGTCAGAGAGCAGCTCAAACCGGCTCGGACGTCGCCCGGGTTAACAAGGTCAGGAGTTCCTGCCAGCGGAAGGTGAATTACAGAGTTGCGTGGAGGAATCTGGTCAGACCTAAATGAAACAGTCATTGTCGCCTCCGATAGACTGCTGTGATGATGATGATGATGAGCTCTGAGCCCCTCTCTTGTTTGCCATGGTGATGGACAGGTTGACAGACGAGGTCAGGCAGGAGTCTCCGTGGACCATGATGTTTGCAGATGACATTGTAATCTGTAGTGAGAGTAGGGAGCAGGTGGAAGAGAACCTGGAGAGGTGGAGGTATGCTCTGGAGAAAAGAGGAATGAAAATCAGTAGAAGCAAAACAGAATACATGAGTGAATGAGAGGGAGGCTGGTGTAATGGCGAAGATGCAAGGAGTAGAGGTAGTGAAGGTAGATAAGTTTAAATACCTGGGGCCAACCATCCAAAGCAATGGAAAATGCATAAGAAAGATGAAGAGGAGAGTGGTGGCAGGGTGGAGTGGGTGGTGATGAGGGTCAGAGGTGATTTGTGACAGAAGGATAGCAGCTAGGGTGAAAGGGAAGAATTACAAGACTGTAGTGAGACCTGCTATGATGTATGGTTTGGAGATGGTGGCGCTGACAAAAAGACAGGAGGCAGAGCTGGAAGGAGCAGAGTTGACGATGCTGAGATTCTCACTGGGAGTGATGAGGGACAGGAGTAGAAATGAGTACAGTGGTGTGAAAAAGTGTTTGCCCCCTTCCTGATTTCTCATTTTTTTGTATGTTTGTCACACTTAAATGTTTCAGATCATCAAACAAATTTAAATATTAGACAAAGATAACACAAGTAAACACAAAATGCAGTTTTTAAATGAAGGTGTTTATTAGTAAGGGTAAAAAAAAAAAAGTAAACCTACATGGCCGTGTGAAAAAGTGCCCCCCCCCATTAAAACATCAATTAACTGTGGTTTATACAGCTCCTGACCAGACAGAGTGATGATATAGAGTGAAGTACATGGCAGTAATGCACCTGTAAGCTGGTTGCCAACAGCCAATCAAATCTAAAAGAAGAAGAACTGTTGTTTATACTTAAATAGGACCTGCCTGACAAAGTGAAGTAGACCAAAAGGTCCTCAAAAGCTAGACATCATGTTGCAATCCAAAGAATTCAGGAACAAATAAGAAACAAAGTAATTGAGATCTATCAGTCTGGAAAATGTAATAAAGCCATTTCTAAAGCTTTGGGACTCCAGTGAACCACAATTCTTCGTCTTCTTCTTTTAGATTTGATTGGCACTTGGCAACCAGCTTACAGGTGCATTACCACGTACTTCACTCTGTATCATCACTCTATATATCTTGGCTGTGGCAGTGAACCACAATCTTCTTCTTCTTCTTTTAGATTTGATTGGTGGTTGGCAACCAGCTTATAGGTGCATTACCGCCACTGACTTGATTATCATCACTCTATATCTTTGTATAAGGAGTTCTGAACAGGTCCTTATGTGTGAAAAAATTATCGTCCTTGGACTGTGTCCGAAGTGCGGCCGTCTGGTGATTACCAGATTGCAAATCTCTCTATATGTAATTCTTCTTCTTTTAGATTTGATTGGTGGTTGGCAACCAGCTTACAGGTAGGTGCATTACCGCCACGTACTTCACTCTATGGTGAGAGTCATCACTCTATATATAATTCAAGAAATATCTGTGTGTCTGTCTGTGTGTCTGTGTGTCACGACCATAGAACTCACTAAAAGATCATAGTATCGCCTATGATGTTCCTATGATGTCTTTACATGATGTCTATATGATGTCATATAGACCACAGGACTCACTAAAAGATCATATCATAGGATTGCCTATGATGTGCCTATGATGTCTACATGATGTCTATATGATGTCATATAGACACCATAGTAGAGTGATTCAAGAAAATGTGTGTGTGTCTGTGTGTGGTCAAAGGCAGGCATCACTCACGCTCACTCACGATCATAGGACATCAACGATCAAAGGCAGGCATCACTCACGATCATAGGACTCGCTATGACATCATCAACAAGTTATCATCTACCTATAAATGCACAGAATCTCTGTCTGTGTGTCAGTGTGTCTATCTGTGTGTCTGTTCCACACATATCTCTTGAACTGTTTGTCAGACTGACCTAAGGTTTTATACGTGTTTTGCTGAGGTTACAAGGGTGTGCATCCCCAAGTATGGAGTCGCTCAGTCAAAATATGTAATTTTTATCAATAAAAGTTTAGCCACTGCTCTGTGTCTCTTCATGCTGTGGCTTCAAGAAGTGTGGGCGGGGTTTCGGATTGACTCCGTGCTGATTGAATAATAGGTGACACCCCGGCCATGCTGACTGGATAATACACAGCACCACAACCTGTCAGTCACCACAGTGTTCCCTGGACAAAACAACGAAAGTGAGAAACGACAAATTTGACGAGAAAAGCAATACTGAAGATTTAATGCTTAAAAAGTTAGACCATAAAGCTGCTGTTTTTGCGTAGGCCTAAAGGATAATTCGGCATATGTGAAGAACATGAAGTGCATCTTCAAGCACTGAAAATGAAATGTGGCTGGGTCTTTCAGCATGACAATGATCCCAAACACACCACCCGGGCAACGAAGGAGTGGCTTCGTAAGAAGCATTTCAAGGTCCTGGAGTGGCCTAGCCAGTCTCTAGATATTAACCGCATAGAAAATCTTTGGAGGGAATTGAAAGTCCGTGTTGCCCAGCGACAGCCCCAAAACATCACTGCTGTAGAGGAGATCTGCACATGAAGGAATGGGCCAAAGTACCAGCAACAGTGTGTGAAAACCTTGTGAAGACTTACAGAAAACCTTTGACCTCTGTCATTGCCAACAAAGGGTATATAACAAAGTATTGAGATGAACTTTTGGGATTGACCAAATACTTATTTTACAGAGGAATTTACCAATTGATTCATTAAAAATCCTTCAATGTGATTTTCTGGATTTTTTTTCTCATTTTGTCTCTCATAATTGAGGCATACCTATGATGAAAATTGGAGACCTCTCTCATCTTTTAAGTGGGAGAACTTGCACAATTGGTGGCTGACTAAATACTTTTTTGCCCCACTGTATTAGTTCCTTAGCTGAGTAAATACAAGGGTACTGAAATCAAAATATCCATCTTTAATTGACTCAGAGATTCTCAAATCTGTAATTAATGCAAATTAAATAAAATGGCCACATGTTCTCTAAAGTCCCATCAACAGAAAAATATTTAAACAAAAATTTGTTTATAGCTTTCCCCTCCTGTTTGCTTCCTCTCATCTTTCACCGCTTGTGTAAAAGGGGTGGGGTTGCAACCATTAACAGTGACATAAAGTTAAACCAGGAAATGACTTTGTTGCTACATTTAAGGGGAAAATTTCTCTGCAGTCATACTAATTATGTGGAAAAATAAGTTCAGGTCTTGAATGGTCTTGATTTAAGAGTCAGAGTCCATTTTGTCAGACACAAGACCCAGGAAAAGAAATAAATAAATTCAAGATTATTGTCATTCAATCCATAGAACCCAGCATGTACAGTAGAACAAAATTAAGTTTCTCCTATCTACAATGTCGATTACATCTAGAATCAGAGGGGACACTGTCATGACCAACTTTCCTTACCCCATTTTATATAATGCTGAGCACCAAGCTAGAAGGCAGGAAGTACAATTTTTAAACTGTTTTTGGTATGACCCAGCTGGGGCTTGAACCCACAATCTCCTTGCTGTGAGGCAATTGTGCTACCACTAGTCCATCACTCCAATGAGGAATGACTTTGATTTTGAGATGAGACAGATCTTCAAAATGTGGTCTCGAGCCCACTCTCAAGATCAAGACGCATCTTGAGTACTACAAGTTGGGAATCATCAATATTTTCCAGAACCGATTCAAGTCCAATTCAGAAGGTACTGATTTGATTCACTATCTAAAACAAGTGCCCCATTGTTTTACTGCTACTAGATCTCCTTTGACGCTGTGGATCATACTGTCCTTCTGTCACGCCTCAATCACCATGTTGACATCCATGGCACTGCACTTAAGTGGTTTGAATCCTATTTATCTAGTAGAGAATGGGTGTTGACGTCATGCCGCGCTGCATTCTGGCCTATTGTAGCCGTTGTCTTCTTCTTCTTTCATGGTCAGGCTTCTTTGTTTACTTGTAGCCTACGGCAACTGCTAACAGGGTAACAGCTTACATACGTGTAATAGAATGCAGCAAACAGAAAATTAAAATTCCTTATTCAGAGAAGCTGAATAAGGAAGCAAAGGAGCGCTACCTTCAAAAAATTAAAGAAATAAACGGGATTGATCCGTATGAGCACAAGAAATGTGTTGTATAGTTATTTATATGGTTTATGTTATATGCTCTACAGTATGTTCTTGTTTGTGTGGAATGGTGTGGTGGCTCCGCCTTCCGCGAAGCCACCACCCGTGACTATAAAAAGGCTGCAGGCAGGAGGAACGGCCTCTTGCCCATATCCTCTGCCTGGTGGCTGTGTGGATGTTGCACCTGTGCCTCTTTAATAAAAGTGTGCTCGGTTCGACATCTGGCCTCGTCCTTGGCTCCATATCAGACATAACATTTGGCAACGAGGATAAAAAGGATTAAGAAGGTATGGAAGTGTGTGGGTTTAGAGTTTGGCCGTTTCTGGAGCTCCCGGGCAGGCCACATGTCTCCTGGCCGAGACGGTGCACTGCACTTCCAGGCTTACATGGGGGCACTGAACCCGGGAAGGATGGACAAATTAAGGGTGCACATGTTGTTGGTGCACAACTTAGAAATGGAGGGACAGCAGGTTTTGAGCAAGCTCGGCGACTGACAGCTTTGACTACACGATCTAGCTGATGGCACGCCATTTTCACGCCCTAGACAACGTCACCATTCGGGGGAGCAAGTTTCAGCAGCACTGTCAACAGGTGGGCGGGCCTACTCAGCGGTTCGGAGCCAACTTGAAACTATGGGATAGTGAGTGTTGGTTCGGACCGTTGGAGATGGAGATGGGGCGTGACCAGCTGACGGAGCATATTAACAGCGCTGAAATGAAGATGGAGTTGCTCATCTTACTGCGTGACTTAATGCTAGCCACAGCCATTGAGTTAGTGCTTTAGTTGGAGACAGCGGACAGGCTGGCTTTGGAGCTGAGTGAGCGTTTGTCACAGTGACAGCTTAAGTGTCCCATTACCACATGAGTAGAGGACCCAAACAACGATAGGAGCATGAAAGAAGACGCAGGAGATGCCAATGCTGTGACATTGAGGTCTGCCCTGGGGGAAGCCCATGCGTATGGGCTGTGGGTCCGCGAAGTACTGTTCCAAGGCAAGAGACTGCTCGGCAAGAGTGCAGCGCTGCGGCAGGTGTGGCTGCTTAAACTACTGTGTGAGGGTGTGCCACATGTTCAAGAGAGGGAGCCTGCAGAAGAAATCAACCCCTCCCACCCTGACGGTTGACCACTTTGTGCCCCAAACACCAATGGGTACACGTTCTGCATGGTTGAGTTGGATGGTGTGGAGGTAGCATCGCAAACCGACACGGAGGCGGAGGGCACCCTGCTAAACTGGGCTACAGTGAGACAACTCTCTCCACACTGCAGAGTGCAGGATGACACAGTGTGGGATGAAGAGTTACCCAGCACCCTGGAAAGTGGGCAGGGCTTGTTTCGCTCAGGGTCACTGCAGGAGGGCCCCGGTGCCAGAGCCCAAGTCACCCTGGATGAGGGTACTGGGTGGCACGGTGGGGCAGCTGCAATGACAAGCGTCGCCGAGAGGATGGTCCCTGTCGTCCCTGGAGCTCGGCTGAAGTGGGCTGGCGAACTTGGGGTCACGTCGGCAAGGACTGCAATGGATTTAGAAAAGGTCAGGGCAAGACTGATTGACACTGAGAGAGCGAGTGCCAGGCAGAAACACTGCGAGCTGAGCAAAACCCCTCTGGGAATCACGGACTGGATTCGGGCTTGGGATGTGGTGAGATCACGGTGGGTAGGGGCCAAACGGCAGGTGTAGGAGCACCAGGGACAGCTGCGCGTCGTGGCCAGACGGACGGATGCTTGTCTCCAGCTGTTGGACGGCTTGTGGCGGCACCCGAACGAGCTGCGGCATGCCCGGGAGATGACTTGAGAAGTGGGCCTGGACAAGAGGAGCATCCGATGGTGAGGAAGAGAAGGCGCACCGGGGCCGGGGCAACCTACTGCGGCCCAGGAGGCAGGCTGCCTCCAGGGGTGGACTGATGACAGGACAGTTCAGGGGGCCCACGGGGTTGTTTTCTCCAGCCATGTGTATGTATATAGGTTAACTGTTATGCATGTATTTGAATTGTTTTGTTAATTGTGTATATAGTTTGGGATTATTTTGTGTTTTATCTTTTTAGTTTAGGAAACACGGCAGTATTTTAGTTTTATATGGACTGTTTTCTTTTGCACCGACGGCAGAATAATCCATTCTGCCGTGTGGGGGTGGGACGGCAGTCCACCTGTCCTCCCATAGTTTTTAGTTGCTTTGTGTGACTGTGATAGGCCCTTTTTAGTGACTTAAGTTTAGTTTTCTTAGTGTGTGATTCGGGTTCTAAATTGGGGAGGTGTGTTTTGGACTTTTATAAGGCGGAGGGAGAATGTTGTATAGTTATTTTTATTGTTTATGTTATATGTTCTTGTTTTATGTGGCACGGGGTGGTGGCTCCACCTTCCGGGAGGCCACCACTCATGACTATAAAAGGGCTGCAGGCAGGAGGAACGGCCTCTTGGCCATTTCCTCTGCCTGGGGGCTGTGTGGATGTTGTACCTGTGCCTCTTTAATAAATGTGTGTTCGGTTTGACACCTGCCCTTGTCCTTGGCTCCATATCAGACATACCAAAATGGACCATGGATCTCAACGAACTGCCTTGAGTCATGCTGTCAAATGTGTTTGCTTACCTGGTTTGTGGGGAGAGCGCATACACCCATGAGCAATTTAAGAACTATAAATCATTAGAGGCTCATGTTTAGCTCACCAGTGGATGGATCCAGCTGCCTCAAATATTCCGGGTGAATGACCAGAAAACCATTGTTTGCACAAAGGTAAGCAGTCATTGTTGCTACACAGTTTTCTGCACTAGCATGTATCTCTGCAACTACAGGCATTTCTAAGTCTCAGCAGTGAAATGTTGGATTTATGTTCAAATTTATCATATGATGCTTGATAAGTATATATACACATTATTATACAACTGGACATGAATGTGATAAGCCTGATGTTTGCGCTGGTGCACCGAAAAAATTACCAGTATAATTAACTGCTATAAAAACATAAAAGGGACAGAGACAGAGGGGTCAGAGGCAGGACCTGGGATAAGAGCCCTAAAGGTCATGACCTTATCAATAAAAAAATGTAAAAAGTCATTGCATGATTCAGTGGATGCTTCAATAATGACAGTCAGTGAGGCTTTAAGAACAGAGTCAATGGTCTTGAATAACACACGTGCATTATGATGGTTGGACACAATAATATTAGACAAATGTTCCTTTTTAGTTTCTTTAACAGTGCCCTAAAATTGCTGTTATAAAATCATTGCTGCATAAAATCAGCTGGGGACTTCAGTCCTCAATTGATTTTAAATCCATGCATAATGAAGGCAACAGCGTGCACTCTGGGAATTCCCAGCCAGCTTGTTGAAAGTTAGCAACAACTCCACGTGCATACAAGTAATCTTTACTGTATGTGTGTTTAAATCACAACTTACCTTTGTGAAAATGCCGTGAACACATGACCATGTATGCAGGAATATTGTTGAAGCTGATGTCTTTCCTTCTGACCATCGCAATCCATTCCATCCAATGTCTCTTTGTTAGCTTGGAAACCTGATTCTCTCCACTTTTCTTCCAAGTCGGGAAGTTAAAAAAAAGCATATGCAGTTATCAATCTTTTTCCACGCCAATCATGAGAGTAGTTATTGCATTTGATAATGCAGAAAATTTCCCCATTCTAACGTTGTGTATTCGGATGAATAATAATAACACACTGAAGCAACCCTCTCAAAAACTTCAGTTTAACAGCTTTCGTTGCTCACTACTAAACAAAGAGAGGCAGACCACCTTTTCTACAATTCCTTGCAGTTTTGTCATCGGGTGATGTCATGCGCCCATTCCCTATAGAACTTTTTCTGTAATGATTGGTGACATGTCCTCATCCAGTGCCTCTCTCCTGTGGGGTTTCACAGGGCTCTATCCTTGGCCCTATTCTTTTTTCATTGCACACGCTGCCACGCATGCTGCCACGCAGGCTGCCACGCAGGTCAATTATAGCCAGGCACAGCGTGCACAGCATACCCTAGAGCGCGGAACAAACTGACTTACAAAGTGTTTTATTGGACTGCATTACTAACATTAAGGTGCGGTTAAGCCAAAATTCCATCCATCCATCCATCCATCCATCCATCCATCCATCTTCCTCCACTTTTCCAGAGGTCCGGGTCACAGAGGCAGCAGTTCAAGCAGAGAAGCCTAGACTTCCCTCTCCCCAGCCACCTGCTCTAAGGGTGAGTCCAGCAATCCTACGGAGAAAGCTAATTTCAGCCGCCTTTGAGCCCAGAACAAACTGACTCACAAAGTGTTTTGTTGGACTGCATCACTGACATTAAGTTGTGGTTAAGCCAGAATTTTCTTCATTTAAATGAAGAAAAAAATAGAATGTATTGTGTTTGGGGATACTGTAACGGCTGGCTTTGGTACCTTGTCTTTAAGACTCAGTTCAGCTGTCAGAAATCTGGGGGTGATTGTTGACAGTCATATAAAATTTGACAAACAGACTGGCAATGTAGTCAAGATGAACTTTTATCAGGTACGTCTGTTATCCAAAGCCAAACCTTTCCTGAGCTGTCATGACCTTGAGATAGCCATCTGTTAGAAAAATTCTCCTTAACTTTCAGTCAAAAGTCAGGCAGGATCAGAGTTTCAGAAAATTTAATTACACTGGCCAGTGGAGAACAATACTAAAACAGTCTCAGAGCCTATTCGCGCATCATTCTGACTCAAACACACATCACTCAGTCCTTAAAGCCCTTTGTTATCTGCGATGTGGAGGAGAGAATGTCCATGATGATTGGTTCGGTATATCTGGTCAAAATTTGGTGTACAGATTATCTCTTTCTCAGGAACCGTGACACTCACTCAGCACTAGTCACACAGAAACAGTACAAGTGAACTAAAACAAAGTGATAACAAAGTACAGCTGCATCAACATCTTTAGCACTTTCACACAGACTCTGAGACAAAGCAAATCACAAATATTGAAACAAATACGAAACTTTTCTATCACCATCCATACTTTAATCACTTCCAGACTTGATTACTGCAATGCACTTTATGTTGGCATCTCTGTCTTCTCTCAGCCGCCTTCAGCTTGTGCAAAATGCAGTGGCCCGTCTTTTAACCAACACAACCAGATGAGAGCACATTACACCCATTCTCTTTTCCCTCCATTGGCTTCCAGTCCAGTTGATCGCATAGATGGTGATGCGCCTTGTCTTCTCCGTCATCAGCCACTCCTCTCGTCCGGACCCACCATCCGAAACCTCCTCCCGGGCACGCCACAGCTCATTGGCATGTCTCCATGAATTATCCGACAGTTGAAAATGGGCTGCGCCCCGTTTTGCCACGATGTGCAGCCGTCCCTGGTGATCCTCAGGCTGTCATTTGGCCCACCTCTGCCGTGGATGTCTCTCCCCACGAACCTGGTCTGTGACTCTCAGGGGAGCTTTGCTCGGCCTGCAGTGTTGCTGATTGGCACTCGGTCCAGTGCCTGTTGGTCTGGCCCCAACTACTTACTTGTAAAGCTTCTGCAGCGGTCACCCTTGAAGCTCCAGATCCTCCGGCCCACTGTGGCCGAGCTCTGGAGGAAATTGAGGCTTGCTCATCAGTGTCACTCGTCGACACAGGCGCCTCGCCATCATGCTCAGTACCCTCGTCCAGGGCGTCTTGAGCTCTGGCACTGAGACCCTCCTGTGTTGAGCCTGAGTGAGGCTGGTCCTGCTTGACCGCCGTGGTGCAAGACAAATCCTTCCCCCACACCGTGTCGCCCTCCACTACCGGAACCGGGCGGTTCCGCCAGCCACAACCAGTCCACTCCTTCTCAGTGTCATCTCTAATGGTGAACCCCAGTCCATAAAACAGGTCACAACCCATAATGTTGTCGCCTTGGGTTGTCACGTGGAATGTGCAGTTAGGCATTGCCGCTGACTTGTACCGAGCCGTCAGCTCCAGCGTTCCAGCTGTGCGCAGTCTGCCACCTCCATAACCATAGAGCATCGCTGGATGATCTCTTATTCTGTAGTAGAGGAAAAATTTCTCACCGTGGCCCAATTCAATAATGATCTCTCCGCCCCCGTTTCGATCAGCAGCGGCACCTCCTCGTCATCCAGCGTCACTATACAATATTTGAACCCATTGGTACCTGGGGACACCGCATGGACAATTATCGGGGCGGGTGCAGTTGTTATTCCCCGTGGACTCTCCGGCTTGGACACACAACACACCCTGGCAAAATGGTTCAAGCGTCCACACATGCCACAGCACTTCCCTCTAGCCGGGCATTCCCTAGCCTTGTATTGGTGCTTCACGGACCCACAGCCCACACGCACAGGCTTTCTCGGGGCAGACCTCAGGTTGATGGCGTAGGTTTCTGTGCTGTCGTTGGCCGCGCTATCTTCGCTGTCAGGGTCCGCTACTAATGCTGCGGCGGCAGGTCCCAGCTGTTGTTGTGATTGGCGCCACTTTAGCTCTGAAGCTAGCTTGTCTGCGGTCTCCACCTCAAGTGCTAGCTTGACAGCCTCGGATAACGTTAGGTCACTCAGCACCGAAAGCAGCCTAGCTCGCAAAGCATTGCTAGTTGTGTGTTCCGCCAGCTGGTCACGTACCATTCCCTCCTCCAATGTCGCGAAACAACACTTGCTAGCCAGCTGCCATAGGCTGGCGACAATCTGGCGGAGAAGCTCACCCACTCGCTGGTGTTGTTGTCGGAACCAAATCCTCTGGACAGTGATGTTGTCCAGGGTGTGGAAATGGCGCGCCAGCAACTCAACCACATCCTCATACGAGTCGGTAGCCTCAAGTGTACGCAGGATGTGCTGGCCTTCGAACCTCAAATTACGCACCAGAAGTAGGCAGGGGCATCAGTAAAGAGGGTGAACCCAGCTACCCGCTGATATTTATAGGGGCGGTGAAGTGGCGGAAACGGAAGTGGACGCTGCTACACCGCACCTCACAAACAAAAGCATAAATTGCTTTTCAACACAACTGTTTTTATGTTGTGTGCACTTCTAGTGCCGTTCAATTTTCCGTAAAGCACTTTAGTCACCTACAGGTTGTTTTAAAGGGCTATATAAATAAAGTACTTTACATTACACTATCGATTCAGTCAGGGATTGTGCCATTACAATGAGTATTTTCCTTACATATTAAAGAATTTCTCAGCGACCCAATGCTGTAAATTGTACCAGAAACACTCGAACTTTCTGAAATAAATATATGAACGTGAGAGTTCAGCCACATGAAATATCTTCTGTAAGCCTCTTGTAAGTTTCACACATGAAAAGGCATTGCATTAAAAGACTGCAACACAAAAGTTATTTCTGCAAAAGTGTGTGACCATACCAAGTTCAATTTAAAAAAAAAATGGAATTCATTTTATGGCTCCAGGATTTTCAGTGTCTCATGGTTCATATTTCTGAAGTTTGTTGCATTTGTTGAAGCAACTGTGTGTGTTGTACTGTGGACACCTTTGAATGATCTGCTGTCTACCAAGGATGGAACATTTTTGCAAAAACATGTTTTCATTTTAAAAAGGCCAATTTCCTGGTTAGACAATGGTTAAATGAAAATAAAATGAAATGAAAACAGGAAATGAATTTCATATGAACAATAAATGAAGCAGAACTTGCTGCACCTTTCATGTCAAGAAGTGATGATATGAGAACAGTGCATATTGTCATTCTTCTGCATAGGCTTAGGAAGGTAGCTTCATTGTGCATAACCACATGACTTGAAAGATAAAATGTGGCTGAAATTCTGTGTTGTGCAAACTGGACTTTGAGTCTGTATCTGTGGCTGCATTTCTATGTATGGACTTCCGGTGCACTGACTGCACAGCCAGTTACCTGAATCCTTTCAGAGCTGCTCACCTCCCAGGCTCAAGTGTTGCCATAGGAAATTGTATCCTGGCAACAGCACTAACCTGTGCAAAGACAAAGTAAGGTCATGCAGACAGCGAGATGTGTTTCAGTGTTCCTGCACGATCAATCCACTTTCATACCTCTGGTAGAAAGGACAATTATCTAAATTATGCCGTAATGTCCCCTCAGCATTTTTTTTTGAAAATATGCATAACATTTAATATGAGTTCACATTACATTTCCATGGCTCCTTTTAACAGTCTCTCTGTGCAGGCTTTCAAAAGTCCTCATGCTCAGGTGTCCTACATAATGCGTGTAATCTGGTTCCTTTTAGCAGTGCATCGATAATTTCACCAAATAGTGCTTGTATCAAAAAATTATTCATATTTCCAGGGGAAAAGCATGTTGATTCACTTCTGCGATTGAACCTTTTGTTCAGGACATCAACATATATTGTTGAGGTAATCATGTTGTTCTATCACAGAGTTATGTTAATATTCCCAAAACATCTTCTTGTGCAGTAAAAGACACAGTTAATGGAAACACCGTGGAAACAATGACAAGCTGACAATATTCATATAAAGGTGTCAGTTAAAGCAAACAAAAAACCCCAAAAAACCAACTAAGTAATACTGTGCCTGCATGTTGTAAGGAAACTGGTCATATGATATAGACAAAGCCATTTTAGACGTGGTCTGTTAAGGTCTGGTAGGAAGTGTATTCACTTTCAATATGAGTACGTGGTATGGATTCTCAGGAGACAAAGACAGAAACAGACTCTCCAGAATTATAAATGAAACCAGTAAAATCTTAGGGAACAAACAAAGACAACTTGCAAGTATATATAAACTCAAGAAAGACAAAGTCAGACAAATTGTCGGAGATCCTGCTCCTCTTCTCTGTACAGAATTTAACCCCTTTCAAACTACCTGTCATAAACGAGGCTGTTGTTTCCTGCCCCATTTCATGATCTGTGGCTTAGCCTCTGATTGTTGTTATCATTTTCAGCTGGCAGATTATTGGAGCCTCTGCCAGTCAACTGCCACTGCCCCTCCTCTCACCTCTCTGCCAGGCACCTATCAGCTGATTGCCATCACCTGGGTTTACACACACACACACACACACACACACACACACACACACTCTCTCTCTCACTCATCCACTCTCATACCAGCCGTTTGCCATCATTTCTTGTTTCCACACATACACATGCATGCATGTACACTTATGCTCATTCTCTCTTACTTACGCACACACATACACGTGCGCGCACACACATTCTCACTCATTCACTCACTCTCCAGCTGGTGCCATGCACCTGCTTCCACTTGCCACTCATTAGTCTATGGGGGTATTTCTGGCTGGCAGTGGAAACACTCAGTGCATCGGCATCAGTCTTCCTTGGATGTTCAGGCTTGCTCATGTGTGGTTCCTCCTCTGTTTGGACTTAGAAGTGTTGTTGTTTCCAGAGCCGTTCTGCTCCAACATCTATGTAAGTCTTCCCTTATTATTTTCCAACCCTTTCTCTCTGCTGCCCAGTTCTGCCCTGGGAGCACATGGGGCTTGCCTCCTGAGTTTGTAGCCGGCCATCTCCTTATTCTCTTCTCTCTACTCATATTGAACAGTTTCATGGACACTTTGTATGTTATTTTCCATATACTAATAAACACGTTTTACTTCACTTGCACTTTGGGCTCCCGTAAATTCACTTGCTTGCTGCGCAATTACGCAGCGGACATGACAGTATGCCAACGCCAATTGAGCCCAAGCAGTGAGGTAACGTGTCGTGTTTTTCACCATTCCCTGTGTGTTTTTCTCTCTTCGGAGTAACTCTCAGGATGGACTTACCGGGTAGCAGAAGCTATCCAATGCATCTGGGGTGGGAATGCTGCCAAGCCCTGATGGAGATAGACGGGTTAATCTCTGCGGCATGCATTTACTCCGCTCCAGACGATATTTTATGGTATGTGGGACCGGCAGATGCTGCAGCTCATGGCTGTCCTCAGCTGAAGTCGCATGCTGGGGGAAGGGAGAGATTAGCCCTGATTGCCACGCTGCAGCGAGAATATGGCAGAATGGAGAGGAAGCGCCTGGAGAAACCCGGACACATGCCAAAGAAGAGGCGTTCCTGGGCCTCAGCTGTTTTCCTCCACCAGCCGTCTGCACCCAGATTGCCTCCATCCCCTGACCCCGGTCTTGCTCCATCGCCGGGGAACAAGAAAAAACACAAACTGGCGGGGCTGGCAGAGATTGATCACCTTTCTGAGGAAAAGGGACCTGCAGCCATCTCATCCTCCATTATTTCCTCTGCCAAGGTGCAGAGGGCAGGCCTCTCCTCTAATTTGTCCCTGTTGGTTCCAGGTTTGGGAACTTCTCTACAGTCTACGGAGGAGTACAGGGCCATCACAGCCTCTGAGAGGGACATTACCTCACCAGCTGCAGCAGGAAACATCGCTACCCAGGAGAGCAGGCAAGTAACCTTCTCTTGTGCTTTTTTTTTAGATTTAGATTTAGTATACTTTATTGATCCCCAGAGGGGAAATTGAGGGCATCCACCACCTGGATGGATGAAGCAGCCATGATACGGCGCTATCCCTTAACCATTCACACACACATTCACACCTAGGGCCACTTTAGAGTCTCCAATTAACCTAACCTGCATGTTTTTGGCATGTGGGAGGAAACCGGAGAAATCCCGGAGTAAACCCACACAAACACGGGGAGAACATGCAAACTCCACACAGATCACTGTTGGTCGGGGGCTGGGATCAAACCCACGATCCCATGATCCCCCGGCCAAGGGTAAACTGTGCTGCCGCAGTGCTAAAGATGTTGAAAATTCTTGCCTGATCCCTGGTAGAGGGTCTCTGGGTGTGCAATCCCTAGAGATCTCTCCACCTGCTGCAGCTTTGAACTGCTCACCAGCCTTCTCCCTGCTCTCTCCTGTTTCATCCGAGTGCACGCCAGCGCTGGAGCCATACCATCAGGACCAGGTGGAGCCAAAGGTCCGGGAGGATCGTTCCCCCGTACCAATGGTGAGCCAGACCCCAGCTGCCATGCCGGAGGAATTACCAGGGTGGGTCACAACGGCTGGGACCGTGGGTGCAACCATGGCCCGGTCGGGGTCCACTGTGGGTGCAGCAGGGGTCCAGCCGGATTCCAACGTGGGTGCAACTATGGCCCAGTCGGGGTCCTCCGAGGGTGCAATGCAGGCCCAGCCAGGGCTCACCGGGGGAGCAATGAGGTCCCAGGTCAGGACCACCACTGGTGCAACTCTGTCCCAGGCCGGGACCACTGCGGGTGTAACCATGGTCCAGTCCGGTTCCACCATGGGTGGGACCAAGCTTCAGTCCCAGGCCGGGACCACCTCGGGTGCAGCCATGGCCCAGTCCGGGTCCACAGTGGGTGCGACCGAGCTCCTGTCCCAAGCCGGGACCACTGAGGGTGCAGTTGACCAGTTCGAGGACACCAGGGTCTCCTTTTTCCTCCCAAAGGCCTGCAGGGTGTTTCTTCTTGTCCTACTGGGCTCCGCCGTCATCCACCTGGTCCTGCCACCAGTTGCCGTTGGGGTTCCCCTTCCCTGGTCTGGCCACCCACCTTTAAGCGTCCCGGTGGGTAGGCCGCCTCCTCATTTGCCCCTCTGGCCCTGGTGGCTCAACTATGCAGGCCAGCCGCCCGAAGGACTGCGTCTTCCTATGGGGGGGAGGGTTACCTCCCAGCCTGTAACGTTGGCTTTGAGTCAATTTTTCAATTAACAGTTTTTCAATTTATTCCAAAAAACTTACAGGTAATAATCCAAAACATCCGACACGACTCTTCTTCAACAATCAACAATCGACAATCACCAATGAATTCATCATTATCATTAACCACACCTGTTATATACTGACTGAGATAATTAACATCAATTAGGACATACCATGTCCCAGGTAAGACAATAACATTTTTCCATTTTCCACAAATACCCACTAACATCTAAAAGACCATAATAACTCCACACCTATATACAGAATAAATATAAATAACATACAATAAATAACACCATAAATAATTCAATAAATAATTTAACCCCTATTTACAAATTTAAATCACCCCTCTAACTCACCATAACATGCTTCCTTCCTGCTGGTGTCCTTTAAAAGGCCTTCGACCCCTAACAGAGTCTTTTGCCCGGACACCCTCAGGAAGCATGTTGGCAAAGGTATGTGGATTAAATAATTACCAATTGTTTTTATCCAAATAATTAACCATAACAATTATCTCAAAGGCATTCAAATTAGACAAAGACAGATCCTAGAAATAATGTGTACTTTTACAAATAATCATAAAACATTTACAATATTACAAATATAACTTAATCACACATATAACTAGAAAAGCACTCGGAGAGCGCAGACCTCCGCCAAGCGCCACAGTTCCCCCCATACAGTGTTTGTGTGTACGTTGTCAGATTCCTTGAGCATGAAAACATCTGAGTAGCAATTGGATTCACAATGATAGGATTAGTGGTTCAGTAGTAAAAGCATTACCTCCTTGGCGGAGGTAATAAACTGAAGTGTTGGTGTTGTGTCCATGTCCTGCATCTGCAAACTCCCAGGCTGGGGGTGTTGCAATTGAATGAACGAATGAATTAATCTTTATTTCGAATAGATTAAGAGTACAGGTTAAAAGAAAGTGAATAATATAACAAAGGGGGTAATAAAATCCAACAAGGTCAAATTAGACAATAGCTCCTCTGATTATACAGTTCAACATAAGTTATCCAAAATATGTGATGGCTGAATCCACAGCTTATATTGGCCACCCATGTTCCATCCAAGAATTCAAAAGAAAAAACAAAAGAAGTCATGACACAACTGCGTACAACCCACAGGCCAGTGGGTTATGTGAGCGTTTTAGATCACTGAAAGCAGCACTGAGGGCTTCTCTGACGGATGCCAATTAGGTAGACGGGTTGGCGTGGGTTTTATTAAAAAATCAAACGTTTATTTCAAACTCAGGGTTCATATTAAATGCAGAACTAAAAGGAGTAGAAAATAAATAAATAAATAAATAAAAGTATATACAGATCAGCAGACAGTCGGCGGTCTTGTAACAACAATAACATACAATATTGGACTCAGTATAAAATGGAACGCCACCACTTCCAAATGCTGAAGTGTGAGTGACAAGTTGACAATTGCTGATATAAGATGATTGTTACATGGCAGCAACCTTCTCATCAAACTGTAAACATCGTTACGTATCAACTCGCCAAAAGATGGAATGTTCACAGACACAAACATCTTGCTTGCAGTCGACCTTCGTGGTACATGTAATCTTTATCTTTATTGGGGTTGCGCTCCGCGGCCAAAGATGATTTGGAAACTTGCCCGGCAGAGAGCTTCTTTTTGCGGAGCTACTATGGCTGACCGGGGAATTTCTGCCAAATAATCCAGCGGTAGACAGCTGGCTGTCTGAGCTTTTGCAGCGTTGCGCAAACACAGGCACACAGCACGCTGCCGAGCAGCTCGTTTTTGCGCAGCGCCTATGGCTGCCCGGGGAATTTCTGCCAAATAATCCGGCGGCGGACAGCTGGCTGTCTGAGCTTTTGCAGCGTTGCGCAAACACAGGCACACAGCACGCTGCCGAGCAGCTCGTTTTTGCGCAGCGCCTATGGCTGACCGGGGAATTTCTGCCAAATAATCCGGCGGCGGACAGCTGCCCGTCTCAGCTTTTGCAGCATCGCGCAAACACAGGCACGGTGTTTTCCGCGTGCTTTTGTGCCTAAAACGTTGAAGAAGGCGGAGTTTATGTTGGTCAGACGCGATGACCAGCGCCCTCCATTGCGCCTGCGCACATTTTGAAAATAGCCGTATGTCACAGTGTTAAAGAATGCTTTAAAAAATTCCTGTATCCAGACGGTGATCCGGATCATCCCCAAAATTTAATCAGTTCTTCCTTGTACCATTTCCAACAACGCCTGAAAGTTTCATGGAAATCCGTCCAAGACTTTTTGAGTTATCTTGCTAACCAACAGACAGACAGACAGACAGACAGACAGACAGACAAACAAACAGACAAACCCCGGCAAAAACATAACCTCCTCCTGGCCTTTTCGGCCTGGCGGAGGTAATAAACCATAACAGTGGTGACACTCCATCGTCACACAGCCCGTCTCACCTGGCTGGTGGCTGAAGAACTCTGGCTGGCTGCCCGATAAACTGTACTGCTGGGTTAGGTGGCCAATTTTCTCAGGCAAGTCACCCAACTCACGTTGCCTGGGGGTCTGGTTGGGGTTGGACTTTGGCATGCCACCTGGCCTGATTCATATTGCCATTTGTGGGCCCTGGGACAGTGGCCGAACCCCTGAACCTTGGGACTCTTGGGTTTTGGGGAGGATTTAATCTTAGTGTGGGGTTGGGTAGTCTTCTTCCTTGTGTTGTATTATTGTTTTTTCCCATTGGTTAATTCCCTCCTGACCTGTTTCCCCCACCTCCCACCCTGGTTTGTTGTGAGGGGTTCTGGGGGGGGGGGGTGTTCCTTTTTTTGTTTTGATGGTACGGTGGGTACGGTGGCCCTCCAGTAGGTTCACCACCTGCAGGAGGGATCATGGAAGTCCGGTGCTATGTGGATTAGGTAGCAGTCAAAGGCGGAGACCTTGGCGGACTGATCCCAAGCTTTCTAAACTGGCTTTTGGTACGTGGAATGTCACCTCTCTGGTGGGGAAGGAGCCTGAGCTGGTGTACGAGATTGAGCGATACCGGCTAGATATAGTGGGCCTCACCTCAACACACAGCTCCGGTTCCGGAACCAGTCTCCTGGAGAGGGGCTGGAGCTTGGCCTTTTCTGGAGTTGCCCCGGGCGAGAGGCGACGAGCAGGGGTAGGTATTCTTGTATCGCCCCACCTTGCTGCCTCTATATTGGAGTTTTCCCCGGTGGACGAAAGGGTTGCTTCCCTGCGCCTTCGGGTTGGGAAACGGGTCCTGACCATCATTTGTGCCTATGCACCAAATGATGTTTCAGAGTACCCACCCTTTTTGGAGTCTGTGACTGGGGTGCTGGAGGGTGCTCCTCCTGGAGACTCCATTGTCCTACTGGGGGACTTCAATGCGCACGTGGGCAACGACAGTGAAACCTGGAGGGGGGTGATTGGGAGGAACGGCCTGCCCGATCTGAACCCGAGTGGTGTTCAGTTATTGGACTTCTGTGCTAACCACAGTCTGTCCATAACGAACACCATGTTCAAGCATAAGGGTGTCCATATGTGCACCTGGCACCAGGACACCCTAGGCCGCAGGTCGATGATCGATTTTGTTATCGTATCATCAGACCTGCGACCGTATGTCTTGGACACCCGAGTAAAGAGAGGTGCAGAGCTGTCAACTGATCACCACCTGGTGGTGAGTTGGATCCGATGGCAGGGGAGGAAGCCATTCAGACCT
Organism: Pholidichthys leucotaenia; assembly: GCA_020510985.1. Taxonomy (NCBI): domain Eukaryota; kingdom Metazoa; phylum Chordata; class Actinopteri; order Cichliformes; family Pholidichthyidae; genus Pholidichthys; species Pholidichthys leucotaenia. The sequence continues at coordinate 88,009,235 of CM035839.1, read as the reverse complement.
GGTAGACCCAAACGTATAGTGAGGGTGTGCTGGGAGCGTCTGGCTGAGGCCCCTGTCCGGGAGGTCTTCAACTCCCACCTCCGGAAGAACTTCAACCACATTCCGAGGGAGTCTGGAGACATGGAGTCTGAATGGGCCATGTTCTCCACCTCTGTTGTTGAAGCGGCGGCCCAGAGCTGCGGCCGCAAGGTGGTCGGTGCATCTCGTGGTGGCAACCCCCGAACCAAGTGGTGGACACCAGTGGTGAGGGGGGCCATTAAGCTGAAGAAGGAGTCCTATCAAGCTTGGTTGGCTTGTGGGACTCCCGAAGCAGCTGAGGTGTACCGGCAGGCCAAGCGGAGTGCAGCTCGGGTGGTTGCTGAAGCAAAAACCCGGGTATGGGAGGAGTTCGGTGAGGCCATGGAACAAGACTTTCGGTCGGCTTCAAAGAGATTCTGGCAAACTGTTCGGCGGCTCAGGAGGGGAAAGCAGCTCCCCGTCCACACTGTGTATGGTGCGGATGGGACACTGTTGACTTCAACTGGGGATATCGTCGGGCGGTGGAAGGAATACTTCGAGGATCTCCTCAATCCCACTGATACGCCTTCCACAGAGGAAGCAGGGTTTGGGGACAAGGGGGATGACTCGCCTATCACAGGGGCTGAGGTCGCCAAGGTGGTTAAAAATCTCCTTGGTGGCCGGGCCCCGGGGGTGGACGAGATTCGCCCCGAGTACCTCAAGGCCCTGGATGTTGTTGGGCTGTCATGGTTGACACGCCTCTGCAACATTGCGTGGAGGTCGGGGGCAGTGCCTTTGGCATGGCAAACCGGGGTGGTGGTTCCTCTCTTCAAAAAAGGGGACCGGAGGGTGTGCTCCAACTTTAGAGGGATCACACTCCTCAGCCTCCCTGGGAAGGTCTATGCCAAGGTACTGGAGAGGAGAGTCCGGCCGTTGGTCGAACCTCGGATTCAGGAGGAGCAATGTGGTTTTCGTCCTGGCCGTGGCACATCGGACCAGCTCTTTACCCTCTCGAGAATTCTTGAGGGTTCGTGGGAGTTTGCCCAACCAGTTTACATGTGTTTTGTGGACTTGGAGAAGGCATTTGACCGCGTCCCTCGTGGATTTTTGTGGGGGGTGCTTCGGGAGTATGGGGTATCGGGCTTGTTGTTACGAGCTATTCGGTCTCTGTACGACCGTTGTGAGAGTTTAGTTCGTATTGCCAACACTCGGTCGGAGTCATTCCCAGTGAGAGTTGGACTCCGCCAGGGCTGCCCTTTGTCACCGGTCCTGTTCATAATTTTTATGGACAGGATTTCTAGGCGAAGCCAGGGAATGGAGGGTGTCATACTTGGTGACCACAGGATCTCATCTCTGTTGTTTGCAGATGATGTTGTCCTGTTGGCTTCATCCAGCAATGACCTACAGCTCTTGCTGGGACGGTTTGCCGCTGAGTGTGAAGCGGCTGGGATGAGAATCAGCACCTCCAAGTCCGAGTCCATGGTCCTCAGCCGGAAAAAGGTGGATTGTCCTCTCCGGGTTGGGGACAGGCTCCTGCCCCAAGTGGAGGAGTTTAAGTATCTTGGGGTCTTGTTCACGAGTGAGGGGAAAATGGAGCGAGAGATCGACAGACGGATTGGAGCAGCATCTGCAGTGATGCGGACGTTGTACCGGTCTGTTGTGGTGAAGAGGGAGCTTAGTTCTAAGGCAAAGCTGTCGATTTACCAGTCAATCTACGTTCCTACTCTCACCTATGGTCACGAGCTTTGGGTAATGACCGAAAGAACGAGATCGCGGATACAAGCGGCTGAAATGAGCTTTCTCCGTAGGATTGCTGGACTCACCCTCAGAGATAGGGTGAGGAGCTCAGTCATCCGGGAGAGGCTCAGAGTAGAACCGCTGCTCCTCCACATTGAAAGGAGTCAGTTGAGGTGGTATGGGCATCTGATTAGGATGCCTCCTGGACGTCTCCCACTTGAGGTGTTTCAGGCACGTCCCACTGGGAGGAGACCCCGGGGCAGACCCAGGACTCGGTGGAGAGACTATGTCTCCCAGCTAGTCTGGGAACGCCTTGGTATCCCCTCTGAAGAGCTGGAGCAGGTGGCTGGGGAGAGGGAAGTCTGGGCTTCTCTGCTTGAACTGCTGCCTCCGCGACCCGGACCTCCGGAAAAGCGGTAGAAGATGGATGGATGGATGGATGGATGGATGGTACGGTGGGTGTCTGCTCTCCACCCCTTGGGGGGGGGGGGGCTCTGTCATGAACAGGGCTGTTGTTTCCTGCCCCATTTCATGATCTGTGGCTTAGCCTCTGATTGCTGTTATCATTTTTAGCTGGCAGATTATTGGAGCCTCTGCCAGTCTACTGCCACGACCCTCCTCTCACCTCTCTCTGCCAGGCACCTATCAGCTGATTACCATCACCTGGGTTTCCACACACACATACATGCACTCACAGGCACACACACAGATTCTCACTCATCCACTCTCATACTGGCCATTTGCCATCATTTCTTGTTTCCAAACATACACATACATGCATGTACACTTATACTCATTCTCTCTTACTTACGCACACACACACATCCTCACTCATTCACTCACTCTCTGGCTGGTGCCGCGCACCTGCTTCCACTTGCCACTCATTAGTCTATGGGGGTATTTCTGGGTGGCAGTAGAAACAGTGTGTCGGCGTCAGTCGTCCTTGGATATTCAGGCTTGCTCATGTGTGGTTCCTCCTCTGTTTGGACTTAGAAGTGTTGTTGTTTCCAGAGCCATTCTGCTCCGACATTTATGTATGTCTTCCCTTATTATTTTCCAACCGTTTCTCTCCGCTGCCCAGTTCTGCCCTGGGAGCATGTGGGGGTTGCCTCCTGAGCAGGGATGGCAACAGGAAATTCTGATTTTAGCTGAAATCTAATTTGGTCGATTGACTTATGGGGGGGCCGGGGGGGGGGGGCACAGCCCCCCTGAAGCTGAGAGGTTTTCAGTAAAACAGAAGTAATTTAGACTGAAAAAAAATGATAAAAAAAATGAAATACTAGACTTAGATAAATCATTAAATTTAATGAAAAGTTAACTTACTTTTTCTTCAATGTTGTCTCACTGCCTTTAGTCCAACATAATTAACAGTTCTATAAGAGTTTATTACACTATTTACACTGGTCACCAAGTCACTTCTAATGTGAAACTTTCTTCCTTTTGGCAGCAAGCTGTGTCAGTCTCTGAACTTTGAACTTCATCTCCTTTTCTGGTTTCTTCAGAAATTGTCCGAGTGTTTCTGTTACCTCGTCGAACTTTGAGCCAATTTTCACCTTTACCGTCACTTTTCTCTCAAGCCAATTCCATCGGAACTTATTTTTGACACTTTTGTCTATTTCTAGCACTGATGACTTCTGATCCTTCGATAAAAATCTCATAATTCCGCTGAAAACGATATCGAAAGCTCAGAATTCCAATACAAACCAGGGATGTGATTTTGGGTTGGGGAAATTATCTGAAAATTTAGCAGGGGGTCTGGGGGACGCAGTCCCCCAGTGGGATCCGGGGCAGATCCCTGTTGGGGGGGGCAAGGGGGGCGAAGCCCCCCGAAGCTCCTGGGTTTTTATGATTTTTAAGTACCAGAACTGTGCTTAAATGACATAAAACAAACAGCTGAATGCCACTTATTACTGTATAATATTGACTCATGTTCCAAGAAGATAGCATTCCTAAAATATTCCAACAAGCATTATCCATCACATGCTTTAACACTTGATCAAATCAAAATCAGTTAATTTTATCTATTCCATAATAGAAATAAAATTCCTTCATACCATTACTTTTTATTAATTTCAGCATTCATTTCAGATCACCACTTTCAATCTCCACTGAGTCTTGAGCAGTTCATTTTGCACAATCACTGATGTAGCCAAGTCTTAGAAATATTCAAAAGTTATGAGTCAATATCCACTGTGCACTGTCAATTTCAAACTGTTTGGAATCTTAAAAGTAATCTAACTAAATTGTTTTGCTATTTTTTTCTCCTCAACATCAATGTCAGGGTGCTGCGGGAGTTTTTGGGGATGGTTAACTTTTATAACCGTTTCCTCCCCCGTGCAGCCCAGCTCATACAGCTGTTGTATGCCGCACTCAAGAAACGGAAACCGGCGGACAGAGTCGACTGGACTCCTGAGCGGGAGAGGCGTTCTCTGAGGTTAAAACAGCTCTGGCAAACGTCGCACTACTGGTGCACCCAGACCCGGCGGCTCGGATAGCGCTCACTACCAACGCCTCGGACAATGCCATAGGGGCCGTCGTGGAGCAACGCGTTGCCGGTTCTTGGCAGCCGCTCACCTTTTTTAGCAGGTCTTTGCAAGACAGTGAGCGTACATACAGCGTGTTCAACAGAGAGTTAATGGCTCTCCACCTGGCCATACGCCACTTCCAGTTCTGCCTGAAAGGGCGCACCTTCACTGCGTTCGCGGACCACAAGCCGCTAACGTACTTAACGTACTTTATCTTCTTGGAAGATTAAAAAAAGCGGAATTCTGCGAATTAGCGGAAAAATCACATCCCTGACGAACACGCTGCCATGAATTTTTGACAAAGCATACAACGAGCCATTTGATTGGTCCAATCGTTTGCAACTATCCAATTGCAGGGCTGTTTACAATACAGCAGTAGCTTGAGTACAAAACATCCGGGTTATCGCGGGAGACTTGACCCGGGGAAGCGCTGAGCGCTTATGTAATTGTGTTGATTTTCGCTAAAATCGGTAACAATAAGGTACCTTACCCCCCACTAAAATTTTCTCAATGGATTTAGACGATTCACAGAAATGATCAATTTGAAAATAAATCGGTGGAAATCCGCGGATCAGCGGAAAATTGCCATCCCTGCCTGAGTTTGTAGCCAGCCATCTCCTCATTCTCTTCTCTCTACTCATATTGGACAGTTTCATGGACACTTTGTATGTTATTTTCTGTCAGAAAAATTATGTGTATGCATATTATCATTTTTATATAATCCAATCAAGTATATATAACTGTATGTAACTGTCTGCTGAAAAATACTAAAACTGTCTGTGTATTAGAAGTTTTGTACATGATGCATGAAGATTGAAGTTGTTTTTTCTTATTTTAATTATGTTGAAATTCCAGTTCTCCTTTCATGGTAGATTTAGCTTAAGGCACATGATGACCTGGGCTGCACAGTATGACCTGCCCTAAGAAACTGTTACTCCTTAGAACACAAGGTGGACTCTGATAAAGTGAAACTGTTCCTTTTTCTTTGATGTCAGCATATTTCATCATGATTGTATAAGGGAGTATATGATAGATGTTTCTGTTTGATCATGCAAACTGCTGTGTATAAATTGTCTGAACTCTGATGATTGTCTTTAGTACTGATCTCCTGTAACCAGGATTTGTGCTCCTTGCATTGCAAGTAAACAAAAGCTCATGAGAAATAGAATTTTGTGTCTTGAATCTTTATTGAGGTAACGAACTAATATACGATCACTTTTATGAGTTTCTAGATTCCTGACATACGTGGTGCCGGTGACCCGGATGGACAACAGGCTAGAGGGTGCCAGAAGCGACGCCTTCTCTGGGTTGAAATCCGTGCGCACGGTCTGACCACTGGTCAGCTTTGGAAACCCGCTTTCTGGGAACTCCGGAGGAGGACCGGCGCCCTGGCTCTCCCTAGTTGACGTCCATCCTCGATAATAAAGAGAAAGCAATCATAAAGTAAGTGACGTCTTTTGTTATTAAGTGTAAGGATACAGTGAGTTTCCTGTATTACGGTCAGGGACCATAAAAGTCAGTATACACTCAATACGTTACAAGAATCTCCTAATCCATCCTGAGTGAGTAATGTAACAAAGAGCCACAAGAACCTTTTTTTTAAAAAAATCAATAAGTGAGTGTCGCTCATAAGTCTGAAAAGAGTGTAATGGTAGAAAAAAATGGTCGGGGACCATAAGTAAGTTGCCAGGTTTTGAATACATGTAATGGTAATATAGCGGCGACTATATTTTTCCTGACAACAAGGATAAAAGGTTTATTTAGGTTGTGATACCTGGTCTGGGACCAAAAAAGAATATCGGGTCGTCTGGGACGTAATGGTAGTGTGTTGAACCGAAATAACACACTTTTCCTGGTAAAATACTTTAATTCCTGTGGAATTAACAAAGGCTAAAAATGTGTAATTGCGCAAGAAAAACAGAAAACAAGAAAAAATCTAAACAAAAGAAAAAAAGAGGAAACGGCATGCCGAACAGTTAAAAATTATAATTACCATTTAAAGGAAAAAGAGCAAATAAAGGATCCTGAAAAATATTTAAATAAATGGGAAAAAGATTGTTCTTTCAAACCTACACTGAATGTGGATGAATGTGCGGTCCTAGTATCAACTGTAAAACTTATAACTAAAGGCAATAAGAAAGGGAAAAGTAAGCTAAGTTCTGAACTTAAATGTGCCAATCTCTGGGCAATGGTGGCTATAGATGCCAGAGCCAAATCAGATCAAGGGAGAAAAAATGATGAAAAAGAAAAAAACAAAAAACCAAGGTGTAAGAGTCAAAACAGCGAGGAGCCCTTAAGTCACGGGGAGGAGGAAGCACATCCTCCCCTGTCTCACTCAACTTCTGATCCTAAGGAGGGTCCTTATAATGCATTAATGAAAGAGGCCAGAGAAGTTGAACAAAAGTATCTCCCTCAAAACAGTGAACACACATCAGCTTTTCCAGTAATTGTCAAATCTGTAAAGGTGGAAGAGGGAAAGCCAAAACAAGACAGGCTGTATTTTAAACCTTGGACCCCTCAAGAAATAATTCAGGCGGCCAAGAGCATACCAAATCCTGAAGAGGATTTGACCAGGTGCATTCGGGAGCTTAAAGATTTGTTGTTAATACACTATTTAGGTCCCTCAGAAATGTTTAAAATACTGAGAACTGTGTGTGGTGAAAAAGTGAATGAATATATAAATGAACATTTTGATCCTGATTATGAAGACAAAATTGCTGGGGTAACATTTTTAAAGGACACGTTGATGCAGAAGAAAAAAGTTAAAAGTAGGACAGCTCCACTGCTCCTGAGCAGTGTAGAGGGTGAGGAGGAAGTGTTTGTTGCACGGATGGTGCAAGGTGGGGCTAGACCCAAGACAGGCAGGTCAATGCAAGTAAATGATGGAAATCAGGATGTTTGTTTTAATTGTGGCAAACCTGGTCACTGGGCCCGTGACTGCAGGTTTGGCCAAAGAGGTGGATTTGGAGGCAGGGGACCAAGTAGAGGTAGAAGAAGATTTCAGAATGATCAGAGAGGCAGGTTTCAGCAAGGCAGAGGAGGTAGAAATCAAAATGATTATGGAGGTGAGAATAGACAAGGACCCTCAGACAGAAGAGCATGACTAACCGACTGTGACAAACTCTCTTCTGAGGACAAACAGACAGTACTGGACCAACAGAAAAGACTATCTGAAGTGTTGACAAGGCCTAATGAGACTTTGGACTTGACTATGTACAGCAGTGCGTTGTTTGCCCCTACAATATGGTTACTAGTGAATGGAAAGGAGGTTGAATTTCTTTGTGACACAGGAGCCACACGCACTACTGTTCGCAAAATCCCCAAAGGTGCTAAATTTACTGGAAGAACTATTAAGGTTCAAAATGCAGGAGGTGGAACAACAACTGAGAGCCTTTATGGCCCAATTACATTAACAGACTCCTCCACAGGCAAAGTATGTATTTCAGAAGTGGTTGTGGCACTCTCCTGCCCAGTAAATTTACTCGGGAGAGATGTATTATTCAAACTTGACATTACATTAGGCCCAAATTTAAAAAATAAAAGAAGGATGACTACACTGATTTAAAGGACTCTGATTTTACAGATGTGATGTTTATATGATTTTGCACTGCGGGATACATTTATAATGGTGTAACAACATCATATTTCAGAAATGTGATAGCAATGAGGAATGTGCTTCTCCTGATTCAGCGGTGGCCAAGCTGGGTCAGGGTGAACTACATTGCACTCCATAATTTACCAAGGAATGTATGAAATAGGGGCATTCCTTGTAAAACATTAAATCAAATTCTAATTGGGCAAAACGTCCGCCTTTCCTTTGACTGAAAGGGTGTGACACAATATTTCAAATTCAACCTATCTGTGTTCAACTGGACAAACTGATCTTATTTATCAATGCTGAAGCATATCAAAAATGCACAGATAGTTATTTTCTTTTTCTTAAGTAGAATTTGTAAACTATTTCAAGAGATGTCACAAAAAGAAGCTATAATTATTGAAATCTTATTTTTGAAGGAACTGGGCTACCTGCAAATTTTATTTAAAATTAAAATTGTTAGCACACTTCCTTTCAGTAAAATCAAACAAATACCCTGTAACTTTGCTGCATGTGAGTCTCCATGTATCAAAACAGGGGGTATCAAAGAAATTAATTAACAAATAATTAGCAATCCTCAGAAAAATAGATAATGCATAAAAAAAAAAAAATTATCAATAAATGATTGATGATGAATTCAATTCAACTTTATGTACATAAGCGCTTCTCATTTCATTTTCTGTAGTACCCAGGATAAACATATGGCTACAGTTATAACTAAAATACATGCTGGGCAATACAGACCACTTTTTATTATTCATGGGATAATACAAATAAGAAGATCATGCCCTCTATTATGTTGTGAAGGGGGTTTTGCAGCAGGACAACCATTCCATATTGTTACCAGCTAGACTATTGTCGTACACTATAACCTTGTTGTCACAGCCACACCTTAAGCTTGTACCAAATTCCTTGTGGTTATTTACTGATGGCTCATTTAAAAAAAAAAGAAAAAAAAAAAAAAAGGGGGCAACAGAGGAGCGAGCGGTGGTTCTCTCTCCCATCAGCAAGGGGGGGGGGTGAACAGCAGCTCTCTCTCTCTACTTAGCAAGGGAAAAAGCGAGCGACAGGCTTGCTTAGTAAAAAATAGAAGTGTGCTTATGCTGTAACAATGTTGTCTGGGGTCCTGATTGTGTAAAAATTCCACAACCTGCATCACCTCCAACAGCTGAACTATTGGCTACTAACCTGAATGTAACTTATCTGTACAGACAGTAAATATGCTTATAACGCATGCCACCTGCATACTGTTACCTTGAATCTGCGGGGGTTTGTCACCTCCACAGGAAAACCAGTAAATATCAATAGCAATTATTGCAGCTACATAATGTTTTGATGCTACCACGTTATGTGGCAGTTATTCACTGCCCTGCCCACACTAATGGCACTGACTTGTTTAACTGCAGTAATCGCTCGGCTGATAACGCTGCTCACTGTACTGCTATTAATCTTTTAAGAACCATCTGTTTTATTAATGATGTTGATGTTTTAAAAGATTGTTAAAATAATATGGACCTTCCTCCTGTTTCATATGTAAATAATTAGATATACATTTGGCTTGCCTGACGAAAATTTGCTCTGCCACCCACATTATATAAATGAGCTGTCCTGGTGGCACATGGCCAATCATGTGCCAACAGGAGGGAAATCAATGAATGATGAGGATGTTGGAAAAACTGTCCTAATATTTTGAAAGAAGTAACAAAAACATGCCAAAAGTGCATCATTTGTTTATAAAATAATGCTCAAGGAGCAATGGAAAGCTACAATATTGCTTGGTGTTGATTAACACCTTCACAAAGTGGACAGAAATTTGTCCCACATGCCGCATTTGTGTGTAAAACTCTAGTAAATTATGTTTTTCTGTTTTTGGGGTTCCAGAACTGATTTATGCAGATAATAAAACTCATTTTACAGCACAAACAGTTCAAGACTTAATCTAAGCTGTAAGATCAAATTTCATAGTATCTACCACCCACAAAGTACAGGTTTTGTAAAAAGAAAAATGGTACAATCAAACAAATGCTGGAAAAAACTATACATGGAAAGGGTATTACTTGGCCAGAAGCCCTGAAATTAGTCAGACTAACCATTAACTCTATACTAGACCTAAAGACAGGATTATCACCTTTTGAATGTGTTTTTCACTGTCCTTATGTATTACCTGACCTCTCACCACTAACCACGCCTAACAAATACACAGATCTTGGTGAACATCTCAGGGAATGTTTTGATCCTGTCAGAAGCTCTCTCTCCTCCACAGAAAAAAGCGGATAACCCGTTGCAACTTGGAGGCTATGTAAAGAACCACCACCGACAACACTGGACACTCCCACTCCCACTGCAGTACGTATTGCTGAATGACCATCTTGGATTCACGTTAAAAGACTACGGGTGCCTGTAAGGGAACTAACTAACCTGTTTCCCTGAGTAAGTCCAGTTACAAAGGGGGCGTGTCCTTTTAAGGACAAGGCCGTCTCAACCCTGGTGAAGAAAGAGGCCCGGAGGGGTACTCTCTCAGGTGGAAGCATGGCACCAAAATTATTGATGACTCTGTGTTCAGCACTTCTCCTGACAGTGGGGTGGTAATCTCTTTCTGATTCAAGGACAAGGAACCCACGAAGCACGGACAATGAACAATACGTGGATTATATGCATAACTTGTGGTACCATGGTGGTTTCAGTGAGAGGACTGGGAATCAATACTTCTTGCTATGTGTGTTCATTGCTACCCCATTCACACAAGACTGCAATACCCATGATCCCTGCTCCACTGAGTGAAGAGGAAACACCCGGAGCGACAATAGCGATGAACTCTCTGTTTAATACAAGCAATAATGTTGGACATTGGTTGGTGGGTAAACTATCTGGAAAACAGAGAATTAGTGATTTTAAAGGTATTATGAGTACTCTTTTTCCAATGTATGGCAGTGCTCTAGCTATACACCACATAAATGCATTAGCATGGACAATGGAAAATCTGACTGTATTAATGGAGCAAGGATTCACAACTTTAAATGAAGAACAAAAATTAGCCATTTGAATGATATTTTACACTTACAGCATGGGTTAGATGAAGATAAAGGTTGGGGCTCCTGGGATTGGTTTCAAAGTAGAACTTGGTGGCAGATTCTTTTGAAATAGTTAACCCCATTGATTGTGATATTAATCTTATTCTGTGTGCTTTTCATGTGTGTCATTCCCTGTATAAGGTCCATAATAAATAGAGCTCTTGCTCAACACACTTACATGTTACAATCTGTTATGCTCCAACGGGAAGTTCCTGTACAATATACTGACTTGAGACAACAAAGTAATGGTGATTGTGATGACAGAACCACTGTTTAGATTTGGAAGTGATGCTCAATGAATGTCAATGTAGAAAATCGTGAGAAGATACATTGTACTGATGATTGCATGTGATTTAAATTGATAAAAATGATAAACAGGAGGGAATGTCAGAAAAATTATGTGTATGCATATTATCATTTTTATATAATCCAATCAAGTATATATAACTGTATGTAACTGTCTGCTGAAAAATACTAAAACTGTCTGTGTATTAGAAGTTTTGTACATGATGCATGAAGATTGAAGTTGTTTTTTCTTATTTTAATTATGTTGAAATTCCAGTTCTCCTTTCATGGTAGATTTAGCTTAAGGCACATGATGACCTGGGCTGCACAGTATGACCTGCCCTAAGAAACTGTTACTCCTTAGAACACAAGGTGGACTCTGATAAAGTGAAACTGTTCCTTTTTCTTTGATGTCAGCATATTTCATCATGATTGTATAAGGGAGTATATGATAGATGTTTCTGTTTGATCATGCAAACTGCTGTGTATAAATTGTCTGAACTCTGATGATTGTCTTTAGTACTGATCTCCTGTAACCAGGATTTGTGCTCCTTGCATTGCAAGTAAACAAAAGCTCATGAGAAATAGAATTTTGTGTCTTGAATCTTTATTGAGGTAACAAACTAATATACGATCACTTTTATGAGTTTCTAGATTCCTGACATTTTCCATTAGCTAATAAACACGTTTTACTTCACTTGCACTGTGGGCTTGTGTAAATTCACTTGCTCACTACGCAATTACGCAGCGGACATGACGCTACCCAGCAAATCAGGCAAACCCAGTAAGATCCGGGTTGCCTCTGCTATCTGAATACGGTTACCAGGGCTACTTGACCCAGGCTAACTGACTCTGCAAGTGACGTGGATCATTGCCCACCTCACCTCAGCTCAGCGGACATTTGAATGGGACAACATGGATAAATGCGCTATGAAGTAGGTATTACCATCATCACGTCACAGCACAGCGACAGAGTGGAAAGGAATCTGACTGCTGCTGTTGAGCTGAGACCAGCCCCTCTTGGAACAAAATTTTTTCAGCCTGGGACAGTGTTCCTGTTCAGCTTGCATGGATGTGCACAGTGCAATCCTCCGCTCCTGAAAAAACTTTTTTCTGTTTTGTGTTCTGGACACAGTACTCTGTTAAACATGTCAAAAAAGTCACTGCTTACAGTTCAGCTTTAGGGACCTCAATTGAGCCTGTGGCAGGCGCTCAGCTAGAGGTGCCAGCTGCAGTGGATCTGGGCGCCATCTCACCAAAGCCACGGCTCGCTCATCAGCAACGTCCCAGCCCGGGTCCCATACCAGGTGGATTGGCTCCAGCACTGCGTCTTGATCTGAGGCAGCTGCTCTTACCTTCCGCAGACAGCTGACGTGCCATCTCGAACCATTGGCCGTCTGGATGGCGGTGATTCTCATCTGCAATGACGGGACTGTTTGAAGGTCCAGGTGGTTGGATTGTTGGACCCGAACCCAATTAAGCAGTGCGCGCAGCGATCGGTTCGGCTGCACTCGACACTGTTGCTCTCTTGTCTTTGACGTTGGTTGCTGCTGTGGCAGCATGCCATCCGTGCCAGCGGCAGGACATGCCTTCAGTCGTTGTTGTTCTGCTGTGTCCTGCCACAAACTCTCCATCCTGATGTACTGGGTGGAGCAGGATGCTGTGATGGCTCCCTGAGGCTGATACTCAGCGAGGTTGTTGCTGGATGAGTCCAGCTTTTTCTCTTCCTCACCTGGTGCTGGTTAAGGTTGCGGTGATGTGTCGCTGTTGTTGGAGACGGGACGTGCGCCAGGCTGTCCTCGCTCAACGGGGTCCCCTTTTTCCACGAACTCCCCCTCCTGTGGCTCCAAGGCGGCTGCTTGAAGGTCATGCTGGGCGAGGATCGGGGGTGAGTCCGGTTTGTGTTCTCTCACTGTGCTGTGCTCTCCCTGTGTACTGAGTTTGCTCTCTGTGCTGTGTTTTTTGGCTGTACCCATGTCCACAAAATCACACTCCCCCTCCTGCGCTGAGGCTGCAGCTCGAGGATGCTTGTGCTCCGCGGGGACCAGCTCCAGGTCCCGTGTGGCTGTGGACTGGGGCTCTAGTGGCGGCTCTGGTTCTGCTGGGTTCTGTTTGGCATGCAGCGCGGTTTGTGAACACTCGTACTGCACGGGGATCGGTTCCGGCTCCTGTGTGGCTGTGGACTGGAATTCTAGTGGCAACTCTGGTACCTGCATGGTTGCGGTCTGGAGCTCCTGCTGCTGCTCCGGTTCCGCTGGACTCTGTTCAGCATGCAGTGCGAGGCAGGGAGTGGCTGCGTCCACATCTGTGTGCAGCGGACTTGAGTTGTCGTCCAGGCTGGGTTTGCCGCTGGGTTGTTGTTCTGTGGTGCCCTGTTGTCCAACGGTGTCTATCTTAGTGTCCTCCACAGAAGGTGCAGGGTTAGCGGGCTCAGCAACTGCGGCCCCCATCTGCACCAATGGAGCTGACTGTGGAGAGTGTGGACCGGGGCCCGCTAACTGCAATGCCAATTGAGCAGCCTCGTCTCACTCTAGCTGGAACGCTATCTTCAGTGCTTCAGCTAGTGTCACGCGCATCGTGGACAATTTCCACTGCAGCTTCCCATTTGTAGTGCTCCTCGCCAACTTGTCTCGCACAAACTCCTACTTCAAGTTTCCAAACTCACATACACTAGCCAAACAGTGGAGGCCAGTGACAAACTGCTGGACTGACTCACCTGCTCGCTGTTGGCACTGGAAGAACTTGCCTTGTTTAACTGACAAACTCTTCGGCCAGGGTACCTGACAAACGCCTCTCTTCTTTGGGGAAAGCGTTGAGTTTTCCCTCAAAAGGCCAATTTTTCTCCTCATCGCCATTGTTATGTCTGGAAATCAAGGCAGCGGAGGCATGAGTTGAACTGAACTTGAACTTTATAACGGAGTGCAGAAATAGGTACACGTGAACAGTGCGGCTATACGTATGCTAACTCTAAACCAATACAGGTTATTACTTTGACAAGGGTGGAGCGCCAAAGACCTTGGCTCCCGCCAATGGCCCTCCTTTATAGGCACGATGTGCCGACGTCACCCGTGCACTTGAAGTCACACTCGTGCTGCCTGTCTGTTAGCATTTCATACCTAATAACACACACATGGCGCCATCAAATAAGTTTAGTGTAAGGGCTCTCTCTCTCTTTCTCTCTCTCTCTCAACCCCCCCCCCCCCCACACACACACACACACACACACCGTCATCAATTAAGTTTAGTGTAAGGGCTCTCTCTCACACATACAACGGGGAAAATAAATATCGAACACGTCAACATTTTTCTCATTAAACATATTTCTGATGGAGCCACTGACCTGAGATTTTCGCCAGATATTAGTAACAACCAAAGTAATCTATACATACAAAGAAATCAAGGCAACTGTGTTCACAAAACAAGTTATATTTAATAATATGGAGTGACACAGGGAATAAGTATTGAACACACTTGGCGAAATTCATTTAATATTTAATAGAAAAGCCTTTGCTGTAACTACAGCTTCCAGACACCTCCTGTATGGAGAAACTAGGTGCAGGCATTGCTCAGGAGTGATTTTAGTCCATTCTTCCACACACACTTCAAATCTTGAAGGTTCCGTATGTGTCTCTTCTATGAACTCTGATCTTCAGTTCATTCTGCAGATTTTCAATTGGATTCAGGTCAGGTGACTGACTAGACCATTCTAGCAGCTTTATTTTCCTTCTCTGGAGCCAGTTGAGTTTCCTTGGCTGTGTGCTTGGGATCATTGTCTTGCTAAAATGTCCACCCTCGTTTCATCTTCAGCATCTTGGCAGATGGCAACAGGTTCTTATCAAGGAAGTCTCTGTACATTTGTCCATTCATCTTTCCTTCAATTATATGAGGTCTGCCTGTACCATGTGCTGAAAAACACCCCCACACCATGATGCTCCCACCTTCAAACTTCACTGTTGGTATGATGTTTTGGGCTGATGTACAGTGTTATTTCTCCTCCAAACATGCTGTGTGTTGTGGCATCCAAAAAGTTCAATTTTGGTCTCATCTGACCAGACTATATTCTCTGAGTATTTTACTGGCTTGCCCAAATGTTGTGCAGCAAACTTTAAATGAGCTTCAACATGCTTCTTCTTCAGCAATAGAGTCTTACGAGGTGAGCGGCCATAGAGCCCGCATTACACGAGTCGGCTGCCTTTTTGCAACAGCGGCTCAATTCTGAGTTTTTTCTTCCCCTATCTTTCCACTCTTACGATAGTGTTTACCGGGAGTGCTTCCTCCTTTTGTTCACCGAGACGTGGCTAACTGAACTAGTAGATGCTAACATTGAGCTGGAGGGTTTCCACGCGATACGGGCAGACCGAACACCAGACAGTGGCAATGCAAGGGGTGGTGGAGTGTTGATCTATGTTAATAACAACTGGTGCAGACCGGGACACATCACTGTTAAACAACAACACTGCAGCAAAGACATCGAGTTGCTAGCTGTTAGCATGCAGCCTACCTATCTCCCAAGGGAATACTCACACGTGATCTGCATTGTTATTTATGCAAATCCGACGGCGAACGCTGGGACAGCGCGTGACATCATCCACTCAGTAACTGGTAGGCTGCAGACAGAACACTCAGATGTCTTCTCCTCATCTCTGGCGATTTCAACCATGTTTCACTGTCTCCCATTCTACCCACGTTTACCCAGTATGTCACATGCCACACTAGAGACAATAAAACACTGGACTTATTCTATGCAAATACTAAGGAGGCGTACACCTCATCACAACTCCCCCCACTCGGGAGATCGGATCACAACTTGGTTCATCTCCGGCCGGTGTACAAACCCCTAGTGCACAGACAACCTCCGGCCATGCGCACAGTGAAGTTATGGTCTGAGGAGGCAATGGACACTCTAAAGGGCTGTTTTGAAACCACCGCCTGGGAGCAGCTCTGCGATCCACATGGTGAGGACATTGATGGCCTCACTCACACCATCACAGACTACATCAGCTTCTGTGTGGACAACACCGTTCCCACTAAGACCATACGGTGTTGCTCAAACAACAAACCCTGGATCAACCCTGAGATAAAAACACTTCTGAGAGAGAAGAAGAGGATCTTCAGGTGGGGGAACAGGGAGATGCTGAAGTCCGTACAGAGGGAGCTGAGGAGAAAGATCAGAGAAGGCAAGGACACCTTCAGGAAGAAGATGGAGGACAAGCTGCAACAGACCAACATCAGCGGGGTCTGGAGAAACCTTAAAACCATCTCTGGGCTCCAGAATACCTCCCCCCAGGCCACGGGGGGCAGGGAGTGGACGAACAATCTGAATCTGTTTTTCAATAGGTTTGACCAACCGCCCTCCCCCCCGACTGCACAACAACCACTACTGCCACTGAAGACATCAAGTTCTGCTGCCCACTCCCCACTCCACCATCACCCCCCCACTCCCAACACACAGCCCCCCAACCTGACCCTCACTAAGACCCAGGTGAGGACGGAGCTGAGGAAGATCAAGGCGAGGAAGGCGTTGGGACCGGACGGCATCAGTGCAAAGCTCCTCAAGTCCTGTGCAGACCAATTGTGTGGGATTGTGGAGTACATCTTCAACCTGAGCCTGAAGCTGGGGAGGGTACCACAGTTGTGGAAAACATCTTGTGTGGTACCTGTACCAAAGACTTTCCACCCCAAAGATCTGAACAGCTACAGACCAGTGGCCCTGACATCCCACATGATGAAGACCCTGGAGAGACTGCTCCTTGCTCACCTCCGCCCCCTGGTGGGACCAGCGATGGATCCACTCCAGTTCGCCTACCAGCATGGTATTGGGGTGGAGGATGCGGTCATCTTCCTCCTTCACCGTTCTCTGTTCCACCTGGAGAAGCCTGGGAATGCAGTGAGGATCATGTTCTTTGACTTCTCCAGTGCTTTCAACACCATCCAACCGATGATCCTGAAGGACAAGCTGCTGTGCGCAGGGGTGGACCAGGACCTGTCATCATGGATCCTGGACTACCTCACAAACCGGCCACAGTTTGTGAGAACCCGGGACTGTGTGTCCGACACGATCATCGGTAGCACGGGGGCCCCCCAGGGAACGGTTTTGGCTCCCTTCCTGTTCACCCTTTATACTGCAGACTTTTCACACAACACAACACACTGCCATCTACAGAAGTTCTCTGATGACTCTGTGATTGTTGGCCTCATCTCCAACGGAGATGAAGCTGAGTACAGAGGGCTTATCCAGGATTTTGTGGACTGGTGCCATCGGAACTGCCTCCAGATCAACGCGAGGAAAACTAAGGAGCTGGTGGTGGACTGCCGCAGGCAAGGACAACCCCTCACAGCACCAGTAAACATCCAGGGAACAGACATTGAGATGGTGACATCCTACAAGTACCTGGGTGTTCATCTGAACAATAAACTAGACTGGCCACACAATACCGATGCACTCTACAAGAAGGGACAGCGCAGGCTGTTCCTACTGAGGAGACTCAGGTCTTTTGGTGTACAAGGGGTGCTGCTGAAGACATTCTACGACACGGTGGTGGCATCAGCCATCACTTTTGGAGTGGTCTGCTGGGGCAGTGGCATTACAGCAGCCGATAGGAAGAGACTGAACAAACTGATCAAGAAAGCTAGCTCTGTCCTGGGGCAGTGCCTTGACCCAGTGGAGGAGATGGGAGAGAGAAGGATGGTGGCTAAACTGTCATATCTGCTGGAGTCCAAGTTCCACCCTATGCAGGACACACTGAATGCACTAAGGAGCTCATTTAGCAGCAGACTACATCATCCTAGGTGCACAACCGAGAGGTTTCGCAGGTCCTTCCTACCAACGGCTGTCATACTGTATAACCTAAGCAGGGCTGCTCGCAGAGATAGCAAAAAGACGTGACAACCTAATAGTATTGAATGCAAAAGACGCAATAGACTTACACAATGGTCCCCTCCGGTATACAACTAAGAAAATACCGGTAGCTACGGAGGGTGAGAATATGTATGGGTACATAATCATACCATGTAGGATAACTAAGTAGACGGTTATGCTGTTTCATTCCATCTAGCTACAATGCTCCGCACTGTGTGTGTTTATATATTTATATATTTATTCCATCTAGCGACAATGCTCCACACTGTGTGTTTATATATTTACATATTTATTTCATCTAGCTACAGTGCTCCACACTGTGTGTGTTTATATATTTACATATTTATTCCATCTAGCTACAATGCTCCACACTGTGTTTATATATTTACATATTTATTCCATCTAGCTACAATGCTCCGCACTGTGTGTGTGTTTATATATTTACATATTTATCCATCTAGCTACAATGCTCCACACTGTGTGTTTATATATTTACATATTTATTCCATCTAGCTACAATGCTCCGCACTGTGTGTGTTTATATATTCATATATTTATTCCATCTAGCTACAACGCTCCACACTGTGTGTGTGTTTATATATTCACATATTTATATATTATATTTATATATTCACTCCACCGGAGTGGTGGCTCAGTATCGGAGTGGTGGCTCAGTTAGTAGAGCATCCGCCCCACACCCAGGAGGCAGGGGTTCAAATCCCGGCCGGGTCATGCCGAAGACCATATAAAAGTGGAACTTCCTGCCGTCCAGCTTGGTGCTCAGCAATAAATGGAATGGAGGAGGGAACTCTGTGGTGGCGCCTTGCATGGCAGCAGCCCTCTGATTCTGCACTTGGGGTGTGTGTGATTACACTGTAGATAGGTAAAGCACAATCTCGTTCTGCTGTACATGGTTGAATGACAATAAGGGTGATTTAATTTAATTTTAATTATTCCATCTAGCTACAATGCTCCGCACTGTGTGTGTTTATATATTCATATATTTATATAAGCACTGTGTGTGTTTATATAGTCATATATTTATTCCATCTAGCTACAATGCTCCGCACTATGTGTTTATATATCTATGTATTTATTCCATCTAGCTGCAATGCTCTGCACCGTGTGTCTATATATTTATATGTACATATGTATACTCGCTGCTCTTGTTTTTTCTTGCCTTCTGATTGTTGCTCTGAGTGTTGCTATCCCTGTGCTGTTGCAATCCTGGAATTTCCCCATTGTGGGACTAATAAAGGCTTATCTTATCTTATCTTATCTTACTTATTGTTTTCTTTTAAACAGCAGTACCTGCTAACTCCAGGCCTTTCTGGAGCTCACCACGAGCGGTCTTTGGCTCTTGGATAACTCTTCTGATAATTCTTTTGACTCTCTGTCAGAAATCTTGTGAGGAGCTCCTGGTTGTGGCCAGTTTATGGTAAAATGATATTCTTTCCACTTCTGAATCATGGCTCCAACAGTGCTCACTGGAACATCCAGTAGTTTAGAAATACACCTGTAACCAAAGCCATCATTATGTTTTGCAACAATAAGTTTACAAAGGTCTTGAGAGAGCTTTGTTTCTACCCATCATGAGTTCTTTGTGGTGTGACAATCTCATATTCACAGACCTTCTTAAAAGCTATTAGTCTGGACTTAAGCAGCTGAAATTAACTTGCACTGATGGGGATGGGATGGCTTCCTAAATTCTGATGGATTTCAGCTAGTTTCTTGGCTTTCTATGCCTTTTTGTACCTGTTTTTCTCCATGTGTTTAATACTTATTTCCTGGTTCATTCCACTTTATTAAATATAAGTTGTTTTGTGAACACAGTTGCCTTGATTTCCTTGTATGTATGGATTACTTGGGTTGTTACTGATATCTGGTGAACATCTCAGGTCAATAGCTCCATCAGAGATTGAGATTGAGATTCAACTTTATTGTCATTACACATGTATGAATACAAGGTAACAAAACGTGACTTGGCATTTGGGCACGCTCTGCAGAGCGCATCCAAGGCCGGGGCAGCCGCTAGGCGCCAGTCATCAAAATATGTTTACTGAGAAAAATGTTGACATGTTCAATACTTTTTTCCCTGCTGTAGATGAGTAGACAGTGACAGCATCACCAGTGTTAAGGCTGACTCATTTGTTCGTGAGAACATGAAATTTGATACAGCAGAAAAATGCACTGTTATTTGCAGGAGATCAGACCCTGGTTTGCTGGTAGTTTGAAAAATCCATCCAGTAGGTGTAAATTACACTGGTGTAGTTTATGCTAATGGAAACCCATCATTTCAGCTCCCCAATTATAGTTTGAAAGCAGCATTTGTAAACTGCTCTCAGGTAGGAGCCCCAGAGCTGCTGTAACAAGAAGCATCTTCAGGAAACCTTTCATACTAAAACCATTTCATACCAATTATATCATTATTCATTCTAGACCACGCCTGTCATTGTTTGTCTGTATTGTGAGTGTAACTTGCTATTTGCTGTGGTCTATAATGTGTGTGAAGCTGACAAATTTCTACATTTGTGGAAAATAAAGGCAAATGAAATGAAGATTCTCAACCACCTCACCTTTAACTCTTACAGTGGTGTGAAAAAGTGTTTGCCCCCTTCCTGATTTCTCATTTTTTTGTATGTTTGTTACACTTAAATGTTTCAGATCATCAAACAAATTTATATATTAGACAAAGATAACACAAGTAAACACAAAATGCAGTTATTAAATGAAGGTGTTTCTTATTAAGGGAAACCTACATGGCCCTGTGTGAAAAAGTGATTGCCCCTAAACCTAATAACATGTTGGCTAGCAGCAACACCCCCAGACCAGTTGGTTAACAGCCCCAGACCATCACACTACCACCACCATATTTTACTGTTGGTATGATGTTCCTTTTCTGAAATGCTGTGTTACTTTTATGGTGGATGTAATGGGACACGTACCTTCCAAAAAGTTCAAGTTTTGTCTTGTCAGTCCACAGAGTATTTTCCCAAAAGTCTTGGGGATCATCAAGATGTTTTCTGGCAAAACTGAGATGAGCCTTTGCGTTCTTTTTGCTCTGCAGTGGTTTTCGTCTTGCAACTCTGACATGCAGGCCATTTTTTCTGTCTCTTTCTTATGGTGGAGTCATGAACACTAACCTTAACTGAGGCAAGTGAGGCCTGCAGTTTTTTGAATGTTGTTGTGGGGTCTTTTTTGACCTCTTGGATGAGTCGTCGCTGCGCTCTTGGGGTAATTTTGGTCAGCCAGCCACTGCTGGGGAGGTTCACTACTGTTCCATGTTTTCACCATTTGTGGATAATGGCTCTCACTGTGGTTCGCTGGAGTCCCAAAGCTTTAGAAATGGCTTTATAACCTTTTCCAGAATGATAGATCCCAATTACTTTGCTTTTCATTTGTTCCTGAATTTCTTTGGATCGCAGCATGATGAGGATCTTTTGGTCTACTTCACTTTGTCAGGCAGGTCCTATTTAAGTGATTTCTTGATTGAGAACAGGTGTGGCAGTAATCAGGCCTGGGTGTGGCTCAAGAAATTGAACTCAGTTTTCCAAAGATGTGATAAACCACAGATAATTTATGTTTTAATGGGGGGGGGGGTGTCACTTTTTCACACAGGGCCATGAAGGTTTGGATTTTTTTTTTACCCTTAATAATAAACACCTTCATTTAAAAACTGCATTTTGTGTTTCCTTGTGTTATCTTTGTCTAATATTTACATTTATTTGATGATCTGAAACATTTGATTGTGACAAACATACAAAAAAATGAGAAATCAGGAAGGGGGCAAACACTTTTTCACACCACTGTATGTACGTCGAAGCCAGTATTTCCATCACATCCACACAAACCCTGGTGAAACTTTGATTGTCTTTTCATTCAGCTGTGAGTTGAATTATCCCATTTTGCATATACTGTTGGTGACCTACGTATATAAGTTTTTAGTGCATTGGCAAATTCACTGCCAAATATTTCAAGCTCAGCAACACAATGATGCCTGGCAGTACATTTACTTGGTCTGAAAGAAAGAAAGATTTGCTTTCATTTCCAAGCACACAGAAATCTTGATCTCCTTTAAGGGTATTTGGCTTATTTACTTCTCAAGGTCTCCTGGTGCTGAAACTGCTAATAGCCCTCATGAGCTGTCTGGATGTTGCCACTGTTGCTATAGTGACCATCAGGATTGATGAAGAGGTCCAGATTTCTTGTGTTCTGTACATACAAGGTCTTTTGGCTGGGGCACACTGGCACACATCACCTACCCATTTCATAGGCAGCAGTAATTAAATTCCCATTGCAGATGTGTGCCTCCCAAACACCTCGTTAGTGTTGTAAAAACAGTGGGTATATGTCCTCTGCTTTTCAGCACAGAATTTATCAAAGTACAACAGTGAAACAGTTAGGAAGGGCTGCAGTTAAGCTCAGCTAGCACCTCCTTTATTCAATCTAAATAACTAAAAATTACATAGATGCTATAACGTAAAGGTGTACCGCTCAAGATTTTTCAGATTAACTATTTAATGGGTTAAATAGATGAAGTTCTATTTCATTTTTTAAAATATGGTTTCACTCACAAAGAAATCCTAACTACTCAAGCACTCACATTCTCTGGGTTTTAAGCAGAGCACTTCCCAAGCCAGCCTTGAGTATACCAAATATTTTCAGTCTTGGAATCGTCATTTGTTTTTCAGCAAGGTGAGGCAGTAGATATGCTGTTTGATTACCTCTGCTAAGGAAGTAATGTGATCATGTCAGTTTGTTTGTCTTTCTGCTTGTTTGTGTGCAAGATTACACAAAAACTACTGCACAGATTTTGATCAAATTTTCACCAGAGGTGGCCCTTGAGGTATGGATGAATCCGATAGATTTTGGAGGTGATCCAAGAGTGTATACCACTGCCAAGGCCCTATCTTTCAGTGTTAGAGAAAGTGATCCAGAATTCACATCCTGACCCAGATCACCTCCAAAATCTAATGAGTTCATCTGTAGCCCAAGCGCCACCTCTGGTAAAGAAGACAGACAGACAGACCTTGGTGAAGGTATGTGCTCTCTGAGTCTCCTCTAGTTTTACCTGGGTTTCAGACAGCACCTTATATATTTTTATATATGTTACAGTCCATTTGGAAAGTATTCACAGCCCTCCACTTTGGTTCCAAGGTTGTCATAGCCAGGAGCGGCACTAGGGTTAAGCTCCCAGTGCTCATAAAATGCTCCTTATGGCGTGCGTCTCGAAAAGCCTCTGACAACTAAGTCCAACTCCTAGCCTGCCCGTGTGGTTTAGTCTCTAAGCCCGGCGGAACTGCTTTTACTAATAGGAGAAGGGGCGAGGGCGGATCTCTGGCGCCTTAAAACCAGATGCTTCGGGTAGATGGTGGCTCGTCAACCTGGGAAGGTAGCCCATCTAGGGGAAGGTAAACCCTGATTTCAAACCTCCGCTGCCTTGCGGCATACCCGGTCACGGGAAAGGCTTCGGGAGTCAACCCTGAAGAAAAATCCGGAGTCGGAGCCCCTAAGGCAGTTCTATGTTGTGCTCAACATCGTTCTGGCAGCTCCTGCAACGGCGCTGGTGCCAAACTGTAGTAGCCCTGCTGTTCCTTTGGATTCATCAGTGACGTGGAGAGGGGGGACATGCTGCATGGGCAACATCTTGTCCTCCATATCTTCCTGCCCAGGCTTGAATCCTACCAACGCTCAATGCTGGAAGGTAGAACACCGGATCACTGGAGAGGACACTCCAGCTTCGCCTCTGGCGTAGACAAAACACGGGGAATGACAGTTACCGGTTATAAGCCACCGCTCAATTGGCATAGAGCGCGGCACCAGGGGTTGTTCCCGATGGTGGGAGGGATCATCGGATCTCACTGGACAGCTACCGCCCGCCTCAAGCTGGGCAGCCCCCAGCCAATAAGGTGTTGTCCCGCCACAGCTTGCTTTCCTCATTGGGTGCATGGGGATGAGGAGAAGTCCGAACAGCAGGCTGAGAACCTTCGCACCAGGCAAGACAATAAAACAAAAGAGACCAACTCTAAAACTGGGAACTTGGAACGTCCGCACTATGATGACAGGACTCGCTGCTAACCTCAAGGACATCAACAACACCAGGAAGACTGCCATCATCAATGTTGAGGTGGATATCGCCACTCTCCAGGAAACACGGTTGGCTGACGCAGGCACACTGAGAGAGAAGGACTACACGTTCTACTGGCAGGGAAAGGGCAGTGATGAACACAGGGAACACGGAGTGGGCTTCGCAGTGAAGAACACCTTGCTGAAGATGGTGGAACCGGGCAGCACTGGCTCTGCACGACTCCTCACCCTCCGCCTGAACACCACTCAAGGCCCAGTCACCCTCGTCAGTGTGTATGCCCCAACACTGACAGCCACACCAGAGGCAAAAGACGAGTTCTACGAGAATCTCGTAACAACTGTCAGGATCATCCCCAACTCTGAACAATTCATTCTCCTTGGAGACTTCAATGCCAGAGTGGATGCTGACCACGACTCCTAGCCCTCCTGTCTTGGACCTTTTGGCGTGGGCAGAATGAACGACAACGGACAGCAGCTGCTCGAGTTCTGCACATATCACGATCTGTGCATCACAAACTCGTTCTTCAAGACCAAGCCCCAACACAAGGTTTCCTGGCAACATCCAAGCTCAAAGCACCGGCACCAGCTGGACTTGATCCTGACCAGGCGCACCTCACTGAAGAACGTGCTAATCACCCGTTCGTTCCAGAGTGCAGATTGCGACACAGACATTCATTGGTGTGTTGCAAGGTCAAGCTGCAGCTGAAGAAATTCCATCGTGCTAGACAGCCTGGAAAGGCACAGATTGACACCAGCAAGATGGTTCAACCAGAACTTGTTGAGCAGTTTGCCTCCACCTTTGAGAAGGAACTTGGTGTACCACAAGAAGGAGAATCTGCAAAGCAGAAGTGGGAAGAGCTGCGAAACACTATCCACCACACAGCCTTGGCTACCTTTGGAAGGAAGACCTCAAAGTCACAGGACTGGTTTGATGCCAAGTTGACCGAGATGACCCCCGTCATTGAAGCCAAGCGCTCAGCACTTGCTGAGTACAAGAAGTACCCAAACGAGAAGAATCTCCAGATTCTCAGGGCTGCGAGAAGCAAAGTTCAGCAGACTGCTCGGCGCTGTGCCAACGAGTACTGGACTCAGCTCAGCCAAGACATTCAAACCGCTGCCATAACAGGGAACATCCATGGTATGTACGATGGCATCAAGAAAGCACTTGGTCCAGCTCAGAGCAAGACGGCCCCCCTCAAATCCTTCACTGGGGAGATGATCTGCGGCTGGGAAAGACTGTCTCAGACGATACTAGCATCAGCACCGGATCACCCCAGGGCTGTGTACTTTCCCCCCCTACTCTTCTCCCTTTACACCAACTCCTGCACCTCCAGCCACCAGTCTGTCAAGTTGATCAAGTTTGCGGACGACACCACCCTCATCGGGCTCATCTCCAACGGCGACGAGTCCGCCTACAGGAGAGAGGTGGCCCAGCTGGCGTCCTGGTGCAGCAATAACAACCTGCAGCTGAACGCTCTGAAGACAGTGGAGATGATTGTAGACTTCAGGAAAGTCACTACTCCTCTGCCCCCCCTCACCCTCTCAGGCTCTCCCATCACCACTGCTGATTCCTTCCGCTTCCTAGGCACTACCATCACCAGGGACCTCAAATGGGAGCTGACCATCAGCTCACTCATCAAAAAAGCCCAGCAGAGGATGTTCTTCCTGCGGCAGCTGAGGAAGCTCAAGCTACCCACCAAGATGTTAGTGCAGTTCTACACAGCCATCATCGAGTCCATCCTCACCACCTCCATAACCGTGTGGTACGCAGGAGCCACTGCCAGGGACAGACTAAGGCTGCAGCGCGTCGTGCGCACTGCTGAGAAGGTGATCGGCTGCAAGCTCCCATCTCTCCAGGATCTGTACATCTCCAGGACCCGGAGGCGTGCTGGCCGGATCATAGCCGATCCCTCACACCCTGGTCACGTACTGTTTGCCCCCCTTCCCTCTGGTAGAAGACTTCGGTCCATCCAGACTAAAACCTCCCGTCACATGAACAGCTTCTTCCCCTCTGCCATTAGACTGCTGAACACTAAGTGACTTATTGACTCTCGTGCACCATGTACAGCAGCTCAACCAGACTCATGTCAATCATCACTGTTTTCTTCCTGCATTACCGACTGCACTATATAGTTCTCCACAGTATCTGCTGCTGGCTAATATATATTTTAACTGTTGACCAGTATCACTTAATCTTATCCTACACTTTACTACATGTATAGTTTATTTCTCTTATCTTATCATGTTTAATGTTGCAGCATTGTACCGAGACAAATTCCTAGTTTGTGTACTACATGAACAATGGCAATAAACCTGATTCTGATTCTGATTCTGATTCTGATCACAGAAAAGAACAAGCAGATGGAGAGATGGGTGGAACACTACTCCGACCTCTACTCCAGACAGAACACCGTGACACCGTCAGCCCTTGATGCCATCGACTGCCTGCCATCCATGGACGAACTTGACGCCGAGCCAACCATCGACGAACTCAGCAAGGCCATTGATAGCTTGGCCACTGGCAAGGCACCCGGCAACGATGGCATACCCCCCGACCTGATCAAGCACTGCAAGACCGCCCTACTGCTGCCATTGCATGACGTCCTCTGCCAGTGTTGGAAGGAAGGTGCCGTACCACAGGACATGAGGGACGCCAAGATCATCACCCTCTACAAAAACAAAGGGGAGAGAAGCGACTGCAACAACTACAGGGGCATCTCCCTCCTCAGCGTTGTTGGCAAAGTCTACGCACGAGTTGTTCTCGTTCGTCTACAGAAGCTTGCCGAACGTGTCTACCCCGAGTCTCAGTGTGGCTTCCGCGCTGAGCGATCGACGGTAGACATGATATTCTCCATCCGCCAACTCCAGGAGAAATGCAGAGAACAGAACATGCCCCTGTACATTGCCTTCATTGACCTCACCAAAGCATTTGATCTGGTCAGCAGAGAGGGCCTTTTCAAGATCCTGCCAAAGATAGGATGCCCACCAAAGTTGCAAAGCCTCATCAAATCGTTTCACACCAACATGCAGGGGATAGTGCAGCACGATGGCAACGTCTCAGAGCCATTCAACATACGCAGCGGAGTGAAACAGGGCTGTGTACTTGCGCCAGCCCTCTTTGGGATTTTCTTTGCTATGCTCCTGGGGCATGCCTTCAGCACAGCAACAGAGGGAATCTACCTGCACACAAGATCTGTCGGCAGTCTTTTCAACCTCGCCCGCCTGAAAGCCAGAACCAAAGTACGCGAGGCTCTAATCAGAGACATGCTGTTCGCAGACGACGCTGCAGTCGCAACCCACACACAGCAGGAGCTTCAGACCCTGATGGACCGCTTCTCCCAGGCATGCAAGGACTTCGGGCTTACCATCAGCCTGAAGAAGACTAACGTCTTGGCGCAAGGCACGGAAGCACCACCAACCATCACCATCGACGACTACGAGCTGGAGGTCATGAATCAGTTCACGTACCTGGGGTCCACGATCAGCAACAACCTCTCCCTTGATACAGAGATCAACAAGAGGATTGGAAAATCAGCCTTCACACTCGCTCGCCTCACCACACGAGTGTGGGAGAATCCCAAACTCTCTGTCAAGACGAAGATGGCAGTGTACAACGCCTGCGTCATCAGCACACTGCTCTATGGGAGTGACACGTGGACAACATACGCCCGGCAGGAAAAGAGACTGAACTCCTTCCACTTGTGCCGCATTCGCCACATCCTGGACATATCCTGGCAGGACAAAGTGCCCAACACAGAAGTTCTGTCCCGCGCCGGCCTTCCCTCCATGTTCACTCTACTCAGGCAGCGTAGGCTCCGCTGGCTAAGCCACGTTCACCGTATGGAGGATGGCAAAATCCCCAAAGACGTCCTCTACGGAGAACTGGCAACTGGCAGGAGAGACGTTGGCCGCCCACAGCTGCGCTTTAGAGACATCTGCAAGAGAGACATGAAGGCCCTGGAGATCAACACAGAGCGCTGGGAGGACCTTGCAACAGACCGCTCCAAATGGAGAGGCAACCTGACCAGACAGCTCAAGGCGGGTGAAGAGAGACTGACTGCTGCAGCAGATGAAAAAAGGACCCGCAGGAAGAACCGCCACAGACCCAGCAGCACGGAGATCACTCACAAGTGCGACTTGTGTGACAGGGACTGCCATTCGCGCATTGGCCTGTTCAGCCACAGGCGGTGCTGTTCCAGCAGAGTAGACGTTTAGGATTCTCTTCCATGGTCATCATAGACCGACGGAGGCCAACGACGATGTTACAGCCTTATTCCAAAAGGGATTCAATTCATTTTTTCCTCAAAATTCTACACACAATACCCCATATTGTCAACGTGATAAAAGTTTTTTTTTTGAGATTTTTGCAAATTTATTAAAAATAAAAAAAGCTAAGAAGTCACATGTACATAAGTATTCACAGCCTTTGCCATGAAGCTCAAAATTGAGCTCAGGTGCATCCTGTTTCCACTGATCATCCTTGAGATGTTTCTCCAGCTTAACTGGAGTCCACCTGTGGTAAATCCAGTTGATTGGACATGATTTGGAAAGGCACATGCCTGTTTATATAAGGTCCCACAGTTTACAGCACATGTCGGAGCACAAACCAAGCATGAAGTCAAAGGAACTGTCTGTAGACCTCTGAGACAGGATTGGCACAAATCTGGGGAAGGGTACTGAAAAATTTCTGCTGCTTTGAAGGACCTTATGAGCACAGTGGCCTAAATCATCCATAAATGGAAGAAGTTTTGAACCACTAGCTGTCTAAACTGAGCGACTGGGGGAGAAGGGCCTTAGTCAGGGAGGTGACCAAGAAGCCGATGGTCACTCTGTCAGAGCTCCAGCATCCCTCTGTAGAGAGAGGAGAACCTTCGAGAAGGACAACCATCTCTGCAGCAATCCACCAATCAGGCCTGTATGGTAGAGTGGCCAGACGTTAGCCACTCCTTAGTTAAAGGCACGTGGCAGCCCGCCTGGAGTTTGCCAAAAGGCACCTGAAGGACTCTCAGACCATGAGAAACAAAATTCTCTGGTCTGATGAGACAAAGATTGAACTCTTTGGCGTGAATGCCAGGTGTCATGTTTGGAGGAAACCAGGCACCGCTCATAACCACACCAATGGTGGTGGCAGTATCATGCTGTGGGGATGTTTTTCAGCGACAGTAATTGGAAGACTAGTCAGGATAGAGGGAAAGATGAATGTAGCAATGTACAGAGACATCCTTGATGAAAACCTGCTCCAGAGTGCTCTTGAACTTAGACTGGGGCGATGGTTCATCTTTCAGCAGGATAATGACCCTAAGCACACAGCCAAGATATCAAAGGAGTGGCTTCAGGACAACTCTGTGAATGTCCTTGAGTGGGCCAGCCAGAGCCCAGACTTGAATCCAATTGAACATCTCTGGAGAGATCTGAAAATGGCTGTACACCAACGCTTTCCACCCAACCTGAGGGAGCTTGAGAGGTGCTACAAAGAGGAATGGGCCAAACTGCCCACAGACAGGTGTGCCAATCTTGTGGCATCATATTCAAAAAGACTTGAGGCTGTAATTGCTGCCAAAGGTACATCAACAAAGTATTGAGCAAAGGCTGTGAATACTTACATACATGTGATTTCTTAGTTTTTCATTTTTAATAAATTTGCAAAAATCTCAAAAAAACTTTTTTCACGTTGTCATTATGGGGAATTGTGTGTAGAATTTTGAGGAAAAAATGAATTTAATCCCTTTTGGAATAAGGCTGTAAGATAACAAAATGTGGAAAAAGTGAAGCGCTGTGAATACTTTCCGGATGCACTGCATTTCACATAATTAACAGGTCTAACCAAAAATGACATAGCTAAGGTTATGATTGTATGTAACTTCTACCCATGGTTATAATGATGGAACCAGTACTGGATTTTGTCATATCTTCCATCCACCTTCTACCACTCCACTGAGGATCCAGGTCGCAGAGGCAGCCTTTCACTTCCGCCCTCCAAAGAGAGCAGACGCCTTTTTTCTTCTCCTGCTCTGACTTATCTCCTCCTCCCCTAACTAACTGGATCCCAGCTTGCTGTCGTCTGTCTGCGTGTCTTTACTGCTGATTATCGAAAGAAATTATGGAATTAATAAGCTGGGCTTTGAACGCAATTGACACCATTTTTTCAACGAGGAAAAGTGCCCCGGGGGAGGTTGTTTGCCCCGCAGGAACGACTGCTGCGGGCTATTTACGGGAAACAAGTAATTGGAAACTCTTGTGCCTGTCTGATCTTTCCATCGAAGATGTAGAAGATTTGTACGTCTTCGTAGTAATGGTGATTGGGATCGTTCTGATTGGATCTGGGATTGTCCTGGTGTACCGAAAATTGATGAAGATGGACACAACCTATCAAAATGCTGGCCAGGCGAGGTTCAACCATCAAATTGATAAAATGGAGAGGACTCTGATAGCGGCAAATGGAGAACTGTCTAGGATGGTGGATTACATCATGATTACGCTCAGAGCCATCCATGAAGGATTCAACGTCCAGCACTGAAGGATTAAGTACTGAATCTGTAAGAGAATATAAAGTTTTTTTCTCTCTGAGATCAGTACTATTCGACGAAATTGACTTCCCTCACACAAATCCTCCAGATGATCTGCAGCTTTTTGTTTTCAAAACATTGAGCTCACGGCCTTTCGGACAGGCAGCTGCATGGCTCAAGGACAATACCAGCAGCTAGACAAAACACCTCCTGCCAAAGAGTCCTTGTTGTTCTTAACTGATACAAACACCTACATTCAACATTACCCTCATACTGATTCACAAAACTGATGATAAAGATGATTCACTCACTGCTCTCTCTGTGTCCTTGTGAACTTTTTTGTCTGCTGACTGTGCATTGAGGGCTTTTTTTTCTTGTAATCATAATATTGATCATATATGACCACTATTCTGACAATCAATGGTTTTTTTGCTCCTTCCTATTGTATTATCCTTTCTTCCCATGCATCCTGTACCCTTCTGTTGACAGGCGCGTTCACAGATGCAGCCGTGTCACCGGAAATGCAGGTCGTTTTCTGTGTCAAGTCAAATCCCTCGTATGTTATCAGTGATCTGTTATCAGTTATCTGTTAATGTACTTGGCAATAAATCTTTTCTGAGTTCTGAGTTCTGAGTTCAGTAGTCCAAGCAGAGAAGCCCAGACCTCCCTCTTCCCAGCCACCTTCTCCAACAATTCAGAGGGGACACCAAAGCGTTCCCAGGTCAGCTGGGAAACATAGTCGCTCCAGCACCTCCTAGGTCTGCCCCAGGGTCCAACGCAATGGGACATGCCTAAAACACCTCAAGTGGGAGGCATCCAGGAGGCATCTTAATTAGATCCCCAAACCGTCTCAAGTGGCTCCTTTTGATGTGGAGGAGCAGCGGCTCTACTCCGAGTCTCTCCTGGATAACTGACCTCTGCATCTTATCTCTAAGGGTGAGTCCAGCAACCCTAAGGAGAAAGCTAATTTTAGCTGCTTGTATCTATTATCTTATTCTGTAGATAGATAGATACAGTGGTGTGGAAAAATTATTTTGCCCCTTCCTGATTTCTCATTTTTTTGTATGCTTGTCACTCTTAAATGTTACAGATCATCAAACAAATTTAAATATTAGACAAAGATAACACAAGTAAACACAAAATGCAGTTTTTAAATGAAGGTGTTTATTATTAAGGGTAAAAAAAAATTCAAACCTACATGGCCCTGTGTAAAAAAGTGTTTTTTCCCCCCCAAAAAATATAAATTAACTGTGGTTTATCACATCTTTGGAAAGCTGAGTTCAATTTCTCGAGCCACACCCAGGCGTGATTACTGCCACACCTGTTCTCAATCAAGAAATCACTTAAATAGGACCTGCCAGACAAAGTGAAGTAGACCAAAAGATCCTTACAAGCTAGATATCATGCTGCGATCTAGGGATGTTGTGGTAGAGGAATTTCCCCTGCGGTGATGGTGGATAGCTGAACACCGTGATATGCAATATTATTGCAAATGATTTTAGGACCCTGTGGTCTCGTAATATAAACAGGGTTCTTAACTTATGTGGCAAAAGATGGAAGCTGTGAGAAACTTGCTGCAGCTCCGCCCTCAACTTTATGTGCGTGTATGACAATTGTGAGGCGCTCCAGTCTTTCTAGGCATGAACTACTGATTCTGTTAAAAAAAAAAAAAACTATCATTTTCATAAAGCAGTGGTGAGAACTCCAGTATTTAACTATGGCGTGTGTGGACAGGAGACTGCAACGACATTCAGCTTATTTAAACACTGGACAGCTTCCGTACAGGACCCTGTGTGGCTCTTGTTTCCGTGATTTCTGGATTTTTGCCACAGTCTGAAAAATTACCTTCAAACAAGCATTGCACTGTGCAGTAGTTGTTTCACTGTTGGAGCACAATTTTCAGGATCATAAACACTCTGCTCAGAAGGAAATAACATGCTTTGTGCCCTTTCAGTGCTCACTGTCATGGCTGTATTTAGCAAGAAGTCCAAACGCTTCCACCACGAACAGCCTGCTGGAGTCCGTCTGGAGAGAGTGCCCCACATGGTACTGATGCTGCCAGCACCCCGTGCTGTGGAAGTTTCCACAGTACATGCAAATAACCAATTATGCAAATTAGGTGATGACATCATTTAACAACTTTTATCGACTTTTAGGACAGCCAATAGCTAATTTCCTTTCTGAGGAGTTGGCAGCAGTACCCCGACACTCCGAGGAGTAGACGGCCACACTACATCTGCGCCACAGCTGCCCCAGTGAAATGAAATGAAAGAAAGTCTGAGTCCATCCTTTGGTGTTTCTTTTGTGAAGCTCTGTTAAGGCTTTTTAAAGTTCCCCACATACCTAGTTAATCAGATTATATAGTATGGATTTTAATTTTTTCCCCATATTGCAATTACAATAAGGCAACACTATGCAAGCCTTGGACAATCCACCTTTTTTCGACTGAGCACCATGGACTCAGACTTGGAGGTGCTGATTCTCATCCGAGCCGCTTTATACTCAGTAGCAAACCATCCCAGTAAGCCCATGGTTTGGGATGGGACCAAGGATGACACCCTCCGATCCTTGGCTGCGCCTAGATATCCTATCCATAAAAATTATGAACAGGATCGGTGACAAAGCGCAGCCCTGGCGGAGTCCAACTCTCACTGGAAACGAGTTCGACTGGGTGTTGGCAATACGAACCAAACTCTTGCAACAGTTGTATAGGGACTGGATAGCTCTTAACAATGAGCCCGATATCCCATATTGAATCCGAGGTTCGACAAGCTGTCGGACTCTCCTCTCCAGTACTCTGGCATACACCTTTACAGGAAAGCTGAGAAGTATGATCCCCTAAAGTTTGAACAAACCTTCTGGGCCACTTTCTTAAAGAGAGGAACCACCACCCCGGTGTGCCATGCCAAAGGTACTGTCTCCGACCTCCATGCAATGTTGCAGAGGCTTGTCAATCATGACAGCCCTACAACATCCAGGGTCTTGAGGTACTCAGGGTGAATCTCGTCCCCCCTGGGGCCCGGCCACCAAAGAGTTTTTTAACCACTTCGGTTACCTCAGCCCCTGTGATGGTTAAGTTATCCCCTTTGTCCTCAAGCCCTGCTTCCTCTGTGGAAGGCATGTCAGTGGGATTGAGGAGATCCTCGAAGTATTCCTTCCACCGCCCAATGATGTCCCCAGTCGAAGTCAGCAGTGTCCCATCTGCACCTTACACAGTGTGGACAGGGAGCTGCTTCCCCCTCCTGAGTCACCGGACAGTTTGCCAGAATCTCTACGAGCCTGACCAAAAGTCTTGTTCCATGGCCTCACCAAAACTCTTCCCATACTCGAGTTTTTGATTCAGCAACCACCCGAGCTGCACTCTGCTTGGCCTGCTGGTACACCTCAGCTGCTTCGGGAGTCTCACAAGCCAACCAAGCTCGATAAGACTCCTTCTTCAGCTTGATGGCCCCCCCACCACTGTTGTCCACCGCTTGGTTTGGGGATTGCCATCACGAGGTGCATCAATGACCTTGCGGCCACAGCTCTGGGCAGCCGCTTCAACCGTTCCTCCCAATCACACCCCTCCAGTTTTCACTGTCGTTGTCCACGTGTGCATTGAAGTCCCCCAATAGGACAATGGAGTCTGCAAGAGGAGTACTCTCCAGCACCCCAGTCAGAGACTCCAAAAAGGGTGGGTACTCTGAACCATTATTTGGTACATAGGCACAAATGATGGACAGGATTTGTTTCCCAACCCAAAGGCATAGGGAAACAACCCTTTCATCCACCGGGAAGAACTCCAGTGTCAAGGCAGCAAGGCGGGGGGGGGGGGGGAATACAAGAATACCCACCCCTGCTCATCGCCTCTTGCCTGGGGAAATTCCAGACCCTCTCCAGGTAACTGGTTCCAGAACAGAGTTGTGCATTGAGGTGATCCCAGCCATATCTAGCCAGTATCTCTTAACCTTGTGCACCAGCTCCAGCTCCTTCCCCACAAGAGAGGTAATGTTCCACATCCCAAAAGCTAGTTTCAAAAGCAGGGGATCAGACCGCCAAGGTCTCTGCCTTCAACTGTCACCTGATCCACATTGCACTGGACCCCCATGGTCCCTCCTGCAGGTGGTGAGCCCACTGGAGGGCGGACCCATGTAACTCCTTCGGGCTGAGCCCAGCTGGGTCCCATGGGCAGAAACCTGGCCACCAGGCACTAGCCATCAAGCTCCTCCCCCAGGCCTGGCTCCAGGGCGGGGTGCCAGTAACCCCATACCTGGCGGGAATCCTTGATTTTTTTGTTCATCATGGGAGTCTATTGGATCGCTCTTGGTCTGGGCCTTCACCCAAGACCAGTTTGTCTTGGGAGACCCTACTAGGGGCAAATTGCCCCAGACAACATAGCTCCTGGGATAACTAGGGCATGCAAACCCTCCCCACCACGATAAGGTGGCGATCCATGGGGGGATCCTTCTTACCCACGAAAAGAAGGATCCTTCTTACCCATGAAAAGAAAAACAAACCCAGCACCCACACTGGAGGATGCGGGGCGAATGATACCAGTGTTAAATGACTCCTTAATGTATTTGGCTGGCTTGAGGGTATTTCACACACACACACACACACACACACACACACACACACACACACACACACACACACACACACACACACACACACACACACACACACACACACAGAGAGTCTAGGTCACCTTTAAAGTTTTTGTAATATTTCCAAGTAGCAAAAATATCCCCAGAAACAAATCAAAAGAAATATCCACCACACCCTTTTGTCTATTGTACCATGAAGCATGGGAAGGTAATCTTTTACCAACCCTAATAAGGAGGGTGACTGCAAGAAAGAGTGTGCCTGAAAGAGAGAGATGAGTCTAGTGTTTATATAAGTGTGTAAGTGGTTATTTCACTGAGAGACCTCTGCATCTCTAAAGCCCTTCTCATTATGCCTGCTCCCTGTGCTGATGATTTTCTTAGAGCGTGATTGCTTTAAATTTGTATTGAAATTCAAAAGAAATTCTGCACAGGAAAGAGCAAATCCTGGGGTTTAAGAGTTTCAGATTTTGCTTTCAGATCTGTTATGCTCCGGAAGGCAAGAGTGCCATTTGAGCTGAAGGACATGCTGTGCTACAGCTGAAAACAATGGATATCGCTAATCTCACTGAAGCTTTGTTCCTCGGGAAGACTTGAAGCCTACATAGTTTTGTAATATCAAACACTGCAAGACACAATTTAATAATTTTTTTTTTTTTGTTAGGAATGCCAGAAAGGTGAAAATGGTGACTTTTGACAGATTCTTGATATAGGGCTAATGATATCCCACAGAAAAATAAAATAAAATGAAATAAAATTTAAAAAAATGCTCATTTCAAGTTAAAGATTCAGGTATGTTTAATTAAACAATTATATTCAGAGACATTAAGGTCCAATATATTTTGTCATAACCTTCACATGCTCAAATCCACAATACCATGGAAGCCAGTGGTTGACCTTGTAGTAGATTGCAAAAGGGAACATACAGGTGCATCTCAATAAATTAGAATATCATTGAAAAGTTAATTTATTTTGATAATTCAATTCAAAAAGTGAAACTAATATATTAATTAGATTCATTACACAGTGTTCAAGCGTTTATTTCTTTTAATTTTGATGATTATGGCTTAAAACTAATGAAACCCCAAAATTCAGTTTCTCAAAAAATGACAATAAGATCAATTAAAAAATAAGATTTTTAGTATGTTGGCCTACTTGTCAGAATCTGGACATGGTCTGGGGACCGTGCCCATGCCTTTTGTTGGTTTTGTGTCTCTGTGGTTATCATTATTTGCCTCCTGTGTCCTCTGTTATGGTCTTCTGTGTCATTTCATGTCTTCACCCTCAGTTATGATGTTTTCTGTGTTCTCCTACCTCAGCCTTTGTTTGGTCATTGTGTTCATTTCTCATTATCATGTCTGTAATTATGTTCTGGAGTTTGCATGGTCTCCCCGTGTCTGTGTGGGTTTACTCTGGGATTTCTCCGGTTTCCTCCCACCTGCCAAAAACATGCAAGTTAGGTTAATTGGCATCAAACTGGGGATTCTAAATTGTCCTAAGGTATGAATGTGAGAGTGAATGGTTGTCTGTCTCTCTGTGTTGGCCCTGCGATGGCCTGGTGATCTGTTCAGGGTGTACCCTGCCTCTCGCCCAAAGATGTTGGGATAGGCTCCAGCCCCCCTGCAACCCGAAAAGGATTAAGTGGAAGAAGATGGATGGATAATTATGTTCTGTAGTTTTTGGTCCTGCTCTTTAGTGTTATGATTATGTTCACAGTCATGTTTTTGCCGCTGTCCTCTTTGTATTGTGCCCTGGAGGTTCATTGTCATGTTTCTTGTGCATCCCCTGTCTATGATCGTCTGTGTAGCCCTGCCCGTCCTATTCTCCTCACCTGTAGTCTCTTCCCTGCTGCCCCTAATTGTTCACCCAGCTGTCTCATGTTTGTAATTATCAGTTTCCCTATATGTGTCAGTTTGTGCTTGTGCTCTCTCTAGCTTTGTCGTCGTAATTCCGTCGTTCTCTCTGTGATTTAGTCATTGTATCCCTGTGTCTCTGGTGTTCCCCGTGAGTTTATTTTAGTTTATGACTTCAGTGTTATTTTCCAGCCCCGTGCTGTGCCTTTGTTTGTTCTTTTAGTTTTGTTAATAAATCACCATTGCACCACTACTCCTGCCTGCGCCATGAGTCCTGGTTCAAAATTCTCATCTGCAGAGGGCAGATTATGACACTGCTAAAAAAGTATGTCCATGTACAGGGCTGCTTCCTGTTTTTTGGGAGGCCCTATGCATGATTTTGTTTTTTTGTCCCCCCCAAAGAAAAATATACCTCCCGATACCCCCTCGTCCCCCCACCTCCACCATCATCACAACACACACACACACACACACACACACACACACCAGTTTGTTTGTATAGATAGATTTGTAGACGGCACACACCACATCTAGTACATTTTTACACAAAACAAAATTAATCCTCAGAATACCAGATATAAAACCACTAAACACATTATGAGGGCAGTGGTGGCCTAATGGTTAGGGATGTGGACTGGTGGGCGGAGGGTCACAGGTTTGATCCCTGGACTGGCAGGATTAGATCTGAGTGGGACAGATAACAGCAGTGTTTGCCCCACCCTCCTTAACCCCACTGTGGTGCCCTTGA
This sequence comes from Pholidichthys leucotaenia, assembly GCA_020510985.1. Classification (NCBI taxonomy): domain Eukaryota; kingdom Metazoa; phylum Chordata; class Actinopteri; order Cichliformes; family Pholidichthyidae; genus Pholidichthys; species Pholidichthys leucotaenia. The sequence continues at coordinate 87,971,389 of CM035839.1, read as the reverse complement.
GCAAGGCCCTTAACCCCAACTGCTCCAGTGGAGCTGCTCAGTGGCCACAGGCCAGTCTGTGGTTGTACTGGGCAGCTTCCAGGTGTCAATGTGTGAGGGTGAACAGGGTGTCCTTGAAAAAGAGAGGTTGCCTCTCAGTGGAACTACCCTGTATAAATAAAGGTTAAATAAAATATTAAAGACACACAAAAAAGAAAATTAGGTAGTCTATGTGCTACATTTTCCACCTAATAAACCCAAGGAGCTTTTAATGAATATTAAGTCTTACAATCTCCTTGATAACGAAGGTTTTTTGTTTGGTTTGGATATTTTTATGTTAAGATATAAGATTTTATAAAAGAGGACAGTGACTTTTCTATGGTTATGTTTTTGACATTGATATTTTGTGTGACTTACTGGTCCTTAAAATATTATTTTAAAAAACACAGTTTTAAAAAACAGTGCAATATTTATAAAAACAGGGAAATTTGCTTACCTTAGTGCTTATTTATCCATATATCAACCCATACCTTATCCACCCCCAGAGTGCTCAACTTAATTTCTCCTGTTTTTTCTCCCCTTTCTTTTTGTTCTGGGTTTTTGAAATGTGAACTTTGTTTTCTGTGAAATGTTGGAAGCTGAGAAACTAATCCCAAAACACTGTCAGGGGGAAGTGGAGGAAGTGACCTTGTTACACCAGAAGTACTTGAAACTCTGTGCATACATATAACCATCCATCTTCTACCACTTTTCCAGAGGTCCGGGTCGCGAAGGCAGCAGTTCAAGCAGAGAAGCCCAGATTTCCCTCTCCCCAGCCACCTGTTCCAGCTCTTCTGAGAGGATACCAAGGCGTTCCCACACCAGCAGGGAGACATAGTCTCTCAAGCAAGTCCCGGGTCTGTCCCGGGGTCTTCTCCCCATTGGACATGCCCGAAACACCTCAAGTGGGAGGCGTCCAGGAGGCATCCTGATGAGATGCCCAAAGCACCTCAACTAGCTCCTTTCGATGTGGAGGAGCAGTGGTTCTACTCTGAGCCTCTCCCGGATGGCTGAGCTCCTCACCCTATCTCTAAGGGTGAGTCCAGCAATCCTACGGAAAAAGGTAATTTCAGCTGCTTGTATCCGTGATCTCATTCTTTCGGTCATTACCCAAAGCTCGTGACCCTAGGTGGGCGTAGGAACGTAGACTGACCCGTAAATCGACAGCTTTGCCTTAGAGCTCAGCTCCCTCTTCACCACGACAGACTGGTGCAATGTCTGCAGCACTGTAGACTCTGCTCCGATCCGTCTGTCAATCTCCCGCTCCACTCTCCCCTCACTCGTGAATAAGACCCTGAGATACAGTGGGGCAAAAAAGTATTTAGTCAGCCACCAATTGTGCAAGTTCTCCCACTTAAAAGATGAGAGAGGTCTCCAATTTTCATCATAGGTATACCTCAACTATGAGAGACAAAACGAGAAAAAAAAAATCCAGAAAATCACATTGAAGGATTTTTAATGAATTAATTGGTAAAGTCCTCTGTAAAATAAGTATTTGGTCAATCCCAAAAGTTCATCTCAATACTTTGTTATATACCCTTTTTTGGCAATGACAGAGGTCAAATGTTTTCTGTAAGTCTTCACAAGGTTTTCACACACTGTTGCTGGTATTTTGGCCCATTCCTCCATGCAGATCTCCTCTAGAGCAGTGATGTTTTGGGGCTGTCGCTGGGCAACACGGACTTTCAATTCCCTCCAAAGATTTTCTATGCGGTTAATATCTGGAGACTGGCTAGGCCACTCCAGGACCTTGAAATGCTTCTTACGAAGCCACTCCTTCGTTGCCCGGGTGGTGTGTTTGGGATCATTGTCATGCTGAAAGACCCAGCCACATTTCATCTTCAATGCCCTTGCTGATGGAAGGAGGTTTTCACTCAAAATCTCATGATACATGGCCCCATTCATTCTTTCCTTTACACGGATCAGTCGTCCTGGTCCCTTTGCAGAAAAACAGCCCCAAAGCATGATGTTTCCACCCCCATGCTTCACAGTAGGCATGGTGTTCTTTCTCCTCCAAACACGACAAGTTGAGTTTTCATCAAAAAGTTCTATTTTGGTTTCATCTGACCATATGACATTCTCCCAATCCTCTTCTGGATCATCCAAATGCTCTCTAGCAAACTTCAGACGGGCCTGGACATGTACTGGCTTAAGCAGGGGGACACGTCTGGCACTGCAGGATTTGAGTCCCTGGCAGCGAAGTGTGTTACTGATGTAGCCTTTGTTACTTTGGTCCCAGCTCTCTGCAGGTCATTCACTAGGTCCCCCCATGTGGTTCTGGGATTTTTGCTCACCGTTCTCGTGATCATTTTGACCCCACGGGATGAGATTTTGCATGGAGCTCCAGATCGAGGGAGATTATCAGTGGTCTTGTATGTCTTCCATTTTCTAATAATTGCTCCCACAGTTGATTTCTTCACACCAAGCTGCTTACCTATTGCAGATTCAGTCTTCCAAGCATGGTGCAGGTCTACAATTTTGTTTCTGGTGTCCTTTGACAGCTCTTTGGTCTTGGCCATAATGGAGTTTGGAGTCTGACTGTTTGAGGTTGTGAACAGGTGTCTTTTATACTGATAACGAGTTCAAACAGGTGCCATTAATACAGGTAATGAGTGGAGGACAGAGAAGCCCCTCAAAGAAGAAGTTACAGGTCTGTGAGAGCCAGAAATCTTGCTTGTTTGAAGGTGACCAAATACTTATTTTATCGAGGAATTTACCAATTAATTCATTAAAAATCCTTCAATGTGATTTTCTGGATTTTTTTTTCTCATTTTGTCTCTCATAGTTGAGGTATACCTATGATGAAAATTGGAGACCTCTCTCATCTTTTAAGTGGGAGAACTTGCACAATTGGTGGCTGACTAAATACTTTTTTGCCCCACTGTACTTAAACTTCTCCACTTGGGACTGGAGCTTGTCTCCAACCCAGAGAGGACAATCCACCCTTTTCTGGCTGAGAACCATGGACTCAGACTTGGAGGTGCTGATTCTCATCCCAGCCGCTTCACACTCAGCAGCAAATCGTCCCAGTAAGACCTGTAGGTCATGGCTCGATGAAGCCAACAGGACGACATCATCTGCAGACAGCAGCGATGAGATCCTGTGGTCACCAAACATGACATCCTCCGTTCCTTGGCTGTGCCGAGAAATACTGTCCATAAAAATTATGAACTGGATCGGTGACAAAAGGCAGCCCTGGTGGAGTCCAACTCTCACTGCGGATGACACCAACTGAGTGTTGGCAATATGAACCAAACTCACAACGGTCATATAGAGACCAGATAGCTCGTAACAACAAGCCCGATACCCCATACTCCCGAAGGACCCACCACAAAAATCCATGAGGGACATGGTTGAATGCCTTCTCCAAGTCCACAAAACACACGTAAACTGGTTGGGCAAGCTCCCACAAACTCGCAAAGATTCTCGACAGGGTAAAGACCTTTTCCAATGTGCCACAGCCAGGACAAAAAGTACATTTCTCCTCCTGAATCTGAGGTTCAACCAACGACCGGACTCTCGTCTCCAGTACTCTGGCATAGACCTTACCAGGGAGGCTGAGGAGTGTGATCCCCTAAAATTGGAACACACCCTCCAGCCCCCCTTCTTGAAGAGAGGAACCACCACCCCGGTTTGCCATGCCAAAGGTACTGTCCCTGACTTCCACGCAATGTTGCAGAAGCGTGTCAACCATAACAGCCCTACAACACTTTCAGGATGAATCTCGTCCACCCCTGGGGCCCGGCCACTGAAGAGGTTTTTTTTTTTTGTTGTGTGTGTGTGTGTGTGTGTATGTATATCTATCTATCTATCTATCTATCTATCTATAGATGTTCCTGTGGAGTACTCTAACTTTGCCTTTGCCACTTTCTGGTTCCACCTCAAACACTGGACTGTCCTCATCCTTTTGATGTCTGATGACATACAGTTGTGCTCATGAGTTTACATACCCTGGTAGAATTTGTGATTTTTTTGGCCTTTTTTCAGAGAATATGAATGATAATACAAAAACTTTTCTTTTATTCATAGTTAGTGGTTGGGTGAAGCCATTTATTATCAAACAATTCTGTTTGCTCTTTTTAAATCATAGTGACAACAGAAACTACCCAAATGACCCTGATCAAAAGTTTACATACCCTGGAAGTTTTAGCCTGATTACATACACACAAGTTGACACATACAGTATGGGTTTATATGGCTACTAAATGTAACCATCCTCACCTGTGATCTGTTTACTTGTAATTAGTGTGTTTTTGGGCTCATGACAGACCCCTGAATGTTTCATCCAGTTCTGCAGTGACGTTGCTGTATTCCGAACCATGGGGAAAGCAAAAGAATTATCAAAGGACCTGCGGGAGAAGATAGTTGAACTTTATAAAACAGGAAAAGGATATAAAAAGACATCCAAAGAATTGAGAACGCCAACCAGCAGTGTTCAAACTCTAAGAAGTAGAAAATGAAGGACTGTGTTGAAACCAAGCCACGGTCAGGTAGACCAACAAAAATTTCAGCCACAACTGCCCTCAAATAACTTCAGCTGACATACAGGACTCTTTGAAAAACAAGTGGTGTGGCTGTTTCAAGATACACAACAAGAAGGCACTTCAAGAAAAATGGGCTGCATGGTCAAGTTGCCAGAAGAAAGCCATTACTACGCCAGTGCCACAATGGAGACTGCTTGCAATACGCCAAACAGCACAGAGACAAGCCTCAAAACTTCTGGAACAAAGTCATTTGGAGTGATGAGTGTCATGATCCGGGGGCACGGTGGGCACCGTCCCCAGCCTTCTGTTAAGTTTGGTGTTTTTCTGTCTGTTTCATTGTTATTTTGCCCAGTTTTTGTCATTGTGCATTTGTAGTTATGCTCTCATGTTGCGGTTGTGTTGTGGTTTCCGGTTATGTTTTATTTTGACAGCGCTGTGCAGCTTACGGCTGTCAAACTGGTCGTTGCTGCACACCTGTTATTCATTCTGTTATTTTCTCCACTCATGTATCCACACCTGTCACTGATCATGCATTGCAGATAAGGGAATGGCAAACCTCTGGAGTTTGTCGTGTCCTTCTACCACGTGTAACCATCCTCAGGAGCGGTTGCCTGAGTGTTTTGGGTCTCGCTGTCGAGGAGAGTTGGAGAGCTCCATCCAGGTAAGTTTCCCCCTTATTTCCAGCCGTGAGCCCTGCTGCCTTTGGGAGAGCTCCGGCTGGATTCTGCTCTTGGCCAGGCGTCCCCTGGCTTCCGTCCCCCTGGACGTTGAGCCTCACTCTCCTCCAGCGTTTACCACGTTTGTCCTTGTTTGTTATGCTTTGCACTACATTATTTAGTTTTTGTATGTTTATGTTCTTGTTGTGGTCTATATTAATCATATATTCCATAACCTACATATGTATAAGCATGTGAGAATGTTTGGTGACTACATATGTAAAGCGACTTCACACCTCAGAACAGGACAAAGGGTCTCAACCGCCAGTGAAGATCAAAGAGCATCCGAGGCACTGCGGTGGAGACCAGATAGGTCGCCCTGACCTCCCAGGGCCAGGTGGAGGGGTACGGAGACAAAGGAGGGGATTAAGTAATGGGGGATGTCAGCTTTGATATGCATGTCCTTTGTTGTGTGTGAGTATAAGTACACAGAGCCGAATGTGTTCGCTCTCTTACTTCTTCTGCTGCTGCACTAGATGAGATTTGTTAGAGGAGCGAAGCTGATAATAAACTTTGGTTTATAAGTCACATCGCCTCGTTATTCCAAGCTCCTCTACACTGGTGATCCTGATGCGAGGATGGACCAGAGGCGTTCCCCCGCGATCGACTCATCTGTGGCGACCCAGGCAGACGCTGGTGCCCATGCAGACAGGGGAACAGATGGACGACGTTCCCCCACGGCAGAAGTGACAGAGAGGGCTCAACCGAGCACCAGCGCCGCTGCGAGAGCTGAAGGAAGGCACTCTCACCCTGCGGACACATCAGGGACGGCCCACACAAACGCCGTCACCGTCAAGCTGCCGGACTTCTGGCAGGAAGACCCGACCTCGTGGTTTCAGCAAGCTGAAGCCCAGTTTGCACTTGCAGGCATAACGACTGACGATACAAAGTTTTATCACATCGTCGCCAAACTCGACGCCGCCACTTCGAGATGTGCGCGGAGCATAATCCAGCGGCCGCCGGCCCAGGACAAATATAGAGAACTGAAAGCGACCATCGTGGCGAATTTCGTCCCCTCTGCCGAGGAGAGAGCCGAGAGGATCCTGGCGGTCTACGGCCACAGAGGATGCAGACCCAAGGCCCTCATGGAGGACTTGCTGCAGCTCAAAGAAGAGGACGATGACAACTTCCTCTTCCAATTTATATTCCTCAGTACGCTGCCGCCACACATGAGAGGGACACTTGCCAACATGCGATGCAGCACCCAGCAAGACTTCCGCACGCTGGCTCGCGAAGCGCAGCGACTCGTCAACGCCTGCAGGGAACAGACACCCACAGCAGATTCGGAAGAAGATTTAAGCCCAGACGGCACAGGGACTGATGCAAACTACTCAAAAGTTGTTCACTAATTGTGCTGTAACAGTTTAGGACTGATTTGTGATATTACTATGCTGTTATGATTACCACTGAATTCTCTACAGGAGCATAGCTGCTGGAAAGTTTCTTCTTTGTCAAGAGGTGTAGCAGTTAGTATGTCATAATAATTATCTTAAACTGTGAATTTTTCTATTGTCCTTTTCTTAGTCGTTTGGGGGGGGCTGTGGTCTATATTAATCATATATCCCATAACCTACATATGTATAAGCATGTGAGAATGTTTGGTGACTACATATGTAAAGCGACTTCACACCTCAGAACAGGACAAAGGGTCTCAACCGCCAGTGAAGATCAAAGAGCATCTGAGGCACTGCGGTGGAGAACAGATAGGTCGCCCTGACCTCCCAGGGCCAGGTGGAGGGGTACGGAGACAAAGGAGGGGATTAAGTAATGGGGGATGTCAGCTTTGATATGCATGTCTTTTGTTGTGTGTGAGAATAAGTACACAGAGCCGAATGTGTTCGCTCTCTTACTTCTTCTGCTGCTGCACTAGATGAGACTTGTTAGAGAAGCGAAGCTGATAATAAACTTTGGTTTATAAGTCACATCGCCTCATTATTCCAAGCTCCTCTACACTTGTCTGTTTTTATGTTAATAAATGTACAAACTCACAGAGTGTTCGGTGTCCTACTTTCGCCCGTGAAACGGGCGATTCATGACAATGAGACCAAAATTGAACTTTTTGGCCACAAGCATAAATGCTACATTTGGAGAGGAGTCAACAAGGCCTATGATGAAAAGTACACCATCCCTACTGTGAAACACGGAGGTGGATTGCTGATGTATTGGGGATGTGTGAGTTACAAAGGCAGAGGGAACTTGGCCAAAATTGATGGCAAGATGAATGCAGCATGTTATCAGAAAGTACTGGAAGAAAATTTGCACTCATCAGCCCGGAAGCTGCACATGAGACATGGGACATGGGCATGGGACATGGGACACTTGGACATTCCAACATAACAATGATCCAAAACACAAGGCCAAGTCAACCTGTCATTGGCTACAGCAGAAAAAAGGGAACGTTCTGGAGTGGCCAACTCAGTCTCCTGACTTTATCATTCAGCCACTTTGGGGAGATCTAAAACATGCAGTTAATTGAAGACAGCCCAAGAATTTACAGGAACTGGAGGCTTTTTGCCAGGAAGAATGGGCAGCTTTACCATTTGGTGACCCAGCCTCTGTTGATCAAATCCTTCAAGTACTCCTTTACTTCTCGGTGCAATGGCTTAGGCACACTAATGTATGTCTTTTGTACTGGTGTCTGATCTTGTAAGGTAATATGCATATGAAGAGAAGGGATACAGCCAACACCATTCTCATCTTGGGCAAAAGCTTTACACTCCTCCCTAAGCATTTTTCTAATTTCCAACTGCTGCTCACTAGCTAAATGATCTAAGGCTACAGAGGGGTCCCAAGCCTCACTAGAATCATTGGTAGGAGGTGATGTAGCTAAAAAGTCTGTATGTTTCTGTCATGTTCACTGTACTTTGCTTTGTCTGTTCTTGTACCACAGGCTGTATAGCTGCTGGATAGACTGTGTTCACTCCCTCAATGTGCCCCAGGTTAACCTGTGGACCTAAAGTAATATGTCCTGTGGTATTGATAACTGAAACAAGAACAGTGGCAGAGTTGCCTCTTTTATAGTAAATAGTACCTCTTGGATATATAATCCCTCAAGTAAGTTTGGATTTGTATTAGGGCAGAATAGCATGACAGTGTCTACCTCAGCCTATGTGTGTGTATGATAACGAATTGTGGTGACCTCACTAGGGTGTAAAACCACCTTATCCTTTGCTGTTTTTATGATTGTCTCCTCACTTGCTGACTGACGAGTGTGCATTAGCTCGATAAAAGTTTTTGCTGCACCTGAGTCAATGTCAAAAGCATTGCTCACGATATCAGTAGCACGCTGTTGTTGTTTAAGTTACTCATTAATCACTTCTTCGATAACATTAAGGCTAATAATAGGATCTTCAGCTACACTGGGGTCACTTGACACAAGTACTGATACTAGCAGGTGAGGGCTAGACATCTCTGAACACATGTTTAAATTCTACCAGTACCCACCCAATAAACGGTAATTCGGTCTGATTTGCAGCAAGGCCATTTAGTGGTTCTGGTCCTAAGAGTTCATCTATTGCCCTGATAGTATTATGGGGGAGGTTCTCAACTCTCCATTTGTCATTTATTACAGTGGCCTGGGCACCTGTGTCCCAAAGAGCTGTAACTGGTACATTTGTTGTGGATTTAGCTGTAACATCAGTTGTTATAAGGAAAGAATGTCCAAACACCCAACTTTACCTTCATTTGGCTTTACTGGAGAATGCTGCATCTCAGTTTACAACACATCTGTCGTTCCCGCTGGCTAACATGCGTCCGTCCCTCTGATAGCACTGCATCGCTTAGCACTGACTTCTTCTTCTTCGGTCTGCAGCTTGAACAATAACATTTCATGGCCAAAGGTACAGTACCAGCGCCGTCTAGTGGACAATGTCTAACGACTGCATTGAAGGAAAACACCTTTGGGATTCTAATTAAATTACTATTATAAATAGCTTTTCTGATTAACTATAAAGTGTTTATAATATCTATTTGTCCTATATGTATTTCAATATGTAATAACTATCAACTTATGTGTATGAACCATTCTGAACTATTAAATATTCAACATCCTCCCCCCCCAAGAAGACAGTTCAAATATTAACTTCAAAAGGATATAGTAGCTGAACTGGTCTTCTTAACGTCGTCCCAGTTGGAGTGCGCATAGCGCAGGATCTGACTAGTCCATCTCTCCCTGGGAACACCTCTATGATTAGTCCTGTTTTCCATGTTTGACGTGGTATCTTGTCATCTCCAATGAGGACCAAATCTCCTGGTTTGAGTTGTGTTGGATTTGGGGTATGACGAGTGTGAGCCGATCTGAGGTCCAGCAAATACTCCCTCCTCCATCTGTTCCAAAATTCCTTGACAAGTCTATGGCGATATTTCCATCTTCGGGTCAGCCTTTCTTTATTTGCATTTGCTATCTGACCTGTTGTGGAAAATGGCTTTGGTGGTAAAGAGGTAAGTCTTTTCCCTATGAGGAAATGAGCTGGCGTCAGAGGTTCTGGTTCTTGTAAATCGTTGTACACAAATGTGAGTGGTCTTGAGTTAATAGTGGCTTCTATTTCTGTCAACAGAGAAGTTAACTCTTCAAAGCTCAGAGATGCTCTGCCCATTACTCTTTTGAGGCATCCCTTTACAGAGCGCACTAACCTTTCCCAAAAACCACCCCACCAAGCCGCTCTTTCTGCAATAAATTTCCACTTGATTCCCTTTTCAGAAAAATATTCCAGCAGCTCTGGCTCCTTCATAGCCTTCCACAGTTCCTTTAGATCTTGATCTGCTCTCTTGGACGTTTTTGCATTGTCCGAGTAGATTACTCTACAAAGTCCTCTCCGTGAAATAAATCTCTTGAATGCCAAAAGGAAACTTTCTGTTGATAGACTCGATATTAGTTCAAGGTGCACTGCACGTGTAACTGCACAGGTGAAAAGTGCTATGTATGCTTTCTCTGCAGAATTCTTGGACTTTACAAACAGTGGGCCTGCAAAGTCAACACCTGTGACTTCAAACGGCGGTGCTTCAGTAACTCTGTCTTTGGGAAGAGGTGCAGCTGTTTGCTGTGCTGCTTTTACTTTGAATCTTTTACAGATAGTACAGTCTGAAATGCATTTTTTGACTAACTGTCTCGCGCGTGGAATCCAATACTTCTCTCGTAGATGAACTAGAGTGTCTCTCACGCCTGAATGCATGACATTTTCGTGACTGTATTTTATCAGAAGTTGTGCAAATCTGTGATTTGAGGGTAACAACCACGGGTGCTGCTCATTGAAACTCATGTTTGACTGATGCAGCCTTCCTCCTACACAGATTAAGCCTTGCTCGTCTAGAAAGGGTTTAAAGTCTCTGATTTTTGAGTCTTTGTGCACATTTTCTCCAGTTTTCAACTCTGTTATTTCTCTTTCAAAACTGTTAAGTTGCGCTTCACGTATCCATACCCTTTCAGATTTTGCCATTTCCTCTGCTGTTAGTTCTCCCCTTTGTCTTTGCTTTGAATGACAGTTGTGGAGAAATCTTTGAATCCATGCAGTTACTCTTAGTACAGTCTGTAGTTTGCTGTATTTGTCCAGCTGTAGCAATGGTTCAGATTGCACTCTTTCACTGTTACTGAGATGTACTGCTTGACTTGCCTTTAGCTCAGCTTTAACCTCTTCTTCTGATAGTATTTCTTGTGCTGTTTCTGGCGGTGTAGTTTGAAGCTCCTTTTCTTTTAGAATGTTCATCAAATGTTTGAGGTCAAAGGCAAAGTCATCTGTGTCCGGTCTCCACACCAAACCAAGCACCTTCAACACACCTCCATGTGTTTCTGTTTCTTGTGTGAAATCAAGCTTGCTGTTTGACCACTTGGTTTTCAGTTCAAGGGAGTTTGTTGTCCACTTACAGAGGTTCATGTTGGCAGCAGCCAGTATTTCTCTTGCTCCTGTAGTAAGTCTGTATGCCTCGTCTGAGTTACTTGAGCTAGCGATCAGATCATCCACATAAAGTGAGTCTCTCATTAGTTTTACCGTGTCTGGTTGGTTAGCTTCATATTTCTCCAGATGATGTCTGATAGTGGCTGCAAGTAAAAATGGACTTGAAGTTACTCCAAACACAACACGTGCCATTCTCATTATACACGTGTTGGTGCCTTCAACATCTGGGGGTCCTGTAAGCCACAAAAATCTCACAGCATCTCTGTCACTTTCAGTTATAGATATCTGAAGGAAAGCTTTAGTAATGTCTGCTGTGAAAGCTACAGGATTTTGTCTGAATCTGATCAAAATGCTCATGAGGTCAGCATTCAGGTTTGGGCCAGGTAATAAACAGTCATTTAAAGAGGAACAACCTTCTTCATGTGACGAAGCATCAAACACTACCCTTAACTTGGTAGTTACTTTGTCCTCTCTGATTACAGCATGATGAGGTAAGTAGTAGGTTACATTCTCTGTCTCTGCTGAATGACTGCTCTGTGGCACATCTTCACATATTCCTTGTTCTGTGTAATCCTCTATTACATCGTTGTATCTTTTAAACAGTGTCACGTCAGATTTCAGCTTTCTTTTCAGGGTTTCAAACCTCCTTTGTGCAACCTTCTTGTTGTCTGACAGTTCGGGTGTGTCTTGGCGCCATGGCAACGCCACTTCATATCTCCCATTAATGAATCTGACTGACCTGTCAAAGCTCTCCTTGGCTTTCTTGTCATCAGGTGTTTCCTCACCTTTAGTAGTGATGCCCAGCGACTCGATCTCCCAAAATGCTCTTAGCTGGTTTGAGATCTCCACTGAGTCTTCACTGAGTCCAATGTGCATACATGTTGCTTCATTCATACTGGACATGACAACTGGTCCTTGCACTGCCCAGCCGAATCTGGTTTCTACGGCAACCAAAGCGTCTGACAGTCTCTCAGTTTTACCTGTGACTACTCTCCAGTAGTAATCTGCTCCGATCAGTACTGATAGCTCCAAACCATCTTTGTCTCCCGCTGACACATCTGCTACTGGTAGCCCTTTTTTCTCCAGCTGCCGTTGGATGTGTTCACTGGGGACTTTCATGACTGCAGTACAAAGCTGTGGGGTTTGAACAGCTTCAATCTCGATTTTCTGATCTTTGTTTCTCACATTCTCCAGGACTAGTTTTATGACATTGCATTTTGTGGTCACTGGGTTTTTTGAGCCAAATGTGTGAAGGTTTAATGTCTCTTGTTTTAGTATTGGCAGTTTTAAATCTTTCACTTGTTTCTCATGGACAAAACTCCGTTGGCTTCCTCCATCAATTAAGCAACGCACAATCTTCTTTCCTCCAGGTCCTTCAATCCTTGCTCTCACAGTTTGCAATAGTACTGTTTCACATTTTTCTGGGGTTGGTTTGGCTGCATATGGAAATACTGAGGAGACCACTGCATCACTCGTGTTTTCAGCGGCATCTGTCCTTTCTATTGGTTGCTCACTTCTGTCACACACAACAGCATGATGTCTTCTTCCACAATCAGTGCATGTCACATTTTTGGATCTACAGTCTCGAGCAAGATGTCTGGGTTTTAGGCATATGAAGCACCTTCCCGTTTTCTTTAGTTTTTCTTTCCTGCTTGTGACTGTGTCTTCAGTGCACTGTTCTGACTTGTGGCTGGTACTGTTACAGAATATGCAACTGTGCACAAATGGTGTATTCGAACTGCCTGTGTGGAGGGCTGCAGCTGAGGGCACATTAGGTCCTTTCCACCTTTCTCTGCTTGAATCTGGTCTGTAGTGCTGATTCTGATTTGCATGTGTATCTTTATGATTCTCTCTCATTTGTGTCAAATGTGCAGCACGCTCCCTGCTTTCAACTTCTTGTTGCAAAAACTTTACAAGGCCATCAACATCCCACTTTTGCCCTACATCTGTCTTGCGGGTGTACTCAAGGGCAAGATCAGCAGGAATCATTTTGAACAGTATGGGGCACAGTAAACCTCCATAACTGTCTGACATGACTCCTAAAGCTTCTAAGCTTCTGATTTGTACTTCAACATCATCAAAAAATTGTCTCAAGGCAACAATGTCTGAGGACCTTTTAACTGGACTTAGATTTAGTAACTTAGACATGTGTGCACTTACAATGAGCTCTTTCCTTCCAAATCTTTGCTTAAGCATGTCTACTGCAGCATCATAGTTCATGTCAGTTACTTTCAGCCCTGCGACGGCGCGTGCAGCTGGCCCGATGAGATATGACTTCAAGTAAGTGAACTTTTCAGTTTTGCTCAAATCTGGGTTTTGGTGAATTGCATTTTCGAATTGGTCCCAAAACTCCTGCCACATGCACACTTCTCCGCTGTATTTGTTTATTGAGAGCTTGGGTAGCTTTACCGAGGGTCTGCTTGTATTTGACCGTGTACTCACGTCACTCAGCCGATGTGGATTCGCTGATACGGTGGCGTCTCTTGCCTGTTCTTGTTGCTGTAAGGCAGCCCGTTCAATTGCTCTCTCTGCCCGCGTCCTCCATAAATTTGTGTTGTCTTGATACTCAAGTGTCCGCACCATGTCCGCATCTAACTCGTCCAAAGGGATCTCCTGCTCTATATCTGGTTCAATGTCTTGCAGGCCTTTCTCTTTCTGTGACAACATGGCTAACAGCTCCTGCAAACGGTCACTGTTTATATCAGTCTTACTTGTTTCATCTTGTATAATTTGCAGCAGCTTTGTAATGGACGTCCGCAGCACGGTCCGTTTCTGTTTTAGCCTTTGAAGTCGCTCCGCCATTTTTTCCTTTCGTCTCCGTGTTGTTACAGCTATCGGCTTAATCCCAACAACGTTCTCTCTTCACTTTTCCCGCTTCCAGCTTCCGGTTCCCGGGTTTCGGCACCAATAAATATGTTGTGGATTTAGCTGTAACATCAGTTGTTATAAGGAAAGAATGTCCAAACACCCAACTTTACCTTCATTTGGCTTTACTGGAGAATGCTGCATCTCAGTTTACAACACATCTGTCGTTCCCGCTGGCTAACATGCGTCCGTCCCTCTGATAGCACTGCATCGCTTAGCACTGACTTCTTCTTCTTCGATCTGCAGCTTGAACAATAACATTTCATGGCCAAAGGTACAGTACCAGCGCCGTCTAGTGGACAATGTCTAACGACTGCATTGAAGGAAAACACCTTTGGGATTCTAATTAAATTACTATTATAAATAGCTTTTCTGATTAACTATAAAGTGTTTATAATATCTATTTGTCCTATATGTATTTCAATATGTAATAACTATCAACTTATGTGTATGAACCATTCTGAACTATTAAATATTCAACAACATTATCAAAAGTGCATTTCACTATTTTACGTTTTCCTATCAGTCTAATCAGTCTTTTTTTCCTGCTTAGCTGAAAGATGGTAAACTTTGCTTATGTGTGGTAGGTTAGACCTTTTTTCCTCTATTTCAGCCAAGTATTGTTCAACTAACTGGACTGCTTTATACATGGGTTTGTGTTCATACCAGTGACTTCTCTGACATGCTTTGGAACAGTACACTGTGAATGAGCAACCTGCACATGTCTGAAACCTTGTGTCATGTCTTTCTTCCTGTAGGCAGTGGTAACAGCAGCGGGACTCTGGAGCTTGTTGCTGGGTCACTGCTGGTCCCTCGGCAGTGGCCCTCTGGAGTTTCCCTGCGGCAGGTGTTGAGCTCTGCATTCTCTGGAAATGTGGCTAGATTGACGACACTTGAAGCAATGGGTGCAGCTGTCTCCATCGCTGTTGCTCTGGCAGGTCTTGCAGCCTCTCCTCCTCCATGATGGCCTTGCAGTCCAATCCACTTGAAGGTCTGCAGCTTGTCTGTGCTCAGGAATGCAAGCACCATCTGCTTTACCTCAGTGACTTCAGATCTCAGTTCTGTTACCAAGGCATGCACCTCAGGCTGTGGTGGAGGGTGAGCTGCCTTTGGTTTCTTCTTGGCTGGAGCTGTAGTCTGGGCTGGGGCCTGCGTGCTCTGACATGTTCCATCAGTTGCTTGCAGCTCATTTACCCGTGGTGCCTTGGTGTTGTTCCTTTTTAGCTTATCAGCCTTTCTGTCTCAAGGTTGGCTACCTCGTTCAACCTTTCAATCAGGGTCTCATTGGTTATCTCAGGATCATCCAAAAATTACTTAATTTGGAATTTAATGTTGTCATTCAGGAGTCCTGTACCCACTGAACTTAAAAACGTTCTCTTGGCAGGGTCGGCACTGTAATGTTCAGCCTCTTTCCCCCCAGATGAAAACAACAGTCTATCTTTAAGCTCAATGGCTCTGAAGAGGAAATCTTGAGCTGACTCTTTTGGCTCCTGTGAGATGTTGATCAGTTTTTGATACAGGTCTGAGGCATTGTCTTCTCTGTAATGTGCTTTTAATATTGTCTTTAACTGTGTTAGGGTCAAATCAGTCTTTAATTCTAGCATATCTCTCAACTTGAGCCCAGGGCTGATGGCTCTTATCACAGCCTCAATTATTTCAGCGTCACTGTGACCCTTGCAAAGTCTGTTTTCCATCTGGTGCAGCAGACTGGTGTATAACAGCCTATCACATTGTCCAGCTTCACCTATTTGACCACAGATGCGGAATTACCCCTGGATGGTCACTTCAGGCACCTTAGCTAGCAATGAGTTCTGAATGAAGCTCACAGTCTCAGCGTCCGCCATGTTGAACTTCTTCCCCAGCACTCTAATTCCTTCTTCTAGCACTTGGCGGGATTGCTGCAGCTCAGCATACGTGCCTTTCAATTCTGCTAGGTGGGAACACTCCTGCTGTACATCCCAGTCATCAACATCATCATCTTTTTCTTCCATAAATGATAATAGTTCTTGGATAAACTTGACTGCTTCGTCGACAGTTACAGTTTGTTCAACTCCATCCTGTTTCTGTTCAATCATTTTCATCAATTCTCCTCTCTTTCTGTCAGCCAATGGTTCATCTTCCTCTGTTTGGCACTTCAGATAGTTACAGACCTCTATTAACTATTCCTGGCTCAGTCGGCACAGCGTAGCAGTGACTCGGCCTCTCAAAACTTCCATTTCCATCACTGCTATTGACAGGGCGATCTGCTGACAGCATTTTCTGTGTTCGTTGTTGGAGAAACGGTCCCTCTTCTTTGGCGCAAAGACCGTTAGTATTCGCCGTTAGCCACGCTAACGCTAACTGTTATACCCTTTCTCCTGGCTGGGCTGGCTCAACAAGATATGTTGCAGCCAGAGACATTAATGACACTGATGATTACCTTTCAGGTGACCAACTTTTATTTTCTGCCTTCTACACAACCTCAGCGACTCATCGCATGCCTCTGCTGTGGGGCATGCACGTCAAGCATACTCTGAACAGTGGTGCATTTAGGAGCACAAACACAGAACAAGAAAAATTCTTCTTCAGTTTCAACACAATGTATTAAGCTACTCAGGTGCACCCCCTTGACAAATTAACAGTAAACTAAGGTAACTAAGGTTAAAATCATAAAAATATAAAATATGTGTGGTCCCTGTTTAAATGCTTATAAAATAATAAATCATGAAACTGTACATAAAATGATATATTATGAATTGAATACTAACCATGAACTGTGTTTCTCTCGCACAGACTTGTGTGTTGTTACTGGGCCTCGAGAAGAGGCGGTGCCATCAGCATGATCATAGGTGGGATGTAGGTGGGCCTCATTAGAATATTCATAGATCCCAGTGTTTGAGCGCAGAAGAGAAACAACAAGGTTTTTACAAGCAACTGTCACGAAAGGTTTTTCTCTGGAAAAAAGGAAATAAGATACAGTTTTAGACAATGTAGATTTGTTTTTAAAGTGACACCACCAAAAATCAAGTTTTTTTTTCTTGTTAACTGTGGTGTCATGAGTGTGGCTTGTGTGTGTGCTGCCGTACCCGCCCCTGGCATGACATCAGGCGGGCACAGCCCCTTGTATATAAATAGTTCTGTGTCCTATAATAAAGTGTTGGTGTTGTTGGTTCTCGCATGAACATGACTCTGACTCCTTCCTTATTCATACATAACAGTTTGGCAACAAGGATAATTATGGCAGCGTATGGGCTACCTCAACCATTAATTCTGCTTCTGGAGTACGCGGGAGAGCCAGTGGTCCTGTAGCCGAAGTGGCGGGCCATGTTCGAGGATTACATCGAGGTGCTGGGCCTAAGTGGGCCCAGCGGGAGAAGAATATGAGCGCTTCTGGCCCACCATCTCAGCGCGGAGGGCCGAAGGATTCTCGCTACGTTGGGAGAGATGGAAGAGTATGAGGATACTGTCGAGCGGGTGTCCAGATTTTTTGCCTGGCAGATGAGCACCACGAAGCTGTGGGTGGCGGGAGTTTTGGCGCCAAGGGAAGCTAGGCGAGTTAGCTTGGGGAAGCTAACAGCCCATTCACTATCTATGAGCAGGCTAGCAGCAAAGCTAACTAGCTCCAGGAGAGCTCCAGGCTGCTGGCTACACTTTGAGGTGGGACTGGAACTACGAGAGGGGAAGTCCCTGGTCACTGAGGATGGCGGGCCAGCTGCAAAGTGCAGGAAGGTGGAGGACTGGTGTGCTGATGAGTTGGACGGCGTGGTGTGCGAGGACAGCGTAGAGGGAGAGCAGCAGTAGTCATGCCTGCAGCTGCAGGCTAGGCAGCGGGAGAGCGGGACCATGGCGGCTGAGGGCCCCGGGGAAGAGCAGTGACAGTCGGGCGCAGAGATGACGCAGTGGAGCGACTGGGACGAGGGTGCTTAGGGCAGCGATGAAGCGCCTGGGTCGGACAGTGACACCGACGGGAGTGACGCTGGGAGCCCCGAGGGAGAACAGCTACGACCGGACATGGAGACGACGCAGTGGAGCACCTGGAACAAGGGTGCTGGGAGCAGCAGCGAGGTGCCTGTGTCGGAGAATGCCGGCGAAGACGATGCTGTGAACCCTGAGAGAGAGCAGCCACAGCTGGGCGCGGAGACAGCGCAGTGGAGTGCCTGGGACAAGGGTGCTGGGAGCAGCGGCGAGGTGCCTGGGTTGGCAAGCAGAGCTGACGAGTGGGCTTCGTGTCTTCCCAAAGTTCGGCCACAGGGGGCCGGAGTGTTTGGGGCCATGACGGCGGTGCTGAAAGCGGTCGGGGGCGGACCGACGTGCACGGAGAATTGGCGTGCCGGACAGCATCATCGCAGGGCCCGAGCAGTAAGGCAGTCCGTGGCGAAAAGAGACGGTATCATGGATGAGGTGGTTTTTGATCCCGGAGGCCGACGGTGTCCAGGGGCGCACATGTCGTGGGGCTTCCCGCGGTCCCTGGGCCGATCCTACCACTGGCTGCCAATGGACATAGGTATTACTTGAGAAACTTTAATGTAAATATATGTATATAGTGCTTGTGTGCATGAGAGTATGTATGTGGTATGTTATGGGATTATTTTATGTATTTTAAGAGACTTGGCCTAATTTTAGTTATTTTGTGTGAATGTGGTAAAGTATTTTATTACAGTTAACTATTCCCCTGTTCTCAGTGCATGATTTGGGTCCTAAATTGGGGAGGGTCTCAATTGTGTGTGTGGTTTTGCATTTTTGTAAGGGGGAGGGTAAGTGTGGTGTCATGAGTGTGGTTTGTGTGTGTGCTGCCATACCTGCCCCTGGCGTGACGTCAGGCGGGCATGGCCCCTTGTATATAAATAGTTCTGTGTCCTATAATAAAGTATTGGTGTTGTTGGTTCCCGCATGAACGTAACTCTGACTCCTTCCTTAGTCATACGTAACATTAACATGTCTATAACATGTTTTTTTACAAGACATACCAAGAGTGGAATCACTCAAATGTCTTATGTCTGTTTTTTTTTGCTTTAAAATGTCACTTAAGCCCTTCCCCCTGCAAAAAGGCGAGTTGAGACGGAACATTTTTGGCGGCGTGCAAGTTAGGTTAATTGGCATCAAAACTGGGGATTCTAAATTGTCCTTAGGTATGACTGTGAGAGTGAAAGGCCGTCTGTCTCTCTGTGTTGGCCCTGTGATGGACTGGCGATCTGTCCAGGGTGTACCCTGCCTCTCGCCCAAAAGATGCTGGGATGGGCTCCAGCCCCCCCGCGACCCGAAAAGGATTAAGCGGAAGAAGATGAATGAATGAATGAATGAATGAACTATTCATGGTGCTGGCATGTGGGTAGTGTTGAGCCAATCAGGATTCTCTGATCTAAATGAAGTTAGCCTATGGCCAGTTAGCATTTTTGGGCTAGCTTCTTTGAAAACTTGACCCAGATTAAGATGAGTTTAGGACTGATGCAGTTTCAGCCATTATCCTGGGCCACTGTGCATACAACTTGGCATGCCCTTCAACCGGTAAGTGGTTTTATCACAGGATTTACAGTGTTTAATGTGGTGCTAGCCACTGTTAGCCTTGTGGTATGTGGGATGGGTCTAGTCACCGATTCTGGCGTTTGAGAAGGGGGGTTGTGAAAAGATTTTGACACAAAACTGTAAAACAATGAAAGGTTTTGTTTGTAGAAAAAAAGAGCATAAGATACCATTTTCGACAATGTAGATTTGTTTTTATCCACCTTATTCCTAGCCCCATGATTTCTTGCATGAATTATATACTTAGATAGATAGATAGATAGATAGATAGATAGTTTATTTCGAACACAAAAAATACAACAAAAAACAAGCAAATAGCAAATGCAATAAAGTTACAGTATACACTGTTCGAAAGGGAGAAGGAAGAAGTGAACACTTATTAATTCCAACTCCTCTTTTCCATCGATACACCCATGTGAATTTTATACAAATTACTACCTTTAATACCCCAAGTAAACAATTTACTGTATTTTTTTCAGATCAACATTAACACCTTGCCATTCTAACATACAATGAAGTCTATATTTCAAAACCAGTCTCAAACGACACAGACACAGACAGTGCTGTCACACCCACCATTCCATAGTGTCCCATAATGTCCCAGAGTGAACATAATGAATCGTACATATAAATTCTACCCTTCTAACATATATCCTTTCAACAAATGGTGCTTATACCTCTTTTTAAATTGATTTCTGTTTGTACATAGTTTCAGTTCCGGCTCCAGACTGTTCCGCAAATCCACCCCACAGACAGATATGCACATACTTTTCTTGGTTGTACGTATCTTGGGTTTTGTGAAGTTTAAGTCTCCTCTCAAATTATGATCATTGTCTCTTTTTTTAAATATTTTTTGTATATTAGTTGGGAGTTGATTGTTAATTGCCCTGTACATTACTTGTGCTGTCTTAAATTTAACTAAATCGATGAACTTTATGACATGTGACTTCAAGAACAACGAATTGGTATGGTCTCTATATCCTGCATTGTTTATTATCCTTATAGCTCTTTTTTGTAATGTGCATATTGTTTGTAGGTTGGTCTTGTAGGTGTTTCCCCAGACTTCTACACAGTAGTTAAGATAAGGTAAAAACAGTGAATTGTACAATAAGACCAATGATTTATAGTCCACAATGTGTCTTGTCTTCCCCAGTATGCCTATACATTTTGCTAATTTAGCCCGGATGTGACTGATGTGAGGTTTCCAGCAGATTTTACTGTCTAGCGTCACCCCCAGAAACTTATTTTCCTGTACTGTTTGTATTCTGGTATCATCTATCGTTATCATTATTTCATGATTTATTTTATAATTTCCAAACAACATAATCTTTGTTTTTTTTTAGATTTAGAGATAATTTATTTTTGTTGAACCACTGCGTTAATTTTTCCATTTCAGTTGTGACCACCTCTAAAACCTGCTGCAAATTCTCACCAGTGCAAAGGATATTTGTGTCATCCGCAAACAAAATAAATTTCAGAATTTTTGATACTTGGCATATGTCATTTATATACAAGATAAAGAGTTTGGGTCCCAAAACTGACCCCTGGGGCACACCACAAGTGATGTCCATGCAGGGTGATTTGTGCTCTCCAATTTGTACAAATTGTTGTCTGTTACTTAAATAACTTTCCACCCAACTCAGTCCTACCCCTCTTATCCCATACCTTTCCAGTTTCCTTAGAAGTATTCTGTGGTCAATGGTGTCAAAAGCTTTCTTTAAGTCTAAAAATACTCCTACAGCAACCTTTTTTTTGTCTATACAACTAGTAATTTCTTCTATAAGTTCGATCAGTGCCAAAGATGTAGATTTATCTGCTCTAAAACCATACTGGCTATCTGTAAGGAGGTTGTGTTTTTCAATGAAATCATCCAGTCTCTTAGTGAATATTTTTTCAAGTATTTTGGAGAATTGTGAGAGTAAAGAGACTGGCCTGTAATTTGTGAAACAATGACTGTCTCCTGTTTTGTAAAGAGGTGTTACTTTTGCTATTTTCATTTTGTCTGGAAATGTACCAGTTTGAAATGACAGGCTACAGATGTGGGTGAGTGGCTTAACAATTCCCTCAATTACTTTTTTCACTATTGTCATGTCAATTTCATTCCAGTCCGTTGATTTTTTGTTCTTAAATTTACTCACAGTCTCGATAATTTCCTTTTCAGTAACTGCACCCAAAAAGATTGTGTTTGGGTTTCTATCCTCTATTTCATTCACAGACCCACTGTGGTTTGTTTCTGGAGTCACTATTGATTTTGCTAATTCAGGACCAACGTTTACAAAAAATTTATTGAAACCACTGACCACATCTTCCATATTATTAATCAAACTGTCGTTTTCGATAAAATATTCTGGATAATTTGCATACTTAGGACGATTACTAATAATCCCCTTGAGTACTTGCCATATTCCTCTTATGTTATTTTTGTTATCCTCTAGTATTCTGTTGTAATATTCTTTCTTACAGGTCCTCATTATAGTGGTAAGCTTATTTTTATATCTTTTATATTTGATCTCAGCTTCCACAGTTCTGCATTTAATGAATTGTTTATATAATGTATTCTTCTTTTTACATGCATTTATTAACCCCTTGGTGATCCAAGGAATATTTTTTTGTTGTTGTCTGTCACTGTATTGTTTTATAGGACAGTATTTATTGTACAATGATTGAAATATTTGTAAAAATTTATCATATGCTTCATTTATGTCATTTTCATCATAAACTATCTTCCAATCTTGTATTAATAATTCCTTTGTCAGTAAATACATTGATTCTTCGGTTCTTATTCTTTTATATTTAATATTTTTGGTATACTTTTTCTTCCTATAATCACATTGATAGACAACAAAAATCTGCAGGTGGTCGCTGATATCATTCAATAAAAGCCCACTCCTGATATTATTTTCCATAATGTTTGTGAATATATTATCTATTAGTGTGGCACTGTGCGACGTGATTCTGCTAGGTCCTGTAATTGTTGGATGTAAGCCCATACTGTACATTGTGTTGATAAATTCTTCTGTCAAACTATGTTGTTTTGAGTTCATCAGATCTATATTTAAATCACCACAGATGAACATAACTTTATGAGTTAGTTTTACGTACATTTTTTCCATCCAGTCCTTAAATAAGTCAATGTTTGATCCAGGTGTTCTATATACACAGCTCACTACTACATTCTTCACATTATTCAGACAGATTTCTATTGTAATACATTCAAATAAATCATCCACAGTTACTGACAGATTTTCAACAACCTTGTATTGCAAGCTCTTGTCAACATAAATTGCAACTCCTCCTCCTTTTTTCACTTTTCTATTTATATAATTTAATTCATAGCCATCCATGGTAAAATCCACTCCTTTCTCTTCACTGAGCCACGTCTCTGATATTGCCACAATATTGAAGGGCTCTTTAAACTGATTTAAATAATCTTTAATGTTATTAAAGTTTGCATAGAGACTTCTGCTGTTGAAGTGGATCATAGAAATATTGAAATCAGATGTGACCATTGTGTTAAACTGTTCATCTGTGTAATAATTAGTCATTATTGATTGAGTTAAAAAGATTATTATCAGGGTCTATGTCATATTCTACGTCCTGTGGGTTGTGCTCTGTGTATTCAAAAACTTTCAGTTCCTGTTGTTCCTGTTTGATGATTTTTGATTCATACTGTAGAATGTTTTGTTGCAGATGAGTAAAAAACCTTCAGTGTCCTATATTTGTCTGAATTGTTGCTGTGCCTCCAGATCGTATTTGTCCAGTTCCATAATATTACGGATGTTAATGACCTTGGCTTCTTCAGGCGATCCGTTTAATTTGATGAATATTTTACAGTTTGATGTCCAGGTGTTTTGAATTTTTTTCTGCTTTTTCATGTATCTTGCTTTCCTGGCTATTTCTGCGTTCTCTTTCGTGAGGTGCTCGTTTATGAAGACGTTGGTTCCTTGCAGCTTCTTACCTTGTTTCATTAGCGCCGTCTTGTGTTTTCTGTTTACAAACCTCATGATCACAGCAGGTTTGTCGCCGTTTTTCCTGGGCAGAGGGTGGCAGGACTTGATGTTGGTGCAGTTCAGCTGGATTCCTTTAGACTGCATGAAGGCCGTCACCTGTTGCTCAGCGGATTCCTCATCCAGCTGACTTCCACTGCTGTCTGCGGCCACTGCTCTCGCGTATGATCGGGGTTTGATGTGGAGCCCCGTGATGATCACGTCGTTTGCCCGAGTTCTCTGGTCCATCTCAGCCAATCTGCTTTCCAGATACGCCAGCCTCTTGTCTTTTTCAGCGTTCTGGCTGCGCAGCGCTTTAATTTCTTCCACGAGGTCCAGTATACCTCTTTGTTGTGATTTTAGGGCAGCCATTTCTTCTGCCAAGAAATCCAGCGCTTTTTTAATCTCATCTTCATTTGGCAGAGCTCTTTTGGGACCCATTATTCCGGCCGATGATCTCTTATTTGGATAGCTCGGGAAAAAAAAAAAAAAAAGTACTTCAGGTACTATTTTAGAATGTGGAGTTGTTATGGAAACAGGACGCTTTTCCTTGTAAAAAAATATGACTTCGGCATCAGAAATGTGGGAACATGATCTTTTACACTTCAGAAACAGTAATATAATCATATCACTTCCCAAGACGATTGGGAGATGGGAAGATGACATTAAAAGGGTCACTGACTGCGCTTTTTTCCAAATTTTAATAGCTCACACATCTTAATGAAATGTTTGTGATATATTTTGTTCACATTTTCTGTAATCTTTTTAATTATTGAAGCAAATTTCTTTTTTTTTAATTTTTCCAGGCTTTCTTTAAATGCTCTGATTTAAGGCCTGTCACTTTAAGAACCATCCTTCACAGTTAGCCATTACAGCTGACTAGCTTCTACTAGCTTCTAGCCTCCAATCTCGGTTGAACTGCACTCTGGTTCACTGATCCACAGTTGATGGTATATCCTGCGTCAGTCCGGTCCATCTCCCAATAAATTTTGCCATGATTCCACAACAAATCCCTAGCACCGTGCACTGGACGATTGCCGCAACCCGAGGCGAGCTACCGAGCCAAGGGATCTCGAAGGGCAGTGGGGCTCTGTGTGAGAGCAGGGTGGAGTCCCAACCAGCTGAAAACTGGAGCGACTATGCTGCCCACGGGAGCAGAGCGGATCCACGGAGGACGGTGGGGTTGCTGGGCATGAGAGCCAGCAGGATCTGGTCCTGGAACATTTTGATTGGAGGGAGCCGGAGGCTTCGTCATGATTCTACGGCAGATCGCACATACCGGTGTTAAGCCGATAACTCCTCCATCAATCTGGGGGAGTTCTTGGCATAACACCGGCCAGTAGCCCTGGTCCCAGGCATAAAAGTGACCAGTGTGCCGCCACGGAATCACAATGAAACCACTCAGAGATGGGCCTGAGTGAACGAGGTGGTAACAGGGATGGCTATTAGGGTGACTAACATCTGAAGAAAATAACAATATAAGCCACGCTTGGTTCAAGGTTCCTGTTACCAGTGTTAGCTTGGAGGCTAATAGCTCAGGGGCTAATAGGCTACCTTTAGCACCACTTCCATATACATGACAGCTAGGCGGACCAATAATAGAGCAGTGGGCGGATCTTAAGGACAGCGGTGGGTTGGCTTTTACTAAACCTGATGTCAGCGATTTCCATAAAAAGGTCAAAAACGTTTCTGGGAGAAAAAAGTGAGATAAAGGCTGTGTGTGTTTTTTTTAAGAGAATTGACTGTTTTGAAAATTTTTGGATAATTAGGTGACCAGTAGACTTATTTCGGACAGTTAAAACCAACAAACACACAATTTTTCAGTCAATGACCCCTTTAAAAAGTGGCCTCACATACAGTAGCTCTGTTAGTTAGCTCTGTTGCTAAGAGGGTAACACTGTAAACAAAAATAGTTCTGAGATACATCAATATATCCACCACAATAAAGTCGGTCACATTTTGTTAAACTAGAAAAGCACTCGGAGAGCGCAGACCTCCGCCAAGCGCCACAATTCCCCCCATACAGTGTTTGTGTGTACGTTTTCAGATTCCTTGAGCATGTAAACATATGACTAGCAATTGGATTCACAATGATTATTTGTTTATTTGACAGGGACAGTGCAATAAACACACAATTAATCAATGACAATCAATGTGATAGTGATAGGATTAGTGGTTCAGTAGTAAAAGCATTGCCTCCTTGGCGGAGGTAATAAACTAAAGTGTTGCGTCCATCTCCTCCACTGACGGATGCAAATTGGGTAGACAGGTTGCCGTGGGTTTTATATTATATTGTAACGTGCTGCTCGACATGGCGACGTCCCACCGGGAGGTTTGAACTCACGCCTCCCGCTCCGGAGTCCCGCACTCTACCTGTGTCGCCAATAGGGTCAACCCACTTGGCAAGCCAAGTAGGGTGCTCATATTGAGTTCGCTACAATATTATTTTTTTGGGGGTTGCGCTCCGCGGCAAACGAAAATTTAGAAGCTTCGCCGGCAGAGAGCTCGTTTTTGCGCAGCGCCTATGGCTGGCCGGTGAATTTCTGCCAAATGCGCAGCTCCTATGGCTGGCCGGGGAATTTCTGCCAAAGAATCCGTCGGCGGACAGCTGCCCGTGTGAGGTTTTGCAGTTGCGCGCAAACACAGGCACGCTGGCGGGCCCAGGCCAGCAGTGTTTTCCGCGTCCTTTTGTGCCTAAAACGTTGAAGAACGCAGAGTTTGTGTTGCAGACACGACGACCAGCGCCCTCCATTGCGCCTGCGCACATGTTGAAAATGGCTGTATGTCACAGTGTTGAATGAAAAATGCTTTAAAAAATTCCTGTATCCAGACGGTGAACCGGATCATCCCCAAAATTTAATCAGTTCTTCCTTGTACCATTTCCAACAATGCCTGAAAGTTTCATGGAAATCCGTCCAAGATTTTTTGAGTTATCTTGCTAACCAACAGACAGACAGACAGACAGACAGACAAACAAACACACAGACAAACCCCGGCAAAAACATAACCTCCTCCTGGCCTTTTCAGCCTGGCGGAGGTAAATATGTTGGACATAATCTAATTTACCTTACAGCTGACATAGAATCTAGTCAGAGCCACAAAGAATAACAACATTGTGTTTGGGTGTCATAATGTCGGTAGCTGTTCGTTTTACCATGACATTAAAATGCTCATGCTGCCGTCATGCCATGAATGCTTGTTATTTAACTTAACATGTACAGGCCTTTTTTGACAATTGTCAAAAATTTTGTTGATCTATATTTTGTGATAATTTAAAAATTAATTAATGCATGCTGAAGCAGCTAATATCAAGTCCATACTGACGCACTGCAAAATAGAGCAATGCAACGAGTGCAACATTTAATCATTACGCCTTAAGAAGCAAACTGGTAATTATTTTTATGTATTTATTATTTTACTTCTTGCAGCCGTGCACTTTGTTATATGTGGGTTTGGCCCCTGGGGCTTGCCGTAGCCGGCGATGGGTGTCAGACAGGATGATGTCAGGCGGGCTGCAGCCGCTGTATAAATTTGCCTTTTCTTGTAATAGAGTTCAGTTCATTGTCCAGCATAAGATGGCTCACAGATTGCTCATTTCATACTTAAACATTTGGTGACTGAGGATTAACACATGGAGGCATGCGTAGCAACACTGCAGCCTTTCCTCAAGCTCCCCGGGGAACCACCGGTTCCATGGCCTTGCTGGTTAGAGGCTTTCGGAACCTACATCACAGCCTTGGACCTGGGGAAGCTGGATAAGGTGAGGAAGCGAGCGCTGTTTGTCCACAACCTAGGCATGGAGGGCCAAAGGATTCTCCGCATGCTCGGCGCGACGGACTCGTATGAGGAAGTTGTGGAGCGACTAGCTTACTATTTTGCAGTGCTAGACAGCACAACGGATTTGCTTTTGTCAGAGACGACAGAGAGTTGGTGAGCCAATACAGCAGTTCGTCGATGACCTGAGACAGTTGGCTAGTGTGTGTTGTTTTGGGCCGCTGGAAGACAAAATGGTGTGGGACCAATTGGCCGAACACACATGTAACGCTGGGCTACAAGTTAGGTTGCTAATGGTGCCTAATGGCCTAACGCTAGCTAAAGCAGTTGAGCTAGTACTCCAGTTAGAATTGGCAGAGAAGTTAGCCATGGAGCTAAATGGGCGCCAAACACAGGGGCTAGCCGGACAGTCAACGCTAGCTAACATGGTAGACACGGAGGACAAAGAGTACACGGAAGAAGGGTACGATGCGTATGCAGTGAGCTAAAGGTCCTCTCCCAGAGGCCCCAGCTGCGGGGGTTGTAGATCCCTGATGCACCGGGATGAAGCATAAGTTTGCCCGGCAAGAGGAAAACGGTGCATCAAGTGTGGGCACCTGAACCGTTTCACCAGGGTATGCTAGTCCTCAGCGTCGTGGGACCCGCCAAGTGAGCCCACCCGCCCGCCAACAGCGACCATCCACTTGGTGAGTCCCATTGCCAATGGTTGTTCCTATTGTACGGTGGAATTGTACAGTGTAGCTTTACCACTCCTGTTTGACACAACGGTGGTGTGGTCGATGCTAAACTGGGCCATGGTGAAAAAGTTTTTCCCCACCCATAAAATCAACCCAACGCCGCTGTATGGGTATGGTGGTCACAGACTGTGCAATGTCAGAACAGTGGAAAAGACTGTTTACTGCAAACCCCAAATTGTGTACGACTTCATGTTCCAAGTAACAGCGCGCGGTGACAACATTATGGGATGTGACCTTTTCAACAGACTGGGTTTCACCATTAGGGACAGTGCTGGGTTCGAATGGTCCGGGTATGGACGTTTGAGCTCGCCGGACCCGGATGACAATGTCGTGGTGTGGGATGAGGTAGTACGGAACAGCACCGACAACACTCCATCCACCCCATGTACTCAGGAGGGGTGGGAGCCCGTGCCCATGGAGTACAACACTGGCGAGGTAATTAAGAACACTACCGACATCAAAGCATCCACTCCACACTCTCAGGAGGAGAGCCGCTCGGAGGGGGAGCACGAGCATGCTGAGAGCCCCGAAGTGCAGCAGTGGCAGCCGGGCACAAACACAACGCATGAGGCGGCACTGCAGAGCACTTCAAACGGCAAAGTGGAGGAACCGGACTGCTCTCTTCCCCTCGTTTAACAGGCTACGGAGGTTACGACTGAGCTGAGGGGTGGAGGGTCTGCTTCAACAAGTGATGCCGGAGAGGCGCTGGACACCCTCCGTACCCATGACAAGCCTCAACCAGCGACGGAGACAAAGGGTGAAGGGTCCGCAGTGAACACGGTGACAACAGAACTGCCGCAGTACAATGGAGGTCCCAAGCCGAATGAGCATGAAGAGCCACCAGGAGCACAACAGCAGCACATTAAAACACGTGAGGCGCCACTCCACATCATGGACTGGGTTCAGGTTCGTGCCGATGGGAGACCGGGATGGCAACTTACTGGGTTGTAGCCAGTGAGACAGTGGCTATGTTTACATGGACACAAGTAACCGGATTAAAAGCCTGATCGGAATAAAAATGCTTCAAGTAAACACGCCAATCTGAATATTCTAACCTGATCACACTCATTCCGATTAAAATTTCATTCCGATTGAGAGGGGTGGGTTATGCCGATTGTTAATCTGAATGGTGTGCATGAAAACACTTATTCCGAAGGTTGGGCAGAAAATATGTTTACTGCGCATGTCTGTACACCAACCGCACGCCAATGTGATGTATTTCTGCCTTAGCAGCAGCTAGCGGAAAACAGCGGGAGTAAAACAAAACTGGTGTGTATCGTCCTGTTGTCGCCCTCTGTTCGTCATATGCAGAAGTATGTACTTGAAGCTTCATTACGGAGACCAGCAGAGGCAAAAGTACAGTCTGAATAACACAATACAGATAAATTTCAACACGAAGCGGGGCTTGCTAACACCGGAAGTTGCTTCTTCTTCTACTATTTTCGGAATGTCGAAATGTCGATGTGCGCATGTCAGAATGATTTATTCCGTTCAAACGTGTGACACATGGAAACGCACGTCTTAATCGGATCAGCTTTTTCAGGATCTATGTAAACAGTAAAATTCTGATCTGAATTGTAATCAGATTGAAGAAATTTTGCCCATGTAACCGTGGCCAGTGAGACGGCGGATGCCGCTGAGGATCATGGTGAAGCTGAGGACAATGTGCTTGCGGCTGACAGACGATTCGGTTTGGCATGCAACAGACTAAGGTGTGTCTGGGTGGCGGCTCCAAATGGTGAGGCTCTGTGGGAGTCGGCTACGGCAGTATGGGACCCAGGCCCCGGTGTCATGAAAACTGGCCTAGGGAGTCCAACAGCTCCAGGGGGGTGGCTGCCATGAGCGCGTTTCGAAGGTCCAGGGAGGAAGCCGTCAAGAGTGCGTTTCAAGGCTCCAGGGAAGAGGCCGCCATGGGCGCGTTTCAAAGCTCCAGGGAGGAGGTCGCCACGAGCCTGCTCCTAAGCTCCAGGGAGAAGGCCACCACAAAGCTGCCTCAAACCCCCTGGACAGAGCTGTTCTTCCCATGGAAGACTGTTAAAAAGAAAAAATTAAAGACTTTTTAGGTAGGAGCACAGCTGGACCAACGATAAGTGGCAGAATATCCTACTTGGCTGTGCCGGGCTCCGTGGTAGTTCACCCATGGGCCCTAGTTTTAGGCTGTTCTGTGTGTGTTGTTCTTATTACTATTTTAGTTTGTGTGTTTTAGGGGTTCTGTTTTTACCAAATTGGGGATGGTTTTAATTCGGTGCATTTTGTATTTTGTAAAGGGGGGGAGAATGTTATATGTGGGTTTGGCCCCTGGGGCTTGCCGTAGCTGGCGTCGGGCGTCAGACAGGATGACGTCAGGCGGGCTGCAGCCGCTGTATGCTTTTGCCTTTTCCTGTAATAAAGTTCAGTTTGTTGTTTGGCATAAGACGGCTCACGGCTCGCTCATTTCATACATCAGATCTGTGGCATTCATATAAATGAAAACATACCTGGTGCTTTTGTGTCAGCTATATACATGACACTGTATAAAGATCCTTTGTCCACATTGTGTATATTGCACTGTATGTGAACGGAAGTTCTTTTTCTCGTTGTGTACATTATTTGTAACTAGTGCATTGTCCATAGAATGCAAGTATTCCTGTCTGAAGGTATCACAGTTAGGCTTTACAGGCCCAAATGTAGGCTGTGTTTGAAAGTGGAATACAAAGAGTTGTAACCTGGGTGCTCCACCAGGCTACTGCACAATGTTAGACTTTGACAAATATGAAAGCAACTGAAGGCCACTAAGATTTATTTGACTGTGTGAATATTAATTACCATCCATCCATCCATCCATCTTCTACCGCTTAATCCTTTCGGGTCGCGGGGGGGCTGGAGCCTATCCCAGCATCTTTGGGCGAGAGGCAGGGTACACCCTGGACAGATCGCCAGTCCATCGCAGGGCCAACACAGAGAGACAAACAACCATTCACTCTCACATCCATACCTAAGGACAATTTAGAATCCCCAGTTTTGATGCCAATTAACCTAACTTGCATGTTTTTGGCATGTGGGAGGAAACCGGAGTGCCCGGAGTAAACCCACGCAGACACGGGGAGAACATGCAAACTCCACACAGAAGGGTCACCGATGGTCTGGGGGTGGGATCGAACCCACCATGGTCAAGGGTGGAATCGATCCCATGACCTTCTTGCTGTGCTGCCACTGTGCTAACCACTGCGCCACCGTGCTGCCCCAATTACATAATACCTAATTATTGAAGACGAATGGGACATCCAATATTAGTGACTGTTTCAGATCCCTTGTTTATTTGTTTGTCAGATCACTTATTTGTGTGATCTTTTATCACTTATATTCATAATAATGTATCTTGCACATTGGGGAATGGGATGTGTTCAGTCACCATTATTATTATTTTTAGTTTATATCACTGTTCAGTGATGGAGTTCCTGTACAGTAGGTAAAATTATGTTGTAAAGTTGCCCTTTGTCTCTACAGCTATCAGAGCCGTGCATATAAGCTCCATTATTTCATGCTACTGTAAACATTTATGTGCATTTTTGAAACAAAGGAGCCTCAAGCTCATGAACGGTCTTTAGCCTAATGTTGGAGAAAAGCTCATAAATGCTCAATGACCTGCCGCTGTGCCTGTATTTAGTCAAATTTTTTGAAACAACGGAGCCTCAAGCTCATGAATGGTCTGTAGTGTAATGCTGGAGAAAGTACTATTTATGTGTGTGTGTGTCTTCTGACCTGCACACATGTAGATATACTGTATATATGAAGAACACAACTGTTATGTCTTGAAACTGAAATGACCAACGGAGAGTTGAGCTGTGCTGGAACTCAAACTTTTTTTTTCTCCCCCTTGTCCTGTCAGGCAGCTAGGTGAGCAGAACAGAAATCTGCTACCCTTATTGTACCAAACACATTTACTTTGCCAAAAGGAGCTTTAACCAGTACATATATATGTACTGTATATTGTTGTAAACTCCTCTTGTAATGACTTTTAATACTTTATTTAAATTATTTTACCCATGAAGGACTGACAGGAGGGTAATGGGAAAAGGAGATGTGGGGAGGGGGAAAAAATGGAGAGGAACAGACAAAGAAGACAAACAAACCAACAACTATAACAAACAGAAGACAGACTGCTTCTTCCACCAAAGCGGTTTCAACACGAGTCTGGTATCCGCAGCTGTTAAAGGCGAGACATATGGTGGTGGCAGTAGCTCGGGAGGTAGAGCAGGTCGTCCAATAACCGGATGGTTGGCGGTTCAAATCCCGCTCTCCCCAGATATCCTGCCGTTGTGTCCCTGGGCAAGACACTATCCACCTTGCCTCCAGTGTCAATAACACTGGGTATGAATGTGTATAACTGTTCGGTAATGGTCGGAGAGGCCATTGGCGCAGATTGGCAGCCACGTTTCCGTCACCCTGCCCCAGGGCAGCTGTGGCTACAGTAGTAGCTTGCCACTACCATTGTCTGTCTGTGGAGTGAATGAATAATGTATCCATTTGTACAAGTGTCTTTAAGTGTCTATGATAAAGTGCTATATAAATCTGATGCATCATTATTATTATCTGTGTGTGTGTGTATGACAGCGTGCACAAAATAAGTGTGTGCATGTGAGTGGTTTGTCAGGAAACACACGAAGAGGGCGGCCGGTCGCAGCAACCCCCCGACCCCCCCGGAAAACCCGAGCAAGCAGGACAACACCACCAACCCCGACAGAGTACAAATGTCCAAGGCCAACAAGCCCCAGGAGAGCCAGGCATCCACCCCAGGAGGGACAGCTGAGAGAAGCTGGGCCACCAGGTGGCCAGCACAGCAGGCCCATGCCCCAGGACCAGCCAGTCCCCCCCCAGCGGGGCAAACACTAGCCCCCAGGCACCAGGAGACCAGCGTCCCCCACCCTCCGGGCCGGAGACCACCCCAGCGCCACACGCACACCCTGGGGAGCCCCACACCCAAAGAAGGTACCTCCCTGCCCACCCCCCGCTCCCCCCGTCCAGGGCAGCCCACGTAGCCAAGAGGCACTACCCCTCAATCCAGCACCTCCCGACCAGCACCAGCACACACACCCATTCCCACGCATTCACACCCTCATGCTTTCATATGCACCCACACACACTCACTCACTCTCGTTTGCCCTCTCCCCACACAATCCCACACTCGCACTCCCAGACCCACCGACTCTCTCCCACTCCTGTACCCTCTCAATCTCGCTCCCACTCGCACTTGCCCTCAGAGTCACCCACACTCACTCATGTTTGCCCATACATGCACTCTCACTCGCGCTCCAACCTACTCACATCCACTCGTGCTCTCCCCCACACACTCACCCACATTCATTCACCCTTATTACTTCGGGCGACCGCAATGCAGATGCAGTGAGTATGAATGCACACCAGCACCCGGCAGTGGCCGGGGAGACCACCGGCACAGACCAGCAGCCACACCCCCGCCGACCACCCCAGAGCGGCCTCGGCCACAGAAGCAGACCATGACCCTTAATGCCCACCTGAGCAACTGATCAACGGACCACCGCAGGTGCTCCGAGGTGCTACCCAACATGCAAAGCGCCACACAAAACTGCCCCACCATTACCATCTCCACACATCACTCTCTCACTCTCATTTACTCTCTTGTTGAGTCACTCTATCACTCCCTTGCTCGCATCTATTCATTCGGCAGCACCCAGGTATTTTGAGAACATGACGGGCCCCAGGCCCCCTGCCGGGCCCCCAGGCTCCCAGCCTGTCCAAGGAGGACAACAGGGGTGGGGGAAGACCCCCACCCCCTCTCCCCCATGCACAAATCATGGTGGGTGTGAGCACCATAATGGTGGTTGGAGCACCACTAACCACTATGATAGGCAGTGGGGCTCCCATCCCCCAAGCCCTCAGTGTTTAAAATGCAATTAAAATTGAGGTGAGGGTGGCCCCATTGCGCAGCAGACAGAGGTATTCCCTTCACTGACACAGTGTGGCACACCCCCACCCCAAAACCCTAAGTGTATCCAAGAAGATGTATGTTCCACCCAGAATCAGGGGGAGGGGGGGAGAGGTAAGCCAGCTCGCAAACTGGTTCAGGAGGCCACCCACTGCCCCCAGATCCCAACCCAGGGTGAGGGCCGCCAGGTTGAGCAGCTCAGGATCTGCCAGCGTTGCGCTCCGGCACTCCCAGCACCACAAGCATGATGGAGCAGGCACACCCACACCCACTCCCACACATCTTGCACACACAAACATACACTTCAACAAGAAATCACAATAATGAACAATTGGCTGGACCCATACGGCACCCCACACACCAAGCGACACCCCCAAGCGCCCACTCCAAGCCCACCAACCACCCACCCCAGACACACACTAACAGCAGCAGGCTGCCCTGCAGCCACAGCCACCCCGGAGCAAACCGCCGGCAACATGGCCGCAACCCCCCCACCCCACCCAATAAGGTCCCCCCACCAACACACACATCCTCCACCCTCGCACCATCCTCCACCCTCATGCGCGCACACACACACGCACACACACACACACACACCATTACACATGCCCACCTACTCACACACAACCCTGCATGCCCACACACAACACACAACAACATCTGCACCGGCATACACGAACCCACACACACCCACACTCACCCCGCACACATGCATGTGTACACACACTCACTCACACACACACGCACACCCACAGGCCCCAGAGGACGGGGGGTGGGGTGATCATCCTGGGACGCAGGTACCAGTCCCCAGAGCGCTGCAAGGGCCCCAGAGAGGGCACGACCCCACCGCACAAGGATGCGCTGGGGCCGGCCCACATGACCGGCGCACACCCAACCACGACCCAGAGGAGGGACCCCCCCCCCCCCCCCCCAGCACCAGGGGCCCCAAGGCCAGATCCAGATCCAGACCCACCCAGGAGGCAAGGCCAGCTGGCCCGGGTGCATGGCCCACCCCCCAGGCCAGACACACAGCCACCCCGGAACAGGCTCCCCAGACACCGCCCCCAGTGGGTCAGAGTGCAGCCCTTGTGGTCAGAGTGCAGCCAGCTGCCAGAGGCACCAAGGAGAGCGAGCCACCGCCCGCCACCCCTCAGATTATAGAATTAATAAGCGGGGACCAGAGAAAATTGAATTCAGCCAGTTGGTTATTTGAGGAGGAAGACAATCTCTCCAGGCTCATATAATCTGATAGTAAGTTATTATAGTGAGTTGTACACAAATTATTTCTTGATTTCCAATTCATGAGGACAGTTTTCTTTGTGATGCATAAGATAGTGAGAATCATGTGTGACATCCTCGCCTCTATATTTATTTCACTTAAATCACCTAATATGCAAAGTGTGAGTGAGGATACAATACCCAAGCCATGCCAATAAGTCTTCACACGTCTTCTGCCAGAACTTTTGGACCAGTGCACAGGACCACATAGCATGCATATAACTATGCGGGATGTTGCTGGTGCAGTGGGAGCAGATATTTGTGTGACTCAGGCCCATTTTGAACATCCTTTGTCCTGTGTATTGAGTTCTATGTAGAACTTTGTACTGTATGAGTTGTAAATTAGAGTTTTTAGTCATCTTAAAAGTATTTAAACATATTTGTGTCCAGAAGCTTTCATCTTTATTGATTGATAGGTCTGTCTCCCATTTTGATTTTGGAAGAGATACTGACTCATCCAGTTTTGATAATAAAGATCTCAACCCCATAGAAAATCTTTGGAGGGAGTTGAAAGTCTGTGTTGCCCAGCGACAGCCCAAAAACATCACTGCTCTAGAGGAGATTTGCATGGAGGAATGGGCCAAAATACCAGCAACAGTGTGTGAAAACCTTGTGAAAACTTACAGAAAATGTTTGACC
This sequence comes from Pholidichthys leucotaenia, assembly GCA_020510985.1. NCBI lineage: Eukaryota > Metazoa > Chordata > Actinopteri > Cichliformes > Pholidichthyidae > Pholidichthys > Pholidichthys leucotaenia. The sequence goes on along the minus strand of CM035839.1, from coordinate 87,935,558 downwards.
TCTGTCATTGCCAACAAAGGGTATATAACAAAGTATTGAGATAAACTTTTGGGATTGACCAAATACTTATTTTACAGAGGAATTTACCAATTAATTCATTAAAAATCCTTAAATGTGATTTTCTGGATTTTTTTTTTCCTATTTTGTCTCTCATAGTTGAGGTATACCTATGATGAAAATTGGAGACCTCTCTCATCTTTTAAGTGGGAGAACTTGCACAATTGGTGGCTGACTAAATACTTTGTTACCCCACTGTAAAGAGGTTCTTTATTCTGAACGGAAAAAACAGAGTTCTTTAAAACAGACAAATCTTAAAGGAAAACTGTTCACAAATTGAGTGCATTAACAGCTATAGTGGCCTGTCTTCCTGTTTAGAACAGAACACAAACGCCACATTAACAAGAAAAACAACAAGTTATACTTATTAAACAGTGAAATATACACGATACTGTTTTTGTGCATTGCTAGGGCCCACTCACAAATGCACACCTCAACTCCCAACAGTTCTAAAACAACAAAAGAAAATACATCATATTTCAAGTCAGTGGTAACAGTAAAACATGAAATAACCCAATTAAAATACACCATAAATACCATTAATGACAAAGAAAACTGCGCAGTGGTTAGCACTGTGGCAGCACAGCAAATCACCCTTGGCCATGGGATCCCTGGTTCGATCCCAGCCCCTGACCAACAGTGATCTGTGTGGAGTTTGCATGTTCTCCCTGTGTCTGCGTGGGTTTACTCCGGGAGTTCTCCGGTTTCCTCCCACAGGCCAAAAACATGCAGGTTAGGTTAACTGGAGACTCTAAAGTGGCCCTAGGTGTGAATGTGTGTGTGAATGGTAAAGGGATAGCGCCGTACCGTGACTGTTTCATCCATCCAGGTGGATGCCCTCAATTTCCCCTCTCGGGATCAATAAAGTATACAAAATCAAAATTAAAAAAAAAAAACCCATGGCCCTCATCCTTTGGGCCTACAAGGTCACCTGGCCTTCCACCACCCCAACAAGTCTAAAAACATTACACAAACACTTTTACTTCTTTAATAAATACAATGCTAGGCAAACTATATCAACTCTTTAAAAACACATTCACATACAAATATATTCCATAACATTTTACCTAAAATCACTAGCTTGTTCCAAACCTCGGGTGTGGCTTTCTGCTTAAGCTGTCTGAGCAGAACAAAAGAACTTCCTGTTTCCGGTCAAGTATTTATAGTCTCCTTCCCTTGAGCTGCTGCCTACTAAAACCAGGAAAGAGGCTCACAAAATGCTACCGCCCCCTAGTGGAGAGGAGAAACATCCTTCTCCCCCCCCCCCTATTCTTCCACCTGGCTACACCATGAAAAAATTTCTTTAATCCAAAGTATGTGTTGTAGTCTGACTACAAGAAGATGGATTTTTTTTTTTTTTTTTTTTTTTTTTTGTTACTTATTTTTACCCGTAGGTAGACTTGGTTTGCAGTCTGGTGACAAGCCACCGGCTGCTGGTCGCTGCGTGCGCGAGCGCCCTAAACCTACATGTTTTTGGTGTGCGGGAGGAAACCGGAGAAATCCCGGAGTAAACCCACGCAACACGGGGAGAACATGCAAACTCCACACAGCTCACTGTTGGTCGGGGGCTGGGATCGAACCCACGACCTCATGATCCCCGCGATCCCCCGGCCGAGGGTAAAACTGTGCTGCCACAGTGCTAAACCACTGCGCCACCGTGCGATTGCATGTGAGGTGATTTTGGTGAAGCCCCACTTTGTAATTTTCAAGTTATTGGATATTTTTTAAAATAAATAAGTATTTCCCCAAACTATGAAAAATAAAATTTATGTAAACTAAGCGTTTTTTTCTGACCAAAACGACACAATTGACGTATGAACTGATTCTGGCGCCGTCACACGTTAAGAACATGACAGTATTAAAGTTGTTGTTTTTTTTTCCTCGGAGTTGCAATTTGGAGGAAAAAAAAAAAAAAAAAAAAAAAAAAAAAAAAAAAAGGGTGGACTCACCCTCAGAGATAGGGTGAGGAGCTCAGTCATCCGGGAGAGGCTCAGAGTAGAACCGCTGCTCCTCCACATTGAAAGGAGTCAGTTGAGGTGGTATGGGCATCTGATTAGGATGCCTCCTGGACGCCTCCCACTTGAGGTGTTTCAGGCACGTCCCACTGGGAGGAGACCCCGGGGCAGACCCAGGACTCGGTGGAGAGACTATGTCTCCCAGCTAGTCTGGGAACGCCTTGGTATCCCCTCTGAAGAGCTGGAGCAGGTGGCTGGGGAGAGGGAAGTCTGGGCTTCTCTGCTTGAACTGCTGCCTCCGCGACCCGGACCTCCGGAAAAGCGGTAGAAGATGGATGGATGGATGGATGGAGTTGCAATTTGCAGACGGTCCCTGCGTATTCGTTTCCCCGACGGCGGCTCAGAGACCCCAGTGGAACTGCTGGAGCTCAGAGGACGGCTCTTTTAATGAAAATGAGGTTGCAGCTGTTGTCCACTTTCCCAGTGTATTAGATTGGTGTGGTTCTTCTTCTTCATCTTCATCTTCTTCTTCTTCAATAAAATTAAATTTCTATCAGGCACAACAATGCTGCCTTGTACAGCTGAATTTTCAAATATGACTCCTTTTATTTATTTAAAAGGGACAGTGCACATTAATGAACATCAAAAAAACATGTAAATGTGCCGAAGTTAGCGTTTAATTAGCTTTAATGCTGTAGTGCTACTATATTCATAACTACAGTACATATGCAGTACGTAACATTACAGCCGAGGTAGGTAGTAATAAATTACATTTCCACAAGTACATGTACTCAAGCAACTTTTTCCTCAAAACTGCACTTATTTTGTTGTAGTACTTGAGTTACTGTGATGTTTCGAAGATCTGATTCAAAAGTTAAACTAAAGTTTGACTTTGTTCAGCAGAATTAAAGGCTATGCTGCACACAGAGAAAACTGGTTAGAAATGGGCTTGAAATCAACACGTGGACATCCATCCATCTTCTACCGCTTAATCCTTTTCGGCTTGTTGGGGTGGTGGTGGTGCTGGAGCCTATCCCAGCGTCTTTGGCGCGAGGCAGGGTAAGCCCTGGACAGATCACCCGTCCATCGCAGGGCCAACACAGAGAGACAGACAACCATTCAGTCTCACATTCATACCTAAAGACAATTTAGAATCCCCAGTTGATGCCAATTAATCTAACCTGCATGTCTTTGGCCTGTGGGAGGAAACCGGAGTACCCAAAGTAAACCCACGCAGACACGTGGAGAACATGCAAACTCCACACAGAAAGGTCACCGATGGTCAGGGGGTGGGATTGAGCCCCTTCTTAGACTAACAGATTTATTAGAAAAAAACACATAAATTGGCAAGTGTGATTGTAACATTTTGTAATGTCTAATCTATTAAAGTTTATAAATTGTTTATATGTTATATACATCCATAATACATGTATAAGTAGGTTAATAATTATAATGTAAACACTTCATAAATCATTGAAAAGCTGTTATGTTACATAAGATAAAAAAGGAAATACTGTTGAGCTGTTTCTTCCCAAATGGTGAGTCTACACTTATCTATTATCTCACCCCGAGACACTCGTAGGTACTCTGTTTTCTCATCTGGTCGATTTTTACCATCAGATATTTGTCAATAAGTCAATTGCATTCAAGCACTGTAAGCATTTCTACGCAACGGGTCTCTTGATCTTGCTAAATAATGACTCTGCATTGATATATGAAATACAGCTTATGGAAAATTTGTTATTGCTTGCTCGTGAATTATAAAGCATTTATAAGCTCATTGATATTGTTAAAAGCTGAGTCGCAGCATCTTCCTTCTATCATGAAGAGGATAAGCAAAGCTTGGCTTGTTTCTCTCTTTAGCCATCAGCCATATTTATTGAATGTTACTTGAAGCGGAACATGTCAGCAGCATGCAGATCCCTCCCCTGTCACAGCTCCCCTAGCTCAGTGCACAGATGTCTGCATCTCTGCATAACAGTTTACAGAGATGAAGCTGATGTTTTTCTTCTTATACTGACAGAGCAGGGGGTATTTAGCTGTCTTGCTGTCAATACTCCCGACAGTTCAGGGCCTACCTGAAATACATGGACTTGCTCCAGGGAGTTAATGCAAGTGTTAATTGTGAAGCCTAATCGCTGTTTCCGTCCAGCATTGCAGCTAAAACACCGCCTTTCAGCGCCATGCAAATGACAGCATGCCAATAGTTGTCTCAACTTCATTTTTGTGGCTAGGCATCTAGCCTTATTTTCACCTCCCAAGCCTTTCTGTTCGTCATGACATTTTGTATGAGAGTTGGAACTGAGCTGTGCAATCACAGGATCACTGCTACTGACAGGAATAGGATGCAGAGTGTTGATTTTGCAATCGTGTAAGTGTTGACCTCGTGGTGCCATGGCACTGATTGACCACATTCTTTTTTTTTTTTTGTAATGGTTAAGGACTTCAGTGACAGTTTGAAGCATACGTTACAAGTAATTGTGATATGGGCGAGACATTTAGATTTGTGCAAATAAATGCAATACTGTATGTGCAGAGCGAATCAGTGGATTGCATCCTTACTGACCGCCGAATTATTATAACTCCTTTCTAGCATCTAATTTGCACAGGCTTAATAGAGGCATTAACCGTGAGAGATTTGGTGTTAACCTTCCTGCTTATTTTCACTTTGTAATTAAAATGATGAGACGTACTGTTGCCTGCTAATAAGACAATATCATGGCCTGCAGAAAAGATGTCCCTATTACTTCTCTTTGGGAGTTTAAAGACCTTCTCAATCTTTTCTCATCTTGAGGATTAGCATCTGCTGTTTCTATAGCAACGCACTTCAATTAGGAGAGAGCCCTGCTCTTGCTGTTAGCCAGCGAGGTGCTAATTGATACTGGATGTCACATAGGGTGGGGGGTTGAGATGACAGTTGGAGGGGTACTGCATGAACATTGGTATTCCTTCTCTGATACACACAGATCTGATGTCATACAGTAATTTTGAATAGATTTGTTACTACCTGATTTGGAGAGAAGGGTCATATAGATGATATTAGAAAATCGTTTGCACATTAACTGTCTGTGTGCTTACATACATTATTTGTCATTGCCATCTTCTGCTGCCTGGATCATTGGGCGATGATACATCACGATAAAGCAGAGTTTGAGACAGAGGTTTGTGACATTACCATCCATCATCACTTATCCAGGGGTCTGGGTCACAGAGGCAACAGTCCAGGCAGAGAAGACAGACTGCCGCCCGGTTCACACCATGATCCCGCTGATCCATCCTGCAGGTGGTGGAGGATGGGCCCATGTGGCTTGTTGTGTCCATTGGGTCCTTCTTGTAACTTTTTCATGGGGGTTCACTGGACTGCTGTCGGTCTGGCAATTCACCCAGGACCTGTTTACCATGGTAGACCCCACCAGAGGCAAGCTCTTCCCAACAACATAGCTCCTGGCATCATTAATTTGATTTTGTTTTTTTTTTGATTTTGTATACTTTATTGATCACCAGAGGGGAAATTGAGGGCATCCACCTGGATGGATGAAGCAGCCACGGTACGGCGCCATGCCTTTACCATTCACACACACATTCACACCTAGGATCACTTTAGAGTCTCCAGTTAACCTAACCTGCATGTTTTTGGCCTGTGGGAGGAAACCAGAGAAATCCCGGAGTAAACCCACGCAGACACGGGGAGAACATGCAAACTCCACACAGATCACTGTTGGTCGGGGGCTGGGATTGAACCCAGGATCCCCCGGCCAAGGGTGAGTTGCTGTGCTGCCGCAGTGCTAACCACTGTGACACCGCACCACCCTAATTAAGGCATTCAAACCCCTCCACCACCATAAGGTGGCGATCCATGGAAGAGACATTTTACCATTTGTATTAATAATTTTGTGAACATAAATTATAGTCCTTTTTCTGATGTTTTTCACCCTCCCTCTTTCAATTTTAATGTTCTTACAGTACATGCTAATTGTAACATGACTGGTATGCAAACACCAACATGTCACAGTGCACAAAGGGTGCAAAATTGCCTCCAACATTAGGCCTGTGAATCATCACCAGCAGACTGTGCAGACACCAATGACTTTTCATGAGAAAATAAATTAGCACAAAATGTTCCACACAGCACAAATTATCCCAAACTCCCAAGGAAAAGTTGTACATCACGTGATATAATAAATGCAGTGAAAAAAAATCATGCCTACAGTGAAGTGCCATTTGCTGGAAAGCCAGTCTGCTCTCTCGTTTGACCTCACAAAAATGAGCAGTGCTCCACAGCTGAATGATATCATTCTCATTTTTAATGCCCTGCAGCAGCGTTACAGCACACAGGCTCAGTTAAAACAGAAGGGTGGCAAAGTAGGCAAAACTAAATTTAAAAATGTGAGCATTTCTTATTTTAAAGAGGTCAGAAAGATACAGTATTCTAGCTTCTGTCAAGTGTGTGTTTTCTTCTTGGCGGTGATTCGCTTTCTTGCAAAGTATGAAAATAGAACAGAGGGGATTTGCTCTTTTAAGCGATTGCTCCTTTGTTGCTGCAAATCAGCTCTATATTTAGAGAGTGAAATGTCTGCCAGAGGCTTTAATGCGGAAGCAGTTCAAAACCAGTTTCTCATCATTTGTCTTTGTTCATTTTCCACTCACTTATTGGTTATTTCACCGAACTGTTATTTTTAGGTGCTCATATATTTTAATCTAGGTTTTTTTTTTAAATCACTGTCAGAAAACATGGCAGCTGGTCTATTTAGTTTCCGTTTTGTTCCACCTGCAAGACCTGAGAGAATATGAGATTTGAAGGCGTAGTTCAACATCATAGTGTGTTTTATCGTTCAGGGATCACAGACTGCGTTCATAATGTAATATAGATGTGTTTTATTAGAAATAGGTCACATTCATTTTGTGCTGTGAAAACTGTACAGTTACAGGAGGTAAAACAGAACATAGAAAACAACATTTTGACAAGAAAATACAACTGGGTATCCAATACAAGTAACTTGAGGTATGAGTTAGGCTGTGGGGAGGACTGGGGATTTCAAAGGGGAAAGGGAAATTGGCTGGTAGCACAAACTGTTGAGTTACTGGTGCGGTTACAGTAACACAATGTTACAGAAGACATGAGGTTCAGTTACCCACCGTTAGACAGCGGCGAGCAATAACAGACATCCTGAAGCACAGTTATGTGATATTCATATAGACTATCATTCATTCTATGTTTGCTTTATTGAAGTACAATTATCTACCTGTCACATAGAGCTCCAAATATGGAGTCTTTATGCTAACAAATCTCTAGCGCATAAATTCTTTGAATTACTAATACAGATTTGTTATACAATATTCTCATAAAGCATCTATATGCTCTTTAGATATGATCAAGATGGTACAAAAGATTTGAAACATTGGTAAAAAACAAGAAAAATCTGCCTAAATCATTATATCAGTCTTGCTTGAGCATCAAGCGCCCATCATATTGCACTAATTCACACTGATGGTGGAAAACACAAATGTGTTGAAGTTTTTGAGGACCCAACACTGCACTGGAAGTTAAACCAGCATTGGGAGCCTCAGCTCGGTCCAAGAGTCCTGCAAGGCTGAGAAACAAAAGGGCGATGATGAAAGGTCTCGCTGACCCCCCCCCCCGCTCCCCCGAATCCACATGTACAACATGGAAGAGCCTGCATCTTGTGCCTTGCATTTCCACCCAGCACTTCCCAGAGCGCACTGCTCTTCATGCGTGAGAGTCTTGTGTTCCTCCAGGTGCTGGTGCTTTGGTATTAAAGCAAAAATACTGGAGAAACCAGGAAATGTAGGACAACTAACCATCACCTCCATCACCACTCATCATTGTTTGTCCCGATGCAGTCCATATGGGCTCCTGACACAATATGGACCCACTGAATCCTTATTTTGGAGAATGATGTCATAGATCACAATACTACAATAAACCATGTGCGGGACAATCGTGAAAGGATTAAAAAAAATAGAAAAAAAAATCTATAAACTGAACAATGACAGGAACAATGCTAAGCTTAACACTTGCAAGAATCATTGGAATAATAACAGAGAAGCAGTAGCAGCATGAATAAGCTTGGACTCCAGTGTTGGAGCTTTTGGCTCTGTAGTGAGTCTCTTGAGTAGCAGTTTTAGATGTAAAGCAGAGCAAACAAACACACAAGCTTAATAAATAAAAATGAATGATAAAAATAATCAACTAAGTGCACAAAAACAAAATGTGTGTGCCCATCTACCAAAGTGCAGAGGATCGGAGCGCGAAACTTATCCCTTCTGCTCTCTTTTGCCTTGTCTCTTGTCCAGTTTTTGTTGTATTTTTGGAAGGCAAACTGGCTGGAAGAAGATCAGCCAAAAGTTCCGGCTGTTCCACCCAACAAGAAGCAGGGAGGACACGCCGTTCCAAAAATGATTCACTTTTTTCTCTCCCAAGCTGAGTTGAAGGAAAAAAGAAGCACGGACATGTTGACCACATCTTCTGAAGCCCAGGCGCGGGTTCGGGACAGGAAACTCCCCGTGAAGCATTAATGGAACCACAGACATTCCTCGTCCATGGACTCCACCCGTCACTCCACTAACCCTTTGGCCTTTGGAGCACTCTAATAGGAGCTGCCGATGAGTCCACACAGAGAAGCTACATTAAACATCCCACCGTCATCACTTCCACTCCTCCATTCCTCCTCATCTGCTTTCTTTCCTGCTCTGGCTGAGGGTTGAAGACATTGATTCTGGGACCCACTTTCCCACTTCCTCCCTTACATGGCTTCCTCTACTCTATCCATTCAGGATCCCATTCCCAAATCAAAAAGGTGACCGAGGTGAAATCAGGCAGCTTCGCTAGCCCCCCTCCTCCGCCTCAGACCTCTGTCTGCAGGTCGATGATGTCCTGCCCCACCATGGGGATTGTGGTGCTGGTCTTCTCCCATTCTACAGAGTGCAACTCCAGAGGCGAGGCAGCAAGGGGCTCCAGGTCTTTGCGCACCCATGCAGGGGGTGACGCCGGTATCCCCCGGACTCCCTCCCATGGCCTCTCCAGAGGAGCCTGTTGCTTGTCCTGTAATACAACAAAGAGGAGGCACTTTAGCGCTGCTGCCACTCATCAGCCCTGAGCAATTTCTGATCTAATCACAGTGAAATGGGTTTAATCTGAGGTGATTTTCTATGAATAAAAGTCATATCGCCATTTGTGCAAATTTCTCTTCCTTGAGGCACGTGAGCTACTGTATCTGTAGGTGTGTCTCGTCTAATGGCCATAAAACTTTTGAGACTGTGAGGTTGCATATAAACACTCACGCTGTGGTTCGTTTTGTCACTTCCTCCTGAAGACACACTCCATCTCACAGACTGTAAGAAGGAAGGGAAAAAAATGCAACCTTATTCAAATATAAGGCCATTTCATAGCAAAGAACCACCTCTATATTTTTTCTTTTTGAATCTTTTTTTTTCGTGTATTTCCTGCAACTTAGTGTTCATGGAGATGGAGGTTTATGGTCCTAAAATTCCAGTATGTTACCTTGCTGTCAGAAGCAGGAGACTCTCTGTCTTTCTCAGCATGATGTAGCTTCCTGTTCAGGTCCTGGAACATGTTCTGGTGGCGTTTCTTCGTGTGCATTATCTTCTGTAGTAGACATAAGAAAATCAAATCAATATCTGTGCTTTTCAGCGTTCTTTTAATGTATCACACCTAACTCATAATATATTGTTTTTGGAGAAGTTATGAAAACAAAGTTTACCTCGAAGTCCAACTCAGCATAGCGGGATTTCTGTCTCTGCACAGAACAAGTAGAAAAAGACAGAAAAGAAGTTGGTTTAGCTTGAAATACTTTTAGGGAACATTGCAGAAGAAGCTATTTCATCTCCACTTACCTCCAAGGAGCTCATGGAAAGCGTGGAGATGGTCTCACTCTTGGACATCATAGAGTTCATGGACTCGAAGGTGTTCTCTAGGCTGCTGTGGGTGATGTGAGACTCACTGGACATGTTGTGAATGTTCTGGATGGGCGAGTCTCTCTCTGAATATGACACGCTGACCTGGTCAGGGGGGATCGCTTGGATCCCAAAGGCAGCCTGGGGCTCAGCGAAGGGCCCGCCGAGATGCATGAGCCTGGCCTGTGGGAGCTGCTCCACACCGATGTTGTATTTCGTTGGGTCGTCTTTGGGCTTAGATCTCAGCGTGGAGGTAGTGTTGGGCATGAGGATGTAGCCGCTGCCATCAGAGACGCCTCCCTCCGCCTGGGCCCGGGCAAGGTCCGCATCCATCTGTTGGAAGAGCTCTCCCTCACAGACGTACACGGGTTTGCCGCAGGATGGGTCGACTCCTCCCGCCAGCCGGCTCTTCTCTCTCTTTAGGGTCAGGGTGTGGCTGGAGTATTCAGGGACTGCCTGCATGTGACTCTTATTGGGGTTTGAGGGCAGGGTGTGGAAGTTGGAGCCCATGGGAAGAGGCATCTGTGGGGGAGGCACCTTCTCTTCAGAAGAGCTCTTCATTCCTTTTGAGAAAAATTGCACAAGGAAGTTAGGATAAGTAATAAAGAGCCATGCCGCATCTGAAAAATGTGGTCAAATAACAATGTTCTCTCTTAAGTGCAAGGCTCTCAGGAATTGAAATGAAAATGGAAAATAGTTAAGTGAAAGAGGACAAGTTGATGCACAAAGAGGCTCACCTTGTCTGCTTGAATCACCATCCTTTTCGTTATCAGACTGCTGACAGAAGAGCAGAAAACATTCTATCAGTGTTTAATGTATGCACATATTCATTTGGGGGTAAATGCAGGAGGCACTCAAGACATTAAAAAGGCAATAAGCCAAGAAACTTACCATATGCTGGGTGTGGCTATTATGATGGGAACTGCCAGAGTCTCCATTTCCGTCGTCCTTGCGGTCCACTACTCTGCACTTCACAGCCTCTTGAACCTGACGGACACGGGGTGGGGGGAATTCAGGAAATTATCTACTATGCTCTAGCTCATGTAACATCACAAAAAATTGATTTATTTGGATTTAGACTCTTCATATCTAAGTGCTTGTCTTACCTCTCTACGCAGGATGCAGTGCACCATGACAATGATGAATCCCTCCAGAGAATCGAAGACGGCAAAGAGGATCTGAAAGAGGGCGGAGCGACGGTCGGTGATGGCCAGGACAGCAGACATCCAGGTAAGGGCCAAGAGGGGCAGAACCACGCAGGAGCTCCACAGTGATGCCCTGCAGAAGAGAGTTGGTGGGGAGGGGTAGAAGATGACAGATCAGACACAGCTCCTGCTGTTTGATCGTGAGGCTTGATATCAAAGCAGGTTATCAATAAACCCGTAATGGCACTGATGTGGGCGATAAGCAGTGAACTGGGGCACGCTGAGAAGATCAATAAGAACCTACCCGGCTCTCTCCTTCAGTTTTATGTCGGTGATGCCGTCCTTGGATACCAATTTGTTGAAGACTAGAATACCAATGACCATGTTCACCTATGTGGAGGGAACAATAGAATGAAGTGATGCAATAATTGATGCAGAAACAGATTATGTACTGTGATTTTTTTTTGTTTTTGAGGGGGGTATATCAAAGTAGAATACGAACCAATACAACAGCTGCAGCAGGGCCAACGAAGGAGTAGAGAAGTCCACCCTCAAGAGAGAGCCAGCAGCTAGATAAGAAGAAGAAAACAAATCCTTTAGCAAAGAGCAATGTCTCTTTAGGTGAACGCACTCACAGAAATTAAGATTCCTATGTGGAAGCCGAGGAGTGGACTTACTAGTTGACAGTGCCGTATCCCTTAGCTTTGGTGAAACCCACAGACACAGCCACCACCAGTGCAGGAAGTCCTGCGAGACAGAAAAAAAAAAAGAAGAAAAAAGTTAGAGCCTGAAAAGTAAAGGCAAGAAAAAAAAAAATATTGATGCTACCTGGTGGGAAGAAAATTGATTTGGATAAAGACACTGACCCCAGCCTAAGCATAAGAATCGCTTTCGGATGATGCGGTTGCGCAGACGACCAGTGACAGCCATGTAGGACTGCCAAGCTTCTGTCAGCACCCAGCAGAAGGAGGAGAGGAAAAAGAAATGCAGGAATGCTGCTACAAGAGTGCACACCACCTGTGGGAGAGAGGAGATGGGAAATCTGAGTCAGTGGTGATTGCCAAGTCCCCAAAGTGGTTAGTTTGAGAAAAGGTCGAAAAAAAAAAAGAGGTAGGGATTACAAAGAAGGCCCCCCACCTTGTTGCGAGCCTGAGTTTGTCCGACCAGAATGAGGGCGTTGGAGCATATAATGGAGAGGCAGAAGTTGATAAGGATAACGGAGCGCTCAGAGCGAATGTACCTGGGGTTTTCGAAAGAGAAGTGGGACAGGGTGAGTTTAGGGATGAGCAAGCAGAGGAAACAGAGCCCAGAACAGCGCTGGCATGGCTGGAATTGCTTGTAGGGTTACTTACTTCCACACGGAGACGTAGATGATGATGAGGAGCAGCAGGGTGAGAGAGGAGACCCCACAGCCAACAATGAGAGTCACGGACGGAAGCGATGCCTTGTCCATGATCTGCAGAGAGGAGACAAGACCATAAACATGCCTCTTAGATCTGATTACCAGCGAGCATTTGCATTCACGCAGGGGGAGGAACAAGAACGAGACACGCACCCAATCACATGCATTAGAGGAAGCCTTTGTATGTGCTATCTGGTAAAAGCAGACAGCTCCCTGTGGGCAAACAGTTGAATGGCACAATCAGGCCACGGCCGAGGCAAGGTGACCCCAAGGTGAACATGCCAGAGAGATGGAGCAGCAAGCTAAACGAATGGTCGGGGTCGCTGCGTTTCTCCGTTGAGCTTTTCGAGTCAGCAAATGAGGTGAGAATGATACGCATCTCTCTCCACTGAGCAGCGGGGAGCGGCGTGGCGGTATTCATTCAGCGGTCTGAGCTTCCAAAGTGACCTTCTAATCACTGACAGGCATTCTACTCTCATCCTTTCTCACCCTGATAATTCTATCTTACAATTTCCTCACCATTTTCGGTGCATTTGCGCCAAGCAGCCGCTTCCATGCAATCCCCGGAGGGGCGAACAGGTGGACCATTATCACCTGTACATTAATCTGCCCCCCCCACCCCCGCCCTTCTGATCTGTGACAGCAGCTTAGTGCCTGTCACTGCCAGCAGCGGTGACCATCCCATGTTTCAAACAGCCCTGACAGTGAACCTCTGGTGGAGAGAACAGAATAGGGATTGTTTTTTTTTTCTTTTTTTTCTGTCTGTCATCTTTGCTGCTCATTCACCTGCAGGGGCGATGGGTCACTGTTGTATACACAGATCACTCACGGAGGCTTCATAGTGTCCTCGTGGATAACATGCCTAAACACATACTGGCAGATAATTTGCAGTTCGGCTGCACCAACAGAGTGGGGCTTGCCTCACACCCGCTCATATGTCTTTAATGGGCTTTCAAGTTAATCTAACACCTCTGATCAAGTTGTCATCACCATAAATTTTCACGTGAGCATGCATGAAGAATCCCTCATTTGCAAGTGCCGTGATTGCATTTTTAATAACGTGTTGCCAGGGAAGACAGACAGATGGCAGCACCAAGAGGTGAGTGAAAAACTGTCCTGAAATGTAATAAATCTGTAGATATCAAATTAGCACCAGTAGAGGAGAGGAAAATAGGCACTGCTTTGGCCTTCACTTGATTTATGATGGTGATAAATTTTTCTGTTGCAGGGCGCGTGAGAAGCATGGCTTCTAATGCCTTTTCATTTGTTGATAGTGCCCCTGACTTTAAACGGTTTGAGGCTCAACCTTAAGGGATTGTTCTTCCCCGTCTTTAAACGTGCCCCACATTCACTCCTCTGCTATCAGCGTGCAGCTGGTGAAGTCCAGCCTGTGGCAGCCAAGGACTAATTCACTGTGGCAAATTTGCTTGAGAATCCATCCAGCTACATCAAAAGCGCCCAGAAACAGATGGCAGACAGTGGTAAAGTTGCATTTCTGCCTCAGATTTGACTCAGTCTGAAGAGCGGAAAAATAACAGGGTAGATACAGTTTGTTCTGACCCCTTTCTGCTCGCTCTCTATATCTGAGTTGAGTCTTGCTGCATGGCCCACTGAGTCAAATCCAGACAGCCAGTTTGGCCTACATATGAAACATGTCTTCTGCCCGTCCTTGACCAAATCCCTTGTTCTCATTTTTTTGACATTTCTGAAGGTAGACAGTCTGCAGGGAAACTAATTGAACTGATTATTTTTGAATGACTGATTAAACTAGTGGATCATCTTGTGCCCCACACCTGCCCAGGAGCTCCTAAAAAAAAAAAAAAGAAAAAAGAAGCTTGTTCTGTGTGGACAATCACACACTGCAGCATCTGACTGCTTTTACATCTCTTCACTCCTTTTTTTTTTTTTTTTTTTTCCTGCCCTCCCTTCTTGCTGATGTGCCTCATGCACTTTGCAGGAAGACCGTTATTGAAAATGTTCACGGCACACATCAAAGGCCGGGCGGAGAGGCAGGGGGTTAAGAAGAGAAGAGGAGAAACCATCAGTGCATGACCAGACGCCTGTCTCTCATTGGTCCGCCTCGCTGGCATTTTCAGACTTGCTGCTGTGGCCACAGAGGAAGGAGGAGGAGGAGGAGGAGGAGGAGGAGGAGGTGGCGGTGTGAATGTAATTGAGAATTCAGAGATATTGGCAGACTGACATGATTGGCGCAGCTGCTGTTTTACTGTTGCAAGGTTGAGAAGGGGGTTGGGTGGGGGGGCTATAACAAATATGAGAGGCTCTGTTCAGACTGGCACCAGCGAGACAAATCAAATCTGGGTATGTAAACAACAGGTTGTGGTGGGGGGGGGGGGCTAAGAAAATGTCGATCCTCTACGAGATTAGCAGCATATTTCATAGGCAGTTTGACCCCCCCCCAACCCCCCCCCCCCCCACACACACACACAAACTAGAGGGTATAAAATCTCCTTAAACCAACACACATCTGTTGATTGTCAGATTTCTGCAGAGATGGACAGATCATTTCCTCTTTCCTGGCGTGTGTGCGTGTGTGTGTGTGCGTGTGTGTTTGTTTACCCTTCAGCATCTCAGTTATCAAAAATCACACAGGGCCGAGTTTGCCGCTGCAGAAGCTGTTACCACGGCAACTGGAGAGCAAGAAGCGCCAGAGGCAACACGGTGTAAACGGGGGAAAATTACACATTGTCTTTGCTGCGCTGAACACATACGCGTCCGCTTTATTTATTTATTTACTCATTTTTTTTTTGCGATTTAACATACCCGGTTTGCAAGTTGCACCAACTCTGTACGGTCTGACAACGTGCGTGCGCTGCCCACAATTATGCACATTTAATAGCTAGAACAAAGAAATGCGCTATAGTGTTAAGCCACTGATTTCACGGTACATTTGCTCGATCACTTATGCAAAGAAATGGTGAATTTATAAGCCCCCGGCGAATCTGGCAGCTCCCCACGGTTTCGTTTTCAGTTCAAAAATGCAACCCCTGCATACCAACATGTTGCTGGTTTATTTGCCCCTCGGTAACAGAAACACATCGGCTCCGATTCTCCGATCACCTGCACGGAGACAAAGACGCGCGTGCAGGCAGCAGCGCTTTAACGGCACAAAGGCAGGAAAAAAACCCCAACAACAACATCAAGCTGCTCACACTGCACCACCACCACTCAGCCAGACCCACACACCGCACTGAACACCGAGGGGTGGGAAAAAAAAAATGTCTGCAGGAGATGGGAGAAATAAGCTGAGAGGAGACTTACCGAGTCGAAGTTGATGCGCGCTAAGATGGCGAAGGTGGAGAGGCTGTCACACACGCATTTGGTTCTGAATGAATGAACGGGGACGGCTCTGCAGCTCCGAGCAGACCAAGAGCCGAGCAGGGAGGAACTGCACAGGGAAGGAGGAGAGGGGAGAGCGACGACGGGTTAGGAGGAGAGGAGAGTGCAGGCAGATTTCTCATGAGCACCTATTTAAAGCTGCGGCTCTTATATAAATATATGGTGAAA
Organism: Pholidichthys leucotaenia; assembly: GCA_020510985.1. Classification (NCBI taxonomy): domain Eukaryota; kingdom Metazoa; phylum Chordata; class Actinopteri; order Cichliformes; family Pholidichthyidae; genus Pholidichthys; species Pholidichthys leucotaenia. Next base: position 87,919,539 of record CM035839.1, on the reverse strand, counting down.
AAGGATTTGCCCCTCCTGGTTTGAATCTTTAATAATATATCATATAAAATGTCTTTTTCTCTCTACACACAAAAAAAAGGAATCTCTTTTAAATGTTTATGCATATAATATATAAAGGGGATTGTGATTACCAGCCAATAATGATAGTCCTTAAAGAAGTCACATCCCAATAAGATCTTTTTTTTTTTTTTTGTTTGCCATGTTATAGTCCAACTCACTGGAGACAAAGAACATCATGTTCACCCTCTTTCCGGAGAAAAGGGAGGAAGGGAACATGAAGATAATGTCATTTGTGATAATAACCCTATTTTTAAAGAAGATTGGACTGCATAAACCACCTACATTTTTCGCAACAGCGCTCAGTGACAGAGAGCACAGACGACTTTATGAGCAGCACCCTCCGGTGACGACTGACTGGTGAATGCAGCGGGGTGCTATAGGCAGCAGGTCCAGCCCGGTACTGGTGCTGAACCAAGCAGCCGCAAGCAAAAACAACCATCTACATCTAAGCAGGCTCCAGCATTTGAAGTTATGATGGGTCAAACTGCAGTGTGAGGTGGACCTTATACTGTATATCTGTGACTCTGATAATGTTGCAAAGGGCTGCAGATCTTTTCATCTGTAGCCTAATGGATCACAGTCCAGTGCTCGCAAGCACATGAAACCCTGCAGCGACCCTAAGCCTCTGCCCTCACCCACGTCCATTCCCACCATCCCTATCCTGGCATTAATCACATCCACTGCCACAGATGAATCTAATCTGACTAGAGACACATTGCCTTCCCTCTGAAACTATATGAGTTAATTACATTTCCTCCTTCGGTTCGTTTTTGCTTTGACACTGGCTGATATGGCTTATGAGAAAATAAAAGGTTTGTTTGACATCGGGACTCAGGCTCATTCCTTTTCTATTATTCCTAATCAGTTCAGTACAAGTATACAAATCTATCTAAATGCAAATGGACCAGCAGTGTATTGTTCAGGAGGGCTTACAGCCTGACTGATACAGAGGCATGTTCAATCGCAACATCAACCACAGAAGTGACATGAATTTGAGGTGAGATGAGGTGAGATGGTGCTGCAGTGACTTTACCATGATTGTTATGGGGTGAGAAGTGTTGTCTTTGCAAAAGTGGTGCAGGAGATCATATTTAAGTGCCTCTTAGCAAGAACCGATGTGGATCAGTAAGCTGTCATTTTTGGCTTGACGGGAGCGTGTCAGACAGCTGATTGAGGCTTGCTGCTTCTGGCTTGTGTGTGTGTGTGGGGGGGGGGTCAGTGTGATCATCTTGGGGGTGCTCCCTTGTCATCAGAGTCAGAAATGATAGACATGAGAAATGGCTGAGGGAGATAAATGACAAGTGAGACTCAGATCAGGTGACAAGGGGAATAACAGAACATAAAAAAGAGATGCGAGTAATGGTTGGATGCACGTTCAAGGAGGGAAAAACACCAGTTGTCAACACTTACGTCTCGCTCTCGTCCCATGAGAGACATGTCTCATTCATGGTGCCCTGCAAAAAACAAAAACAGGCAGACGGAGGGGAGAGTGTGAGGATTCTCTGCAGAAAAAGGAAATGTGTAGGTTGGGACACCTCACTATAAATGTGTGAGATGCAACAGCTTGCTGCCAGCCCCCTGTGACATTTCTTACACTCTCCAGTGTAACGCATGCATGCGACTAAAAAAAGACCCCTAATCAGCTGTGGAGACTAATTATTACGCATAATTAATCGTCAGAATCATCGTCATCATCATCATCACTGACTGACCATTTGGTTCATCTGTGATCTTTACTGGGTTTCGGTCGGCACAGGCTAAGTATGAAAAGTCACAGTGTCATTGGAAATGTCAGCAAAATGTCAGACGGAGTGCAGTGTGCAGTGCGGTGAGCAAACAGCCGGAGGGGGGGGGGGTTGATATTTGTCAGAGGGCCCCATTAGATTGGGTAACCATTAGGGACTCACATTATGAAGGTGGGGGAACTCGATCTCAACGGGGGATGACAGGAGAGTCGGGTTGGGCTTGACGATAACTGTCACCACTTTGGAGTTCAGCATGGTGGTGTTACTGTAGAGGGGGAGGAGAGGTTGCACAGTCAGTGTTTTACAAATGAGACATTATGGCAGTGTGTTTTCCCCAGACATAGGAGATGTCGCTGAGGAAAATAGCTTTTTTTTTTTTTTCTCGACAAGGGGCGCCATCTTGTGACTACAAAATGTATTTCATGGATGATGAATTTCATACACATAAAAGCCAATAAATTGTATTACCTCTGGAGGGACAGGATAGAGGCGAGGTTTCTGTAGAGGACAATGCCGGTAACAAAAGCATCATTTCCATCTAAAAAAAATAAAAAAAAAATCAATCAGATTCATATTCATCACAACGCCCATTAGTTTATTAACCTCATTTCTTTGGCCTTACCAGCTTGTTCGATAGCGAGAGCATCGCGGGACACTGAGATCTTCTCCTCAGAGGTCCTGACCCAGTCCAGCATGCCTCTCCATCCCTTCACAGGGAAGGTGAAGTTGGAGCTTGTGGTTGCTGGGCGCTTGTGGATGCTCAGCACTGGGGGGGGGGGGGGGGGGGGGGGGAAGGCGGGGAGTACAGATTTTGGTTAGTGAACAACGATGGGCGCTAATTTTTTTTTTCCCGCTCTGTCAAGGACTGAATGAACTGATTCAGACAGTGTGCCAAGGACAGCGTGGCTTCACGCATGCTGTGTCCGGCAGAAGTAGTCACTGAGCTGTTTGAGAATGTCACCTTCACTGAGCCGAAACCGTCACAAAACTCACAGAAAGTGATTCAGAGTGTGACCTTTGCATTTCTCACTTAGTTATTTTTGCAGATTTTGACTGACCAATTAACAAATTTGTGTGGAAGCTTGTAATGCACACACACACAAAAAAAAAAAATCGTAAAAATCTTGAAAGGAAATTAGCATAGCCGACAGACTTTTTCAGTCTGTTAAAGCGATAAATGATGCATTTTCCTGCTGCTTATATGGACTCAGATCTGCGGGCGAGATAAAGATTGATGGACTCTCCCGCTGGAGAAAGGACAAATCACCCTGCCTAGACATGAGAGTGACGGAGAACAGCTTGCAGAGGAAATTAGGTCTCACCTAAATTCTCAGTGACTTCATAAATGTCCTGGAAGCCGCTCATCTGCATACCGATCATGTTCACGAACTCTTCTACAAGGTGGAGGAACTCTTTAATGCTGGCACCCATCTGAATAAAAAAAAAAAAAATAAAGAAAGAAAAAGAAAGTATGAGAAGAGGGTAACATTCATCTACTTTCATTATAGACAATGGACACAAACTGATTTATTTGAGTGCTTATTAACTGCTCAGATCCAGACTTTCTTTTCTTTCGCTTTCACAGTAACTACTTATTCTTTCAAAGTGCTCTGCAGTGGACTGGAGAAAAAAAAAAAAAGCCCACTTCTTGCTGCTATGCAACCTCGGAACTTCCTTAGGGCCATAAATGGGCAGGCTGTTGATTCATGCTCAGGTTTTTTGTCCTCGCTCGCTCGTTCAGTGAAAGGGAGGGCTGCCTGACTTGCGTGTCTCTGACGCAGAGCTGCAGCGATGTGGGCGCAAGGTGTGTGCTTGCATGCGATGGTACTGCCTGTGTCTCCCTAGAACAGCCATCACTATGTAGGATGGCATGAAGGCTCACAGATTGCTCCGTGGGAGTAGTGATTTTCCCTGATTCAGTCTGTCTCTTTTCTTTTTTTCTACTGCTGTTACCTTGACGTACTTTCTCTCATCACAGTGGCCTTAGTAATTTACCCCCCCCCCCCCCCCCCGCTTTCAGTTGGTACATGAATATGCACTTACGCTCCACTGTGGGAGTTCTTCCAGCTTTTCTAACTTTTCCATCTAATATTTTTTGCCATTTTCTGAGGGCTGCTCTGACGTTCGATTTAGCAGGAACGCTGACAGAGAGGCATGAGTGTGGGGAGAGACGTCAACAGGTGATCCGACGAAACAGCTCCGTTTGAAGAATTACTCGTGAAGGAAGTGAAAGAAACTCAGTAGTGCAAGACGATAATTATGCACATGCCTGACTTGAGTTGACAAAATGTTTTGTGCATCGCCCCACACTCCTTTAACAAAAATTGTAAAATTTACAAAGACAGTCTTTTCTCCTTCACATATCACTTCAGAAGAACATCATTATATTACAGTCTTTTTTTGGTCTCCTGTGCTCACATCCCGCCCCCAAATACACCCTGTTATCACGTACCAGTTGTGCCTCTTCCCATTTGTCACGGTGTTCCTCCTTCAGTAGGTTGCTGACGGTCTGAACATAGTTCTGCGGATTATTAAATGGAAGCAGATGTGTCAGAAGAAACCAGATCCAGCTTAATTAAGCACTATTTTTGGTTGGAGATGTTGTGAAGCAGCATGCGACACCACTGCTTCACTCAGACTTTTTTTTTTAGACAATGCTGATCCTTTGAAGGGTCTGCTAACAAGACGCGTCCTCACCTCTATATCAGCGTTGCTCAGTCTCAACCTGGTTGCCTTGTACAGCTCGGTGGTGTTCTCCAGGAGTTCCATGACAGCCAAGAGGTCGCCACTGTACTTGGCCCCATCATCAGAGGAGAATCTGAGGCGTGAAATCACCTCAGCAACCCCATCTATGCTCTGGCCCATCTGTGCTTTGGCTTGGTAGTCCCTTGACTACAAAGACACAGTTTACAGGTTAATCTGAACCTTTAACTACACAAAAAAGGAAAACAAGCCATGTGATACCTGTAAGACCTCTTACCAGTGTCTGAATGTTTTCATAGCTTTTGGAAACACACTTGGTGTGAATTGGGTTCTCCCAGGAGGCCAGGCCGACAGCATCAAGGCTGCACCGACGCAGAATCAGACCTATTGACAAAAGAAGCCATGAGAGAGTTAGGGATGGGTTTCATGTGCAGAGAAAAAAAAAAGACAATGCATCCCAGCTATTACTGTCTCTGTACCTGAGGCATCAGCAGGGCAGCCAACAGCAGCCATGTCCCCAGCAGCTGTTTTCTTCCACACAACATCTCCAATGTTCTGCTCTGGGCAGATCTCATGGGGTTCTAAAGATAAAAAAAAAGCAGATATTATTTAGAAAATGTAATGAAAGTATGTGTTTGTTCTGAGGGAACTAGTCAATGTAACTAACCAGGACATCTCTTCTCGTTGCACCGCCTCTGTTCTCCTGATTCACCAGGGCAAGGCTCTCCTCCGAAGACAGGCCCCTCACAGACCCTCTGTCTCTGCTGGATGCCTCCACTGCAAGTCTTGCTGCACCTACTCCATGTGCTCCATGAAGTCCAGTGTCCATCAACTACAAACAGACAACACAGTATTTCACATCATGAACTCTGCACTTCACTTATTTTTTCTATTTTATCCGTTTTAAGACGCATGAGCTGTTTTTTTTTTAGGTTAATTCTTTACCAGGACAGTCTTTCAAGAAGCAATTGGTGGTCTCTTTCCAGCTGCCGTGGCACTCTGAGCCCCCATAAGATGGCCCGTTGCACTCCCTGGTTCTCTGCCTGGTGCCGTTGGAGCAAGAGGCAGAACATTCACTCCAGGCAGACCAGTCATTCCAGAATCCGTCCACTAGAGGGGAGCACAGGAGCGTTTTAGACCAGGGAGTTACAGCAAGTGAAGGACAAGGCAGGCGCTCAGGCAACAAGCATCATGGCACAGCGCTCACCACTGGTGATACTAACATTTAACATGGCCTAGTTTAGCTGATTTTAAGTGAAACAGAAAGTTGGTGTTCAGTTATTTGCCCTTCATCTATGACTGGATGTGCCTCTCTCAGCCTCTCAGAACCGCCGTCCTTAAAACTCAAACTAAATTTATCTTTACGGTTGCTGTGAACGTTATTTGAAAGGTGGTGGGTTATCCTGAGCACCGACAGCACTTAAAACTCTTTTGAGGGTGGCACTAACACACCTAAGAGAAAATAGTGGAGGTAAATGAGCTAGGGCTTACACCTTCAAGTAAAATCTATACTGACATTTGAGAAATTACCAAAGATTTAGTTGTTGAACACACTGTTATCTGCTGATCATAAAGCACCCCTTTTAGTCTTTTAAAATAGAAGTGAAAAAAAATTACACACTGCTGCTGTGACTTCAAAAAGAGTTCATTCTTTTAGGTACACTAGTAGGTGGCAGAATAGAAAAAAAAGCTAAACTTCTAGTAGGCAGAGTGACCATGAGCACATCATGAGTCACTGGCGGTTGTTATAGAGCTTCTGACTAATGCTCGTAGAGGCTTTTGAAACTGATGCGTCATATGTAATGACAGCCTGCTGCTGTGGATGCTGTTTGAGATGGGGGTGATGCCGGTGAGTGGCCCTCATCAGTGCTTCTGTGTGAACCAGTCTGCTGAAGGCTCAAGTATCATAACCTGAGCTAGTGGCCAGGAATTTTCAACAGTGATACTGGGAGAAACTGGGATTTTTAAGCCATGCCATCCAGGTAACATTGTCCCAACTCACACACAAATCAGCCGAGCAGAACACTTAAAGGGGTGTAGATCTCACCTGGGCACACAGCAATATTGCAGAACTTGGTTTGTTTTGTGGGGCCCCGGCATGGCTCTCCTCCATTCTGGGGCAGCTTACAGGTGCGGGTGCGGTCACGGTAACCACGGCCACATGTGGAGGAGCACAGGCTCCATGGGGTCCACTCATCCCATGCACCATCAACTGTACACAAGAAAAAAGCAAGGGGTATTATGATGACGTTTACTTTGGGTTCTTCTGTCCAGCTGAAGCTTTATATCTATGTGGAACTGGTACATTTTGTAAAGTCTCCACTAGGTGGGGCAGTCCACCTTTTGGAGGATCGTGCCATTGAAGAGACTCTTAGTATTGAGCAGCAACCTTTTCCCCACTGCAATCACAATGTCAGAGACGTGAAGCTGAAAATGCCTCTCCAACTTGCCTGCCTCTCATTATCTACTTTTTTTTGTGAATGGCATTCTATAAAGCAAAATCATTACGAAATAATGGCTTTTAACTCTTTTCTAAGCTTCACAATGACCCCACATTGTGTACCTCACACTGACAATACCACAATTTCCTTTCCCCCCAATTTTCTCCTGCTGTTGTATAGAGCGGGAACCAGGCACTCACCAGGGCAAACAACTGTATTGTTGCATGGCCGGTTCTCACGCAGGGGTCCAGTGCACTGGGAGGTGAAAGAGGAAGTTGCACAGACACGAGAACGACTCTGCCAGCCCTCCCCGCAGGTAACTGAGCATGCACTCCAGGCAGACCACTCATCTGTCTTAGCATCTACTGTGAACAGAACAAATGAAGGGGTCATCAAGGCCTTCGGCTCCCAGAAAGCATAAGAGAGATTTGTTGCCTCCAGGTCCACCTTTAACTTATAAGGCTGGGTTTTGATCAAGCAATGTGCTCTACAAATTCCCAGTTAACAAAGTACACACCTGTTTGGGTTGCAGTGACTCCGGGGTTTGACTCATCAGCATTGTCTCTCTTCAGACCGATGATGGCTCTCAGACCCTGGCTCCTGTTGCGCTCTTTGCCTGAGAGAACAAGGAACTTGCCTGATTATTTCCCCAAGTCCGTGCCACTTGCAGCGACGTTCCCAAAATAAAGGTCTGAATTACCAGTGGGCTTACCAATGCATGGCTGAGGGTTGCAAGCCCGTCCTTCTTCAACTGTTCCCTCGCACGCAGTTTCGTCGGGCTGGCAGGCTCGGCTGCGCACCTGGACCCCACCACCGCACTCCTGACTGCACACGGACCAGCGGCCCCATCCAGACCAGCCCTCTGCAGGAAGGGGGAAGGAGGGAAGAAAATACTAGGTGAGGATGGAAATGGAAAATATTTCTAACACATTTTGAACAAAGTTGGACGTATACTTGAGACGCATGCTTTCAGATTAATACAAAAGCATGATTCAGCAAAAGGTTTCATAAAGGAACAGGAAGTGAGTAATATTTGTTTTATGTGCAGAATGATCAAGGACAACTGCTTATGAGCAGAATTCAAGATGGTGCAAGTTTAATTTGCTCTTAACCACCAAGGTAGAGTGGTGTGTGTGTGAAAGAGAGAGTCCGACTGGAGTGTTGCTATGACAACCACAAGTGCAGCGCTTCGATTTGAACTGCCAGCTGACTATGAGGTCTTTGTGCTCCCCGCTCCCCCCTCCCCGCCCTTCCCCATCTCTCCCCAAAAACCAGGACACTTTGCCATTCATCGACCCCAACCCACCCGCCTGAGACAAAATGAAGAACTGGCTATGTGTGCAGCTCGGGGGGTGCTGCCACTTAGGCTTCTAGATGCACCGGCAAATTTCTCTAACACTTTTGATTTACTTCTTATTACTCTGTGGCGGTTAAGTGCACATCTTCTGCCTGCGTCCCTGCTCTATAGATGAGGATCATTACCCTCATCAGCTCCTAAGACATACTCCCTGAGTGAGAGCAGGGCTGGGGAAAGCATGCAGGGCTGCAGGGTCTTGAGGAGCATTACCCAACCACCCCTATCAACAGTTTATTAAACCTAGCAGGTGTTAATGGAAAAAGCACATTGCATTACAAGCTTTGGATAAAAATTCAACTTAAAAGAAGTGAGTTTAAAACTTACTGATAATCTCAGCATCCCGTCCGTTATCTTTGGGAACAGGAGAGCATTTCTCAACATAGACGCCACCCCTGTAGCAGCTTCCAGGCTTCCTCTTCGGGACCTCCCAGCACTGGCATGGGGTGTTCATGATGCCACAAGGATAGTCATGGGTGCTGCTGGACAGGCACTTCTCCAGCCACTGGCACAGCATCTGGCAGGCGGGCATGCTCGGGTTCCTCTTCCCCACGACCAGAAACTCAGCCTTGAACTCACTCACCTCGTTCTCCCCCTGCACAAGCTCCATAGCATTTTGCGGGGCCACTTTGCGGATCTGCAGGAACTGCTTGCTCGACTCCAGATAGGTGACAGTGGTTGAAGGGTCGCATAGCCTGACCACCTCGTCGAAGCTCTCCATGGCAAGGTAGGTGCGGGAGGTCTCGATGAAGGAGTCGAATTGGAAGGTTCTGATCTGCCGGGGCACGCAGGACTCGGTGGGCTTGGTGATTTTCATGTAGACGGTGTAACGGCGGGGATCGGGATTCTGCAGGGTCCAAGAGCATGGCGATGAGGGAAGGGTGGTCGTGGAGGTGAAGACACCGAAGAAGCGACTCTGTTCAAGGGTGGCACAGGTGGCGGAGGCAGGTCCAGAGGGAGTGCAGGAGGTCAAACCGAAGAAGAGCAGGACGAAGGCCACACAGGGCCCGGTAAGAGCTGACCACGCCATTGGGTCGGCTTAGACAGAGGATGTTGTTGTAGTGCCAGTGATTGTTGGTTTTATCAGGTTGTTTCTTTTACTTCTTTGTTGCAAGTTACTGCACTTGGCTCAGATCACGTACTTATCTTCACAACCCCTCTGAAGAACTGTTGGATGTTTAGCTTTCAGTACAGCAGACAGAGTGTCATGTCTGTGTCAGAGAAGGAGCTGCAGCAAAAAAAAAAAGGAATTTAAAAAAGTCTGTTAGTATGAATCAAGATCTAAATAATCAGAACAAATCACCATACATTAGTATGCAGGAGAAGCATTTTCTTTAAATGCCATTTCTTTTTAACAATGCATTTTAATTAGGCCTATTGTCAAACTAATATTTATGCATCTGGGATCTGCCTCTGATCTGTAGTACATATGTTTCAGGGTATGTTCAGTGATCTAAAATGCCCCGCGCTTTGGGACATAATTGCTCTTGCAGTGCAATTACAGTCCTTCACAGCAAGCTAGTATCTCTAGGCTTTTGCTCTTTCCTCCCACACACTAAACTGTACTGTGCAGCATGTGCGTCAGTCTGACGTCCACAGAAGCATTGCCACTGGCAACCGCAGACGCCTATTAGTTCCATTATTCATGCAATGCACTCGTGTTTTTGAGCAGTAAACAAGAGAAATGGTTAGTCTGTGACCATGCTGAGGTGTGATTACACGTCCTGCTGTGGCATCTCAAAAAGTAGTTTGGGAATAGCTTCTGCAGTATACAGTATACCAGTGCGTAAATTGAATTGATGTGCGTGCATCTAGAGGGAAAAATGATTGACTGTCTTGCATAATTAGTGCAAATGCATACATTTTTAATTCATATGTATGCAAATGCAAAACTTCTGCATTGGTAAAATCACATCATAATATGCATTTATACTTTTACTTGCAAAGAAGCTGTTTGCATACAAATGAGGCATCAATAACATTCTTGACTTTTTTCGACTTTGACTTACTCATCCTGCAACTACTTTGTCCAGACCTTTTATCTTGTGAAGACTCTGACTTTTGCCACTGCATGACTAATCCTGCCTCGAGAAACAGCGCAATGTCAGTGTCAGCATCTCGGCACTGACTTGAACCAACGGAGGTAATGGGAAGATACTCCCTGGAGCTCAGACAGAAAGGACAAAACTCTGTTGCTCAGCAACAACTTCCATATGCAGTCAGGGTTAACTTTCTTTTTTTTTCTCCAGTTCTGCTTCTTCTCTGGTTATTGTCAGTCCGTTCACTGTGACACATAATGCAGTGAAGTTGTAACCAGGAACTGGATTACGTCTGGATGAAGGAAGCCTACGTTATCATTTCAGACTTTGCAGTAAAAACCTGTATTTTCTGCATGTGACATAGGGGGCTTGATAATAAAGATGGGGCAGTGCAGAGACACGGCAGCACCACTGATGCCTGTATAGCGGCGGTGGCTCTGACAGGCACCTGCACTTTTCAGGCAGCGTGCTCATAATTACATCCCTTTTCACTTTCCTCTCCCTCCCTCTGTGCCTGTGCCGAACCCTCCCTCTGCTCCCTTTGAGCAGCGCAGCCAAGACCGCTGCTTTGTGAAGGTGGGCGTCTCACTCTCTCCCTTTCTCTCCCGCCTCCTAACAACCGGAAGCTCCATGAATGGGAATCGGATGAGGCACAAAGTGAAAAGGAAGGTCCAACTGTCATTCTAAAACTCTGCCACTATTTCCCCCCACAACTCTCTCTCTCTCTCTCTCTCTCTCTCTCACCCCACCCAGCCAATGTTCCTGTCCCTTTCTCTCTGCTTTTTTTTTTTCCCATTTACTGTCGTCAACAATATTTGTGCCCAGCAGGGAGCCTGAAAAGTGGGCAGCATGTTGTTATGGAGACGGGTTTTATTTTTGCAGATCAGTGTGAAAAAGACACGATCTGCAAAACAGTCATCAGCACAATGCTTTCCGAGCATGCTGGCGCACATGTTTTTTTATTGGCTCATCTCGACGCCTGTACAGCAAGCTTTTTAGAACTCAAAATAGGTGAATATGCAGTTAGAAGAGTGCTATGTTGTGAAGCAACAACAAAAGAGCAGGCATTTGAAGGGATGTGACATTTTCGCTGCAGATGATTCAGAGACTTCAATGACAGCTAGAGTAAGATATATATATATATATATATATATATATATATATATATATATATATATCATGCTAAATGCGCTTAGACAACCTTAGAGAATAGATTCCACACATTGTAGCTGAGAGCTGTAAAGGTATATCTTAACTACCGTGCGTTAAGTTGGACCTTTTCTTCCAAATACTATTCAAGATAGTATTTTTCTGCTGTCAAGTGATGCATATGGGAGGAAAAATGACAAAATGGTAATGATCACAAATCATTTTCTTTGCAAGATGTTTTCTCTCTTTCTTTCTTTTTTTGCTGAAGCAAACTTAAGAACAGCAATTTTATGTAGCCATTACCGGTGGTTTGCATCCACAACTTGCTTGCACGTTTTTTCTTTCTTCCCAGTTCAAGTACTTGCAGACTTGCAGGGAACTAGACCACCTGGGAGTTTTGTAGCAAATCTTTGTGACGGCAAAAGCATCGAATAGCAAAACCAAGCGAAACCCTGCAGAGTGCTGATACAAAGTTCCTGCATGTGACTCTGGATGTCCAAGTTGTCTGACTTAGGTTTTATTTTCCTGCAGCTGTAAAAAGTCAGAAATTTAAAGGCTGAAGCAGACAAAAAGCCAAAACTCTCCTGTTTCTTCCAAGCATTACTGTAAAAGCAGCTGTGACTTGTAACAGTCTGTACAAGTCAGAGCAGTCCAACCTCTCTCACACTCACACCAGAACGGTTTAACGCCGTCTAAGCATGTGAAGCACCCAGGAGTGTCACTGCTGAAACAACGTGCTCGACCGCTAGACAGCAAAGTGACAACACCGCACCTGTTGCAGCAGCCTAACTAATGTAGTACGAGAACTTTGGATCACTTCAGCAGCTCCTGTGGGTAGAGATGCGCGAACAAACGCCGTCACACAACCAAGCTGAAGTACAGGAGCAATGCGGCCGTGAAAAAGTTCGAGCAGAGGCTGAGGAAAGTCGAGCGCTTCAGCACCACGGACAGCAACAGGCAACCCGGAACACGCCAGTGACACTTTTCAGTTTTCATCAATGACACATGTGCAGCAATAAAGCAACAGAATAATTTAAAAAAAAATCATTTAAAAGAATCAGCAAAGAAATAGAAGCTTCATCTTTTCTCACCGTAAGAGAGTGTCTTTGAAGTGTCGTCAGTGGCTCTCCGACCTCTCGCCCAGGTGGAGCTGGACTCGGGCAGCAGCTGCTGAGCGAATCTCAAAGTCTTCGGATCTGCGCTCTGGCCAAAACTTTCGCAGGGTTTGAAACCGCAGAAAGAATGCGCCAGATCCTAGCCCGACCCGGAGCGGGTCGATCCCCAAGTTTCAGTGCAGTCCACTTTCACAAGCAAAGAAATGATAAAGTGACTCTAACCAAACTCCAAAGAGTTTACTACCAACTATGTTTAGCTGCTATGTCCAGAGAAGCTGGCGTATAGCGGAAGGACGAATGGGCCGTTCCGGAGCTCCAGCAGACAGTCCGCAGAACCGAACGGCTGACGTCGCGCTTGTCTTTGCTGTCGAAGCTCCTGGATGAATGTTGGTACTTCTACTCCCGGCTTCGGAGTCTTCTTGCTTGTGGTCTTTGCACTGCAAGTGGGTCCAGTCTCAGTGTAGCTCGTGGCCTGCTCGTGGAGGTATATATCCCACCCCGCCCCCCCCCTGCCTCGAGTTGGAGTCAGTGCGTGGACGGAGTGCTGAAGAGAATGAGACAGCACCGAGACGAGGGGTGGGGGGGGGGGGAGCGTGTGCGGGGGAGACGCGCCTGTGTGCGTGCGCGCATGAGAGACTGTGTCAGCGCAGCACGGAGGAGGGAGGGAGCGCGTGGCCGAGGGGAGGGGTGTGTTTGTGTGTGTGTGTGCGCGCGCAGGGAGACGGAGACGAACGATTATGAACAGCAAACTACGCACATATCAACGCAGAGCCAAAGGTACCGGAAGGAGGATCAACGGGACGGGTGTGCACGAGCTCGGGGATCCATCAGTGGATGGATCGTTCTCGAGCGGAGAACGTTAATGCCACGTGAGAGTTCCACGACGCGGTAAAAACGTGGCCATGCGTCGATTATTGATGTGTGGCTCGACATTATGGCGATATATAACACGGAGTTATGCATTTATCTCCCAAATCAGAAATCAAAAGTTAGTGAATTGGCACTAGTTGTATTTGGTAAACTCCTGTGGGAATGGGGGAGCTTTCACTTCAGCCGCACCTCCCCAGGTGTGGCGCAGACGATGCCGTAATGCACGGCCATCTCTTGGACATGCACAGTCACATGCACGCACACAGGAACACAGGAACAGGCGTCCCCCCCCCCCTTCCCCAACACAGTCTCCCCTCTATCTGTGTGTGCGTCTCCGGGGACGTGGGTGGATCTGGGTAGTTCTGCAAAGTGTGAAAGGGATAACCTGACGTGGGAGCGCGAGTGCGGCTGGTGTCACGCCGGCGAAAGAGAAAAGGAGCAACTCAGTCGATAAATGACTGTTCAACCAGCGTGAGTTAGGGAAGCGCAAAACAGAGGAGCTACTACGGCTGGTCATCAGTTAAAAACAAATCTTTTAAAATTATTAAGTGGAACCCAATGAGCAGCAGGTGGCGGGAATCTTGTGGGTTAAACCGCTTCCACCTCCCCGTGTATATTCAGCGAGCAGTGATGCCACACCGGCTCAGGGCACGCCAGCTCGACCCACGGGCTGGATGGTCGAAATGTCCGGCGGGGCGAAAGGTTTCAGCATTTGCAGGCGGAAAAATAAAGTCTATTCTGGACTGACTGCACAGTTTCCGGTGAGAGTTATTGAGGGTGTGACACGGTGCATCAGGAATCACAATGTGCTTTCAAGCGCGGAGAGAATACTTTAGGTTTTATTCTGCTTTGGCACATTCATTTGACTTTTTAGTCCACCTGTAGTTTCAACTTTAGTCCTGTTATACACTTTTGACTGACACTCTTTTGTGGATCTGTGTGGCCCCTTTCACATATTTAACACATAAAAGCTCTATAGATTTGTCTTTGATTTTATAATAATAAATCATAAAACAACGAGCCCAAAAGTGCCCATACAATACATGCCTAAACCCCCCCCCCCCCCCCCCCCCCAAATGCTGCTACTGGCTGCTTGGTGTATTTTTCATTTTTGAAAGGTGGCAGTCTTGAGTTACAGTTAAAATCACTGAAAACACAGATCGACTGAAAGAGGCTTGAATACATAGATTGATTTTCTTTCATTTCCACCTTTTTAAAAGTAAAATGTGTATAGATTATCATACATAGTGCTGACTGGGGAAAAAACACAAAAACACCAAGAAAAATTACTTAAACCTCAGTTCCTTTCACTTCAAAGGACTACTACAAGAATATTATTTTATACATGTTTTCCCAGTGCTGGTTAAAAAAAAAGAGCCCATTTCCACCTCTTTTAGGGCTCTGGATAACCAGAAAAAATATGGGACATTTCCCGCTATTTTTTTTTTTACAACTTTCTTAAACTTTGAGCATTTAAAAACTGTGGTAAGTAAAGCTTAAAGAATGAACAGACTTATGTTTTAATTCACTTCCTATAGCTGAAACCAAACTTCATGAGTCAAAATAAGTCATAACTATAGAAAGAATATATTGAAAATGCTTTTACACATGCAGCAAACTATGGACACATAATTTACACAATGTACAGACACATTTAAATATTGTTGTTGTTTTAGCTGTTGCACTATGGTCAGTTGAACATTGGGCAAGTGAACATTGATATATACTGTATATAGATTAGCTTTTTATGTGCCTCCGACTGTACTGTCACTTTTACTGCATGTAGTTGTGAGTGAGAAGAAAAACATTTTAAGAACCTTTCTCATATCTTCCAGCACATCCATCCATCCATCTTCTACCACTTAATCCTTTTCAGGTCACGTGGGGGGTGGGGGGGCCTATCCCAGCATCTTTGGGTGAGAGGCACAGTCCACCCTGGACAGATCGCCAGTCCATCGCAGGGCCAACACAGAGCGACAGACTGCTATTCACTCTCACATTCATACATAAAGACAATTTATGCCAATTAACCTAACCTGCATGTCTTTGGCCTGTGGGAGGAAACCGGAGGAAGCCCACGCAGACACGGCGAGAACACGCAAACTCCACACAGAAGGGTCACCGATGGTCAGGGGGTGGGATCGATCCCATGACTTTCTTGCTATGCTGCCACACTGCTAACCGCTGCGTCACTGAGCTGCCCCTTCCAGCACATATTTAGCAATAATTATGCTATGTTCTTTTTTGGCTTGACAGCAAATTATGATTTGCATTATGTCACTGCACACACACACAAACATTATATTGTTATGGGTACAAGTTAAAACTCGCTGCATTCACAGCTACTGTAGTTTCCTCCTCTTTTCACTGGAGCCGTGTGGCCTCTGTGCCGGAAGTCCTGCCAAATGCCATCAGTGTGCTCCACTTAATGAAATTTTGAGTTATGAGAACAGCTGCAGCAGAATTGTGTTTCTTGTTATTTGGGCTGGAGTCAATAAACTGGCTTATGACGCCAGCATCATGAGTAAGAAAGGTAATGTTTGCAGTTCTTTTCACATGCACGTGTGTAAAATGTGCAATGCCTGCATCACAGCACAAGTATCTCATATCTAGAAACACTTTTCAAGCTACATGACTTGTCTGTTTTGCTGTTACCCATTAAAGCCATTACCATTACCTATAATGTACATAGTAATTACAGTCCTCTTCACTCTAAACCTGCCATTAACCTGCAGTTATTTTGTATTAGTCATAAGCATAACAATTTTCTTCTCTGTTACTTCTAACAATTTTCTTCTCTGTTACTGCTGTGTGCCAGGATCAATAACTTTCATATGAATCTACAAGCTTTAAGAACATCTACTGGTTAAGTTTGTGAGAGCAACATTAAAGCCAGATTGGTTAGAAGGTGAGAAATCGTCCATATGACTTGGTTTTACCACCCTGAGACTGGTTTATTCAAGGAGAAAACATACACAGACTGAATAATCCAAAACTGACCCGCTCTCTCGATGATCTCCCAAAGCCTCAAAAAAGCTGTTTCTGTATAAATGTTTGGGAGATCATTGTACAATTTTCATCCTGCTCTATAGCGATCTTTGAAAGATCCTTGAGAGATCACTGAGAGACCAGACAGGATCACTGAGAAACTAAGCGAGATCACAGGGATCATTGAGACATTGTTGGGCAACCAGTATATCTATTTATCAGGTTTCTGGTGCTCTTCTACCCCCTTTATGCAGGAGTGGAGATCATTGATAGATTACTGAAGGATGAAAAAATGGCCAGTGAGCTCCATGGTCATCACAGTTGAGATTGCGTAGACTGTCTAAAACAATCTTTCAGTGGTCACTAAAGGGAAGTGATCTCTCAGTGAACTCTCAAGGAGTGCTCAACAATCTCATCAATCTCCCAATGATCTCTCAGTAATCTTTCAATGAACTCTTTTGGTCTTTCATCAAATGCTCAGCGATCCCTCACTGATCTCTCAGCCATCTCTACCTTTGGAGTGCAAAAATTTGTCATTCATCGAAAGATTGATGAGCTTGTTGAGCAGTCAAGGAGCGCTCAAGAAGCACTCAACAATTTCACTGATCTCCCAATGATCTCTTAGATATCTTGATGAATGACCCCTAATAGGGTCACCACAGCAGCTGAAAGAAGAATACTGTCTGCTACACCTCTTACAACAATTGGACTAATTAAGAAACATGCACTAACAAGTAAACAATTACCTCACAGCAAATAATGGTTAGACTTGCTTTCATGAACTCTGAGAGCATCTCTATTGCCAGTTCTGATCTAAGAGGGAGGCGTGGGCCGCTACAGGCAGTTATATAAACAAATGCCCATATAAGTCAGAGTGAGACAGAAAAAAAAAAGTTTTGAGGAATCACCATTGCACTTCTCTGCCTTTCGCCTCCACACTGTTTTCCACAGGAGTCAGGACAGCCCTCACACTACAATGATATTTCAGAATTTCCGAGCCTCTCATGGGCCCAGAAAAAAAAAAAAAAAGTTGTCAGTGCTGCTGTGAGAGACAAGAAAACCCCCAGATGCAGCTGATTCACACAAATGGAGTCTCCTCAAGAAAGCGGGCTGGCATTTTGTAGGTGGGTGGTTAATTTTTGCCATAAAAGTTACAAAAAGGGCCATTTTGTGACAATTTTAAAATCAGGAGACAAAAAAGGTATGCTTATACACAATTTCAGCCTTTTTTGCAAATGTACACATGCTGGTTAAACTCTCAGACAATGATCCAAAATGAATGGTGTTAAAGTCCAGCTTTCACTTTCTTTGTCACGCTTCCTGAGTTATGATGGTATCTGGACCCCAGAGGGCGCTGTTTGCAACTGATGCTGCAGCAGTTTAGGACTGAGATAGGGTAGATTGTTCCATAATCAATACAATAAAGGCCACATTTAAAAACTGTATTTTGAACTTTATTGTAACTATATGGTTTGTATATATGCATATATTCCACAAGTGAAAGAAAAAGATGCAAGTAAGGTTGATTCTGAGTTGATTTTAAAACTGCCCTTCCTGCACTTTGGAGAGAAACAAAGGTCCGTGAGCAGATTGCCTTCTCATTTTGGATGTTGCACATGACGTAAGTAATACTCAAACTGTTCATTACCTTTTAGCTTTACAGAAGAACACCCTGTGTACAGCACCCTACAGGTGCTTGTATAATCAGCCTGTTGTGCCTGTGCATGTGTGTGGGAGCTTTTGTCTTCGCAGATTGCTGAGCACAGAACTAAACGAGATGCAAATCAAATTCCCTGTTTCATGCAGCAGACACACTTGCTGTTGCTCAAATGATTGGAGGAGCCTGAAAGAAACGCGGAAAAGAGAGGCGCAGACATTCTTAATGTTAACATTTTTCAAATGCATGTAGCTTCAGTTTTCTGCTGCTGTTTTTTTCCCCTTTTAACAGAAAATAGGACAGACACCACTGAGCAGGGTGAAAGGGACTGCTCGGTGCTTGCTTAAAGCCAATTACCAAGACCTGCAAATCACTTCTCGCAAAGAAGACAGCGTACAGCTCTTTTAACTCTCTCAACCCTTCAGCAGCTCATTTTTCACCAAATGTGCACAGGCCACCCGAGAAAGTTGCAAAAGACTAACTGTTAAAAGAAACACGTCTAAGGAACAGACCTTTGGTATTCTTAATCAGAGTTTTATATTACATACTGCAATTACATACTGTATGCATTTTTAGATTTTACAAAATTAATGTTTTCAGCAATGTTTATTCTTCTTCCAGCATTTTGTGTAATTGAGTGGTTTTATTTGTATGCATGAAAGAAAAGACAAAAGCAGAAATCTTGGTGGGTGTTTGCAGGATGTGCTTTGCATGGATTTCAAATCCTGCTAAACTGTCTTCCGTATTATTTTCAGTGTATGTTTTCCACTTGAAAATCATTGTCAGAAGTCTTACATGTAAAGAAATACTGTCTCGTTCTTTTCTGTTTACCTGCTGCCATCGTACTTTATGTGTGGTGGGAGTCTGAGTGATGGGTACATCAATACTGGGACGTCAGGATGCTTTGTGTCTTCTCTTCAAGATAAGAGCTGCGCTGAGAGTGAAGGAAGGCGCAGTATGGGGAAAGGTCACCTTCTTCTATGATGTACAATGGGGAAAATAAGTATTGAACACGTCAACATTTTTCTCATTAAACATATTTCTGATGGAGCCATTTACCTGAGATTTTCACCAGATATCAGTAACAACCCAAGTAATCCATACATACAAAGAAATCAAGGCAACTGTCAAGGCAACATGTTATATTTAATAAAGTGGAATGACATAGGGAATAAGTATTGAACACACGAAGAAAAAGAGGTGCAAAAAGGCATAGAAAGCCACGAAACCAGCTGAAATCCATCAGAATTTAGGAAGCCATCCCATCCCTCATCAATGCAAATTAATTTCAGCTGGTTAAGTCCTGTCTGATAGCCTTTAAACAGGTCTGTTAATATCAGATCATCACACCACAAAGAACTCATGATGGATAGAAGCAAAGAGCTCTCTCTAGACCTTTGCAACCTTATTGCAAATAATGATGGCATTGGTTACAGGCGCATTTCTGATGAGTCAAAAGAATTATCAGAAGAGTTATCCAAGAGCCAAAGACCACTCATAGAGAGCTCCAGAAAGATCTGGAGTTAGCAGGGCCTGCTCTTTCAAAGAAAACAATAAGTAATGCACTCAGCCGACATGGGATCTATGCCTGCTCACCTTGCAAGACTCCATTACTGAAGAAAAAGCATGTTGAAGCTCGATTAAAGTTTGCTACACAACATTTGGGCAAGCCGGTAAAATACTGGGAGAATATAGTCTGCCAAAATTGAACTTTTTGGATGCCACAACACACAGCATGTTTGGAGGAGAAATGGCACTGCACATCAACCCATAAACACCATACCAACAGTGAAGCTTGGAGGTGGGAGCATCATGGTGTTGGGGTGTTTTTCAGCACATGGTACAGGCAGACTTCATATAATTGAAGGAAAGATCAATGGACAAATATACAGATACATCCTTGATAAGAACCTGTTATCATCTGCCAAGATGCTGATGATAAAATGAGGGTGGACATTTCAGCGAGACAGTTATCCCAAACACACAGCCAAGGAAACTCTCAACTGGCTCCAGAGAAGGAAAATAAAGCTGCTAGAATGGCCCAGTCAGTCACCTGACCTAAATCCAATTGAAAATCTATGGAACAAACTGAAGATCAGCGTTCATAGAAGACACCCACAGAACCTTCAAGATTTAAAGACAGTTTGTGGGGAAGAATGGGCTAAAATCACTCCTGAGCAATGCCTGTGCCTAGTTTGTCCATACAGGAGGCATCTGGAAGCTGTTATTACCAACAAAGGCTTTTCCACTAATTATTACATGAATTTCATCAAGTGTGTTCAATACTTATTCCCTGTGTCATTCCACTTTATTAAATATAACTTGTTGCCTTGACAGTTGCCTTGATTTCTTTGTATGTATGGATTACTTGGGTTGTTACTGATATCTGGTGAAAATCTTAGGTAAATGGCTCCATCAGAAATATGTTTAATGAGAAAAATGTTGACGTGTTCAATACTTATTTTCGCCGCTGTACCTGACATGTGCCACTACATGAAGCAAACTGTATGGCAAAGTGTTTTGTGTATGTTTACACATATTAAAATGGGGTTTCAGTGACAAAAACTCTATGTGAATTGCACTCATCATAGGATCATAGTGTATGAGGAGGCTTAAACAATGACTCATTAGCTTGCAACCTTAACTTTTGATCTTTTGACACCAAAACCATAGCCACAGGTGAGGTCCCAAGTTTGGTGACCCTAACTTAATTTTTTCATGAGTTGTGACCTTCTCCGTTGACCTTTTGATCCCAAAACCATAACCACAACTGAGGGTGCCAAGGTCAACCTGTGTGCCAAGTGTGGTAACTGTAGCTTTTAAACTAAAGTGAATATAAACTAGAGAGATTCACAAGTTGGAGTTTTTAGGATGTTTCCGATAAAAGCATTAAGACTAAAAGATTGTTCATGAGTCCTTCATTGCCAGTCTGAGTCAAGTATGAAGTCCCTGGTATATGTGACTTAAGTGGGACTGAATCCAAACTGCAGACCCAAGTCCCCATGTCTGCTATAGACCAAAACAGATTTTGAGATTTTATGACCCTGTGACCTTAAATACTGATCATTTCACCCCAGAAACATAGCCACAGGTTTTAATAAAGGCCAACCTTTGTATAAAGTTTGGTGACCCTAGATTCATTGGTTCTTCAGTTAAAAGGCAGTTGGGCGGCGGGACAGATGGAAGAGACCACTCTACCCATAACCATGCTCCTATGGTGTGGGAAAGAACGTTTATTCATGTCACCTTTTGCATCTTTGTCAAGCCACTCCGATGATGTGTTTCCCCAGCAAGTTTCCATTATTTTTCTTCTTCATCATCCTTCAAAGACTGATTGACAGCATTTGATGAGGTGTTCTTAACAGCGAAGGGGAAATGTTTCTCATTTACTTTAGGGTTTGAAGCAAGTCCTGATCCATAGATCACATATCACTGTGTTTCAAAAAAACCTCTTTGAAATGATAGAGACATGCCAGTCATTGCTGAACTCATACTTTTATACTGTGGTAGGGAACTGCAACACTGACCAGGACACTCAGTATCATTGTGCTTTGCAGGCAGTAAATGTGAGCACATAAACATAAGCAGGCCACTGTTACATGTATGCATTTTATGATGTTCTAATTTGCTTTCTATCGCTTCTTATCTTGTAGCCATCACAAATGCACTTAATTAAATTTTGTACAGCACATAGTTCCCAGAAGGAGATTAAAGGCAACACTGACTGTACTTTTTCCACTTGTTCCACAGTTTGCTAAGGTTTTAATGAAATATTGGTGACATACTTTGGTCAAATTGTCTTAAATTATTTAATTAATGCAGCATCATTGTGAAATGTCTTTTGCAGCCTTCCTCGGAGTGGCACAATTCAATGCATGCCTTTTTAAATGCTTATGGGTCCCAGTTCACCCCATCCTCTCTCTTTCATTACTTAAGATGTTGCTAATATTGGCTGGCTAGCTCCTATCTCAGGAGGTGACCAAAGTCTGAACCAACTAATGTGAATTTGCCTTAAAAAATGAATAAAATAAAGCATCACTAGTGGACAGGGGTATGCTGGCCAATAGGATACAACCAGTCTCTAGAATACAATAAGCACAATCATGAATGATGAATGGGAAAGCGCTTATTACCACTAGCCACCTTTGATCCTGATCAGAGTGTAATAAACTGTCTTTAAATTAGCTAAAATAACATCAAAGAACAACATATACTGTATGGTCAAATGTTGTACATGAAAAAGGATTCTAGTGGGAGGTGGATAGAATTAACATAAAATAGTGATCAAAACCGGCCACGATCAGACAGTTAATGTAACGATAGGTAGACCGACTCCAACAGTTCATCTCCCGTCATGGCAAAAATATAACAAAATAAGCCAGAATGATGTGAGATACATTATCGACCATGGATTAATGAACCAGATGGGAACATGGATGTGTATTAGATTAAGTCGAATTTAAAGAAAATAACAATATAAACCATGCTTGGTAAGCTTACTTCGTGGTAGCATTGTTAGCTCGGAAGCTAATGCCTTGGGCTTACACGCTGGGCGGGAACTGGAATATCACAGCCTATGGCACTGGTGATGGGTGGTAAATGAATGCCAGATGATTTATTAGCAACAACAGGAAAATGGAAAAGCAAGTGAAGAGATTTTAATAATTTTACTGTAGCTATATTATCCAAAAAAAAACCAATTTAGAAGGTTAAAACCAACAAACACCATGCTTTTGTCAATGGGACCTTTAAAGGGGTCATTGACACCACTTTTCCCACAGTTTAACAGCTCACACATGTCTTAATGAAATGTTTGTGACATATTTGATCTGGGCATGGTCTGGGATCAAGCTCCACTCCTCCAGCAGCTGGTCCTTCACCGTCATGGAGAATCACAGTAGGAGCCTCTTCTTCACTCCAGAGCTCTTCGTTGTCATAAACCTCCGTGTGCACGAGAGAGAGAGAATGAATAAACCCAAGAGCGAGAGCAGATGGTGCACTTTTATTAATAACACAAAGGAAATAGCACGTCCAGTTATCACCAAGTTCAGTTCAGTACAACCACAGAAATACGGAGAGATGAAATGACAAGGTTTGGCCACCAAATGTGCAGGGCGCCAGCCGAACACTCAACAGCCTGGTCTAAAATGGAGCCTAGTGCTGCAGGGCTGCGTAAAGCACAAAAGGAAAGGCGCATGGCCTCGTGCTGCAGGGCTGCAGAGCACAGGAGAAAAGGCGAAGAAAGACACTTACTGAGCTGGACCAGATCCGGGGCGAAACCGAGCAGTCTGGTGGAAAAGGATTAGAAGCTGAGGCAGCCACAAACACCCAGGGATGGATCGTCTGAAGATGTCGGGCTGAGTACAAGAAAGGAGTGGCACGTCATTCATGGAGAGCTTGCTGCCATGAACGAGGGTGAATACCCCGACAATCTCTTTTCTCTGGCACAGCAAACATATACTCCAGAAGCTAACGAGGAAAGAGATTGCCAGTGTGAAAATGCGTGGGCAGAGCTGATTGGCATCAGGTGTGTGAGAGCGTGTGTGAATGAGAGTGAATGGAGCGTGTGCTTGTGTGTGCGCTCGTGTGGGTGTGTGTGTATGTGTGAGCACCTGTGACAGTGCAGCTGACGGAGCTTGACAGGAGGAGGGGGCGTGCCCGAGCTGTCAGGAGGAAACTAGGTCAAAGCATAACTGTGAGTCAGAATCGGATTTGGCTTCCAAACCCAGATTCATGACAGCCCCCCCCCACCCACCAGGGATGGATACCAGACACCCCAGTACCATCAGCAAAGAAGAAAAGAAACAACACCCCTTAAGGGAACCCCCCCCCCCCCCCCCCCCCCGGCAACAAACACAAACCCAGGGTGGGAGGTGGGGGAAAACCAGTTAGGAGGGAAGCAACCAGTGAAAACACAATCAGATCAAAAATAGAGTAAGGGGCAAAACCCCTCCTAACAACCCCCAACCTGGAACACTAACCCCCCTCCCCCGAAGTCCAAAGTTCAGGCCGTCGACCTGAGTCCCAGGCCCCCAGCATGGTGAGGAGTGGTAGATCGGGTGGCCTGCCCGAGCCACCAGGACCTGAGAGGAGGGTGGAGAGGCAGTCTCCAAACTTGGGAACCTTGGCGGCGAAGTCACGGAACGGGAGCCCCCCTGCCGTTCGAGGCTTGGGGCAGGGGGACCGTAGCACTCGCAACGGTCCCAGTCTGGGATGTGGCTGCACCCATGACGGTCCCAGTCTGGGATGTGGCTGCACCCCCGACGGTCCCTGGCTCAGGCCCTGCTGCACCCGTGATGGTCCCTGGCTCAGGCCCTGCTGCACCCATGATGGTCCCTGGCTCAGGCCCTGCTGCACCCGTGGTGGACCCTGGCTCAGGCCCTGCTGCACCCGCGGTGGACCCTGGCTCAGGCCCTGCTGCACCCGCGGTGGGCTCCGGTTAGAGCACCGTTGCACCCGTGGTGACCCCCATCAGGGGCCTCATTGCTCCCGCGGTGGCCTCCCCAGCGAGGGAGGTGATGCTCCTCACGTCCTCTGGCATTGGACTCTGATCCTCGGTTGCCTCCAGTAGCTCTCCAGCGACCCCGGCCAGAGGCTTTGAACCCAAACAGAGAGAGAAACTGGGTCAGGGTCGCCGGCAGTGGCAGAGCCCAGTGTGGCGGTCCTGAGGGCTACTGTGAGCTGCCCTGAGTCCATCTCACCATAAGTCGGGCAGTGTGACATTACTATTGACACTTCTGACATAATGGAGCACACTTGCCTGACTTCTGGCTCCACCACCGTCCAGGACTCCAGCGATTTAGGATGCGTAGGTCTCTCCAGTCCATTGGGTGCTGCACCCCTGTCGACCTCCCTTGGGACAACTGAATCCTCCTTGTCGTCCATGGGCAACCCTGGTTGCAGCGGCTCCTCTCCGAGGACCCTAGGAAGGAGCTCGAAGGAGACAGGAGAATGGAGATGGTTAGGGTCGCCGGCAGCAGCAGAGCCCGGCGAGGAAAGTTTGGATGCAGCTGGGGGCTGCACCCGACTCTCCTCCCCAAGAGCCAGGCAAGAACTCCCAACAAATGACAGGTGAACAATAGGAGAGATTACTTGCCTGTGCTTAAGTTCTACCACCGTCCAGGACTTCAACGATGATGTTTGGGGCCCAATCGGCTGGAGGTCTGGTCCGAGGAACGCCTCTGCTGTGGCGGTCCCCACAGCAGGCATGATGGTCTCGGCAGTCGTGGTCTCCTCCAGTGGAGCCCCTAATGCCGGTAATCCTCCCGGCATGAAGTCTGGAGGTGGAGACCTGGGTGGCACTGTGTCCGCAGAGACTGAAGCGGGAGGATGCGCCTTCATTGGCACCCGCTTCCGGTCGGTCACAATGCTCCACCTCTGGTCATAGCAGATCTCCGGGGTGCAGTCCTCCAGCACCGCACATTCCCTCCACCCCCGATCATCAAGCTCCATGGCTGGTGGACCCTCCAAGGCAGGGGATGGAGACACAGAGAAAATACTGTAGGTGAGTTCATCATAGGAGCAGCAGGGGGAAAGCACTCAGGCGACTGCCCAGCCTGAGGATCTCTCCCAGGGGACAGACAAGGCTTATCCTTAATGACTAAGGTTACATGAAAACCCACTTGCCTGGCCTCCAGGGTCTAAATGTTGGCGGCTGCCGACGGTGGGTTGTCCTCCCTCTCCATGCCCATAGGTCTTCTAGGCTCCTCGACGATTGATGGAGGAGCCGGCCCGAACGGCACGGAGGTGGGCGGGTCCGGAGTGGCACACACAATCCTTCCAGGGGCTGGGGTGGACGACTCAACGAAAGGAACTGTGGCTGAAGCTGAAGGGGCGTCTGCTGGTTCGACAGCTGGCACCGAGGGGGGCTTTGCTGCAGCAGTGATTGGGCTTGATGTCCAATTAGGAACCGCCGATGAGGTGACTGGCCTCCTCCGTCACTTAGACCTAGGATTAACCTCCCGCCGAGTGGTTGACTCCTCCTACGTCTGACGATCCCCTCCCGGGGCCGGCGGGGAGTGAAGGGAGACAGAAGACAGGGAATGAGGAGCCGTGACAGCAGCTGTTTGGGGAGCTTCAGAGGGTAACAATTTCTGAAGCTCCTCCACAGAAATCTGATTAATCACTTCAGGAGACATCGCAAGAGAATGGAGATGAACTTGCCTGAACTCCTGACTGGTGATAATGTCCGCTGCTGCCTGGGTGTCCTGCTTCGTCCTCCCAGGAGTAGGACGAGAAATCCGGCTCGGGCGGTGAGCGGTGGGCTCCGGTCCTCCAGGAGCGCGTCATGGGAAGCCACGGTTGAGCTCCTATGGCCCCTCCTGTCATCTCCTCCAGCTGTTGGCGTGACTCGTGGACCGCGGTGAGAAACAACGTCAACCCCGGATATTTCCAGAGACCGGGGCACGTCTGGATCACCCTGATAGCGATGTCAAACAGCAAGAAATTCTCTTCAGGGGAGTTGGTGGCTCGAGCCTGGGAAACGAATATCACAGCTCGATCAGCCAGTCCACACTCCTTGGGGCTCAGTCCAAAAACGGAAAAATCCATGCCGCCGACTTGGAGGAAAAGCACTAAGGAGAAAAAGCGAAAATACACTCGTGCACCACCTATTCGCTGGGTTTTTACACTGGTCGGGGCATTCTGTCATAAACCTCTGTGCGCTGTGGCTCGGCGCATGAGAGAGAGAATGAATAAACCCAAGAGTAGATGGTGCACTTTTATTAATAACACAAAGGAAATAACACGTCCAGTTATCACCAAGTTCAGTTCAGTACAACCACAGAAATATGGAGAGAAGTAATGACAAGATTTGGCCACCAAACGTGCAGGGCGCCAGCCGAACACTCAACAGCCTGGTCTAAAATGGAGTCTAGTGCTGCAGGGCTGCGTAAAGCACAAAAGGAAAGGTGCACGTCCTCGTGCTGCAGGGCTGCAGAGCACAGGAAAAAAGGCAAAGAAAGACACTTATTGTGCTGGAGCAGATCCAGGGCGAAACCGAGCACTCTGGTGGAAAAGGGTTAGAAGCTGAGGCAGCCACGAACACCCAGGGATGGATTGTCTGAAGATGTCGGGCTGAGTACGAGAAAGGAGTGGCACGTCATTCATGGAGAGCTTGCTGCCATGAACGAGGATGAATGCCCCGACAATCTCTTTTCTCTGGCGCAGTAAACATATACTTCAGAAGCTAACGAGGAAAGAGATTGCCGGTGTGAAAATGCGTGGGCAGAACTGATTGGCATCAGGTGTGTGAGAGCGTGTGTGAATGAGAGTGAATGGAGCGTGTGCTTGTGTGTGTGCGTGTGGGTGTGTGTATATGTGTGAGCACCCATGACAGTGCAGCTGACAGAGCTTGACAGGAGGAGGGGGTGTGCCCGAGCTGTCAGGAGGAAACTAGGTCAAAGCATAACTGTGAGTCAGAATCGGATTTGGCCTCCAAACCCGGATTCATGACATTCATTGGCTGTCCCGTCAGCTCCTTCTCTCCCTTCATCTGCTGTTGCTGCCCTCCTCTCCTCCATGGTGTCGGCGCTCGCTGCTCGACTTCAGATTGCCTCATCTGCTGTCCTGCCAGCATCTCCTGAGGCTGTCACACCTGCTCTAGAGGTTGTTGTCGCTGTACCAGCTGAACCACCGGGGTCCTCAATGGCAGTGGAGCAGGAGTTAAGGCAAGTTCTCTTTCATCAATTCTTGAGAGATCTTGCCTTGCTGCTGGTGGGGGAACAAACTTTTTTCTGGACATTTTGACTGAGCTAATTACTTCTACCTCTCACTGGTGCTTGCATTGTCACATGTCAAAACAATTCCTTTGATAGGGTATTGTTACATGGTACCCACGCGAGGAACTTGTGAATTAGACCAATCAGCAGCCACACATGAATATCAAGTGATGGACATAGAATCTGACCAATTAACAACAATGTGATCTTTTTCCTTGGCTCATGATAGGCCCTGATCTTCATAGGCCCCTGGGCTTCAGCCCAGCCTAGCCCCTTCATTAAGGCGGCCTTAAATATACGGGACAATGCACATCCTGCTTGGGACAAACATATTTAGTCCAATAAACAGGATGTCCCTGATAAACCAGGACAGTTGGCAGTCCTAACAGCCACCTGTTCCATCTACAGTACATGACAGACAGCTAGGCAGACCAATAACAGAGCAGTGGGCAGGTCTCAAGAACGGTGGTGGGTTGGGTTTTTCTAATCTTGAGGTATAAAGTTTACTTGGAAGAGTCAAAAATGTTCCTGGTGTTTCTTGGGAGAGAAAAATGAGATAAAGGCTGTTTTTTTTTTTTTTTTAAGAAAACTGACTGTTTTGAATTTTTTTTTTTTTGTTAATTACGTGACCAGTAGACTCATTTCAGACAGTTAAAACCTACAAACACACCATTTTTCAGTCAATGACCCCTTCAAAGCAGAGGGAAAGTTGCAGGGTTATTTCAGGGGTTAAAAAAAATTCAAAAAATGTGAAAGCTACAGCCTTATGTACTAAATGTTATGAGCCACTTGCTAAATATGCTAGGACTGAGAACTTTTTAACATTTTTCATTCATGCTCAACAATACCCATCAATATCCTACAGGGCTCCTCAGCTGCTGCACACCCCAATTGACAGTGAAATTACATCTGTGATTGATCTGGACACAGATAAGAAAAAAAGGCTCAAGTCCCTCTCGATCTGATCTCGATTTTCTAATGAAGCACCCAGAGCTGATTGCACCCCTCAACTTCTCCCCTGCAGCAAATATAAGAGCAAACTGTTCAAACTGTGGTGGGTAGTTTAAGTTCACAAGATGATCCAAACATGTGTATTATAAATGCCTTGATTTGTTTTTGTATTGTGTCATTTCACACCAGGATGACGAGGGATTTGCCAAGAACACAATGTACATTTTAATCCAGTGGAGGCTCCCTTACTGTTCATCATTTTCAGCGAGGACAACAACAGCACACAGCGAACTGCTGTCATCATCACCATCAACATGTCTGCAAAAAGGGCCGAGATCCATTAGTTATTTTAAGGAGCAGGTGTTGAATTTAACAGACATCAGATAGAGCGGTGTAGGCATGCGGCAGAGTGACTCACAGGGAGTTTTGCTTCACTGAGTGTCAGAGGAAGGCCTCTTCACAAGCACGGGCTGCAGGAAAGACATACATGGTGTTACCTGTAAATGGGTAGAGCAGTGTGGTAAATCCCAAAAC
The DNA here is from genome assembly GCA_020510985.1 of Pholidichthys leucotaenia. Taxonomy (NCBI): domain Eukaryota; kingdom Metazoa; phylum Chordata; class Actinopteri; order Cichliformes; family Pholidichthyidae; genus Pholidichthys; species Pholidichthys leucotaenia. The sequence goes on along the minus strand of CM035839.1, from coordinate 87,890,214 downwards.
AAATGCGAGAGAGGGTGAAAGAAAAAAAAAAAGGACAATATGGGAGCGCCAGGGTGGCCTTGAGGCTCTGACTCATTTCTTGTTCAGCCACTGAAAAGAGTGCCTTTAATTCACAGTCAGTGAAAGAATCAGTGACATAGCAGCACTTATAACAGATTTTTTTTTACAGGTAAGAAAAAAAAGACAAGAAAAGAGTCGAAATATTCAGTAGGCAACTTTGAATAAACTGGTGAATGCTTTGAGGGAGACTGATTTTATGACGTTAAATCAGATGAAAACCTTGATCGGTCTCTTCAACTTTCTACTTAGAAGATAGGACATTTCTCACAGTTTACTTCTTTTAAATTAGATACTCCAATATGGAAATTAATCACCTCTGGCTTCCAGTCAAACATGGGTACTAGCTACAGTAGTTATATTTAATCAAGTATGTGTAGTCAAGTAACTTTTTCTCTCCGACAAGCACTTTAGTTAAGGGAACATATTCACTGTTAATTAGATACTTATTAGTGTGTTTGTTAGCAGGTTATTACATCTTTATTAGTCATTATATAGTACCTTACTAAAGTATCTTATTCTGCATGACCATGTTCTACCAGAATTAGGTCATTCACTGCAACTTTTACTTATTTGAGAACAATATAGTCTGAGAAACACAAAACTTACAAAAATCAACAAACACAGATTGAGTTACAGTATACAGTATATTGCAGTCGATTGTGAAGTTTTGCAGCAAGTCCCCAAAATAGAATATCTGGGCATCATGCTATACCCAAGACAGGAACTGTACTCCAGTAATTCGAAGGGCTCTTGCTATCAGTGTGAGGACGCTGCAAAATCTGAGTGCCCTCTGCTGTAGTGGTTAGCACTATTGCCTCACAGTAAGAAGTTCTTGGGTTCACATCCACCAGCCTGCAGGGCCTGTCAGTGTGGAGTTTGCATGTTCTCCCCATGCTTGAGTTTGTTTACTCCGGGTGCTCTGGTTTCCTCCCACATTCCAAACACATGCAAGTTAGGTTAACTGGAGACTCTAAAGTGGCCGTAGGTATGAATGTGTGTGTGAATGGTGCCGCACCATGGCTGCCTCATCCAGGTGGATGCCCTTGAATTTCCCTCTGAGATTAATAAAGTGTATCAAACAAACTAAACTGTGATCCTGTGTACGTGCATTTTACCAACCGTTAGGTACGGATGTGAGCCCTGTGCAACCGGAAAGTGTGATACAAAGTACATCTCAGTATTCAAGCACAAAATAGGAAAATTCTGATGGTGGTGTGGACTCAGAACAACAAATGCTTCCATTAGAACCGAGTTTAAAACCTCACAAGGCTGGCCGTTTAACAGCTTGGATATACCATAAATCAGGCTGTGAGGCTAACACAGGAGCAACTGTGTTTGCTGCTACATCCTGAAGGGCATATGCAAACATTCAATCATTCAGCATATTTGAGTATTAATGAGATAAAGGTATGTCTGAAACATTATATAACAGCCAAAGTATAGAGTATATTGTCCTCCAGAAAAAGGCCTTCAGACAACTGAGCTGAGCACGTGAGGAACTCATGTATGAAAGAAAGTTTGAGCGATGAATGCAAGAGATTAATATATATCTCAGAATACTGCATGTTTGTTCAGGGACACTGCACTTTCTTGGTTTGGTAATTTCAGTATTAGTGTGTAATGGTTTGTATCTGTGAGTTAATGGGAGAAATCAGGCCAAGACATAGAGTTATGTAACTAGACAGGGATGTGATTGAGGGGAGCAAAGCCCAACTGGTTTTGTCTGATGATGGAAATCATGACCTCCCCCAAAGAGTCCAGTATTCTACCTGTGTCACAAAGAGGGTCAACCCACTTGACAACCCATGTTGGAATGCTTTTATTGGTACTGTCCCAATGTTGTTCTGATTTTGGATCTTGTGTTTAACTGCTGCTGCTGGTAATCGTTTCTGCAGTAAAACTCTATGTGCACATTCTACGAGGAGGGGCTGAAAAGTTCATAGGCTAACCATGATGCCGTGGTCAAATTTGATCAAATGTGGTTTATTTTTCAACAGTCTCCAATGTCAGTATATTTGGAAAAGAAACAGTGCAGTTAGCATCAGAAAAGGTTTTAGTGTCATTGCTCTGGCATAACGCCTTCTTAGTCATCCTACGAATGTCTCAGCCCCCCCTTGTTAGTTCAGTCTCTGTTCCTGATTTATTTCAAAGTTCCACTCAACCTGTGAGCACAACTTCAAACACTTAAATATCGCTTAATGTAAGTAATAAAGCTATTAGATATGAATTATAATATTAATTTACCTTGCTCAAGAAGGGCCTTATTACATGGAAGTAACACAAGAGTAGAACAAAATTTAAGTGTTAACATCCATCCATCCATCCATCCATCCATCGCTGTTCTGGGAATCCGGGTTAGGGAGGTAGCAGTCTAAGCAGAGAAGCCCAAACCTCCCTCTCCCCTCCTCCGGCTCTTCATGGAGAACACTAATGTGTTCCTAGGCCAGCTGGGAGACATTGACCATGTTTACATGGACACAAGTAACCGGATTAAAAGCCTGATCGGAATAAAAATGCTTCATGTAAACACGCCAATCTGAATATTCTAACCCGATCACGCTCGTTCGGATCAAAATTTCCTTCTGATTGAGACAGGTGGGTTATACTCGTCGGCCTCCGTCGGTCTATGATGACCATGGAAGAGAATCCTAAACGTCTACTCTGCTGGAACAGCACCGCCTGTGGCTGAACAGGCCGATGCGCGAATGACAGTCCCTGTCACACAGGTCACACTTGTGGGTGGTCTCCGTGCTGCTGGGTCTGTGGCGGTTCTTCCTGCGGGTCCTTTTTTCATCTGCTGCAGCAGTCAGTCTCTCTTCACCCGCCTTGAGCTGTCTGGTCAGGGTGCCTCTCCATTTGGAGCGGTCCGTTGCAAGGTCCTCCCAGCGCTCTGTGTTGATATCCAGGGCCTTCATGTCTCTCTTGCAGACGTCTCTAAAGCGCAGCTGTGGGCGGCCAACGTCTCTCCTGCCAGTTGCCAGTTCTCCATAGAGGACGTCTTTGGGGATTCTGCCATCCTCCATACGGTGAACGTGGCCTAGCCAGCGGAGCCTGAGCTGCCTGAGTAGAGTGAACATGGAGGGAAGGCCGGCGCGGGACAGAACTTCTGTGTTGGGCACTTTGTCCTGCCAGGATATGTCCAGGATGTGGTGAATGCAGCGCAAGTGGAAGGAGTTCAGTCTCTTTTCCTGCCGGGCGTATGTTGTCCACGTCTCACTCCCATAGAGCAGTGTGCTGATGACGCAGGCGTTGTACACTGCCATCTTCGTCTTGACAGAGAGTTTGGGATTCTCCCACACTCGTGTGGTGAGGCGAGCGAGTGTGAAGGCTGATTTTCCAATCCTCTTGTTGATCTCTGTATCAAGGGAGAGGTTGTTGCTGATCGTGGACCCCAGGTACGTGAACTGATTCACGACCTCCAGCTTGTAGTCATCAATGGTGATGGTTGGTGGTGCTTCCGTGCCTTGCGCCAAGACGTTAGTCTTCTTCAGGCTGATGGTAAGCCCGAAGTCCTTGCATGCCTGGGAGAAGCGGTCCATCAGGGTCTGAAGCTCCTGCTGTGTGTGGGTTGCGACTGCAGCGTCGTCTGCGAACAGCATGTCTCTGATTAGAGCCTCGCATACTTTGGTTCTGGCTTTCAGGCGGGCGAGGTTGAAAAGCCTGCCGTCAGATCTTGTGTGCAGGTAGATTCCCTCTGTTGCTGTGCTGAAGGCATGCCTCAGGAGCATAGCAAAGAAAATCCCAAAGAGGGTTGGCGCAAGTACACAGCCCTGTTTCACTCCGCTGCGTATGTTGAATGGCTCTGAGACGTTGCCATCGTGCTGCACTATCCCCTGCATGTTGGTGTGAAACGATTCGATGAGGCTTTGCAACTTTGGTGGGCATCCTATCTTTGGCAGGATCTTGAAAAGGCCCTCTCTGCTGACCAGATCAAACGCTTTGGTGAGGTCGATGAAGGCGACGTACAGAGGCATGTTCTGTTCTCTGCATTTCTCCTGGAGTTGGCGGATGGAGAATATCATGTCTACCGTCGATCGCTCAGCGCGGAAGCCACACTGAGACTCGGGGTAGACACGTTTGGCAAGCTTCTGTAGACGAACGAGAACAACTCGTGTGTAGACTTTGCCAACAACGCTGAGGAGGGAAATGCCCCTGTAGTTGTTGCAGTCGCTTCTCTCCCCTTTGTTTTTGTAGAGGGTGATGATCTTGGCGTCCCTCATGTCCTGTGGTACGGCACCTTCCTTCCAGCACTGGCAGAGGACGTCATGCAATGGCAGCAGTAGGGCGGTCTTGCAGTGCTTGATCAGGTCAGGGGGTATGCCGTCATTGCCGGGTGCCTTGCCAGCGGCCAAGCTATCAATGGCCTTACTGAGTTCGTTGATGGTTGGCTCGGCGTCAAGTTCGTCCATGGATGGCAGGCAGTCGATGGCATCAAGGGCTGACGGTGTCACGGTGTTCTGTCTAGAGTAGAGGTCGGAGTAGTGTTCCACCCATCTCTCCATCTGCTTGTTCTTCGCTGTGATCATCTCCCCAGTGGAAGATTTGAGGGGGGCCGTCTTGCTCTGAGCCGGACCAAGTGCTTTCTTGATGCCATCGTACATACCACGGATGTTCCCTGTTATGGCAGCGGTTTGAATGTCTTGGCTGAGCTGAGTCCAGTACTCGTTGGCACAGCGCCGAGCAGTCTGCTGAACTTGCTTCTCGCAGCCCTGAGAATCTGGAGATTCTTCTCGTTTGGGTACTTCTTGTACTCAGCAAGTGCTGAGCGCTTGGCTTCAATGACGGGGGTCATCTCGGTCAACTTGGCATCAAACCAGTCCTGTGACTTCGAGGTCTTCCTCCCAAAGGTAGCTAAGGCTGTGCGGTAGATGGTGTTTCGTAGCTCTTCCCACTTCTGCTTTGCAGATTCTCCTCCTTGTGGTACACCAAGTTCCTTCTCAAAGGTGGAGGCAAACTGCTCAACAAGTTCTGGTTGGGCCATCTTGCTGGTGTCAATCCGTGCCTTTCCAGGTTGTCTAGCACGATGGAATTTCTTCAGCTGCAGCTTGACCTTGCAACACACCAATGAATGGTCTGTGTCGCAATCTGCACTCTGGAACGAACGGGTGATTAGCACGTTCTTCAGTGAGGTGCGCCTGGTCAGGATCAAGTCTGGCTGGTGCCAGTGCTTTGAGCGCGGATGTTGCCAGGAAACCTTGTGTTGGGGCTTGGTCTTGAAGAACGAGTTTGTGATGCACAGATCGTGATATGTGCAGAACTCGAGCAGCCGCTGTCCGTTGTCGTTCATTCTGCCCACGCCAAAAGGTCCAAGACAGGAGGGCCAGGAGTCGTGGTCAGCACCCACTCTGGCATTGAAGTCTCCAAGGAGAATGAGTTGTTCAGAGTTGGGGATGATCCTGACAGTTGTTGCGAGATTCTCGTAGAACTCGTCTTTTGCCTCTGGTGTGGCTGTCTGTGTTGGGGCATACACACTGACGAGAGTGACTGGGCCTTCAGTGGTGTTCAGGCGGAGGGTGAGGAGTCGTGCAGAGCCAGTGCTGCCCGGTTCCACCATTTTCAGCAAAGTGTTCTTCACTGCGAAGCCCACTCCGTGTTCCCTGTGTTCGTCACTGCCCTTTCCCTGCCAGTAGAACGTGTAGTCCTTCTGTCTCAGTGTGCCTGCATCAGCTAACCGTGTTTCCTGGAGAGTGGCGATATCCACTCCCAGTCTCTTCAGCTCATTATTGATGATGGCAGTCTTCCTGGTGTCGTTGATGTCCTTGAGGTTAGCAGCGAGTCCTGTCATCATAGTGCGGACGTTCCAAGTTCCCAGTTTTAGAGTTGGTCTCTTTTGTTTTATTGTCTTGCCTGGTGCGAAGGTTCTCAGCCTGCTGTTTGGATTTCTCCTTATCCCCATGCACCCAATGAGGAAAGCAAGCTGTGGCGGGACAACACCTTATTGGCTGGGGGCTGCCCAGCTTGAGGCGGGCGGTAGCTGTCCAGTGAGATCTGATGATCGGACCTCCCACCGTCGGGAACAACCCCTGGCGCCACGCTCTACGCCAATTGAGCAGTGGCGTATAACCGGTAACTGTCATTCCCCGTGTTTTGTCTACGCCAAAGGCGAAGCTGGAGTGTCCTCTCCAGTGATCCGGTGTTCTACCTTCCAGCGTTGGGCATTGGTAGGATTCAAACCTGGGCAGGAAGATATGGAGGACAAGATGTTGCCCATGCAGCATGTCCCCCCTCTCCACGTCACTGATGAATCCAAAGGAACAGCAGGGCTGCTACAGTTTGGCACCAGCGCCGTTGCAGGAGCTGCCAGAACGATGTTGAGCACAACATAGAACTGCCTTTGGGGCTCCGACTCCGGATTTTTCCTCAGGGTTGACTCCCGAAGCCTTTCCCGTGACCGGGTATGCTGCAAGGCAGCAGAGGTTTGAAATCAGGGTTTACCTTCCCCTAGATGGGCTACCTTCCCAGGTTGACGAGCCACCATCTACCCGAAGCATCTGGTTTTAAGGCGCCAGAGATCCGCCCTCGCCCCTTCTCCTATTAGTAAAAGCAGGTCCGCCGGGCTTAGAGACTAAACCACACGGGCAGGCTAGGAGTTGGACTTAGTTGTCAGAGGCTTTTCGAGACGCACGCCATAAGGAGTATTTTATGAGCACTGGGAGCTTAACCCCAGTGCCGCTCCTGGCTATGACAACCTTGGAACCTGGGTTATACCGATTGTTAATCCGAATGGTGCGCATGAAAACACTTATTCTAAAGGTTGGGCAGAAAATATGTTTACTGCGCATGTCTGTACGTCAGCCACACGTCGACGTGACGTATTTCCGCCTTTACAGCAGCTAGTGGAAGACATAGCGGGAGTAAAACCAAGCTGGTCTGCATCGTCCTGCTGTCTCCCTCTGTTCGTCATATGCAGAAGTATGTACTTGTAGCTTCGTTATGGAGACCAGCAGAAGCAAAAGTGCAGTCTGAATAACACAATACAGGTCCATTTCAAAAAGAGAAAGACACGAAGCGGGGCTTGCTAACACCGGACGTTGCTTCTTCTTCTACTATTTTCGGAATGTCGAAATATCGACGTGCGCATGTCAAAATGATTTATTCCATTCAAACGTGTGACACATGGAAACACACGTCCTAATCAGATCAGCTTTTTCAGGATCCATGTAAACAGTAAAGTTCTGATCTGAATTGTAATCAGATTGAAGAAATTTTGCCCATGTAACCGTGGCTATTGTTTCTCCAGCATGTCCTGGCTCTGCCCCAGTGTGCCCAAAACACCTCACACAGGAGGCATCCAAGAGACATCCTGAGCCCAAACCACCTCAACTGGCTCCTTTTGATGTGGAGGAATAGCAGCTCTACTCTGAGACTCTCCTGGATAACTGAGCTCCTCACCCTATTTCTCTAAGTGTGAGTCCAGCCACCCTGTGGAGAAAACTCATTTCAGCCACTTGTATCCATGATCTCGTTCTTTCGGATCATAACCATAGCTGAGGATGGGAAAGTAGACTGACCGGTAAATTGACAGCTTTGCTTTTGAGCTCAGCTCCCTCTTCACCATGTCAGACCGGTACAACGTCCGCACCACTGCAGATGCTGCTCCAATACGTCTGTCAATCTCCCGCCCCATTCTCCCCTCACTTGTAAATAAGACCCTAACATATTTGAACTCCTTAACTTGAGGCAGAACCTCTCCCCGACCTGGAGAGGTAAATCCACCCTTTTCCAGCTGAGGGCCATGGACTTAGACATGGAGGTGCTGATTTTCATAATGATATTTTCACACTCCATCACATACCGAGCCTGTAAGACCTGTACATTGTTGCTCGGTGAGGCCAACAGGACCACATCAACTGCAAACAGCAGATATGACATCAAAATATCTCCTAAGTAATATTTTTTAATCAGACTATCTTCCCTGTTTTAAACTGTGAGCTTGTTCATAATCAGTTAACTAGTAGTTAGATACTTATAATGTAAACCTAACAAATTCTGAATTAATATCATAATTCATATCTAAAATGCTGGCTTATTATCCATTAATAATCAGTAATTAAGAGGCTTTTAAGCAAAAAGTGGCATTTAATAGCCTAATTCTAGTCTAATATCACCTTGCAGATTTAGCTGTTAATCATTGCTTTATAATGACTAACAAAGAACTAATGGGCTGCTAATAATGTACTAATAAGCAACTTATAAAGGATAATATGTGTTCTCTTAACTAGTGTTACCATAGTTTTATTGGAGGATTTCTTTTTAGTAATATTTAAGTACATTTATAACAAAAAGCATACTTTTACTCAGGTACATTAGATTGAAATTGAGTGCTTTTCTTTCAACCCTATTTAGTCTATTCTGGCTCAGGAAATAGATTCATTTCTGTCGTCGATGTGATTGGGATTATATTGAATGGTATGCCTGAATTTTTTATTTGTTTTATTTTTCTCAGATGGACACATTAAAGAGCAAATCCTCACAAATAACCAAGAGCAAAGACCCAAATATGCAAGAGAAGAGCTTTAAATTTATGTGTATTTATGAATAAAAAGTTGCAAGTTTGTCACATAAAAACTCACAACTTTATAAAAGTTGTAAATCTACAAGAAATATACAAGTTGTTGAAAAAACCCCCAACCCAATCAATTAATGAGAAAACCACAAATTTATAAGAAAAAAGGCAGTGGAGTTAAAATACTCTCACACCCACTCATTTACAGTATGAGGATAGAGTCAAAAATATTAAAGAAAAGCCCCACAAATTTAAAACAACAAATTGTAAAGCTGTTAGAATTACTCAAGTCACCTTTTTAGTAGATACTTTCTTGCTCTTAAGAAATTTTTCTGTGACTACTCTTTCATAATTAATTCATAAAGTAATGCTACTTATACTTGCATCCAGTTTCTGGCTACTCCACCTCTGCTTCCAAATGTGTCAAGTCTGTTCTTTTAAACTACTGAACTATTATGCAGAAAGTAAAAAGTTTGTTCAGTTGTGTGGGTGGTAAAATAATTTGTTTTTCTTAGTTTATTTTTCATATTAAATTCTTTATTGGAGTAACAAAACAAAGTGAGAATTCTGTACAGACTGGTGCAAAGAGTTCACAAGTCTTACGTAATCTCACCTTATAGCTGGTATTTCATAAGACATTTCATTGCCATTTTCCATGACGTCAGGAAATGAATACTATATAAAGGTTGGCAGGTTTAAGATATTGCAGACACATCAGGACATAAATATAACGGCTCCCACCTGGCTTTATCTATCTGTGGGTGAGAATCAAACACAAATATTGAAACTCTTTCTTACGTTGCTTGGCATCGATACCTAATAAGCTAAAAAAAAAAAAAACATATAACAGAGCACTACTCTCTTCACAGTTCAGATATACAGTAGATGTACTTCTGTTCAAATGAAGGGTATTTAAAGTAGCATAAAGCTGCAGAAAATGTTTGCAATTGGGTTGTATTCAAAACAGAAATGCACCGGAATATTTACCCAGTGCCTTCAATTAGACATTTTCTTCACAGTAAAGGAAAACGTCACAGCAAGCAACTCGGACACCACTCATGTTCTCAAGGAGTTTATTAACACACCAATAATTCAAGTAATACGGCTTTGACAAAACATAAACAGAAGCTCAAAATATGTGTTTTACTGTTTTGCTTCCAGCTGTTTGTAGGCGTCTTTCCCCTGTGAGTTCCAGAGTATTGTGTGTACTCCTAAATGTGGACAAAGAGCTTTAAATTAAGAATTATTCATAACATTACGAGAACTACGTAATCTTGCTTCCGCTGGATGCCATTGCTTTACAGGCAAGTAATAAGATTAGGAAAACAATATTTACTGAAAGTCAGACTTGGAATTAATTTGAAGGATAATAAAATAAAACAAAATAGACAGAAAAATGCAAAGCAGTCGAAATCTAATTGATGGATGCTAACAAAACAACTAAAGTAACATTAAAAGCAGAATAAAACATGAATGAAATAGCCATGATTTTTTAGATTTGTCATGACGTATCGTGCACGTTGCCGAACACAGGAAGGAACCACACAGAGGGGCACATTTGACAATTTTATTAATATCAAAACCCAAAGTGCACAGCTACAGAAACAGTCACTCGCCAGAGGAAAGGACCTGCGGAGAGAAGACGAGAGCAGTGAGCTGAGGAGTGAAGTAAGGGGAAACGGGCGAGCCAAATTACCACTTACTTGAGAAATCCAAAGAGGACCGGCAGGACCCAGCGGAGAATAGACGAGCCAGTAGGGTAGGGGGGAAATGGTGAGCTGATGGTGCCTGGCCGGGTGGAGTTGATTGCTGGAGGATCAGTGTGGTGAGGCAGGGGAGCGTGTGCAGTCCCGGAGATACACCTACACGGTAGCAGCAACCTGAAGGAAGGAGAAGAAAGTAAGGTTAACGGCATGTTGACGTTATGGCTTTAATTTGCTTGCCTGAGAATAGGCAGTATACCCAGACGAGCCAGCGTTGACTGCGTGGAGGAAGCCTCCTTATGTACGCTGGCTGATGAGCGGGCGCAGGTGTGTCTTCTGCCTCAGGTGCCGTGATGAGTTTGTAAAGGTGAGACCGGAGGGGAGGGGCGCGCTCTCACTGCCCATGACAAGATTTAAATTTTAACAGAAGCCTCAACCTCAGTCACAGATTGCAGCTGTATATACCTGTGAATATCCACCTTAACAAAGGTGAGATGTGAGAGGCTAGTGTGGCAATGCATAAATGCAAGAATATGGAAGTGGTATGCGGGTGTGGGTGGGTGGAAAACTTTTAAAGCAACTCGGTGGTGCAGTGGTTAGCACTGTGGCAGCACAGTAAGAAGGTCACAGGATCAATCCCACCCCCTGACCATTGGTGACCCTTCTATGTGGAGTTTGCATGTTCTCCCAGTGTCTGCATGGGTTTACCCTGGGTACTCCGGTTTCCTCCCACAGGCCAAAAACATGCAGGTTAGGTTAATTGGAGACTCTAAAGTGGCCCTAGGTGTGAATGTGTGTGTGAATGACGAAGGGATTGGCGCCGTACCGTGGCTGCCTCATCCATCCAGGTGGATGCCCTGAATTTCCCTCTGGGGATTAATAAAGCATACAAAATAAATTAAATAAAAATCATTTTGATGGTACATCAACTTAGGCTAGGTGACACAGTGGGTGAATGTCCCTTTCACTATAGCCTGAATGGGCCTGCATTGTCTGACACAGAACTATGTAACTTTGCTGCTTCTGGTAGAAGTGCTGAAAAGTCCAGTGAACAGAGGTGGGTAGTAATGAATTACATTTCCTCAAGTACATGTACTCAGTTTTAACAGAACTGTAGTTTTGTTGTAGGATACCCTTTTTTTTTTACTTTTACTTAACTAGAATTTCGAAAAAAAAGTACTTTCACTCAAGTAATTTGGTTTTAGTCTTTAAGTTTAATTACTTTTAAAACTGGCTATAAATGTTCTTGTTTAATGTAATAACTTGTTCTTATCAGAAATGATTGCAGCTTTTGACATTTTATGGATTTTGTAATTTTCCCTAAATTTGAGTTTAAATCATTGTTCTTTTATTCTGGTTCAGCTATAAAGGAATGAATAAAAAGCTGTGAATTTGTAAGAAAAAAAAGTCCTAAATTTATAAACAAAAAGTTGCATTTTTTACAATAAAAAGTAAAAAAAATGCTAGTTAGTTAGTTAGGCTCATCGCTCCTCCTGGAGCATAGGCCGCCGACAACAGTCCGCCAGAGTGCTCTGTCCTGGGCTGCTCTCTCCAGCTCTCTCCAGGTCTTTCCTATCTTCTTGATGTCAGCATCAAGGTCTCGTCACCAGGTGTTTCTTGGCCTTCCTCTCTTCCCCTTCCCTTGGGGGTTCCACTTAAGTGCTTGCCTTGTGGTGTTACTGGCTGGCTTCCTCAGGGTGTGTCCAATCCATCCCCATCTTCTACGTCGGATCTCGTCCTCGGCTGGCAGCTGGTTGGTACGCTGCCACAGGTCTACGCTGCTGATGGTGTCGGGCCAGTGTATCTGGAGGATCCTTCTCAGGCAGCTGTTGATGAATGTTTGCACTTTCCTGATGGTGGTCTTCGTTGTCCTCCATGTCTCTGCTCCATACAGTAGGACTGACTTGACGTTAGAGTTGAACAGCTGGATCTTTGTGCGTGTTGACACCACCTTGGAACTCCAGATGTTCCTCAGCTGCAAGTATGCTGCCCTCGCCTTGCCAATTCTTGCTCTGACGTCTGCGTCTGTGCCACCCTGCTTGTCAATGACGCTGCCCAGGTATGTGAAGGCCTCTACCAGCTCACTCCCGTGCAGTGTAACTGGGTCCTCATTTGCTGTGTTGATCTTGAGGATCTTGGTCTTGCCCTCGTGGATCTTGAGGCCAACTTGTGCTGAGGTGGATGCCAACTCTGTTGTCTTGTCCTGCATCTGCTGGAGGCTGTGGGAGAGCAGGGCCAGGTTGTCTGCAAAGTCCAGATCATCTAGCTGGTCAAACAGTGTCCACTGGATTCCGTTTCTTCTGTCTGCTGTTGACGTCTTCATGGTCCAGTTGATCACCAGGAGGAAGAGGAAAGGTGACAGGAGGCAGCCTTGTCTGACTCCGTTCTTCACCCTGAAACTGTCTGTTAGCTGTCCTTCATGGACTACTTGACAGGTCATTCCTTCATAGGAGTTCTTGATCAAGTTGACCAGTTTGGTTGGCACTCCGTAATGGCGAAGCAGCTTCCAGAGGGTTTTGCGGTCCACGGTGTCGAAAGCCTTCTCGTAGTCAACAAAGCTGATGTACAGCAAGGACTTCCACTCTAAAGACTGCCCGACGATGATGTGCAAGGTAGTGATCTGCTCAATGCACGATCTGTTCTGGCGGAAGCCGGCCTGCTGGTCTCGGAGGAGGGGGTTGATGGCACCTTTCATTCTCTCAAGTAGGATCCTGTTGAAGACCTTCCCTGGCACTGACAGAAGCGTTATTCCTCTGTAGTTGGCGCAGTTGCTGAGGTCTCCTTTCTTGGGTAGCTTGATGAGGTAGCCCTCCTTCCAGTCTGCTGGTACTTCTTTTTCTGCCCATATCTTCTCGAAGAAAAATGCTAGTATATAAGAAAAGTAGTCAATTTATTAATTAAAAAAAATAAAGATTTAGGTAAAAAGTCATAAATTTATACTAAAATGTTATAAATTTAGAAGGAAAACCTTGCAAATTTGTATAAAGTCTTAAACATACCGGGAAAAGGGTACAAATTTATAAGAAATCCTCGCAAAATTTATGAGAAAACAAGTATGAAATTTATGAGTAAAAAGTTGCATATATACATGATAAAAGTTACAAATTATGGTAAAAAAGTTTCAAATTTACAAAAAAAAGTAATAAATCTACAGGAAAAAAACTCATAAAAGTGAAATTATGAGAAACTAGCCACAAATTTACGTAGTAAGAAAGCCTCAAAAATTGGCAAGAATAAAGTTAATATTCACCACTCAGTTAATTTTATTTTCTTTCTCTTACTCAGATAATGTTTTGAGTGACTTCTGTTGTACTTGAGTTACTGTATTAATTTCATTCTCGTCTCCTCTGCCCACCTTTGTAACTGGCACATTTTGCAGCCTGAGTCCCAATCATAGGGCATGAATTTAGCTGTCAACTAACAAAGCACCCAGTGATTGGCTATTAGGACTCGGGCTGTAAAATGTGCCAGTTAAAATCTTTTCAGAGTTCCTACCAAGATCAGAAAAGTTATACGTATAATGCTGCTTTAAAAATTTTCTACCTGCATGCCACTTGCCCACCACACTGGTCTGCCTTTGCTACACCTCTATACACTTGCATTCATGCATCAAAACTCATCTGCATCTCACCTTCATTTAAAACCAAAATATCAAAAATGCAGCCAATCTTTACTGGTTTTTTTTTTCAAGCCCATCTTGCAACCAGGCTAAATGCTTGCCTGGTCTGCAGTATATCTCGCCATATGTAGAGCGCATCATATTTTCCACAGGGCGGAGAGTCATCAATTCGCATTTCAAATAGCTACATATGCTGTGAACACACACAAAAAATTTGTAGCAGAAATGAAATGTGCAATTCCCTTTTGATTTGCATGCGCAATTATCCAAAGCCATTCTGACCGTGATGTACCGCCAAAATGCACGTTGTTGTTTTGGTGGAGCTACACTACAGAGCAGGGACACGGGGGGAGAGGAAGGGGAGTTAGAGCACTGATTGCAGAGGCTAATGATTTGCAGAGTCCTTGCTGTTGTCCTCCAGTCTTGTTGTGTCCTCAGTGTACATGTGTGGATGTCAGAGTGTGAACATCATTACTTGCTTTAAACATTTGCTCTGCACAGGGTTGTGCAGTGCTTTCATTTCTTTGTTCTTCTGCTGTCTCACCTTGGTCTCTCTCCATCTCTGTCTTGCACACATGTAAGGGTAGTGAGTGTGGGAGACTGGAGGATGACTCATCTGTTGCACACCTCATCATCAACGCCTGACCATATTTGGGCTGCCCGGAAATCCATTTTTCTCCTCTTATGTGGCAGAGAGGAGCAGGCGATGCAGAGACAACACGATGAGCTCTTTCTCTACTTTCTCCTTTCTTCAGTACTATTTTCCAAGCGTAAGGTCCTCTAGTTTGAGGGCTGAGATTTCCCCATCATTAATAGAACAAATTTTGGGCTTATTTTACATGCGTGCACTTCATAGTTTTCTTTATTAGGGGAACATTTTTAGGTTTTCCAAGCAGTGAATCAGAGAGGCATTTACGCATGTCCACCCCGCTCTGTCACACACAGATATGAACACTTGTAATTATGGAGCATGTGCTCTTTCTGGAACCTCCCCTGTCATGCGTACGCACAAGCACACATTATGAAACTAGTAACATAATGCCTTTATGCATTAGCGCAGATAAACATGCCAAAGTAGCAAGTTTCCATTTTGTTAGTGTCTCCTTCCTACAACAAATGTGTACAGTAGATCAATACATCAAGAATGCATTAAACTCGGCTCTGCTGTAGTTGTTGATGGCAAAGCATACTTCAGACTACTGAGAAAACTGAAGCATAGATTTTTGCCTTAGTATCTGTGCTCATTATCACTGCACATTATTGACATTTAATATGACGGAAAGTAGAAATTGCAGAAATTGATTTCTTCTAGCAAGCATATCAAGTGCACTGTGCACATAAAAGCCTTATTCCACAAAAAAAGCATCATTTTTTAAAAAACTGACTTGTAAGAATGGAAATGATTGAACAATGAGGTCAGACTGATCTTGGTGTTTTTTAAAAACCCATTTTTCCACCGGTTAAAAAAAGCTACAGGTACATACGTGCAAAGACATTCATGCACGCTGACAAATCACCTAAGAGGGAATTGCTCTGACCTACTCGGTTTTTGAAGGCACAATCCAAAATCACTCACTCATCCTCTCCCCTACTCGCCAGGGAATTCAAATGTTGGGGAATATAGAAAAATTAAGGGCAGCTTGGTTATGCAGTGGTTAGCACTACTGCCTCACAGCAAGAAGGTCGTTGATTCAAATCTACTGACAGGGCGTGTCTGTGTGGAGCTTATAGAGAGCCTAGGTCACGCCCCCTCTACGTCTGCATATGGGATCTTAAACCAAAAAAAATCTTCATTGAAGTGAATGGCAAGAGAGAAATTATCTTTTGATCCACAATTAATTTGACGGGATCTAAAGATAATTTCTCTCTTGCCATTCACTTCAGTTGAATTTTTTTTTTTTCCAATTTAAGATTCCATATGTAATATAATAAATAGAGGGGGCATGACTTAGGCTCTCTGTTTTCTCAGAGCTGATAATTATGTCATCAAAGTGAGACAGTAAAATAGATTAAAAAGTAAATGAAGACAGAGTGTTAATTACTGACAACATATTATAATCAATAATATATTTAGTAGTAGAAGCAAACATCAATATACTCTCCTGTCATTTTTGTTCAAATGCAAAATCACTTTATTTGCCTATAATATATTTGTGGTCAGTGTCAACTGAGGCGACCATTGCATCACAATAACACTTTAATCAGATGTCTTCCTGCTGTATGGTCTCTCTGCAGGTTTGTTCCAGTTTCTTCAGGCCATCATCTGTCAGAGCTTTTACGCAAATACCTGGGACATACAGCTACAGGGATTAGCTGCTGTTGTGACAGTTCACAGCAGAACAAGCAGCAGCTCCCTGCAGCTGTAGGGGTGAAAACATCTGTGCATTTTCATCCTTGGACATCATTTCCTTGTAACGGACAAGAACTGATGTTACTGTTTCGATGCATCAAGTGGGGCAATATTGTCAGCCTGTTTTGTAGACCTACAGCAATATTGTTACATGACTGGAAGGATAGAGTAAGCTTTTGCCCAAGAGACCATACTTTGTCCTGTTTTGGACTTTTTTATTCACTGATTTGTTGTGTTAAGTTTCCTTTCATGAACAACAGTTCAAGAAAAGCTATGGATATTAAAAAAAAGATATGAATATTCTGGTCTGTTGTAGTGAAAAGGAAACTGAGCGCCAAAGCAAAGCTGTCATTTACTGGTCAATCTACATTCTTACCCTCACCTATGGTCAAAAACTTTGGGCAGTGACCAATAGAATGCGATCACAGATATAAGCGGCTGAAAGAAGCTTTCTCTGTAGGGTGGCTGAACTCACCCTTAGAGATAGGGTGAGGAGTTCAGTCATCTGGGAGAGGCTCAGAGTAGAGCCATTACTCCTCCACATCGAAAGGTGCCAGTGCAGGTGGTTTGGACATCTGATCAGGATGCCTCCTGGACGCCTCTCACATCGCACTGGGAGGAGACCCTGGGGCAGACCCAGTACATGCTGGAGAGACTATATCACCCAGCTGGCCTGGTATCCTCTCTGAAGAGCTGGAGGAGGTGGTTGGGAGAGGCAAGTGTGGGCTTCTCTACTCTGACTGCTGCTTCTGCTGTCATGACTGTAAATGGGAAGTTCACGTGCAAAGCAGCTAACACCAGAGAAGACACTAAGACACTGAATTGAAACGTAAAACACAACTTTACTGAATAACAGGCGATGGTAGGGAAAAGCGGAGCATGCAGAGGGACACACAGCCTGTGGGGAGAGGGAGATGAGAGCTGGTTAGAGGAGGGGGGTGTAACAGGGGAAAATGTAACTAAACAGGGTTTTCTTACTGTGGATGAACAGAGAGCCCGGCAGAGAAACTCAGCACGGGGTGAGACGAGCCAGCAGGACTGAGCTGGCCGAGAACGTGGAGCGGTGAAAAGCAGGGTGGAGTCTGACCGGGTGGAAGGAACAGTCCGGAGAGATGAGGGTGAAGCGGCAGGCGAGTGCACCACAATTCCGGAGATTCACCACAGAGATGGCAGCAACCTGGGGAGAGAAGAGGAATGGAGAGATTAGGCTGAGTTCCTAATGAAGCAATATTTTAACCTTACTTCAGCCAGTGCCAAAGTGTTCACAAGCAGATCCTTTTAAGCGCTGGGAGTGAAGAGGCAGCAGGTGTGTCCACTCATGTAGGTGTGTTGATGGCCAGCGGAGCCGGGAACTGAATGGAGAACCTCCCACAGAAATGGAGAGAGAGTGCGCTCACCCCATCATCACAGTGCCCCCCACCCACCCCCAAGGGGCACCTCCTGGTGACCCACCAGGCTTATTGGGATGGGCCCGGTAAAAGGCATGGACCATCCCCTTGTCATGGAAGTTGGATCTGGGGATCCATGATCTTTCTTCTGGTCCGTAGCCTTTCCAATGGACCAGGTATTGCAAGCCCCGGTGGCGAATGTCCAGAATCCTCTGTACAGTGTAGGTGGTCTGACCATCGAGGATCCAGGGAAGAGGAGGCGGTTTCAGGATGGGGTGGGCAGAGAGGACTGGTGAAGAGGGGCTTGATCTTAGAAACATGGAATGTGGGGTGGGTGCGGAGTGTCGGCGGTAGTTTCAGACAGACCGTCACATCGTTAGTGATCCTGGAGATGGAAAAGGGACCAAGGAAGCGACGTGACAGCTTCCTAGACTCTGTCTTCAGAGGAACCTGGTCCACCGACAACCACACATCTTGCCTGACCACATATTTGGGCACTGGGACCTGCCTGCGATCCATGTACCGGCGATTCCATTCAGCCGAACGGAGGAGGGCCACCCAGGTGGACCTCCACAACCGGTGGCAGCGGCGAGCATGGACCCCCACAGATGGCACTGTGACCTCCCTCTCCACCATGGGCAGTGGGGGGGGGGGTATAGCCCATCAAGGTCTCGAACGGCATCAATCTGTTTGCAGAGGAGATGGCCAAATTATGGGCATACTCCATCCAGGTCAGATGGGAGCCCCAGGTGGTAGGGTTGCAGGAAGCCACACATCTGAGGGCAGCCTCCAGGGATTGGTTAGCACACTCAGCCTGCCCGTTACTCTGAGGGTGATAAACGGAGGCGAGACTGACTGTAGTGCTGAGGGAATGACAGAAGGATTTCCAAACTTGTGAGGTGAATTGGGGACCCTGGTCAGACACAATGCCCAAGGGAATACCAAGAAGGTGGGTGACGTGAATGGTGAGCAGGTTGGCAGTCTTGGTGGCAGAGAAAGGGAAAGGGAAAGGGGCACCAGATGAATAGCCTTAGAAAAGTGATCGACTATGGTGAGGATGACTGTGTTGCCCTGAGAAGAAGGAAGTCCCGTAATAAAGTCCATGGCAATATGAGACCAGGGGAGACTGGGAGGATGCAGAAGACCGGCTGGTGGAGATGAGTCTGATTTGCTAGTGGCACACACCTGGCAGGCTTTGACATAGTCCCGTACATCAGTCCACAGAGTGGGCCACCAGAACACTTGCCTCACCAGATCGATAGTACAGGAGATCCCGGGATGACAGGCAAAGTGGCTGGTGTGCCCCCAGCGGATGATGTCACTGTGCAGACTGGATGGGACAAACAGACGATTGGCTGGGACTCCCTCGGGTTTGGGCTCAGTGGACTGGGCCTGCCGGACCCTCTGCTCAATCTCCCACGAGAGGGCGCCCAGTATGCAGGAGGAAGGCACTATGGGCTCGGAAGGAGAAGATGAGGATGAGAGATCTGAGGTGAACTCGCGGGAGAGAGCATCAGGCTTGTCGTTATGGGAGTTGGGCCGTTAAGTGATAATTAGATTAAACCTGAGGAAAAATAGGGCCCAGCGAGCCTGCCTGAAATTCAATCTGCAGGCTGACCTAAGGTACTCTAAATTTTTATGGTTGATCCACACAATGATGGGATGAGCGGCTCCCTCCAGCCAGTGCCTCCACTCCTCAAGAGCCAACTTAATGGCTAACAGCTCTCGGTCCCCTACGTCGTAATTCTTCTCAGCCGGAGTTAACCGCCGAGAGAAATATGCACATGGGTGGAGCTTCTGATCGGAGGCTGAACGCTGCAAAAGGACAGCACCCACCCCCGAGTCGGAAGCGTCCACCTCAACTATGAACTGAAGCTGAGGGTTGACCTGGGCCAAGATGGGTGTCTTGGAAAAAGGGCTTTCAGTTCAGAGAAAGCCTGCTCAGCTGCCTCAGACCACTTAAAGGACACTTTGGTCGAGGTCAGCTGAGTGAGAGGCTGCGCCACCCTGCTGTAATTTCTGATGAACCTACGATAAAAGTTAACAAAGCCCTGTTGAAATGTTGGAGACGTTTGCGGGTGTGCGGAGTAGGCCAGTCAAGCACAGCCTTCACCTTGGCTTGATCGGCCCTCAGCTCTCCTTCAGCAACAATAAAGCCCAGGAAAGAAGTGGAGCGGGTAGAAAACTCACGCTTCTCGGCCTTCACAAAGAGCTGGTGCTCCAGAAGCCACTGTAACACAGCCTGGACGTGGACTGTGTGTTGCTCCTGCGTGTGGGAAAAAAAAATATATCAAAATATCGTCGCGATACATGAACACAAATTGATGGACCATGTCGCGGAGGACGTCATTGATCATGCGTTGGAAGACGGCTGGAGCATTAGTGAGACCAAACGGCATAGTGAGATATTCAAAATGCCCCAGGTGTATTTTGAAGGCCATCTTCCATTCGTCCCCTTCGCGTATGCGGACCAAATGATACACGTTGCGTAAGCCAAGTTTGGAAAACACCCACGCGTGCTGAAGGAGCTCGAATGCAGAATTGATTAGGGGCAATGGGTATTTGTCTTTGACAGTTATCGCGTTGAGCTCGTGGTAGTCATTGCATGGATGCAGAGATCCGTCCTTCTTTCCGACAAAGAAAAACCCCGCCCCAAGAGTAGCTGAAGAACGCCGAATGAGGCCGGTGTTCAGAGAGTCCTTAATGTAGCTTTCCATCACCTTCCTCTCTGGCCTTGAGAGACTGTAGAGCTGGCTGAATGGTAACCACACACCCAGAAGGAGGTCGATAGCACAGTCATAAGTGTGGTGTGGAGGCAAAGAGAGAGTTCTTGACTTGCTAAAGACCTCCCCAAGGTCATGATAGACCTCGGGTACGAGACTGAGGTCTGGTGGCTCTGCCAGAGGAGAGGAGATGGGAAGGGTCAGTGAACACGCAGCCGAACTGAGGCAGGAGGCTAGGCAAAAGGGACTCCAAGAAGAAATTGAGTTTTGCACCCAAATTGATAATAAGATTATGCTTCTGGAGCCAGGGGTAACCCAGAACCACCGAGGAGGACGAACTAGGGAGAATGAAGAACGGGAGAGGCTCCCGGTGGTTCCCGGAAAGAAGGACGGAGACCAGCTCTGTGCGCTCGGTGGCAGAAGCTAGGCTACAACCGGATAATGTCGCTATGTTTAATGCAGCTGGCAATTTAATAGTGGGTATGCCTATCTCTCGCATGAGTCGCAACGAAATAAAATTCTGCTCTGCCCCTGAATCAGTTAATTAAAAGACCTTTCTCTCAGCCCCCGGCAACTGGATAAGAGCCAGGATATAGAAGTTACCGGGGAGATTAGTGGAATTTCTGCCCGCCAGACCCCCCACAGCTACCGATGGGCTACGTCTTTTGGTTTCAAGGGGCAGGTGAACAGTTTGTGCTCTAGAGAGCCACAGTACATGCATGCACCAGCTTTCCTCTGTCACTGGCGTTCCTCCGGAGTCAGACGGGCTTGGCCTAACACCATAGCTTTGGAGGAGGAGTCGGGCTTTGCTGAGCTGGTAGCCGGAGGGGGTGTACGTGAGACGAACGGATTGGAGAAGGCCTTTTGCTCCTTCACGTGCTCGCGGTACCAGTTATCCAAACTGACAGCTTGATCGATGAGCTCATCCAGAGAGGAGGGGGTCGCATGAACCACCAGATCGCCACGGAGGTTGGTATTTATACCCAGGAGGAAGGTGCTAACTGAACGGGGTTTTACTTACTGCGGATGAACAGAGAGCCTGGCAGAGGAACTCAGCATGGGGCACTGTTGCCAACTTGGCGCTTTTGTTGTTAAATCTGGTGATTTTTCAGCCCCCCTGGACGACTTTTTCTGTCAAATGTGACTAGTGACAAATGTAACGAATTTTCCTGGTGTTATCAAAGACTTTTCTGGTATTTTGGACACTGATGTGAAAGTGTGCCATTGCGCTGCAGTTATCATGCTCAACAAGAAGTGAGTGGTACCGTGAGGCTCTCCTGTCCCCTTCCCATCCCAAAACAATCACAGGCAGTCTCGGTCAGTCTCACAGTAGCCTCGTGCAGCAGCAGTGTTGCAGTTACAATAAATTGATAGTTTTTTCAGAACTGCAATATCTGATACCAATTGAATGCTGCAGCAGCAGCAAAGTGCTTTAGCCTTCTTCCCAGCAGCAGGTTGAAGCCATCCCTTAAATGTACGTTGAACTGTATAACGCCAAGGCAGGGTGATAATGCTGCTGTGAATGCCCCGGCAGGTTGCTTTTTTTCTTACCAGCATCTGTGCCAGTGCTGATGGACTCTTCTTTTTTTTCCCTCCGAGTCCAAGCTCATGTTCACTTTTTTATGTTTGTTGCGGTGCTCATACAGTAAAGAAGCACGAGCTGAGTGCTGCTGATGTGACTGACTGGCAGTGGCATACAGGGAGGAAGAGCCAGCCAGCCAGCCAGCCAGCCCAGGTATGAGCTGATTGGATCGGTTAAGAGCAAGCTTCAGGTTCTGGTGATGTGTGGGTGTTCACGTAAATCAAAACATTTTTTTTTTGGGGGGGGGGGTGCACATGGACATGCCAAAACTATCGTATATTTGGCCTTTTTAAAACGTTTGATCGTATATTGTATAGCTCCTAAAACTATCGTATATCTAGCAATACAACACTGTGCAGCAGCCAGAGAGGAGAGGAGATCCACACCACTCAGGTCCAGATTGCAAATGAATTGCGCATGCGCAAACCCCCCGCCAAACCTGCCCTGTTTTACAGAGTGGGATGCAAATGTTTCTTCACTGTCAGTTAGTGATGGCCTATTTAAATGGCAAAATTAAAACAAACAAACCAAGAATCAACAGAAGAAAATTAATTTGTAGTTCTAAACATATTTAGAATGTTTTTTACTCACTTTTTGTCTCTCCTGTGACATTATTCTTCTCTACTACAGCGTCCATTACAATTACATGCAAATGAAAATTATGAAAATTAGGTGATGATGTCATTTATCGACTTTTGTCGACTTTTAGGACAGCCAATAGCTACTTTCCTTACTGAGGAGTTGGCAACAGTGGCACGGGGGGAGACGAGCCAGCAGGACTGAGCTGACCGGGAACGTGGAGAGGTGAAGAGCAGGGTGGAGTCTGACCGGGTGGAAGGAACAGTCTGGAGAGATGAGGGTGAAACGGCAGGTGAGTGCACCACAATCCCGGAGACGCACCGCAGAGATGGCAGCAACCTGGGGAGAGAAGAGGAAAGGAGAGATTAGGCTGAGTTCCTAATGAAGCAATATTTTTAACCCTGCTTCAGGCAGCAATACCCAATGAGCCAGCACTGAAGTGTTCACAAGCAGTTCCTTTTAAGCGCTGGCAGTGAAGAGGCAGCAGGTGCGTCCACTCATGCAGGTGTATTGATGACCAGCGGAACCGGGAACTGAGTGGAGAACCTCCCACAGAAATGGAGGGGAAGTGCGCTCACCCTATCATCACATCTGCGACCTGGACCCTCGGAAAAGTGGTAGAAGATGGAAGGTAACACATTTAGGGGAAAATATGGTGTTGTGTGTTGGAACACATTAGTAGTCCTGCTCATAATGTGAGTAATGAATCCCAAAGTGCAGCCTGTGAAGATTTTCAGCATGAGAAGCACAGCGTCATCTGATACCAAAATAATGAGGGTTGGTATAATTTGTAACAGGCGTGGATTTGCTTACTGGTTAGGTTTAGACATGAAAAACTATTCATTTCACTAAGGAAAACACATTTTTTTTATACAATTACAACTCCCTGCACATTTATAAAAGTCAAGTTGGAACCACCTTCTCTAAATTGCCAGTGAGTCAGACAATTTGCACAAACAGTTTTGTTACCTTGGGAAGTGGCTGGAATAAATATTCAATTCAGCCCAGAAGGGTGAAGGCTGCTTGGATCTTTTTTAAAATTATGACAAATTTTGCATTTCATAATACTCTCTTAGGTTTTGTCCACTTGGTTTAATTACACACATGAAGATATGGTGAAGGTGAAATTAATCCTTTCAGTGTCCCAAATGTTCTTTCCTCATTTGGGTTTGTATATCCACCATTCATTTCACTCTGCATAGAAATATTTCTGACATCCCTAGCTGTGTTTTGTCTTTTTCCTCAAACATTTTGGGCCATTTTCCAGGACGGGGATTACAGCTGCTCATGATTAGAGTGGCCTTTTAAACCAGATTAACTCACAGTTTTGACAAGATTTAAGAGAATCCTCGTCTTTAATTAAGAGACTTTGAATACCCGAGGAAAAAAATTACAGTTTTACCTGCAGCTCATAAAGACTTTAATAAAAATCTCCCTCTGGTAACTCAGTGTTGTCTACAGAGAGAACAGAGCATTGTCTTTAATGTTAGACAGTTATTTCAAAATGGATGTTCGGTTATATCACAAGACAAATTTAGAGGATGTGGGAAGCAAGTAATGTGTTCTCTTCCTTTTTGAGTCAGTCATCCTTGAATTTTTAAAAAATATTATTTATAGGCAATTTTTTTTAGCCTTTATTGGGTTGACACAGTGAGGATGGAGATGGGTTGGTCGGCAGGGAAGACAGACATGCAGGAAAACTTGCACTGGCTGGATCCCAAGCCCATGCTACCTGTCTGAGCAGTGTGCTGTGATGCTAAGGATTGTACAGTAGACCACTAGGCCACGGGATACCTCCACCAGCCATGGGCTTTAATGTGAAGACTAAATAAAACATTGCATACTTACAATATTGTGCTTATTATCAAATACTAAATCCTCCAACTGTGATGTAAAATGTCTTGTGTATTCCTAATCTCTGAATATGGTCAGATGTACCATGTCGAAGATGGTGTGGCCACTGCTTTTCATGGTGTTTCCCGGTTTCAAAACTGCTTAAATCCTCATACATAATAGCTCTTCCACCCTGGAACCCCATGCTGATGTTTGATCACATTTTTATATGCTTAAAATCAGAGAAATACTTGGGGTTAGAGATAGGAAAAGGTGAGAGTCTACTTTACACAGACTACAACAGTAACTGTCTGCATATCATTTCATGTCCTTATTTATATGACCACTAGAGATTGCTCAATTTCAAAACATGCTTAGCCTATAGGTCTTAATATCTGTGGCAAAAACAACAAAAACAAAAACATACAGGGTGTTTTCTGTTAGAGGCTATATAGATATGATTAAAGGCTGTTTTTTGAGGAGTTCTTGTCTGTGAGTTGTTTGTGCTATCTAACTAACTAACCTGCACTTATATAGCGCTTTTCTAGTCACAAAGACCACTCAAAGCGCTTTCATTAATACTAACCCTCTATTCTAAGGGCCTATAGGAAACAGATAACTAGGGACAATTTAGAACAGCCAATTAACCTAACATGCATGTTTTTGGCATGTGGGAGGAAACCGGAGAAATCCCGGAGTAAACCCACGCTTGTGCTATGACTAGCTCAAATTCATACCTCTGAATGAAAAAAAAAAAATGAGACGAGGACACTTTGTGAGAGGGAGGACCCCAGCCTGGCACATCATAGCTGGAACTCCCTGGGGAGGTTGATTTGAGGCAGAGAGAAACATCCATGAATCACCACAACAGTTTCCACACACCAGGCTGTGTGTGCTCTTTATATCCTTTTACCAACTGAGGTTAATAGCAAAAGTCAAAGGCTATCGCTTTGACTTCCCAGACTATCCCTCCCTTCCTCCAAAGACATGGAGAAGGTAATCCTTGCTTTTAGTAGTACAAGGTTGGATTGCTGTAATTCTATTTATTTTGACAATGACTAATCTTTGATTCATCGTCTGCAGCCTTAACAGAATGTGGCAGTTCATCTCCTTACTAGTAAGCATAAGCCTTACTCCAGTGGCCATCAGTGTACTTTAGGATTGACTTAAACATTCATTCATTCATTCATTCATCTTCTTCCGCTTAATCCTTTTCGGGTCGCGGGGGGCTGGAGCCTATCCCAGCATCTTTGGGCGAGAGGCAGGGTATACCCTGGACAGATCGCCAGTCCATCACAGGGCCAACACAGAGAGACAGACAACCATTCACTCTCACAGTCATACCTAAGGACAATTTAGAATCCCCAGTTTTGATGCCGATTAACCTAACTTGCATGTTTTTGGCATGTGGGAGGAAACCGGAGAAATCCCGAAGTAAACCCATACAGACACAGGGAGAACATGCAAACTCCACAGAGACCACTGTTGGTCGGGGGCTGGGATCAAACCCAGGATCCCCTGGCCAAGGGTGAGTTGCTGTGCTGTCACAGTGCTAACCACTCCACCACCGTGCCGCCCCTGACTTAAACATTTTATTGATTATTTTTAAAGCTCTTAATGGGCTGGCACCAGGGGCAGTTCTAGGATCAGAGCTTTAGGGGTGCTGAGCACCCAGTGAGCTCCACCACACACACACACACACACACACACACACACACACACACACACACACACACACACACACACACACACACACACACACAATTTTGTTAGAGTTATCATCTTTCATACATCTCCTCCCTGGCTTCTAGCTAGTGCCAGGCTTGGGACCAGCACTAGGAGTACACTGGCTTGTGCACCCCCTGTGGCTAGGTTTTTTTCTTAGCTCAGATATAGTTCAAATAAATAAGACCCAAATCTTGTTCCATACTGATACAGATGGACTTTAACACAAAGTCAACACAGTGATAAATTGTAATGTGGGCTGGACTTAAATGTACAACACCTATGTGGGAGGATTTCATAAAGTCAGCGGCATTGTGGTTTCACCCTCCACCTACAAAACAAAACTTAATAGCCAACCTTTTGTGTTGGAGGCACAACATCCCTGTGAAGATGTAGGTAATTATACTTACAATGAGGGCTCTGTGTCTGCAGGGTTTTTTGTTCACTGATGGTGATCATGTTGGTACTTTGGCATGAATGCCACATAAATGTAGCCACTTTTGAAATCTGTAATAGAAGCACAATGTACAGTGGTGTGATAAAGTGTTTGCCCTCTTCCTGATTTCTCAGTTTTTTTGTATGTTTGTCACGCTTAAATGTTTCAGATCATCAAACAAATTTAAATATTAGGCAAAGATAACACAAGTAAACACAAAATGCAGTTTTTAAATGAAAGTGTTTATTATAAAGGGGAAAAAATCCAAACCTATATGGCCCTGTGTGAAAAAGTGATTGCCCGCCCCATTAAAACATAAATTTTGATTTATCACATCTTTGGAAAGCTGAGTTCAATTTCTCTAGCCACATCCAGGCCTGATTACTGCAACACCTGTTCTCAATCAAGAAATCACTTAAATAGGACCTGCCTGACAAAGTGAAGTAGACCAAAAGATCCTCAAAAGCTAGACATCATGCTGCTATCCAAAGAAAGTCAGGAACAAATGAAAGTAATTGAGATCTATCAGTCTGGAAAAGGTTATAAAGTCATTTCTAAAGCTTTGGAACAACATCCAAAGAGCTGCAGGCCTCACTTGCCTCAGTTAAGGTCAGTGTTCATCACTCCACCATAAGAAAGAGACAGGGCAAAAATGGCCTGCATGGCAGAGTTCCAAGACGAAAACCACTGCTGAGCAAAAAGAACATAAAGGCTCATCTCAGTTTTGCCAAAAAACATCTTGATGATCCCCAAGACTTTTGGGAAAATACTATGTGGACTGATGAGAGAAAAGCTGAACTTTTTGGAAGGTGTGTGTCCCATTACATCCAGCGTAAAAGTAACACACATTTCAGAAAAGGACCATCATGTCACAAATCGCCGTCCTCTGTCATCTGCCTCAGCTGCGCGCACACCTGCGCCTCGTCAATCACAGGATATTTAACCCACTCGGCCCAGAGCATCGGTCTGGAGCCGTCTGTTCAGCAACGCTCTCAATTTCCCGCAGGATCGTTCCTTCCCGACCTGCAACATCACCTACCAGCAAGTAAGCTGTATTATCTCTCACCTGTCTTCCAGTCTCTCCCCTGTACACAGGTGGATTCCCTGGCGGCGGATTCCTCCCGTCCTCACCTCCTCCTCTTCCTCCTCATCCACTCCTCGTCGAGCGCGCAGCAGGGCGCTGTCTCCCTGGCTAGAGTTCCTTTGCCAACGCCAGCCACCGTAACAGCTGCAAGTAAGCAACATTCGATACTTTTATCCCGCATGGTGAAGGGTAACTCATATCCCTGTCGCTGCTCTATCCATAGGGTTGCCTGGCTGCAAGGCGTGCCAATCTGCCCCCAGCGCTCCTCGATTCACCCACAGACCATTTACATTTCGCACACACGCATCCATACACCCACTGTTGTTGAATAAAGCCTTTAAATCACACCTGAGCCTGAGTGCTGAGCAGCCACGATACGGCGCTATCCCTTAACCATTCACACACACATTCACACCTAGGGCCACTTTAGAGTCTCCAATTAACCTAACCTGCATGTTTTTGGCATGTGGGAAGAAACCGGTGAAATCCCGGGGTAAACCCACGCATACACGGGGAGAACATGCAAACTCCACACAGATCACTGTTGGTCGGGGGCTGGGATCGAACCCACGATCCCATGATCCCCACGATCCCCCGGCAAAAGGTAAACTGTGCTGCCGCAGTGCTAACTACTGTGCCACCGTGCAGCCCACAATCTGGACACAATCATTTTTGGACGGACATCGGCACCAGCGACGGACTCGCAGTTAGCAGAGATAGCTACCTACCTGGGTGAAATTATCATATCGCCATCCACCTCCACCCCTGCTCCAGTCACCTCAGCTGTCCAGGACTCCAGCACTAAACACTGGCTTCAGCTTGGCGCTAAACCTAAAGCCCTGGGTGGTTCTTCTCAGCCTCAATGCACGCCCTGGACCATGGTCGGGTCCAACAGCAAACGTCGAGGATCGACCAGGCACGGCCACGCCTCCTCCTTTCCCCTCTCGCTGGAAAACAGATTCAGCATCTTTTCCCTGGAAGATTTCCCCCGCCTGGACGCTAATCTTCCTCCCACGGCTGCCCTTCCTCCTTCAGCAGTGGCCCAAACCCGCAAGCCCCGGATTGAAACTACCCTAGGTGTACCGAACTTTACACCAGCTCCAAAAAGAAGAGAGCGCAACCCCCCGCATCACCCCCGCACCGGCATCTCACTGCCACAGCAACAACAACAACAACAACAACAACAACAACAACAACAACAACAACAACAACAAAACTATTCACCATTACAGAAGCCACCGACAAAGCCCCCCAGACGATGCTGGTAATTGGTGATTCCATAATGAGGAACGTCAGAAGCAGGTACTGTGTTACAAAATTTTTTCCTGGGGCTAAAGTGTCAGACATTGAGATTCTTACTCCTGACCTATTAAATGAATATCCCCACGCTAAAACTGTTACTGTCCATGCTGGATGCAACAACATCCCAGGTGAAGTATCTCAGATCTTAAAGAGAGTGTTATGACCCCTCATGCGTCATTATGCTGCGCACAGAGGGAGGAATGGAAAACCCAAGCGCAGGAGGAGATTTGTGCACTTTATTAAACATAAACCCAAAAATAGCCCAGCAAACAGTCACGTAGCTAAGCAGAAAGTTGATATGACAGTAATTGAGGTCACCAGGAAAGCCGGGATGCCACCTGGATGCCTGAGGGAGGGAACACCTAGTGCTGCAGAACAGCTGTCAGCACGAGGAGAAAGGCAAACATTAACTTACGGGCTGGAGCGATCCAAGGCTGTCTGAGCAGTCCGATGGATGACAGCAAGGCAGGAACAGCTGCTAACACCAAATAACTAACAACAGTCAAGTAGCGTTAGAGAAGACTAAATTAGTCAGGCTGAAAGTAAATGTAGGGAATGACAGCTTGCATACACGGAGGAACACGCTGCTGTGTATATAGTGCAATGCTCCGGCGATCTCTTCCCACTCAAACAGAGCTTAAGTAATAACAATACTAAAGAGGGAAGAGATCGCCAGTGTGGAAGAGCGTGGACTGGACAAATTGAAACCATGTGTGCATGAGTGAGTGTCTGAACATGTGAATGGACGTGAATGAGGCATGTGTGTATGTGTGTGAGACACCGATAATGAGTAACAGCTCATGACACTGACAGGAGGAGGGGGCATGGCCGAGCTGTCAGGGAGCGGAGGACCTAAAGGGCTCCCTGAAGCGCCTGATGGAAAATAGCCAATTAGAAGAGGCAAAATAGCCCCAATGTCAGAAATGGGTTTGGAACCACCAATCCCAGGTTCATGACAGACCCCCCCCCCCCCCCAGAGGGGTGGAATCTAGACACCCAAGTGCCACCAGCAGCAAAGCACAAAAAACACAATACACCCCCCCCCCCCAAGGAAAACAACCACCCAGGGTGGGAGGTGGGGGAAAACAGGTTAGGAGGGAAGCAACCAGTAAATAACACACACACACACAAAAAAACAATACACAAAAAATAATAAGTGAACCTCCTAACAGCTCCAACCTAGGACACTAACCCCCCTCCCCAGGAGTTCAAAGTTCAGGGGGCCGACCAGAGTCCCAGGCCCCAAGCATGGCAAGGGATGACTGACCGGGTGGCCTGCCCGAGTCCCAAGCCCAGCAGGCGTCCTGCTGAACAGCGTCAGGCAGCCTGCTAGGGTCGATGAACCACCTGACCTGAAGGCCAAGTCTTTCGGGTGGCCGACCAGCGTGGATGAGCCACCAGGACCAAAGGGGAAGGCGAAGAGGTAGCCTACCCACCGGAAAACTTAGAGGTTGGTGGCCAGGCCGAGGGATAGGAGCCCCCCCGCCCTCTGAGGCTTGGAGCAGGGGGACCGTAGCACCCGCGATGGTCCCAGTCTGGGACAGCGTTGCCCCAGTGATGGACTCCGGCCGGAGCTCTGCTGCACCAGTGGTGGACTCCAGTTGGAGCTCTCCTGCACCGGTGGTGGACTCCGGCTTGAGCCCTGCTGCACTCGCGGTGGACTCGAGCTGTAGCTCTGCTGCATCCGTGGTGGACTCCGGCTGGAGCTCTGCTGCACCCGTGGTGGACTCCGACTGGAGCTCTGCTGCACCCGCGGTGGGCTCCGGCTGGAGCGCCGTTGCACCTGCGGTGGTCCCCATCAGGGACCTCATTGCTCCAGCGGTGGCCTCCCCAATGAGGGAGGTAGGGCTCTTCATGAACCCCGGCGCTGAACCCAGATCCTCGGCAGCCTCTGGAGGGATCGGCTGCTCTCCAGTAACCCTGGCAAGGAGCTCCAAACCCGGAGGGAGAGAGAAAGAGACCGAGTCAGGGTTGCCGGCAGTGGCAGAGCCTGGTGAGGTGGCCCAAAGAGCTGCTGTGAGCTGCCCTGGGCCCTCCTCACCATGAGTCGGGCAGTGTGACTTCAACATAGACGTAGGAGACATAATGGAGCACACTTGCCTGAACTCAGGCTCCACCGCCGTCCAGGACTTTGGCGAACTGGGGTGCGCAGGTTCTATCGGTCCACCAGGTGCTGCACCCACGTCGACCTCTCCCGGGGTGGCTGGGCTCATGTCGCCATCATCTGCAGACATCCCAGGTTGCTGCGGCTCCTCTCCGGTGACCCTAGGAAGGAGCTCGGAGAAGACAGGAGAGGAAAGATGGTTAGGGTCGCTGGCAGCGGCGGAGCCTGTTGAGGGGAGTCCAGACGCAGCTGAGGGCTGCACCCGACTCTCCTCACCAAGAGCCAGACAAGATCTCTCAACAACTGACAAGAGAATTACAGGAGAGATTACTTGCCTGTACTCAAGCTCCACTGCTGTCCAGGACTCTGACGATGCCGATGACGACATCCTTGACCCAGTCGGCTGGAGGTCTGGTCCAGAGGTGCTTGATGGTGATTGCAGTCTCGGTGCCCCAGTGCGCTGTCTTCCACGCCACTGGCTCATCTGGTGTGGAGGCCGGGGATTGCCTCACTGCTGGCCCTGGAACAGGACTCTCCAGGGCCTCAGGTTCCTCCCCCCTCGGGCAACCTGGTTCTGTGGCCGGCGAGCTCGCAGGGGCGCACATAGAGGGTTTGGAGAGGTCAAGTGATGAGCTACTATATGCCACTGGAGTGGAGCACTCAGGGGACTGCAAACCCTGAGACTCCTGGCCAGGGAACAGGCAAAACTGTTCATCACAAGTGAAAGTTAGATGAGGAAGAACTTGCCAGTTCTCCTGGCTCTGGATATCCCCAGCAGCCTCCGAGACGTCTCCTCTTCTCCCCGAGCATTCCTCCTCGATCCAACGGTCGATTAAGGTGAGCAAAGCCAGTCACTCCTCCTCCGTCATCACACCCGTGGATTGGGCGGCCCCGGCCCGGAGGATGAAGCAGTCACGACCAGCGAAGTGCATCCAAGTTCCTCCCTCTCACAGCGCTCCTCCTTGATCTGGTGGCCCATCTGGGCTAGCAGGGACCGTCTCTCCTCCTTCATTATAATATCCGGGGACAGAGCGTGCCCAGGCTCGAGGGATGGCACAGGAGCAGGAGAGCCACGGGAGAAGGGTGTCTTCCTCCGTTGCGAGTGCCTCTTCTGGTGGGAGGATGGCTCCGACATCGGGGAAGCCCACTCCGACTCCGCGTCTGGCGGGGAAAAGAGGAAGGAGAGGATGTCGTCCACCCT
This sequence comes from Pholidichthys leucotaenia, assembly GCA_020510985.1. Taxonomy (NCBI): domain Eukaryota; kingdom Metazoa; phylum Chordata; class Actinopteri; order Cichliformes; family Pholidichthyidae; genus Pholidichthys; species Pholidichthys leucotaenia. Next base: position 87,858,019 of record CM035839.1, on the reverse strand, counting down.
CGGAACTATCCAGAGGTTGAGATGACACAGCATGATGTCTTAAGCGGTGAGCCGCGCCAGCCGAACGTCCTCGGGAGACTGTGGCCACTGAGCAGAAAAGAGCACCTTTTCCAGCAGGTCCTGCACTCTCAGCTCCTTGTCTGTCCAGACCACCATATTGTAGCTCGGGAAAAAAGAAAAAAGGGTGAAAAGGAAAAGAAAAAACTCATGTCTACTCTGCTGGGTTTTCTTTTGCTGGCTGGAGCATTCTGTTATGACTCCTCATGCGCCATTACGCAGTGCACAGAGGGAGGAATGAAAAACCCACGCGCAGAAGTGGATTCGTGCACTTTATTGAACATAAACCCAAAAATAGTCCAGCAAACAGTCAAGTAGCTAAGCAGAAAGTTGATATGACAGTAATTGAGGCCACCAGGAAAGCCGGGACGCCACCTGGATGCTCAACAGCCCGAGGGAGGGAATGTCTAGCGCCGCAGAACAGCTGTCAGCACGAGGAGAAAGGCAAACATTAACTTACGGGCTGGAGCGATCCAAGGCCGTCCAAGCAGTCCAGTGGATGAGAGCAAGGCAGGAACAGCTGCTAACACCACATAACTAACAACAGTCAAGTAGTGTTAGAGAAGACTAAATTAGTGAGGCTGAAAGTAAATGTAGGGAATGACAGCTTGCATACACAGAGGAACACGCTGCTGTTTATATAGTGCAATGCTCCGGTGATCTCTCCCCACTCAAACAGAGCTAAAGTAATAACAATACTAAAGAGGGAAGAGACCGCCGGTGTGGAAGAGCGTGGGCTGGACAAATTGAAACCATGTGTGCATGAGTGAGTGTCTGAGCATGTGAATGGACGTGAATGAGGCATGTGTGTATGTGCGTGAGACACCGATAATGAGGAACAGCTGATGACACTGACAGGAGGAGGGGGCGTATCTGAGCTGTCAGGGAGCGGAGGACCCAAAGGGCCCCCTGAAGCGCCTGATGGAAAATAGCCAATTAGAAGAGGCAAAATAGCCCCAGTGTCAGAACTGGGTTTGGAACCACCAAACCCAGGTTCATGACAGAGAGACTTCAGGAGCCTTCTGTACATTCTTAAGAACTGTGGCAGAAGTGTGTTTATCTCTGGACCACTTGCTCCTTTTAGAAGAGGTTGCAATTATTTCAGCAGAACTCTTAGCCTTAATAACTGGTTGTGTTCAGCATGTCCTACTTTTAACATTAGTTTTATAGACAATTTCAACCTGTTCTGGAATTGCCCGTCATTTATGAGGCCAGATGGCATTCATCCAAATCGACTTGGTGCACATGTTTTAAGGGGCAATCTGTTTTATTCCATTCAGCATTTTTTAGTACAGTGACTGAAAGCTGATGTCACCTAACCCCAAAGTGCCTGGGTCTGCCAACCAGCTTTTTTTTACTTCCCACTTCTCCTATTACTCCTATTACTCCCGGACACAGTTTGTCCGGCTTGGCAATGTCTTGTCTGGAGTGGTGGCTAGTGATATGGGAGCTCCGCAGGGGACTGTGCTCTCTCCTTTTCTCTTTACCTTATACACCACTGACTTTCAGTACAACACAGAGTCATTCCACCTGCAGAAATTCTCTGACGACTCAGCTGTTGTGGGGTGTATAAGAGGAGGACAGGAGGGGGAGTACAGGGCACTGGTAGACAGATTTGTGGAGTGGACGGAGCAGAATCACCTGAGGTTGAATGTCAGCAAGACCAGAGAGATGGTGATTGACTTCAAGAAGAAGAGGACGCCTTCTCACCCATTGCAGATTAGGGGGGTAGGATGTGGGAGTGGTTGAAGACTACAGATATCTGGGTGTCAGGGTCAGCAGCGGGTTGGACTGGAGATCCAACACCGATGCTGCACACAAGAAGGGGATGAGCAGACTCTACTTCCTGAGGATGCTGAGATCCTTCAACTTGTGCAGCAGGATGCTGGAGCTTTTCTACCAGACCGTTGTCACCAGCGCCATCTTCTTTGCTGCTGTCTGTTGGGGTAGCAGTATCAGGGCCAGAGACACCAACAGACTTGACAAGATTATCAAGAGGGCTGGCTCTGTAATTGGTCTCAGACCGCAGACCTTTGAGACAGTGATGGAGAGGAGAACACTAAATAAACTGCGATCCATCATGGACAATCCTGATCACCCCCTCCACCACACACTAGACAGACAGCGAAGCACTTTCTCCAGTAGACTACTACAGCTTCGCTGTCGAACGGCCAGGTACAAGAAACCTTTCCTGCCACATGCAATTTCCATCCATCCATCTTCTTCCACTTAATCCTTTTCGGGTCGTGGGGGGGCTGGAGCCTATCCCAGCATCTTTGGGCGAGAAGCAGGTTACACCCTGGATAGATCGCCAGTCCATCGCAGGGCCAACACAGAGAGACAGACAACCATTCACTCACACAGAGAGACAGACAACCAGTCACTCTCACAGTCATACCTAAGGACAATTTAGAATCCCCAGTTTGATGCCAATCAACCTAACTTGCATGTTTTTGGCATGTGGGAGGAAACCGGAGAAATCAGGGAGTAAACCCACGTAGACATGGGGAGAACATGCAAACTCCACACAGATCACTGTTGGTCGGGGGCTGGGATCGAACTCAGGATCCCCCGGCCAAGGGTGAGCTGCTGTGCTGCCGCAGTGCTAACCACATGCAATTTCACTGTACAATAATTCACTATGATGTTGTATTCTGGTCATAGCTATGCTGCCACACTGCACCTTACAGACTAACTGGTACCTCACATTTCACTCTGCTCCTGATAGTCCTTCTTTGTGCAATGGGATGATTTATGTGTTTATACGGGTCATCATATATTAAGCTATGATGTACAGTATATAGGTTTTATAGTCGTGTTAGTTTTACTTTCCACGGGTAATCCCTTTGTCTGTCATGTGTGTCTTTCTGTTGTTTGGCTGTCTACTGTCATGCTGCTGTTACACTGTAATTTCCCAGTTTGGGATCAATAAAGTACATCTATCTATCTATCTATCTATCTATCTATCTATCTATCTATCTATTAATCCAAATAATTCTCTCTGTTTAGATCAGTCTTTCATTCACAACCTCATAGAGATTGTGTCTGTCCCCCAATGCCCAAAACATTACAACCCAAGATAAATTCAACATAAACTGATAAAGATTAAAACTATTAATTTACCACAGAAAATTAAAATAATTAAAAGCGGGCTGCTGAATATAAGATCTCTTTCCGATAAAGCGACCTTAATTAATGATATGATCATGGATCACAATATAAATATACTCTGTCTCACAGAAACATGGCTACGCCCCAGTGACTTTGTTAATATCAATGAGCCCCCCCTCCCCCCAGCTATGGCAATATTCATATTCCTAGAAACACTTCCCGAGGTGGTGGTGTCAGGGTAATACATGAATCCACATTACCAATGAACCCTCAGCCTATACTAAACTCAAATTATAGCTCTTTTGAATGCTTAATTTTTTAGCTTAGCACACCCATCCTGGAGGTCAGAACAGCCTCTATTTACCACTGTATATCGCCCTCCCAGTGCTTCTTTTGCTGAATTTATGTCTGAATTCTCTGAGTTCTTAACAACCTTAGTTCTCAGTTCAGACAAGCTCCTCATAGCTGGTGATTTTAATATTCATATAGACGTTGATAATGATAGTCACAGTGTAGCATTTCTCTCTCTCTTAAAGGGCCTATATCATGCAAAATCGACTTTTTTGAGCTTTTAAGCATGTTATAATGTTAATTCCTCACCAAAAACACCCCCAAAGTGGTATTTTGCTCCATTCACACATCTCTGAGTATTCCTCCTCAACCCTGCTCTCTGAGGTGCTGCTCCGCCCTGTCCCTGATAATGACTGGGTCCCCACGTTCATACGTATGAACGTGGGTGAGCCGCCCACTCCAGGAAGTGCCTGTGCTGCCAGCACCGCCCCCAGGCTAACGCACACACCCACTTTCTCCGCGCAGCTAATGGAGTGGTGATCGGCAAAACTCTTTCACTTTAGCATTGACGGTGTGAAGAAATAGTTCCTCTCACACCTAATCTGCTCAGTGACAACAACTGTTTGCTTTTTTACATAAGACAATGTCTTCTAAGTTTTCGTGGGCGGAACCCAGCAACACGCTGCAGCAGCCGGCTCAGGGGTTACGTCATGAAATGGGCGGCAGCCACAAGAAGGAGAGGCGGAGCCTCAGAGATCGAAGCATCTTACTTCCGGGTTGGAAAAGTAGCTCGCGAAAATAACTCATATTTCATAAGAAATTCATTCTCCAGTGTACCAAAGGTAATATACTATCACATACATGCATATAGGTTACTCTGAAAGGCTTAAAATAGCATGATATAGGCCCTTTAAATTCAACTGGTTTCTTTCAGTGTGTTAGTGTCATGATTACCAATTATAGACAGCTCACGTGCACGATGCAGCAACAGAAGGACAATCAAAGACACAAACACATGTTTGAGAAGTTTATTAAATATCAAGATAAAGCACAGCTTATGGAAAATGTCACTCGCCAGAGGAAACAGCCTGTGGAGAGAGAACGAGAGCTGTGAGTGGAGAAATGGAGACTAGGGAAATGGGTGAGCCAAATTGCCACTTACGTGGGATAAAAGGGAGAACCGGCAGGACCCCAAACGAGGGAAGAGATGAACCAGCAGGGTGAAGAAGGTGGAGTCGGTGGTGCCTGACCGGGTGGAGAAAATTGCAGCTGAGTGGTGATGATGGGGCAGTGAGTGCACGGAGTCCCCGGAAACACACCCGCATGGTAGCAGCAACCTGGAAAGGAGAAGAGAGACAGGTGAGTATGGAAACTACACCTCAGGGAAATAATGTTTGCTTCTATAGTACTCTGCTATGGCAGTATACCCAGACAAGCCAGCATCAGCACACTGAAGAGATGCTCCTTATTAACGCTGGCTGATGAATAGCAGCAGGTGCATCTCCTCACCCAGGTGTGTTGATGACCCGAGGAGGGAAACAACGGGAAGGAGGGGGCGAGCGCTCATGGCCATGACAGTTAGTAAACCAACTCATCATCATAATCACACCCTTGACCTGGTCTTGGCCTATGGTGAAATTGATGAGCTGCTTGTCATTCCTCAAAATCCTACACTGACTGACCATTATTTGATAACTTTCAAATTTGTCTTATCTGATTTTACAGCATCAAGCAGAAATATAGTTACCAGATTCTTATCTGATAGTGCTGTGGCTCACTTTAAAGAATTAATCCCTTCAGCACTTACTCCATTACCACGTCTCAATATAACAGAGAACAGCACTGACTGCATGAATCAATCACAATTAGACCTCTTAGTTGATAGTACTGCAGCCTCACTGGGGACAACAGTTGACTCCATAGCCCCTCTTAAAAAGAAAACTATTAAAAATAGGAAATTAGCTCCATGGTACAACTCCCACACTCATGGGTTAAAACAGAAAGTCAGATTCTGTGAAAGGCTTTGGCGTGCAAATAAGACAGAAGAATTATATTCAGCCTGGAATGGCAACCTTATCACCTATAAGAAATCTCTCCACAGTGCTAGGCGACAGTACTATTCATCCTTGATAGAAGAAAATAAAAACAACCATAGATTTCTTTTTAACACTGTAGCTCAGTTAACCAAGAGCCACAATGCCATAGACCCCTACATTCCCCCAACTCTTAGTGCTGATGACTTTTTGAATTTTTTTAATGATAAAATTGTCAGTATCAGGAATAATATTCCAAAAAATAGCCCCTTTAAAAATACCAAGCCTCTGCCTAACACTGTTGTGTCCACAGGCTCAGAACTCTGCTTTTTCGCCTGTCCCTTAGAAGCCTGAGGCCGATAGTTGGTGATTTGCCTCAGTCCTCTCCACACAGAAGCAGAGTCGTTAGCAATGAACTGTTGCTGGAGTCTCTCAGAATACACAGATTTAGCTCTCCTCAGCTCTCTGCTAAACCGGTATTTGACCTCCCTGTAGCAGTCCCGGTCTCCACTTTTCAACGCTGCTTCCTTCTCCTTCCTGATCTGTCTGAGCTTAGCTGTGAACCAGGGCTTGTCGTTGGAGTAACTCACCCTGGTGCGCGGTGGAAGAATACTCTCCTCACAAAAGTGGATATATGAGGTCACAGTGTCCGTGTACTCATCCAGATCATGTGTGGCTCCTTTAAACATGTCCCAGTCAGTTATTTCCAAGCACATGCTCAGCTCCTCCACAGCTTCACTGGTCCATTTCCTCGTAGTGCTCACAACAGGTTTTGTGAGCTTCAGTCTCTGTCTGTATGTGGGAATCAGGTGGACCATTACGTGATCAGATAGACCGAGCGCAGCGCGGGGAACAGCGCGATACGCGTCCTTAACTGTAGTGTAACAGTGATCCAGCGTGTTCTCTCCTCTGGTGGGGCATTTAATAAACTGTTTGTACCGGGGAAGTTCGAGGCTCAGGTTGCTCTGGTTAAAGGAGTCGCTATCTCTGATTAGTCCACCATTTTTGAACATAATTAATATGTCTCTATTGACAGGACATGTACCACAGTCTTTTAAAGTGGCAGTAATTAAAACTCTGCATAAAAAAACCTTCCCTTGATTCTGGGATTTTGGCCAATTATAGACCAATATCAAAACTCCCATACCTTTCCAAGATCCTTGAAAAAGTAGTCGCCAATCAACTGTGCACTTTTTTAGAAAATAATTCTAAATTTGAGAAATTTCAGTCAGGTTTTAGGAAACACCACAGCACAGAGACAGCCTTAGTGAAAGTTACTGATGACCTCCTTATGGCATTTGACAAGGGACTTGTCTCTGTCCTTGTCTTATTGGACCTTAGTGCTGCCTTTGACACCATTGACCACCATATTCTGCTAGAGAAACTTGAACAGCAAATTGGTTTGAAAGGAACAACGCTAAGATGGTTCCAGTCTTATTTATCAGGCCATTCCCAGTTTGTCTATGTCCATAACAAGCTCTCTATCCAGACCATGGTTAGCTATGGAGTTCCGCAGGGATCGGTACTTGGACCAGTACTGTTTACATTATACATGCTGCCTTTGGAAGACATTATGAGGAAGCATTCTATTAATTTTCATTGTTACACTGACAACACTCAATTATATTTATCCATCAATCCAGATGATCCCAGCCATTTGGGTTCACTCCAGGAGCGTCTTAAGGATATTAAAACCTGGATGAACTACAACTTTTTATTGCTGAACACAGATAAAATTGAAGTCATTGTTCTTGGCCCCAAACATGCTAGAAGTACTCTTTATAGTAAGATAACAACACTAGATGGCATTGCACTGGCTTCTAAGTTTTCTGTTAGGAATCTTGGTGTTGTCTTTGACCAAGACTTGTCTTTTAACTCTCATATACAGCAAACCATTAAGACTGCCTTCTTCTATCTGCATAATATTTCTAAAATCAGGTCCATCCTGTCTCATAAAGATGCAGAGAAACTTGTCCACGCCTTTATCACCTCTAGGCTAGACTATTGTAATTCACTTTTAACAGGTTGTCCTAATAAGTCCATAAAGTTTCTGCAACTCATTCAGAATGCAGCTACACGTATCCTGATGAGAACAGGGAGAAGAGATCACATTACCCCAGTTTTAGCTTCTTTACATTGGCTCCCAATAAAATATAGAACTGAATTCAAGATATTACTCCTAACTTATAAAGCCTATAATGGTATGGCTCCTTTTTACCTGCAAGAACTCATAGTTCCCTATCATCCAACTAGAGCTCTGCGCTCCCAAAAATCCAAACCACTGGTGGTCCCCAAGGTCTCCAGAAGTAGATTGGGAGTTAGAGCTTTCAGTTATCAAGCTCCCCTCCTGTGGAACCATCTTCCCAGTTCAGTTTGGGAGGCAGACACTCTCTCTTTATTCAAGAGTAAGTTGAAATCTTTTCTGTTTGATAAGGCCTATAGTTAAAAATGTTGCCGCTGCCAGGCCTTCACTCGCACATGGCGCCTAACCCGGCTTGATACTGGAATGTCTGGCTGTCAGTGTTAATGTTGAATTGTATTTGTTACGTTTGCTTTGAATGTAGCTACTGCCAGACCTCCTACTTTTTACCTCTTTTTTCAACCCAGCCGGTCAAGGCGGATGGCCGTTCTCTATGAGCTATGGCTCCACTTGAGGTTTCTGCCTGTTAAAGGGAAGTTTTTCCTCGCCTGTGTCGCCGCAGTGCTTGATTTTAGGGGTCTCTGCTGGGTTCTATAAATTTGAGAGCGTGGCGTAAACCCACTCTTTTTTTTTTGTAAAATGCTTTGAGATAACCTGTGTTGTGATTTGGCGCTATATAAATAAAATTGAATTGAATTGAACTGAATTATGGTAAATGGAACCATGAATTCTGCTGTCTACCAAAAAATCCCGAAGGAGAATATGTCAATGATGGCCCTCATGAGCCATCAATGAGTCACCGAATGCCAGCCGATGAGTTTGCATAATTTATTAATAAAGGACAAATGACAAAATAAAGAGCCATGAGGGGCAAAAACACAACTAAGGCTAAGGTTTACACACAGGATACAGAGTCTCAGGAAATCCACTTAAAGAGAGATGAACAAGATGTGGACCTTTGATGGAGGTTGGACAAGGGAAAGTTTGACGAGGTCACAGCTTGGAGTAACCTGAGCTGCTCCCTTAAATAGGACTTCACAGATTACTCAGCTGATGAGAATGTCATCAGCTGATTGATTACCAGCCATCCCTGCGGAGTGCAGCTCTGATAGCCGGAAGCCCCGCCGGGATGCTGTCACAATAAGAGCCCGAAGGCCCTGTGGTAAACCAGAGCAGAGAACGGAGAACTACCGGACAACCCGAGTGCGGACAGAGTCAGCACTCGGACCATGACAGTAGCCCCCGTTCGCAAGGCAAATTCCAGGCGCCATGTAACATCGAACCCCCCCCACCCCCACCCATCCACCCAGAGGGTCAACAGGACCACCCCAGGGAGGGAGGCGGGGGAAAGGCCAGACGGGCAAGAATCAAAGCTCAAAATCAAGGGGAGAAAAAAAAAAACCTCCAACCAGAACATGGCAACCAGTACAGAGGCAAGAGAAAAAAAGAAAAACACGTCCACACACTGTAAACCCCATGAGGAGAAGATCACAGAAAAAACTCAAAATGACCACAAGCAGAACCTCAGAGGAAACAGGAACTCAAATACAGGCACAAATTTGCAGCGTGTCCCATAATACCAGTGGGGAAAAAAAACCTCAAGCCGCAAAGCAGCGATACATACAGTTCAGTGTATAATTACCACATGAGAGGAGGAAGAGAAAAAAAACCCACACGCTTACCGGGAGGTGACATACAACAGTTCAATAAAGATAAATAAACGGCACAGGCAACACAGAAAACAACCCTCAGATACAGAGGAGAGGGAAAAAATAACACATGCTAAAGAGTGGCGATAAAAACAGTTCAACACAGTCCAAGACCCCAAACACAAAAGCATCTCTAATCATACAGAGGTGGGAGGGGGGGAAAAGGGATGACAACAGGCACAACGCAATGGAGTAAAAAAAACCCACAAGTTCAGGTGGTCTGCCTGCGTCTAGCATCCAGATCGCTAACAGGGGAAAAAGGATCAGTTCGGGCAGCCTACCCCAGTCCCAGGCCCGGAAAAACAGTACTTCTGGTGACCAGACCAGATTCCCGAATTGAAAGGCCAATCTGTCGGGTAGCCGACCCAGAACGCCAAACGGGTGAAGCAATGTCCCAGGTGGCCGACCCATGTCATTCCACCACCAGAACTGCAGGAGAGCACTCGGAGACGGCCTCCCCATGGAGAGGGATAGCGAGGGAGAGCCGAGCCAAAAACGGGAAGTCCCAGCGGCCCCCGATGGACGGAAACAAGGAACGGGGGAAAACGAAGGACCAGTCCAGCTATGATCAGTGGAGGATCTGCAGCTCCACCTCCAAACTTCACTGGAATAGGCACTGTCCTCCTGTCGGATCCCAAGTGAGCCCGAGCTGCACCCACGATGGACTCCGATCGGATCACGGCTGCACCCACGATGGACCCCGACCAGATCGCGGCTGCACCCACGATGGACCCCGACTGGGTCGGAACAGCACCAGGGATGACCTCCAACCCTGAGCCCGGAACCTCCAGAACAGAGACTAGGACCGCCTCATCACTGGCGACCCTGGGAGAAGGCTCAGGAGAGGGAACAGAACAGGAATCAGGATCACCGGCAGCAACAGAACCCGGCGAGACAAGTTCGGATGCAGCGGACGGCTGCACCCAGCTCGTCTCCCTGAGAGACAGGCAAAAATGCTCTAGAGTAGAAAGGAGGAAGACAAAATAGAGCACTTGCCTGATCTCGAGTTCTGACGCCGTCCAAGACTTCGGCGATCTGGGTTCAGGACGAAGAAGGACCTCCTCTGGCTCCCACCCGGCTATGGCGGGCTTCGCAGCCGGCATGATGGTCTCCACAGTCTGAGGACCCTCCAACGCTGACGTCCACGCCGACGACCTGCACGGCGTGGTGGCAGGAGATCCTTGACCTGCTGGGTCGAACCGCTCCTCCATGGAGACCCGAGGACGCTTCATCGTCGGCAGAGGCTCCAATTTGCAGTCCGCCCTCCTCCTCTGCCCGTGTCTTGGCTGCAGGGCTGGAACCAGGCTCTCCAGGCCCGCAGGCTCCCTCCTCGTCCGGCGGCGTAGTCCTGGCGCCGAGGAACGCTCAGGGGAAGGAGACACAAAGGCGGCAGGTTCATAATTAATTTCTGCAGCAGGTGGAGGAAGCTTGGGGAACTGTGAACCCCGAACTCCACCCCCAGGAATCAAACAAGGCAATTCACCCAGTGATGGAAAAGAATGAAGAGACACTTGCCTGATCCGCTGAGGGCCGATAGAACCCGCTGCAGTAGACTTGGTTCCTCCCTTCCCCCGCTGGATGGAGACGGAGGGCCCCCTGGGGAGACAAAGAGGAGCCTTTCGCACCGAATCAGGAACGGGAGCAGCCGGAGACGGACTCGTGGAGTTCACAGCAGCTGGAGGGGGTGTCAAGGAGGGGAGAGGAACAGCCGAGGTGAACCGGGATCGAGGAGCTGACGGAACAGCGGGGACAGGTGACCCGGAGGCAGAGGCGGCTGTCTTACTCCTCCGACGAGACACAGAGGCTGCAGCTGGCTGGGAGACAGAAGTTCATCATGCGGTTACCCGGAACTGGATCCGGACGGGGTTCTCGCTGAGGCTTGCAATCAGCATGGAGACAACGTTTTCTGGCAGAGGGCGAGGTGAAGGTGAGATTTTGGAAACACCGCTCCTGCGCAGAAACAGAGGCGAGCAGGTTAGTGTATTCGGGGTAATCATACAGTTCCGGATTCCTCTCCACCAGCCTGACCGCCGCCGTCACATGCTTCATAATCTGTGTAGGATGGAAGGCGGAGCGAGCTGCAGCCACTTGGTCCCAGATGGAAGTTGCTGTCAGCTGTAAATCCTCCGGGGGAATCCCGACTGACATCTCACTCCGTTGGGGATGACCCCTAGATGGTGCAAACTCCTGGACTGGATGAGGGACAGGAATGGGATCCCGAAGCGAGGAGCGAGGATGCCTCCTCTTCGGCTTCCTGCCAGAGTTTCCCTCCAGCCCACGGAGCTTCTCCTGTTGAACAGAAATGTTCGCCATCTTCGCCGTGATTTCTGGGTGGTTAGTGTAGCGAGGATGGCGGTTAATGATCGCCTCAGTGAGGTCCAGGTACCAGCGTGCATTGCTGGGAGTGTCGTAAAGGCGAGCGGTGAAAAGGATACCATCAATATCGTCGAGGGCCTCCACCAGCTTGTAGCCCAGGCTCCTAGCATAGCCCTTGAGTGGCGCCATCTCCCAGCACACTGGTACGCTGAACAGGGAAAACTACAAGTCCAATTAAGCACAAACTCACAGTGACCGGCGTCTCGTTCTGGCTGCGACCTACTGTCAACGATGGCCCTCACGAGCCATCAATGAAACGCCGAAAGCCAGCCGATGACTTTGCATAATTTATTAATAAAGAACAAATGATGAAATAAAGAGCCACGAGGGGCAAAAACACAACTAAGGCTAAGATTTACACACAGGATACAGAGTCTCAGGAAATGCACTTACAGAGAGATGAACAAGACGTGGACCTTTGATGGAGGTTGGACAAGGGAATGTTTGACAAGGTCACAGCTCGGAGTAACCTGAGCTGCTCCCTTAAATAGGACTTCACAGATTACTCAGCTGATGAGAATGTCATCAGCTGATTGATTACCAGCCATCCCTGTGGAGCGCAGCTCTGACAGCCGGAAGCCCTGCCAGGACGCTGTCACAATAAGAGCCCGAAGGCCCTGTGGTAAACCAGAGTAGAGAACGGAGAACTTCCGGACAACCCGAGTGCGGACAGAGTCAGCACTCGGACCGTGACAGAATGTCCGGCCATCTGTTCAGGACCTCAAGCTGAAGCGCACTTGGGTTCTGCAGCAGGACAATGATCCAAAACACACCAGCAAGTCCACCTCTGAATGGCTTAAAAAAAACGAAATGAAGACTTTGGAGTGGCCTAGTCAAAGTCCTGACCTGAATCTGATTGAGATGTTGTGGCATGACCTTAAAAAGGCGGTTCATGCTCGAAAGCCCTCCAATGTGGCTGAATTACAACAATTCTGCAAAGATGGTGTTGATCGTCACTTCCTTGTGGTAACGTATCGTCACTTCCTGTTTTGCTGTCTGCCTGTGTGGTTTGCTCTCCAGCTCTCGAGCCACTAGCTATGGCTACTACCTCTGTTTCCTCTCCTCCTCTGGTGTGCTCTCTCTGTCAGATGTTTAGCTACACCTCTGCCTCTTTTAGTGATAACGGTAAATGTAATAAATGTTGTCTTTTTGAGGCGCTCGAGGCGAGGTTGTCTGATTTGGAATCCCGGCTCCGCTGCATTGAAACACCGTCTGCGCCAGTTAATCTCGACGGACGCCCATTAGCTGCAGCGGAGCTAGCTAGCTCAGGTCCCACTGTCAGCGGTTCCCCGGCTCTCCTCAGCAGCGAGGAGACTGGGTGGGTGACGGTGAGAAGGAAGCCTAGTCGCAAAGCCCCGGTTCACCACCAACCTGTTCACGTTTCTAATCGTTTTTCCCCGCTCAGCGACACACCCGCTGAGGAAAAAAACTCTGATCATTGGCGACTCTGTAGTCAGAAACGTGAACCTAGAGACTCCATCGGCCATAGTCACATGCATTCCTGGGGCCAGAGCAGGCGACATCGAGTCAAATTTGAAAATGCTGGCTAAAAGTAACTGTAAATATTCCACAATTGTTATTCACGCCGGCATTAATGACATCCGTCTCCGGCAGTCGGAAGTCACGAAACTTAATATAGAATCGGTGTGTGACTTTGCAAAAACGATGTCTGCCAATGTAGTATTCTCTGGGCCCCTCCCCAATCTGACCAGTGATGACATGTTTAGTCGCTCGTCATCCTTGAACCGCTGGCTGTCTGTGTGGTGTCCTGCAAATGACGTGGGCTACATTGACAATTGGAGCTCTTTTTGGGGAAAACCTGGTCTTATGAGACGAGACAGCATTCATCCCACTTTGGATGGTGCTTCTCATTTATCTAACAATCTGGCATCTTTTTTATCCAAATTTCCAAAACCATGACTACTCAGAGTTGGGACCAGGAAGCAGAGTCACAGTCTTACACGCCTCTCTGCAGCTCCTCTTCATCCGCCACCCCTCAACTTAGCCCCTGTCTTCCCCATCAGAGAATCGTTGTCTGCTCCCTCCAAAGTAAATACAAATATAATGTATAAGCATCCCAAAGTGATAAAGCAAAATATTGGTAAAACTCAAATTAAACATAAAGCCTCTAAATTGAATGATTTGGCCTCTGTTCCTCCTCATAATTTAAAAATTAAATGTGGTTTATTAAATATTAGGTCTCTAACTCCCAAGTCTCTGTTAGTCCATGATCTGTTAATTGATCATCAGATTGATTTAATTTCCCTTACAGAGACTTGGTTAGGACAAGAGGATTATGTTGGTTTAAATGAATCAACTCCCTCTGGTTATTTAAACTGTCAAAATCCCAGAAGTTCTGGTCGTGGAGGAGGAGTAGCATCAATTTACCATTCCAAATTACTAGTTAATGTAAAGCAAAAAACATGTTATAATTCCTTTGAGGGCCTGGTCCTCAGTATTGGGCACTTTAGCAATTCCAGGTTAAACCCAATTTTATTTGCCATAGTTTATCGTCCCCCATCAACCTATTCAGAATTTTTATCCGAATTTGCTGATTTCTTAGCTGATTTAGTGCTGAAATCTGATAGACTCGATTGGGTTTTCTCAGAAAGTAGGAAATTCTACTCATTACCTCCACCATACATTGGACCTTGTTCTGACATATGGCATAGAAATAGAAAATCTTGTAGTGTCTCCTCATAACCCTGTACTGTCAGACCATTGTCTGTTAACTTTTGATTTTACTATTTCTGACTATTTGGCTCCTAAAGAAAAATATTATCACAGTAGATGCCTCTCAGATGATGCTGTTTCCAAATTTATGCAGATTGTTTCCTCTATGCCATGTGTCAACACAACGGAAATAAGCTATAGACAGCTTGCTCCTTCTGTAATTGATAACATGGTGGATAGTGTTTCAGCTTCTCTGCATCAGGCTCTAGACTTGGTGGCCCCCTTAAAAAAGAAAAAGTCTAATCAGAGATTTTTAACTCCTTGGTTCAACACAGAAACTCGTAGCTTAAAACAGAAGACTCGTCAATTAGAAAGAAAATGGCGCTCTACTAATTTAGATGAAATCTATTTAGCTTGGAGAAATCATCTTTTAATTTATAAAAAATCTCTTAGAAAAGCTAGAACGAGTTATTACTCTGCATTAATAGAAGAGAACAAGAATAATCCCAGGTTTCTTTTCAGTACTGTAGCCAGGTTGACAAAGAGACAGGACTCTGTCAATCCTAGCATCCCCTTAGAGCTTACTAGTCAGGACTTTATGAACTTTTTCAATAATAAAATTTCATCCATCAGAGATAAAATCAATCAGATTCTTCCCACAGTTAACTTAAATACTGTAACTACTACAACTCCTTCTATTGATGTCTGTCTTGATGAGTTTACTCCAATCGACCTTTGTGAGTTAGACAAAATAGTTTCCTCATCCAAACCTTCAACTTGTCTTTTAGACCCTATTCCTACCAGGTTATTTAAAGAAGTCTTCCCACTTATTGGTAGCTTTATTCTTCATATAATCAATTCTTCATTAACTTTAGGCCATGTATCGCAGGCTTTTAAAACGGCTGTAATTAAACCCTTGCTCAAAAAGCCAACGCTAGATCCAGGAGCTTTAGCTAACTATAGACCAATCTCTAATCTCCCTTTCATTTCAAAAATCTTAGAAAGAGTTGTTGCTACGCAATTATTTGACCACCTGCAGGGAAATGGTTTATTTGAGGAGTTTCAATCTGGGTTTAGAATCCATCATAGCACTGAAACAGCCTTAGCGAAGGTCACTAACGACCTCCTCATTGCATCTGATAATGGACTAGTTTCTGTACTTGTCCTTTTAGATCTTAGTGCAGCTTTTGATACTATTGATCATAATATTCTACTTGATAGATTAGAACACTGTGTTGGACTTAATGGAACTTCGTTGCAGTGGTTTAGATCTTATTTATCTGATAGGTTCCAGTTTGTTCATGTAAATGATGAGTTTTCTCTCAGCTCAAAGCTTAGTCATGGAGTTCCACAGGGATCTGTGCTTGGCCCTACTCTTTTTAGTTTATATATGCTTCCGTTAGGCAACATTATTAGAAAGCACTGTATACATTTTCACTGTTATGCAGATGACACACAATTATACCTGTCAATGAAGCCAGATGATACTAATCAATTAGCCAAGTTAGAAGCCTGTCTTAAGGAAATCAAAGTTTGGATGACTTGTAATTTCCTGCTATTAAATTCAGATAAGACTGAAGTCATTCTTGTTGGTCCAAAAAACCTTAGAAATTCCTTTCCAAATCAAACTTTCAGTTTGGATGCAGTTACTCTTTCTCTTAATAGCTCTGTGAGGAACCTTGGAGTTATTTTTGATCAGGATTTGTCCTTCAATTCACATATTAAATTTGTTTCTAAGACTGCCTTCTATCATTTGCGTAATATTGCCAAGATTAGGAGCATCTTGTCTCAGAGTGATGCTGAGAAGCTGATCCACGCTTTTGTTAGCTCGAGATTAGATTATTGTAATTCTTTATTATCAGGCTGTCCTAAAACATCTTTAAAAAGTCTTCAGCTGATCCAAAATGCTGCAGCAAGAGTTTTAACAGGTACTAGAAAGAGAGATCATATCTCTCCGGTTCTGGCCTCCCTTCATTGGCTTCCCATAGAGTTTAGAATTAAGTTTAAAATCCTTCTTCTTACTTACAAAGCTCTAAACAATCAGGCTCTTTTTTATTTAAAAGATCTGATACTACCGTATCATCCTAACAGAGCACTACGCTCCCAAAATGCAGGTTTACTTGTAATACCTAGAATCTCCAAAAGTACAATGGGAGGCAGAGCCTTCAGTTATCAAGCTCCTCTCCTGTGGAATCAGCTGCCAATCTGGATTCGGGAGTCAGACTCGATCTCTGTTTTTAAGAATAGGGCTAAAACCTACCTTTTTGATATAGCCTACAATTAGGGAGGGATCATGTGTTTCTGAACCCTCCCTTAGTTATGCTGCTAATAGGTTTAGTCAGCCGGGGGACCTCCACTAATGCACTGGGCCTCACTCCTTTCCTCACTCTCTATGAAATATTTTTTTTTTGCTGGTCATTAACATTTGTTTGTTCTCTCCCATAGATTGAGTCCCCATCGTGCTGTTTGCTCTCTACATGTCTGTTCTTTTCTTCTTCTCTGTCCCCTCACCCCCCAGCCAGTCGCAGCAGATGACTGCCCCTCCCTGAGCCTGGTTCTGCTGGAGGTTTCTTCCTGTTAAAAGGGAGTTTTTCCTCTCCACCGTCGCCAAGTGCTTGCTCACAGGGGATCGCCTGATTGCTGGGGTCTTTCTGCAACTGTGGGGGTCCTCCCTACAGTTGATAGTGCTATGAGATGACTGTTGTTGTGAAATGGCGCTATATAAATAAAGCTGAATTGAATTGAATTGAATGAGTGGGCCCAAATTCCTCCACAGCGCTGTCAAAGACTTATTGCAAGTTATCGCAAACGCTCGATTGCAGTTGTTGCTGCTAAGGGTGGCTCAACCAGTTATTAAGTTTAGGGGGCAATCACTTTTTCACACAGGGCCATGTAGGTTTGGATTTTTTTCCTCTTAATAATAAACACCTTCATTTAAAAACTGGATTTTGTGCTTACTTGTGTTATCTTTGTCAAATATTTAAATTTGTTTGATGAGCTGAAACATTTAAGTGTGACAAACATACAAAAAAAAAATAGAAATCAGGAAGGGGGCAAACACTTACCAATGTATCTTTCAATCTATTAAGAAAAATCTTCAGGTTACTGACATATTTTAGTATAGTTCAGATAGAGATCATTTTAAGGGATTGGGGTCAATAGAAAATTGAAACAAGAAAAATTGCAAAGAAAACATCTATTTACACATTTTTTTGGTCTATCAGGCAAGTTTGGGTAATCTGGAGTTTAAGCCAAAAAAAAAAAAAAAGCCTACATAACATAATTCTGCCAATCTGAAGGGAAATTGTAAAGTTCTGTAATTATTCTGCTATTGTGACAGTGAGGAAAGTTCTTTATTTGACTGACTGTTTTCTGGAAGAAATCTTATAGCTCACTAACACCCACTTACTCTCACAATTTTCCCTCACTGTCATTATGTCACATTTAGTCATATGACCATTTTACGTCTGAGAAGTAAAAATATAATTTCTCTGGCTCAGTCTCTTTCAGAAACCCACTCACAGATACTGGTGTGAAGTGGGTGAGGAAGACTAAGACAAACTGATTTTTTTTTTCCTTTCAGTCGTGTTCCTATCAGGTCTTAATACCTCCACAGCAACAGCAGAGTTTAGCTTCTCCTGCTCAGCTGTGTTTATACAGAAGTTGTTAATACTTTTCTGTTTGTTTGCTATGTTAATTTGACATTACATTTTTCTGCCAATAAGCTGAGTCAGTGCTGTTCCTTCATCTTTACGAGGGTATAAATAAAATGAATGGAACTAAACATTCTCAGATTCATTAAAGATTTAACCCCAGTGACACAGACCTGTGCCTGTGAATAACTGAATATCTCCATCAACCTTGCAATGCAGGTAGGCAGATGTGGTGATTGCTTAAAATCTAAGTATATGGAAGTGTAGCACAAGCGACCTGAGTGGTACAGCGGTGTAGTGCACAAGTTAAAAAAAAAAAAAAAACTGTATAAAAAATTAAAATGCCTCTGTATACTTGTTGCGTGCGGTTGGACTTTTCCACAATGGGTGTTTGCAGACACACAGGCAAGTAAGAACAAGAGAGGCAACATATTTACAGTGAAACCCTAACATGAATTTGTCCATCTTTGTTTGTGCACATTGCAGGTATACACGTGTTCAAGTGTTCACATGTGGAGATCTGTGTGGGTTGGGCTTTAGAAACCACTGACTAAAACTAATTCACTAATAGGCTGTAGGTTCAGTGACTTCAAGGTATAAAAGTCAGTGGTTGCAATGTTGTGTTCTTTTTATGCGTTTTCCTCATGCATTTGAGAGATTTTTTTTATCATAAAACTACAACTTTAACCTCATTAACCCCAGGGTGATTTCAATAGAGCTAATCTCACAAATGAGCTTCCTAAATACAGACAGCATATTAAATGTCCCACCAGGGACACAAATACACTTGACCACTGTTACACAGTTTTAAGGAATGCCTATCATGCCGTCCCCCGTGCAGCTCTGGGTTTTTCTGACCACTGTCTGCTCCATCTTATTCCAACATACAGACAGAAACTAAAAACTTCCAAGCCTGTTGTAAGGACTGTGAAGGAATGGACTGAGGAATCAAAGCTGAAGTTACAAGCCTGCTTTGACTGCACAGATTGGAGTGTTTTTGAAGCTGCAGCCATTAACTTAAATGAACTCACTGACACTGTGACATCATACACCTGTTTCTGCGAGGACATGTGTGTGCTGACCAAGACCTTCTGCATATACAACAACAATAAACCCTGGTTCATTCCTAAACTGAAGCAGCTACGTCAGACCAAGGAGGAGGCCTACAGGACTGGTGACTGGACTCTGTACAAGCGGGCCAGAAACATGCTGACGAAGGAGACCAGGCTTGCTAAGAGGAGCTACAGTGTGAAGTTACAAAAAAACTTCTCAGCTAACAACTCTGCTTCTGTCTGGAGGGGCCTACGGAATATCACCAACTACAGGAGACCATCCCCCCACCCTGCGGAAAACCTCCAGCTGGCTAATGACCTAAACAGCTTTTACTGCAGGTTTGAAAAGAACCTACAGTTCTCACCTCCCACCCACACAAAAGGATTATCTGCAGCCCCAGGAACTCCATCCCTCCTCCACTCTGACCTCCCACCAGCACTAATGATCTGTGAAGAGGAAGTGCGCCGGGTCTTTCAGAGACAAAAGATCAAGAAGGCTGCAGGACCTGATGGTGTGTCTCCGTCCTGCCTGAGAGTCTGCTCCAACGAGTTGGCCCCCATCTTCACCCGGATCTTTAACAGATCACTGGAGCTGCGTGAAGTGCCTTCCTGCTTCAAACGCTCCATCATCATTCCAGTTCCCAAGAAACCCTCTATTACAGGATTAAACGACTACAGACCTGTTGCCCTGACCTCTGTGGTCATGAAATCCTTGGAGAGATTGATGCTGAACCACCTGAAGGTCATCACAGGCCCCCTGATGGACCCACTGCAGTTTGCCTACCGGTCAAACAGGTCAGTGGATGATGCAGTGAATATGGGACTACATTACATCCTGCAACACCTCGACTCCCCAGGGACGTACGCCAGGATCCTGTTTGTCGACTTCAGCTCAGCGTTCAACACCATCATCCCAGGCATTCTTCATCAGAAACTCCTCCAGCTCAAGGTGCCCCCTCCACCTGCCAGTGGATCTCCAGCTTTCTGACTGACAGGTGGCAACAGGTGAAGCTAGGGAGATTTACATCCAGCTCCCGAAAAATTAGTACTGGCGCCCCCCAAGGATGTGTCCTTTCCCCACTGCTCTTCTCCCTCTACTCCAACGACTGCACCTCAGAGGACCCTTCGGTGAAGCTCCTGAAGTTTGCGGACGACACCACAGTCATCGGTTTGATCCGGGATGATGATGAGTCTGCATACAGGCGGGAGGTGGAGCAGCTGATCCTCTGGTGCAGCCAGAACCATCTTGAACTTAACCCAGCCAAAACGGTGGAGATGACTGTGGATTTCAGGCGACACCCCCCTTCATTCCCCCCACTCACCATCCTCAACAGCACAGTGTCCACTGTGGACTCCTTCAAGTTTCTGGGTACCACAATCTCCCGGAACCTGAAGTGGTCCTCCCATATTGACACTGTCCGGAAAAAGGCCCAGCAGAGGTTGTTTTTTCTGCGTCAGCTCAAGAAGTTTGATTTGCCTCAGGAGCTGCTGGTTGTCTTCTACACCGCCATCATCCAATCTGTCCTCTGCTTTTCCATCACTGTCTGGTTTGGATCTGCCACTAAACAGGACAAGACCAGACTGCAGCGGATCATTAAGTCTGCGGAGAGGATCATTGGTACCGACCTACCCCCCATTGAGAACTTATATCGGTCCATAACCAGGAAACGGGCGGGAAACATCTGTGCTGACCCATCACACCCCGGCCACAAACTGTTTGAACTTCTATCTTCTGGTCGTCGTTACAGATCACTGAAGGTCAAAACCACCCGTCACAGGAACAGTTTCTTTCCTCAAGCCATCACTCTGATGAACTCCTAACATTCACCTAGTCCTACCTGTTGCTGTACTCATGACTTTTCATCCATTATTACATTGCACATAACTCTCACACTGCTTTTTACTTCATTCACATTATATCACTGAATCTGAGTCCACATTGAAATACTGTGTGATTGTATATTTTTTTCATATATTTCTGCAAAGTGTGGTTAGTCCGAGTAAATAACTGCATATATTCCTGTATATATTTGCATCCTTTTATAGAAACGTGGACAGACTGTAATTTACTGTACATACTCTGGTTGTCATTGAATCCTTATTTAAATCCTTCACCTGAACAACGAGAGCAAGTTTTTAGCCAAAGTCAAATTCCTTGTATGTGTTGTGCATACTTGGCCAATAAAGCTGATTCTGATTCTGATTCTGATTCTGATTCATTTAGCTTTTTTTTAAATAAATTTGAGACATTTTTCAAATAAATTTACATTTTTTTGTCATAAGTTTGCGATTTTTTTTCCTCATAAATCTGCACTTTTTGGTGTACTTTTGCAGCTTTTTATTAGAAAATTTTAACCTTTTTTCTTGTAAATTTAAGACTAAACAATTCGTGAAGGTTTTCCTGTTAATGTGTTGGTCTGAAGAAATATAAAAAACTAAACATCTACCCCGTGATACAATCAAAGTAATGTTACAAAGAAATGCTGAACATTATCAAATGAAAGATTTATTGATGCAGAATAGATGAACAGATTTCAACTTTGATTTCTACCAAATAAAATATTAAAAATCACTAAAATGATTCCAGCTGCGTCATTGCTCATAAGTTCTCATAAGAACAAGTTATCATCTACCTATAAATGCACAGAATCTCTGTCTGTGTGTCAGTGTGTCTATATTAATCATATATCCCATAACCTACATATGTATAAGCATGTGAGAATGTTTGGTGATTACATATGTAAAGCGACTTCACACCTCAGAACAGGACAAAGAGGTCTCAACCGTCAGCGGAGATCAAAGAGCATCCGAGGCGCTGCGGTGGAGACCAGATCGATCGCCCTGACCTCCCAGGGCCAGGTGGAGGGATACGAAGACAAAGGAGGGGGATTAAAATAATGCGGGATGTCAGCTTGGATATGCATGTCTTTTGTTATGTGTAGGTATAAGTATGTAGAGCTGAATGTGTTCTTCCTCTATTCTACTTCTGCTTCTGCACTGAGATGAGACTTGTTAGAGGAGCGAAGCTGATAATAAACTTCGGTTTATAAGTCACATCGCCTCGTTATTCCAAGCTCTTCTACACTGGTGACCCTGACGCGAGGATGGACCAGAGGCGTTCCCCCGCGACTGACTCATCTGAGGCGACCCAGGCAGACGCCGGCGCCCATGCAGACAGGGGAACGGATGGAAGACGTTCCCCCACGGCAGAAGAGAGGGCTCAACCGAGCACCAGCCCCGCCGTGAGAGCAGAAAAAAGGCACTCTCACCCGGCGGACACATCAAGGATGGCCCACACAAGCGCTGTGTGGGCCGTCTGTCAAGCTGCCAGAATTCTGGCAAGAAGACCCGAGCTCGTGGTTCCAGCAAGCTGAGGCTCAGTTTGCACTGGCGGGCATAACGGCGGACGAGACGAAGTTTTATCACATCGTCGCCAAACTCGACGCTGCCACGTCAAGATGCGCGCGGAGCATAATCCGACAGCCGCCCACCTATGACAAATACAGAGAGCTGAAGGCGACCATCGTCGAGAACTTCGTCCCCTCAGCCGAGGAGAGAGCAGAGAAGATCCTGGCAATCTACGGCCACAGAGGATGCAGACCCAAGGCCCTCATGGAGGACATGCTGCAGCTCGAGGAGGAGGACAACGACAACTTCCTCTTCCAACACATCTTCCTCAGCACTCTGCCGCCACACATGAGAGGGACGCTGATCAACATGCGGTGCAGCACCCAGCAGGACTTCCGCGCGCTGGCCCGAGAAGCGCAGCGACTCACCAACGCCTGCAGGAAACAGGTGGCCACAGCAGCATCCGCAGATGCCCAGAGCAACAGAGAACCACGGACAACCGAGCAGAGCCCGCCCACCATGGCGGCAACACGACCAAGACGCAGCAGGCGGAACGACATCTGCTATTACCACCACCGTTTTGCCGAGGGGGCGTACAAATGCGTTCCCCCCTGCAAGTTCAAAAGTTCGGGAAAACGCCCAAACCGAGAACCGTTAACGGCTGCGGTTCTCGGCGAAAAAAATAAACTTCTTTATGTGACTGACGGACACACCGGCAAACAGTTCCTAATTGACACTGGAGCTCAACTGAGTTTTATCATGCCCTCCCACGCAGACCGGGCCATGGGCCCCCGGGGCAATGGAGCGATGGCAGCCAACGGCTCCATCATCGACACTTATGGTGAAAGGAACCTGCCCCTCTGCATTCATGGCCGCAACTACAGATGGACATTTGTTGTAGCGGCGGTGAGTTTTAACTTGTTGGGCGCGGATTTTTTGTGTGCACATGGGCTATTAGTCGATCTAGCAAATAGATGCTTGGTTAATGCACTGTCATTTGCTTCTATTCCCTGCTCAGCTCGAGTTTCTCCACCACCCATGCAGGCCAGCGTCACTACAGCAGGAGGTAAGTTTGATCAACTCCTCACCCAATTTCCAGCACTCACAATTCCCAAATTCTCAGCTACAGTGGCTAAGCACGGGGTTGAACACTTTATTCCCACAACGGGCCCACCCGTATTCGCCAAAGCTCGGCGCTTAGACGCGACCAAGCTCGCCATAGCTCGGGACGAGTTTACCACCCTTGAAAAACTAGGCATTATCAGACGCTCAAAAAGCCCCTGGGTATCACCACTACACATGGTCCTGAAATCCGACGGTTCTTGGAGACCGTGCGGCGATTACCGCAGATTAAACAATGCGACAGCGCATGACCGCTACCCAATTCCTCACATCCAAGATTTTTCACTACATCTGGCAGGTGCGCGCATTTTTTCTAAAATAGACCTGGTCCGTGGCTATCACCAAGTTCCCGTTCAAGCGGAAGACATTCCTAAAACAGCTGTAATAACCCCCTTCGGTCTTTTTGAATTTTTGCGGATGCCTTTTGGCCTCAAAGGCGCTGCTCAAACCTTTCAGCGGATGATGGACGCGGTATTACGCGACCTCCCTTTCGTGTTCGTCTACCTCGACAATATGCTGGTAGCCAGCTCGTCGGAGGAAGAACACGAACAGCATCTCACTATGGTTTTTCAAAGACTAGAAGAGCACGGGTTAATAATCAATCCAGCCAAATGCAAATTCGGCATGTCACAAATTGATTTTTTGGGACACAGAGTTTCATCGAAGGGGGCAGTCCCACTGCCAGACAAAGTTCGCGCAGTAAAAAGTTTTCCACGGCCACAAACGGTCAAATCGCTGCAAGAATTTTTGGGAATGGTTAATTTTTACAACCGTTTCCTCCCCCGTGCAGCTCAACTCATGCAGCCCCTATATGATGCGCTCAGAAAACAAAAGCCTTCCAACGCGGTCGAATGGACCCCAGAGCGCGAACGCGCCTTCGTGGAAGTAAAAAGTGCCCTAGCTAACGCCACATTGTTGGTTCATCCTGATCCCTTGGCCCGCATTGCGCTAACCACAGACGCTTCAGACCTGGCCATAGGGGCGGTTGTAGAACAACACGTTGGCGGAACCTGGCAACCTTTGGCATTTTTCAGCAAATCGTTAAACCAAACTGAGCATAAATACAGCACTTTTGACAGAGAGCTGCTAGCGCTTCATTTATCCATCCGCCACTTCCAGTTCTGGTTAGAGGGGCGGCGTTTCACGGCTTTTGTAGACCACAAACCGCTCACCTTTGTGATGGCTAAAATTTCAGAACCATGGTCAGGCAGGCAACAAAGACAGCTAGCTGCAATTTCAGAGTTCACCACAGACATTCGACATGTGGCAGGCAAACTTAACGTGGTAGCACACTGCCTCTCTCGTGCTGTGACATCGCCAGAGCGCGAGGAGACAGATTATACTACCTCAGCCGCAGAACTCTTTGCCAACGCGGACACATACGCGGCCCCAATCCACGTAGGGATAGATTATGCAGCCATGGCGGAGGAGCAAAGTAGTGACGCAGACGTGCACGCACTCCTGTCTGGACCAACAGGGTTAAGGCTGGAGGAAAGGGGTTTACGCGACGGTGTACCCCCCCCAATATGCGACATCTCAACCGGCCATCCTCGCCCGGTAGTCCCAGCTGCATGGCGCCGCCGTATTTTCGACTCAATTCATGCCCTCGCGCACCTGGGTGTGCGCACCTCGGTTAAAATGGTCGCTGAAAAGTTTGTGTGGCCCGGCCTGCGCAAAAACGTAAAAGAATGGGCAAAAACTTGCATGTCTTGTCAGCGCGCCAAAATACACAAACACACAAAAGCCCCTCTAGAGCCTTTTCGAATCCCAGCTAGAAGGTTTGACCACGTTCATGTCGACCTCGTGGGACCACTACCTTCCTCCCAAGGTTTCACACATCTGTTAACAATGATAGACCGTACTACGCGCTGGCCTGAGGCGGTCCCTCTGGCGTCAACCACAGCGGAGGAAGTCGCTCGCATTTTTTTGACAAACTGGGTGGCACGTTTTGGCGTCCCATCGGACATCACGTCCGATAGGGGGCCTCAATTCGTCTCGGAGCTTTGGTCAGCCATGGCCAGCAGCTTAGGGGCGACAATTCACCGCACCACCGCTTATCACCCTCAGGCTAATGGGTTATGCGAGCGTTTTCACAGATCTTTAAAGGCCGCCCTCAGAGCCTCACTAACGGATACAAATTGGGTAAATAAACTTCCCTTGGTTTTATTGGGGTTGTGTGCTGCGCCTAAAGAGGATCTAGACGCCTCCCCAGCAGAATTAGTTTTTGCACAACCTCTCAGGCTCCCAGGTGAATTTTTACCAGAGAACACAGAGCCAGGGCATCTTCCAGCCCCAAGGCTTTTAGGCAGCAACGGTCCTGACACTCTCCCCGGACCGGCACATCACTCTTTTCCACGGGTTTTTGTCCCCCAAGCTTTAAAAAACGCTGAATTCGTTTTTGTTAGGCATGAAGCTTTAAAACCAACCCTCCGTCCACCATACGATGGACCTTTCAGAGTGCTGGAACCTGGTGATAAGCATTATGTGCTTGATTTAGGGGACAGAAAAGAAACAGTCAGCATTGACAGACTTAAACCTGCCTTCTTGTTGAGAGACGAACCTGCACGGTTGGCGAGAGCACCTCGGCGGGGTAGACCCCCCAAGAGAAAAGACTCAGCCCCCCTGCAGAGAACAAATAATCACTCTCCTCCCCAAGCTGCAGATTCCTTACAGGAAGGTCCCACCAGGACGCCCAAGCGGACCCACAGCAGATTCGGGAGAAGATTAAAACCCAGACGGCACAGGGACTGATGCAAACCACTCAAAAGTTGTTCACTAATTGTGCTGTAACAGTTTAAGACTGACTTGTGATATTACTACGCTGTTATGATTACCACTGAATTCTCTACAGGAGCATAGCTGCTGGAAAGTTTCTTCCTTGTCAAGAGGTGTAGCAGTTAGTATGTCATAATAATTATCTTAAACTGTGAATTTTTCTATTGTCCTTTTCTTAGTCGTTTGGGGGGGGGCTGTGGTCTATATTAATCATATATCCCATAACCTACATATGTATAAGCATGTGAGAATGTTTGGTGATTACATATGTAAAGCGACTTCACACCTCAGAACAGGACAAAGAGGTCTCAACCGTCAGCGGAGATCAAAGAGCATCCGAGGCGCTGCGGTGGAGACCAGATCGATCGCCCTGACCTCCCAGGGCCAGGTGGAGGGATACGAAGACAAAGGAGGGGGATTAAGATAATGCGGGATGTCAGCTTGGATATGCATGTCTTTTGTTATGTGTAGGTATAAGTATGTAGAGCTGAATGTGTTCTTCCTCTATTCTACTTCTGCTTCTGCACTGAGATGAGACTTGTTAGAGGAGCGAAGCTGATAATAAACTTTGGTTTATAAGTCACATCGCCTCGTTATTCCAAGCTCTTCTACAATTTAGCTTTTTTTTAAATAATGAGACATTTTTCAAATAAATTTACATTTTTTTGTCATAAGTTTGCGATTTTTTTCCTCATAAATCTGCACTTTTTGGTGTACTTTTGCAGCTTTTTATTAGAAAATTTTAACCTTTTTTCTTGTAAATTTAAGACTAAACAATTCGTGGAGGTTTTCCTGTTAATGTGTTGGTCTGAAGAAATATAAAAAACTAAACATCTACCCCGTGATACAATCAAAGTAATGTTACAAAGAAATGCTGAACATTATCAAATGAAAGATTTATTGATGCAGAATAGATGAACAGATTTCAACTTTGATTTCTACCAAATAAAATATTAAAAATCACTAAAATGATTACAGCTGCGGTCATTGCTCATAAGTTCTCATAAGAACAAGTTATCATCTACCTATAAATGCACAGAATCTCTGTCTGTGTGTCAGTGTGTCTATCTGTGTGTCTGTTCCACACATATCTCTTGAATCGCATGTCAGACTGACCTAAGGTTTTATACGTGTTTTGCTGAGGTTACGAGGGTGTGCATGCATCCCTGAGTATGGAGTTGCTCAGTCAAAATATGTAAATTTTATCAATAAAAGTTTAGCCACCGCTCTGTGTCTCTTCATGCTGTGGCTTCAAGAAGTGTGGGTGGGGTTTTGGATTGACTCCATGCTGATTGAATAATAGGTGGCACCCCAGCCATGCTGATTGGATAATACACGGCACCACAACCTGTCAGTCACCACAGTGTTCCCTGGACAAAACAACGAAGTGAAAAACAACAAATTTGACGAGAAAAACAATACTGAAGATTTAATGCTTAAAAAGTTATACCATAAAGCTGCTGTTTTTGCGTAGGTCTAAAGGATAATTCGGCATATGTGAAGAACATGAGGTGCACAAGCAGACTGGGCGGAGCAGCATCAACTGGGACCGGATCTGACAAATCAACACAGAACATGTTGGGAGGACCAGGGTCAGACACGACCTGGATGAAAGGCACGCTAACTGGTAGCGATAAAAAAAGTTATTTTCAATCAAGTGAAAAAAAAGATAATGCATGGAGTGTGTGTTATGTCTGGAATTACCTGCTGTTGGACAGACAAGGCGAGGTGACTGGGAACACAACTTTATTGGCTTTTCACACAGTAGCCACGGTTACATGGGCAAAATTTCTTCAATCTGATTACAATTCAGATCAGAATTTTACCGTTTACATGGATCCTGAAAAAGCTGACCTGATTAGGACGTGTGTTTCCATGTGTCACATGTTTGAATGGAATAAATCATTTTGACATGCGCACGTCGACATTTCGACATTCAAAAAATAGTAGAAGAAGAAGCAACGTCTGGTGTTAGCAAGCCCCGCTTCGTGTCGAAATTGACCTGTATCGTGCTATTCAGACTGTACTTTTGCTTCTGCTGGTCTCCGTAATGAAGCTACAAGTACATACTTCTGCATATGACGAACAGAGGGAGACAGCAGGACGATACAGACCAGTTTTGTTTTACTCCCGCTATGTTTTCCGCTAGCTGCTGCTAAGGCGGAAATATGTCACGTCGATGTGCGGCTGGTTTACAGACATGCGCAGTAAACACATCTTCTGCCCTACGGTCGGAATAAGTGTTTTCATGCGCACCATTCCGATTAACAATCGGCATAACCCACCCCTCTCAATCGGAATGAAATTTTGATCTGAATGAGCGTGATCGGGTTAGAATATTCAGATTGGCATGTTTACATGAAGCATTTTTATTCCGATCAGGCTTTTAATCCGGTTACTTGTGTCCATGTAAACATAGCCACTGATAGCTATTGACAGATGGGTGGCTAAGCTCAGGTGAAAGAGAGTTATAAGATGGCCGACCCGGCCTTATATATGGCGGGGTGGAGGCGCCACCTGGAGGTGTGTGTCCATCTTGCACTTTCATATTAAATAACTACATAACATTTTTCCCCCCTTTAAAAGTCCAAAACCACTCATTCAATTAAGACCCTCCCCAGTTTGGGACCCGAATCATGCACTAACAAACAAAAACTAATGTCTCTAAATGGCCTAACACATTCACACAACAAAACCTAACATAGGGAGGACGGGTGGACTGCCATCCTGCCCACACGGCAAGGTGGATTATTCTGTCACCTGCTAAAGTAAATTAAAGTCCATTAATAATGAAAATTGTATGTCGTGTTCCTAAGCTAAGACAGACAAAAAACCAAAATAATCCCTTATATAACATTAATATTCAATATATAACATTCACTTTTATTTTTAAAACAACAACACCAACACAACAACCACAGAACTTCAATATATACTATTTACACTCTTTTTAAGTAAGAAGACCTAACTGGCATGGGGGCCCAGGGCACCCTCTCAGCAAATGTGCCCCTGGAAACAGCCGGACTTCGGGGTGATGGCTGACCCTCCGGACACTGAAGCCGCTCCTTCTCTCCATCGACCTCGTCCCATGACCAGCCTTGTTTCCTGGAGCCTCCTCTTGGACCCGCCGAAGCTGGTTTGCATGCCACACGAAGTTGTCAGAGAGCCTGAAGTGCGCTGCGTCCAGTCTGGTCACTATGCGCAGGTGCTCCCGGCCCCCATCTCCGTTGTGGGCGCTCATCACCTCGAACCCGGACCCAATCCAGGACCTCCAACGGGCCCCGGCTTGGCTTGAGGTGTTGCTGTCGAGGACACCAATCCCTCGTGCTCATAGGTCTTGTCCCGACCTCTCCTGGTGCTGGTGTAACGTGCGCTCTCGTAGCCGCAGACCTTCTGTCTCCTTGTGGCCAAACTCCGGAGGCACCGGGAACTAACCCATTGGTGCCACTCGTTGGCGCAGGCACCTCGCCGTCATGCTCGGTACCTACCTTGACCATTTCCCTAGCACTGGCCCTGAGACCCTCCTGCGCTGACCCTGAGCAAATTTTGTCCCGCTTGACCACCATGGCATTTGGTAGTTCTTCATCCCACACCACATCTTCATCAGACACCGGAATCCGGGGGTTCCACTGGCCACACCCCAACCACTCCTCCCCAGTGTCGTCCTTGATGGTGAAACCCAGCCTGTAAAATAAATCACAGCCCATGATATTATCGCCCTGTGCTGTCACGTGGAATGGGAAGTCAAGCACTGTCGCAGACTTGTACCGAACAGTCAGCTCCAAAGTCCTGACCGTGTCTAGCCTTCCACCTCCATAACCGTACAGTGGTGCTGGGTTGCCTCTAACACTTTGGTGGGGAAAAAACCTGTTCACCATGGCCCAATTCAGCAGCGAACCCTCCACTCCTGTGTCGATGAACAGCGGCACCTCCACGTCGCACAGCCTCACCTTACAAAACGTGTACCCGTTCATCTCTGGGGACACCGTGTGGATGGTTGTCCTGGGCGGGCAGAGCAATTTTTTCTGTGGGCTCTCCAGTTTAACTTCATGGCACATCCTGGCAAAATGGTCCAAGCAACCACATCTGTTACACCGTGCTCTTCTCACCAGGCAGTCCTTAGCCTTTTTCCGGTGTGTCTTAGACCCACAGCCCATACAGAGAGACTTTCCCGGGGCTGACCCCCGGCTAGAAGCATTGGCTTCCATCTCTTCTCCGTCCGAACTATCTTCACTGTCCAGGTCAGTGGCATTTGCCACAGCAAGAGGCTCTATTGGCTACTGTGATTGACGCCTGGCCTGCTCCAGGGCTAGCTTGTCCATGGTTTCCATCTGGAGAGCCAGCTTGATGGCTCTGGCTAACGTGAGCTTGTTTGGTGCCGTAAGCAGCCTAGCTCGCAACGTGGTGTGACAACAATGCTTTGCCAGTTGGTCACGAATCATTTCCTCCTCCAGTGTTCCAAAGCGGCACTCACTAGCCAGCTGCCTTAAATATGTGATAAATTGCCGGACGGGTTCATCTACCTGTTGATGCCACCACCGAAAGCGGATCCTCCGGACCGTCACGTTATCCAGGGTGTTGAAATGGTTAGCTAGCAGCCCTGCTATCTCTTCACATGTGTCGGCAGGACCAAGCATTCCCAGGATTTGCTGGCCCTCTATGCCCAAGTCATGAACCAGGAGTGCCCCGGCTCTCAGCTTGTCGAGCTCCCCAAGACCCAGCGCAGCTACGTAGTTCTGAAAAGCCACGTACCACCTAGGCCATGGCACCGGTGGGTCTCCAGGCACCTTGACAAACAGGCAGATAGGGATAAAGCACGCCTCCATGGTCTTAATCTGACGTCGCCAATGTTATGTCTGGAATTACCTGCTGCTGGACAGACGAGGCGAGGTGACTGGGAACACAGCTTTATTGGTTTTTCACACACTGACAACTATTGACAGATGGGTGGCTAAGCTCAGGCGCAAGAGAGTTATAAGATGGTTGACCTCACCTTATATATGGCGAGGTGGAGGCACCACCTGGAGTTGCGTGTCCATCTTACACTTTCGTATTAAAAACTATATAACAGTGTGCTTTGAAAAAAATTATACCATAAAGTTGCCGTGATTGCATAGGTCTAAAGGATAATTTGGCATATGTGGAGAACATGAGGTGCGTGAGCACACTGAGCGGCACATCAGCAGCGACGGGGTCTGACATGCTGAGAGAAGCAGCGGCCAGACACGACCTGGCTCAAAGGCACGCTAACTGATGGTGATAAAAAAAGTTGTTTTCAATTAAGTGAAAAAAAAGATAATGCATAGAGCAGGGGTCGGGAACCTATGGCTCGCGAGCCAGATGTGGCTCTTTTGATGGCTGCATCTGGCTCGCAGACAAATCTTTAAACTTTAAAGATTTTGTTTTTACAAGAGCGCCGAGTGTCTGCTGCTCTGTATATAGTTTTAGAATCATCTTCCGTGTTGCGGCCATTACGAGCTCAGATCACACGAAACGTTTCGCTGAATTTAAGCATTTATTTATTTATTTTCTACTCGTTTCAGTTCTGCATTTAATATGAACCCTGAGTTTGAAATAAACGTTTGAATTTAAATTTGAATATCCCGGAAGCCGCTGCACATCCGGGTACTCCAATATTGATCCAGATCGCATAGTTTTAGAAACATCGGCCATTACGAGCTCAGATCACACGAGACGGCCCGCTGAATTTAAGCATTTATTTATTTATTTTCTACTCGTTTCAGTTCTGCATTTAATATGAACCCTGACTTTGAAATAAACATTTGAATTTAAATTTGAATATCCCGGAAGCCGCTGCACATCCGGGTACTCCAGGCTCAGCCAATATTGAGCACCAGAAGTTTAATTAATTAATGGTAAGAAATACTCATCATTGATTAGCAACAGCATAACAATGTTATTAAAAAGAATTCAGAGACTTATTGTACTTTAAAAGTGTTGAAATTACATAAAATGCACACATTTACTTGTATTTTTAGTTTTAAACATATTGTATGGCTCTCACGGAATTACATTTAAAAATATGTGGTGTTCATGGCTCTCTCAGCCAAAAAGGTTCCCGACCCCTGGCATAGAGTGTGCTTTTGCCCTGAGGCTGTCATGGTCTGAGCGCCGATATCGTCTGCGCTCGGGCCATGCAGTATTTTCCTCCCGTTCTGTAGCAGTTTTCCCTATGGCCTTCCCGGGCTCTTATTTTGACAGCGTCTCGGTGGGGCTTCCGGCTGTCAGAGCAGAGTTCCTCAGTGACAGCTATTTGCCATTTCAGCTGATAACATCCTCATCAGCTGATTATTCCTCTTCCCTATTTAAGGGAGCAGCTTAGGTTACTCCGGGCTGCGACCTCGCCTTTTCCAGACTGGTTTCCCTACGCCCGAAGCCAGTTCCTTTCAGCGTTAGGTTCCGCCCTCGCTATCAATATGTAAGTGTTGTATCCTCGTCTCCCATCAGTCTCCCTAGTTCTCTGTTTATCGTTGGTGTGTTCTAGTCAGTCTTTATTTGTGTTTTCCCCCACATGGCTCATTATTTTGTACCTTGTTCCTTCCTTTAATAAATACGTAAACTCACTGGTTGCCTATAGCGTCTCATTAGTGGTCTGCCAGGACCGCACCATGACAGTAGGTCGCAGCCAAACGAGACGCCGGTGACC
The DNA here is from genome assembly GCA_020510985.1 of Pholidichthys leucotaenia. Classification (NCBI taxonomy): domain Eukaryota; kingdom Metazoa; phylum Chordata; class Actinopteri; order Cichliformes; family Pholidichthyidae; genus Pholidichthys; species Pholidichthys leucotaenia. Next base: position 87,825,012 of record CM035839.1, on the reverse strand, counting down.
GTGAGTTTGCTTAATTGGGCTTGTAGTTTTCCCCGTTCAGCGTACCAGTGTGCTGGGAGATGGCGTCGTCATGCAAGGGCTGCGCCATGAGCCTGGGCTACGAGCTGGTGATGGCCCTTATCGAGATTGATGGGACCATTTCCAGCGCTCGCCATCACACCATTCCCAGCACCTCACGCTAGTACCTGGACCTCGCTGAGGCGACTATTAACCGCTATCCTCGCTACGCTGACCACCCCGAAATCACGGCGAGGATGGCTGACATCTCTGCTCACCGGGCTGGAGGGAAACTCCGGCAGGAAGCCAAAGAGGAGGCATCCTCGCTCCTTGCCTCGGGATCCCATTCCGTGCCTGGTGAGTGCCTGGTTCCAGCCCCGCAGCCACGTCATGGGCAGACGAGGAGGGCGGACTGCCAATTGGAGCCTGCTCCAACGACTAAGCGTCCCCGGGTCTCCACAGAGGAGCGGATTGACCCAGCAGGTCAAGGATCCCCTGCCGCCACGCCGTGCGGGTTTTCAGCGTGGACGTCAGCATCAGGGAATCCCCAGACTGAGGACACCATCATGCCGGCTGCAGAGCCCTCCGCAGTTCAGCGGGAACCAGAAGTGGACCTTCAGCACGCTGAACCCGGATCGTCGAAGTCCTGGGCAGCGGTGGAGCCCACGATCAGGCAAGTGCTCTATTTTGTCTTCCTTTCTTCTATTCTGGAGCACTTTTTCCTGTCTCTCGGGGAGACGAGCCGGGCGCAGCCGTCCGCTGCGTCCGAGCTTGTCTCGCTGGGCTCTGCCGCTACCAGTGATTCTGATCCCCGTTCTCTGCTCTCCTCTGAGCCTTCTCCCAGGATCACCGGTGACGAGCCTGCTCCGGTCGTCGCCTTGGACGTTCTGGGTTCGGGTCTGAAGGTCATCCCTGGTGCTGCGCCAGCCCAGTCGGGGTCTGTCGTGGGTTGTGTTCCGGCCCAGTCGGGGCCCGTGGTGGGTGCAACTGTGACCCAATTGGGGTCAGTCATGGACGCTGTTCTGGCCCAGTCGGGGTCTGTCATGGGTGCAGCACGGTCCCACTTGGGATCCAACGTGAGCGCAGCGCCAGTCCATGTGGGGTTCGGAGAAGGAGCTGCAGATCCTCCGCCGATCGATGCTGGACTGGCCCCTCATCATTTCCCTGATCCCTTTTTCCCTCCACCTGGTGCCGCTGGGATTTCCCTTATCAGATGCAGCTCTCCCTCGCTATCCCTCTCGATAGGGAGGCCGCCTCCGAATTCTTCCCCGCGGTCCTGGTGGCTGGATGATGCGGGTCGGCCGCCTGGGAAACTGCTTCACCCGTTTGGTGTTCTGGGTCGGCCACTCGACAAACTGGACCTTTTGTTCGGCAACCTGGTCCGGCTGCCAGAGGTACTTGTTCTCCGGGCCTGGGACTGGGGTAGACCGTCCGAACTTATTCTTCTTCCCCTGCTAGCTATCTGGACGCTGGACGCAGGTAGACCACCAGAACTAATTGTTTTTTCTTGTTTTCTTTGTGCTCTGTCTGCTGTCATCCCTGTAGTTTTTTTCCTCCCCTGTGGTTCTGGGATGACCTTGTGTTTTGTTTCTATGAACTACTGTATATTATACTGTTTATTTCGACGCTCTTTAGCGTGTTTTTTCATTTCCCCTTTGTCTAGTATTATTAGGGTACGTTGTATTTTGGTATATGCGTGTATCTCAGTTTCTCCCTCCTGTTGTTAGAGAGGCTCTTTTTGTTGCTTATGCCTGTATTTATTGTACTATCTGTATTTTGCCGCTGTTTAGCGCGTTTTTTTTTTTTTTTCCTTCCTCTGTTTGGGACACGCTCTGTGGTTGCCTTTTTTTCTTGTGCCTGTGTATCCTGGCCTTTAGGCATAGTATCTGTTATTTGCATCCATTGTTCTGTTTCTGTATTTTCACCTGTGCTTTATGGAGTATGTTTGGGGTTCTGGTTTTTTTTTTTTTTTTCCATGCTCTGTTGCACCATGTTATTTTTTCAGTATTGGCCCTTGTCATTTTTTCCGTTTTTTTTTTTTTTTTTTGTGACTCTCGCCCTCCTGGCCTTTCTTTTTCCCCTCCTCCCGCCCTGGAAGGGGGGGCCGTTGTAACCTTCCGGATGGGGGACGGCTTGGATGTTACGTCACGCCCAGAGTGCTTCGTTCGGGAGGGAGTACTGTCATGGTCTGAGTGCTGATATCGTCCGTGCTCAGGTCATACAGTATTTTCCTCCCGTTCTGTAGCAGTTTTCCCTATGGCCTTCCCGGGCTCTTATTTTGACAGCGTCTCGGTGGGGCTTCCGGCTGTCAGAGCAGAGTTCCTCAGTTTGCCATTTCAGCTGATGACATCCTCATCAGCTGATTATTCCTCTTTCCTATTTAAGGGAGCAGCTTAGGTTACTCCAGGCTGCGACCTCGCCTTTTCCAGACAGGTTTCCCTACGCCCGAAGCCAGTTCCTTTCAGCATTAGGTTCCGCCCTCGCTATCCATATGTAAGTGTTGTATCCTCGTCTCCCATCAGTCTCCTTAGTTCTCTGTTTATCGTTGGTGTGTTCTAGTCAGTCTTTATTTATGTTTTGCCCCACGTGGCTCATTATTTTGTACCTTGTTCCTTCCTTCAATAAATACGCAAGCTCACTGGTTGCTTATAGTGCCTCATTAGTGGTCCGCCAGGACCGCACCATGACAAAGGCTGATTTATTATGGAAAACAGCAGAGTTTTGTGGTTCAAGCGATCAGTTGATTGGATCCACCTCCTCTGGTGTTCTGACATTTTGGCATATCTATCAGAACAGCATGGACAGCTGATGGGACAAGATGGGAAAAGATGTCTGCGCCGGGCACTCAGCATTCTTAGGGACTCCAGCCATCCTGCTCATGGACTGTTCCAGCTTCTCCCCTCCAGAAGCCGTTTCAGAAGCCTTCGGACTAGAACCAGCAGGTTTAGGAACAGTTTCTTTCCAACAGCTGTCACGTTATTGAACTTAGTTCCCCGCTGACTCTCTTACCATCATCTCTTACCATCCTCACCTGTACATAACTGCCCATCTAACTTATTGTACATTATTTGCACATAACAGTACTCTTAACTTTCTTCACTGCTGCATATATTTGCTTAAATTGCACATACTGTTAATTACTGTATATACTGCACTGCTGTCCTTTGCACTTCTGATTGGATGTTAAACTGTGTTTCGTTACCTTGTATTCATACATGTGTAATGACAATAAAGTTGAATCTAATCTAATCTAATCTAATGGGACAGACTGCAAAGGTAAAAACAAAAAAAACAAAAACATGGGACGGGGGAAGGCCCTACAACCTTTGCTCCACAAATGCGAGCTGTATCAACCATGCGCTGGATTTGTTGGAAAATTTTCAGGATGGGACATATATTTTTTCCAGTTTATAAAATTTTTCACAGGGTATAAGATGTGTGTGAAAAAAATGCATTTGGGTTAACGTTTAGATGGTCAAAAATGTGATTGTTTAGGCGGAATAATAATAATTAAAAAAAATCTTCTCACATCAATAAAAAACACAACGCCTACAATAGAGCCACGGCGCTCACATTGTGTGATGATTAGGCGAGTGTGCTCCCCCTCCCCTCATGTTCCTGTCTTCCTGGCTCCGGAGTATCAGCTACACCTGCGTGATTATACACCTACTGTTTCCTAATTAACCAGCATATTTAAGAACCAGCATGTGGAGAGTGCATCGCTGGATCGCTAGGTTTGCCACCTGAAAACATCTAAGTCTTTTATCTCGTTTTTCTCTCAGTTTTGACCTGTGTTGTTCACTCCCTTTGTCCTCCTGTCTCTTCAGGTTTGCTGCCACCTTCGCAGTGTGTACTCCGGGGCTGATCACACCTGTCTGACCAAGAAGATGCTGGACGTCCACCCAGGTCACCGTCTTCTCCCTGTTCCCCTGGTCCAAGCAGGAGTTTCCTGCCAGGCTCCTCTGCTCATAGAATAAGAGTGCTTTCCTATGTTATTCTCCTCTTTGGAAGAATCTGTCCCTAATTACCTCTTTCTGCTCTTCACCCGTAGCCTAAGTGCGCTCCAGCAGGCACCGGTTTTGTGTCAGTTTAAGTGTGTGTTTTTGTGTTGCGATTTTCCTCAGTTGTGCACTTTTATTTAGAGTTGTGTGTTAGTTTATTTTTACAGTAAACTGGTGAACTTTTACATCTGAGTCTGAGTGTTCATTCTGGCAGCTCTGCGTTTGAGCCTCATTTGCCCTGAATCATGACACATTGTTAGTCTTTGCCAGTCACGCCCTCAAGGTTCAGATCATTATTTGGCCTCAGTATTGCCCCAGCGCGATGATATAAGCACCGCCTCAGTGTTAGCATTAGTTTTTAAAAAACTTTTAATCACAAAATATTGCTAAAATATAAAATGATGCACTACAATGGGTCTCAAATATTTGTAAATGTGTCCTGTTATAGTACTGCATGAGTTTACTGATGATAAAAAGAAGAAATTCAACATTACACAGAACTCCATCACTGAACAGTGATATAAACTAAAATAATTATAATTATGACTGAACAACTCCCATTACCCAAAGTGCAAGATACACTATTATCTTGAATATAAGTGATAAAAGATCAGACAAATAAGTGATCTGACAAACAAATAAACATGGGATCTGAAACAGTCACTAATATTGGATGTCCCATTCATTTTCAATATTTAGGCAATCTGTAATTAATATTCACACAATCAAATAAATCTTAGTGCCATTTACTCCCTTTTATATTTGTCAAAGTCTAACATGTGATTGCTTACATATAGGTTACACCTCTTTGTATTCCACTTTCAAACACAGCCTACATTTGGGCCTGTAAAGCCTGATTGAGATACCTGTTTCAGACAGGAATACTTGCATTCTATGGGCATGCACTAGTCATATTATAATGCAAGGATTCTGTGTGTGTGTGTGTGTGTGTGTGTGTGTCTTTCTGTCTGTTCCGTGCATATCTCTTGAGCCGTTTGTCAGACTGACCTCAGATTTGATGTGTGTTTTGCTGAGGTTATGAGGGTGTGCATTCCCAAATTTCAGCCTCCACGGATATGTGGAAGTTCAGGAGGGGAAATCTTTATTGAATGTCCATAGGGGAGCTATTAAATGAACACAGAGGTGGAAAAGGTATAACTGCTGAGAATTCGGGGTTGAAATTCACAGGGAAAGTTTTGGAGGCCGGTGGGGTAGAATGATAAAAATTTGGGCCCATCTGAGCTCCAAAACCGGGTCTTTTTTAGAAGACCTTATAAGGAGTTGTTCATAACTCCTTATGAGAACTTCTCATAAGAGAAGGTATGGTCATGTGACCGGAATTCTATGACTGAAGAACACCTTACAAGGAGCTGTTCAGAACTCCTTATAAAAACTCCTTAGGTGTTTTTAATAGATGCCATCTATTCTTTGGCACAAACATCACTTCTATGATGTCACCAGTCCACACGGGGTCATAGGGGCACTGCACTAGTTAGTTTAAACACAACATTTATAGCCGTTTACAAATCCATGAAATCAAAAACCCTCTTGGACATCTACTTCACCCACCTCACCCGCAGAGCCATCAACATCGCAGGCAACACCTCCCACCCCTCACACTTACTCTTCAGCCCCCTGGCCTGGGGGAAAAGGTACCAGAACCTCTGGGCCTGCTCCACAAGACTGCTAAACAGTTTTGTTCATCAGGTCATCAGGACCCCGAACTCTGTCCACTTCAACCCCCCCCCCCCCCCTTCCCAGACCGTAACGCACTCACCTGTACAATAACTACCTCAGCTGTTGGCACAAAAAGACTGGCATACCAACAGTAATAAAACTGCTGCTATATGTCTCTGCACTTTACTGCAACCATTTGCACAAATGCCATATCTACTGCTGTTTGTCATTGCAATACTGATCCTGTGCAGTCCTATCTGTCACTGTTTGCACCTACACTACTGCACTGATCTTGCTATACGAGTATTACTGCTCTATTTTTCTGTATATAGGGTTGCTAGGTCTCATCATTTATCATTTATCTTTATTTGCACTATGGGAGATCTGGGTCTATCTTTTGTCACCATTTGCACTACAAGTAGCATTATTATACATAGATTGCTGTTGTTGTTTTTCCAGCCTTATTCCTTTTCTTTTTTACATTGTGCACACCACTGAAGAGAGAGAGAAACACCATTTCAATTCTCCTGTATGTCCTGTATGTATAGTAGTATTGACAAATAAAATCTTGAATGCTTGAATCCTTGAAAGACTACCACCTTATGTGCACCAGCAAAATTAGCATTCCAGAAAATAATTTACCAGATGTTCCAAAGAGATTGCCAAGTTGAATTAGTATGAGGGCTGCTCATTAAATATTTCCCTTGAGTCATTTTCAGTTATTGTAGGAAGCAGGAAGTGTCATATCTTAGTAGATTGAGGACCCAAGAGCAGACTCAGGCATCAGAGGTTGTTGCAAAACCAAAGTCTTTTTTTCAGGAAAATCACCAAAATAACATTGCTCAGGGGCAGGAGTTTGAACCTAAACTGGGCATAAACAAAACACTGCATGAGAGCAGGAAATAAACCTCACAAAATTAAATCCTCAGAACTCAGGAACAGAGGCACAAGGAAACAAGGAATAAGGTATGGACTGACGATGACCCGACAAGAACAGAGGGTTCAACAACTATGAGATACAGATGGGAGGAGGAACACAGGTGAAGACAGCTACCATAACCTGGGCAGGGCAAGAGTAAAGCCAAATAGATTATTATAAAAAGGGAAGTAACTTTCAAAAATACTAAACAATTAATATATACAGTGCATCTGGAAAGTATTCGCTGTGCTTCACTTTGTCCACATTTTGTTAAGTTACAGCCTTATTCCAAAATGTAATAAATTAATTTTTTCCTCAAAATTCTACACACAATACCCCATAAGGACAATGTGAATTTTTTTTTGAGATTTTTGCAAATTTATTAAAAATAAAAACTAAGGAATCACATGTATTCACAGCCTTTGCGCAATACTTTGTTGATGCACCTTTGGCAGCAATTACAGCCTCAAGTCTTTATGAGTATGATGCCACAAGCTTGGCACACCTATCTTTGGGCATTTTTGCCCATTCCTCTTTGCAGCACCTCTCAAGCTCCATCAGGTTGGATGGGAAGCGTCGGTGCACGGCCATTTTCAGATCTTTCCAGAGATATTCAATTGGATTCAAGTCTGGGCTCTGGCTGGGCCACTCAAGGACATTCACAGAGTTGTCCTGAAGCCACTCCTTTGATATCTTGGCTGTGTGCTTAGGGTCGTTGATGAACCGTTGCCCCAGTCTGAGGTCAAGAGCGCTCTGGATCAGGTTTTCATCCAGGATGTCTCTGTACATTGCTGCATTCATCTGTCCCTCTATCCTGACTAGTCTCACAGTTCTTGCTGCTGAAAAACATACCCACAGCATGATGCTGTCACCACCATGCTTCACTGTAGGGATGGTATTGGCCTGGTCATGAGCAGTGCTTGGTTTCCTCCTAACAGGACGCCTGGCATACATGCCAAACAGTTCAATCTTTATCTCATCAGACCAGAGAATTTTGCTTCTTATGGTCTGAGAGTCCTTCAGGTGCCTTTTGGGAAACTCCAGGCGGGCTGCCATGTGCCTTTTACTAAGGAGTGGCTTCCGTCTGGCCACTCTACCATACAGGCCTGATTGGTGGATTGCTGCAGAGATGGTTGTCCTTCTGGAAGGTTCTCCTCTCTCCACAGAGGAACGCTGGAGCTCTGACAGAGTGACCATCAAGTTCTTGGTCACCTCCTTGACTAAGGCCCTTCTTCCCCAATCGCTCAGTTTAGATGGCCTGCCAGCTCTAGGAAGAGTCCTGGTGGTTCCAAACTTCTTTCATTTAGGGATGATGGAGGCCACTGTGCTCATTGGGACCTTCAAAGCAGCAGAAATTTTTCTGTACCCTTTCCCCAGATGTGTGCCTCGAGACAATCCTGTCTAGAGACAATTCCTTTGATTTCATGCTTGATTTCCGGTTCCGGCTCTGCCGGACCGGTGGCGCCACACGAGTCGGCTGCCTGTTGCAACAGCCTTTTTTTTTAATCTTCCTTCTTCTTTCTACACCTTTCACTCTGTATATATATCACGGACGCACGGATCGCCCCGGGGGTCTCCCGGGTCGGCGGACGGAGCCACGGTTTGCAGCGGGAGACGTTACAGCGGGGAGGAGCTAGTGCTAGCTAGCACTTGGCCGCTGCCCGGTGCTAATGGGAAACTCGACATACCGGGAGCTGTAGCGAAAACGAAGCGGGTGCAGGGCTGGAGTTTAGGCGGCGTGAAAGAAATATAAGACAGAATAATAAAGAGCGATGGCAAGAACCAAGCAGACCGCCCGTAAAATCTACTGGAGGAAGAAGCCCCCCAGGAGACAGCTAGCCACCAGGGCTGCTCGGAGAGGCGCTCTGGCCACCGGCAGAGTGAAGAGGCCTTGCCGTCACAGGTCCGTGGCTCTGAGAGAGATCCGTCGCTACCAGAAATCCACGGAGCTGCTCATCCGTAAGCTGCCCGTCCAGCGCCTGGTGAGGGAGATCGCTCAGGACTTCAAGACCGTCCTGCGTTTCCTGAGTTTCGCCGTCATGGCTCTGCAGGAGACCAGCGAGACCCACCTGGTGGTCTCTTCTTCGCTAAGGGGGTCACCATCATGCCCAAAGACTTCCAGCTGGCCCGCTACATCCGCGGAGAGAGAGCTTAGACTTTCTGCTGCACATTCACCAGCCATAATGCTCTGCACTGTGTGTCTATATATATACATTTATAGTAATATGGACATATGTTTGCTAGATGTTGTTTTTTCTTGCCTTCTGATTGTTGCTCTGAGTGTTGCTGTCCCTGTGCTGTTGCAATCCTGGAATTTCCCCATTGTGGGACTAATAAAGGCTTATCTTATCTTATCTTATCTTATTTGTGGTCTGACATGCACTGTCAGCTGTGGAACCTTATATAGACAGGTGTGTGCCTTTCCAAATCATGTCCAAACAACTGAATTTACCACAGGTGGACTCCAATTAAGCTGTAGAAACATCTCAAGGATGATCAGTGGAAACAGTGTCATGTTCCTGGGGCACGGGTTACAGCCGTGCCCAAATTGTCTGCCCAGTGAGCATTTTGCTGTTTATTTTCTGTTCTCTTAGATTTTTGAGTTTTGTTGTATCTGTATTTTCTATTTCTGGTTTGTTTATTTTGACAGCGCTGTGCACCTTCTGGCTGTTCATTCCTTCGGGGCTGCACAGCTGCTGCCCATTGACTACTCACGAGCTACACCTGTCTGTGATTATGTGTTTGGTATTTTAGAGATATGACAACCCCTGTTTGTTGCTGTGTCCTACTACTCTCTTCCTGCCCTCTGACTGCTTCTGTGGGTTTAGGTCTCGCTGTCGAGGTAAGTTGTGTGCTCCGTCGTAGTGCCTTTTTCCCTTCTCTCTGTTTTTTCTCAGCCGTGGAGCCCTTTTGTCCTGGGGGTCTTCCGGATGAGCTTTTTCTCCTTATTAGGCATTCCCTGTATTTGGCACCACTGACGTTGAGCCCAACTTGCCTCCAGCATTTGTGTTATTCAGTTTCATTTCATTGTATTGGATGTAATCTTTATTGCTTGCCAGTTTGCTTGTTGGAGCACTCTGTGTTCATCCTTTATTTTTCTACATGGTCACCAGAATTGTATGTTGGAGCACTTTGTATTTATTCTCTATTTGCTACATGCTCACCAGATTAGTATGTTGGAGCACTTTATATTTAGTCTTTATTTTTCTTCACGCTCGCCAGATTAGTATGTTGGAGCACTTTGTATTTATTCTTTAAGTTAATAAATGTGCAAAAACCTACAAAGCGTGTGGTGTCTTATTTCTTGTCTGTGAAACAGGCGATTCATGACAAAGAGGATACACCTGAGCTCCATTTTGAGCTTCATCAAGTTAGTTTTTTATTTTTAATAAATTTACAAAATTTTCAAAAAAGCTTTTTTCGTGTTGTCATTATGGGGTATTGTGTGTAGAATTTATAGGAAAAAAATGAATTTAATCCATTTTGGAATAAGGCTGCAACATAACAAAATGTGGAAAAAGTGAAGCGCTGTGAATACTTTCTAGATGCACTGTATATGCACAATAGTATACTTTCCAATATGCTTAAGAATGAAATCACAGTCTAGGATGAGGCAACAACTAAAATCAGAGAATGTACTACGCATAACTATGTAATGGTTCTGGCTGCACACTTTTTTGCTCTCTCCCTGATTAACCCACTTATTCCCCACAGCTGCACCTACCATGTGTGGGCAATCAGCACACCTTTTAAATTGGGCCACTCTCCTCCAGAGCTTCAGGAGCACATTAGACTTCCTCCATGCACTTGGAGCGCTCACTCCCCAGTGTGCAGCTTGCCTGTAGACCTGTTCCTCCTGGAGACCTGCGGTCAAGTAAGAACAATTACTCTCCCAACATCTCCCTCTCATTTTCCCCAGGAAAGGGGGCTGGTGGATTTGGACCCTGCCTGGCGGACTCCCCACCGTGGATCCCATCCCAGCTGACAAGCCCAGTAAGTCAACTTATTATGTGCACAGCCTACTCCTTTTCCCTTCACTCCCAGCACCAGTGCACTGCTTTGTAAATGCTCTCCCACTGACTGGAACTCCCACGTCAAGGGTCTGCTGCTGTCCTGTTCCCCGTGAGATGGAACTCCACAGCCTGAAAGAAAACAGACACACAGTAGCATTATCAGACTGTGAACGTTTGTACTAACCCCTCGTCTCCTCTCTCCGCTCTGCAGGGTTTCCAGACTCTCAGTGTCCTATCACCATCACAATTATTGTAATAAAGATTATTGTCTCACCAATTTGGGTCTCTTTGCTGTCTGCTTTTGGATCAAAACCATGTCAAACTAAACATAAATAGAACTCAAAACCCATCAATCATAACAGGGCCCCCACCTCTAGGATGGATTCCAGACATCCAATCCGCAAAACCTCACTCAAAACAACAACAACAACAACAACAAAAACCAAGTTCCTCCAGATCAGGGTGAGAAGAGGGGCTGGAGGGAGGGAAGCAGCAAAAGGGAACCTTTCTTCCTATCAGAAAAAAACCAAACAAACTTCAAGACATCATTTCAACATCATAGGCAAAGTCTTTGATTGTACACACCGTGGCCCTCATTTATCAAATGTGCGTAAAACAGAAAAGTGGTTGTATGATCATTTCAACGTACAGCTATGTACTGTATAATCAGAATGTGATCGTAGAGTGTGGTTGTGACAATCGGGGCACGGCCAGGGACCATGCCCACGCTTTATGTTCATTTTAGTCTTGCTTTTTCACAGTATTATTATTATTCTGATTTATTATTATTAAGTGCCCCCGTGTTCCCTGATCCTTGTCTGTCATGCCATGTCTTCCCCTGTTGTCTGTGTCTTATGGTTGTCTTGTTTTATTTGATTACATTTTGTCATCCCTGTTTATTTGTACTGTTTAGTACTATTGTGCACTGTCTTGTCTTCTGTGCATTCCTAGTCTGTGAATTGTGTGCAGCCCCACCTGTCCTGTTCTCCCTCATCTGCTGCTCTGATGATTAGTCCCAGCTGTCTCACATTAAGTTCATTATCAGTTACCCTATATATATGAGTTTTTTCATGTGCTTTGTCTGGCGTCATTGTCGTGCCCCTCCATCAGCCACCCCCCCCCCCGTGTTTTCCCCTGTAAATGGATTATCTGTGTTTAGCCTTAGTGGCTCGGTGTTTCTGCCCCCATGCAGTTTTTCATTTGTGTTCTCAGTGTTTTTGTTTGTTATTAAAATATGATGCTCTGGAGTTCAGTCCGCACCTTGGGTCCTCATTCAAACTACAATCTGCCCGGTAGGCAGAATCATTACAGAATGATGCCAGCACCCACGGACCCTGTGGGCTTGGACTTTGTGAGTTTGGGACTGGATGTGGATGAGGTGTGGGCAGCACACCTTGAGGATTATGTCTTGGATGCTCGCACCTCCCACACGCCGGAAGAAGCCCTGGGGATTTTTGGACCTGGCAGATGCAGTCATGAAAACTACCCCCAGTTTGTGGAGCTACCCCGACCTGTTTAGGTTGCTTATGTTTGTCCAGAACCTCCGGTGCGTGTATCGGGAGATGGTGGGAGTCATTCCAGCTGCGCCGAAGTTGGAGCCTACCAAAGGGCATTTCCTAGCTCTGGTGCCTTTCCCACCACACCGTACACCAGCTCCAGTCCCAACTCCACCTCCAGCAGCTCGCCGCACCACGAGCCCCTTGGGAGATGTCTGCCGCCGAGAGGGGTCAGTACCGGAGCACCCGCTTGGCATTTGGTGGTCCCGGTTGGAGGGAGGATTCTGGAAGACGCCGGTCCTCTCAAGACTCTGGTCCAGTTCCAGCCAGCCTCTCCTCTGCACCACAGCCATGCCCTGAGCTGGAGGAGAACACACGCCAAGCTCCACTTCAGCCACACAGTGCTCAGCTGTAATGCTGACTCCCATGACAGCTGTAACACTGGCTCTTATGACAGCTGTAGTATCAGCTCCACATCTTCCCCAATCCCCAGTGCCACTCCCACACTGCTATTAACTACCAACACTGGTTCCACGTCACTCTCAAGCTGCAGTACCAGGTCCCACCTCTACTACACGGGTGGCCCTGCCTGCTGCTGCGTATGAGAGCACTTCATCTGCTGTTCCTCCAGTGTCTTCAGGGGTGGTCATCATCCAGCAACAGTGCCATTGGAGTCCTCAGCAGTGGAGGAGCGGGAGTTAAGGTAAGTACTCTTTTTAGTATTTATAATTTCATTGCTAGAAAGGGCTTGTCTTGCTCCTAGTGGGGAGACACAGTTGCAGTTTCCAGCTGCTTCTGAGCTCTCCTCGCTGGACTCTTCTGCTGGCTGTTGTGTGGACTTGACACTTACTTGTGTTTCTTCCTCCCTGTCTGAGGTGGCTGCATCAGGGATGGAGGAGCACCCCTCAACACCTGTTTCCACTGTAGTGCATGCCACTGCTTCAACAGTTCCCGAGGTGCACGCCACTGCTTTGGCAGTTCCCGAGGTACACGCCATTGCTTCAGCAGCCCCCAAGGTGCACGTCACAGCTCCAGTACTCTCCGTGGTCAGCACTCCCCAGCCGTCTCCCAGTGCGGTCAGCACTCTCCAGTTTAAGACTTCCATATTGCTATTTTCTGAAGTTAGGGCCCCTATGCCTTCCTCTGAGCTAAAGTATCCTAAGTTGTTGTCTCCTGAGCAAACAGTTTAAAATTTCCATGTTGTCACCTCCTGAGTTTCAGGGTTTCAAGTTGTCTCCTCTCGAGCTTAAAGACTCTGTGTTATCATTATCTCCTGAGCAGGGTACTTCCATGTTACCTCTCATGTTAAAGGCTCTGTTGCAACTGGTCTCGGATCCCTGTGCTTCCACTACTCCATGTTCACCCGTCTGGTGGCCTTTGAACTTTGGTAGACCACCCAACGTGCCGTGTTCTCCGTTGGGTGGGCCTTGGACTTTGGTTGGCCACCAGATTTTACGACCTGAGCGTCGATCTTGCCCGCGCTCGGGCCATATATCATCTCTGCCGGCCTTGACAGCTGTGGATTACATTCTGGCTCCACTGGGCTCTTATTGTGACAGCGCTCGGTGGGGTTTCCGGCTGTCAAGGTCGATCAGCTGTTCGGCATCACTGCTCGTTAGCGACCGGCTTTATTAGCAGGCGCTGGCAGCAGTTGGGTGCTGGAGTATCGTCAAACATTCCTGGTCCTCGTTCCTGTCAGGTTGGTGTATATTCTTGTTCATGTTCATAGTTAAGGTCGTAGTGGCTGGGTTTAGCCCTACGATCCCTTGTATTCTGTAGTGTGTGTTTTGCCCTCAGCGGCTTACAGCTTTGTGTCTCGTTTTGCCTTTGTTATAATAAAACATCAATGCAAAACTCACTGGAGACTTTTGGCGTCTTATGGTGGCCCGCAAGGGTCACCGCATGACACCAGACCCATCATGTTTCTCCTTTTAGTGGTCATGGGACTTGGGCCAGTCACCTGATGGACATTGTTGCTATGTTTGTGTTTGTTTGTCCCACCGTGCCTTGTCCCCCTCCTCCCGCTCGTCTTGGTGTTTCTTTGTTTTTGTTGTTTTTGGTGTGTGTGTGTAATCCACCCCTTAAAGGATGGGGGAGTTATGTCACAATCAGGGCATGGCCAGGGACCGTGCCCACGCTTTATGTTCATTTTCCTCTTGCTTTTCCACAGTATTATTATTATTCTGATTTATTATTATTAAGTGCCCCCCCCGTGTTCCTTGATCCTTGTCTGTCATGTCATGTCTTCCCCTGTTGCCTGTGTCTTATGGCTGTCTTTTTGTATTTGATTACATTTTGCCATGCCTATTTATACTGTTTATTACTGTGCTCTGTCTTGTCTTCTGTGCATTCCCAGTCTGTGTGTATACAGCCCCGCCTGTCCTGTTCCCCTCACCTGCTGCCCTGATGATTAGTCCCAGCTGTCTCACATTCAGTCCATTATCAGTTAGCCTATATATATGAGTTTTTTTCATGTGCTCTGTCTGGCGTCATTGTCATGTTTTCCCCCCGTTTTCCCCTGTGAATGGATTATCTGTGTTTAGTGTTAGTAGCTCAGTGTTTCTGCCCCCGTGCAGTTTTTCATTTGTGTTCTCAGTGTTTTTGTTATTAAAATATGATGCTTTGGAGTTCAGTCCATGCCTACGGTCTTCATTCAAACTACAATCTGCCCGGTGGGCAGAATCATTACAGTGGTCAAGTCTCACGTCAGCTCTGAGTATGCAAATTTTCAAGTCGCTGTAGGCGTGGAATTCAAATGAGTGAATTATCAGTGAGTGAATGATCATACATTGAGCTTGACCAGATACGCACAATTTCACATATACCATGCAGACCTTTTTGTACGATCATATTCACAGCCAGATGTGTGCTGATTTCTATGCACTTTGATAAATGAGGGCCAATGCTTTCCATCCATCCATCCATCTTCTTCCGCTTAATCCTTTTCGGGTCGTGGGGGTGCTGGAGCCTATCCCAGCATCTTTGGGTGAGAGGCAGGGTACACCCTGGACAGATCGCCAGTCTATCGCAGGGCCAACACAGAGAGACAGACAACCATTCACTCTCACAGTCATACCTAAGGACAATTTAGAATCCCCATTTTGATGCCAATTAACCTAACGCGCATGTTTTTGGCATGTGGGAGGAAACCGGAGAAATCCCGGAGTAAACCCACACAGACATGGGGAGAACATGCAAACTCCACACAGATCACTGCTGGTCGGGGGCTGGGATCGAACCCAGGATCCCCCGGCCAAGGGTGAGTTGCTGTGCTGCCGCAGTGCTAACCACTCCGCCACCGTGCTGCCCCAATGCTTTCCATGAACAGAAATTCTTAGATATTATTTGTTTTATGTGTAGTTAGTTTTTCTTAAATATTTGGCAAGAAAAAACCCAAAGATGACTGTTGTCAAACTCAGAGTAGAAGAAACTTGGATGTATAGTCAAAAATTATCTATAACAAATCTTGGGGAATGCAATTTAATCGCAATATACTAAAGCAACAGAGCCCTTGCATACAACAATATCCATTCAATGTTTGTAATAGCTTGAGAATTTCAGATCCACTTAAAAAAAATAAACATGGACAGTCAAGAAGTTAAATATGAAGATATCTGAACTTTACATTACTAGATTTTTCATAACAGGCTGTATATGTCATCATCTGAGCATGAGGAGATCCCGCCATGCTCTGTCTCTTTGTCTTTTTGTCTTTTTCTGTATTTGTATGGTGTTGTATTTTTTGAGTTCTAATCCATGTTATTTTATCTTTGGTTTATTTTCACACATCCTGTATCGTTTCTTAGTATGATTTATTTCCCTGTTTATGTTCATTGTAGTTTTGTTATTTACATATTTGAATTTACTTGTCTTAATTTGCCATAATATTATATTCGTTTCCTGTTTGTGTTTTCTCTCTCTCTCTCTCTCTCTCTCTCCCTCTTCGGGCTGCAGCTGTCAGTGGCACGTCCCGGTGTTTTGCTCTGTTGTGGGCGGTGCTCCTGTCAGCTGTCAGTCCGGTCTTCTCCCTCTCACTACTCCCAGCTGACCTCTGTTATAATCATTGTCTCCTCTTGCCCGCTCATGTGAGCCACACCTGCCGTCACTTGTTATCATTTGTTTTTGGCCTTATTTAAGGACTGTGATTTTCCTCTCACATTGCCGGAATCTCTCCTTATCATTTTCACCAGAACCCTGCTCCTGTTATGGTGAGCTCAGCTTGTAAGTTTGCCTTTGTGATCAGTTTGTTTTTTTCTGTTAGTGCACTGTTTGGACTTTTGTGTTTTTATTTTCAATAAATACAACAAACTGCAGTTCAGCGTCTGGGTCTCTCCTCCCTGCCACTGGGGCAATTCATGACAGAAGACTCTGGCCAGTTAGAGAACAGCTGCTGCAGTTTGTGGTTCTTTTTGTTTTGACTTGGCATGGCCGACATGTTGGCCACCCTGGATTTTTCAACTTTGGGACTGAGTGAGGGGGAGTGTGTAGCGGCTACGCTCATCGCCAGTTTTGCCTCAGGGACTGGAGCCTCCCACTCTCCTGGGGAGGCTTGGAGGTTTGTGGACGGCGTGGCCCGGGTGATCGAGGCTAATCCCAGTCTTTGGAGCTACCCGGGCCTCACAGCCATGGCTCCTTCCGGATCTCGCCCAGGAGCTGGAGGAGGTTTCACTGGATCCTCTTCCACCTCACCATGAGCTGACGTCTCTGCCTCCCGCTCCCCGCCATCACCCAGGGAAATTTCGCCGGTGGAACACCTTCACCTCTCAGGCAGCAGCTTCTCCCGCATTGAACCAGACAACCCCTGCAGCAGCTCCGTCGCCGGCTGTCCCATCAGCCTCCTCCTTCCCCTTGGCTGCTGCAACTCTAGTCTCCTCGATGTGTCCTCCTGCTGCTGAGGGTCCGGCATCTTCTTCCCCGGCTCTGCCTGTTGCCGTGTCTGTAGGGGCGGCTTCTGCACGTTCCTCCGAGGGGCCCACTTTCGCTAAGGTCACCGAGAGGGCAGATTTCCAACCTGCTGCAGCAGAAGACATCGCATCCTGAGAAATTAGACATTTCCTCACTCTCATTCATTCATTCATTCATCTTCCGCTTAATCCTTTTCGGGTCGCGGGGGGGCTGGAGCCTATCCCAGCATCTTTGGGCAAGAGGCAGGGTACACCCTGGACAGATCGCCAGTCCATCGCAGGGCCAACACAGAGACAGACAACCTTTCACTCTCACAGTCATACCTAAGGACAGTTTAGAATCCCCAGTTTTGATGCCAATTAACCTAACTTGCATGTTTTTGGCATGTGGGAGGAAACCGGAGAAATCCCGGAGTAAACCCACACAGACACGGGGAGAACATGCAAACTCCACACAGATCACTGTTGGTCGGGGGCTGGGATCGAACCCAGGATCCCCCGGCCAAGGGTGAGTTGCTGTGCTGCCGCAGTGCTAACCACTCCTCCACCGGGCTGCCCCACTCGGGCGGCACTCTCATTCAATCAAACATAAATTGTCTTGCCTGATTCCTGGCGGTGAGGCTCAGATTAGGCGGTCCTCTGAATCCTCACCATCTGCTACAGCTATGAACTGTTCACCTACTCTCTCCATATCTCCTCTTTTGCCTCCTGAGTGTCCGCCAGCCCCAGGATTGAGCCGCCGGATGTTGGAGGAGCCTGCGGCCCAGAAGGACCTGGTACCAGCCCTGCAGCCATGGTCTGGATGGAGGGTGAGTGCTGCCAGTGATCCGGAGCCCGCACCGTGATCGGGCATCCCCAGGCTCCAGCTGTGCAGAAGCCAGGACTAGCACAGAACCGACCTCCTGTTGCCACGACGGGCGAGCCAACTGTGTGGGCCACTTTGCTGGCGGGTACCGGAACTGCATCAATCACCATGCCTGGGGCTGCCACAGCAGAGTCAGAGCTGGACCTCCAGAGGGCTGGGCCCGCGACGTCACCGCTTGGATCGACGGACTCCTGGACGGCAGTGGAGCTTGAGCTCAGGCAAGTGCTCTCCTTTGTCTTCATCGTTTCTATGTTGGAGAGATCTTGTCTGGCTCTTGGTGGGGACAGCCAAATGCAGTCATCAGCTGCACCTGAACTCACTTCTCCGGGCTCCACTGCTGCCGGTGATCCTGACCGTGAGTCTTTGTCCCTCTTTTCTGAGCCTTGCCCCAGGGTCATCGAGGATCGTCCAGCTTTGCCAGAGGTCTCCATGGGCAGCCTCACCATCCAAGATCACCGTGGGGTAGGATTTACTCCTAGAATGAATCTTTCGGAGAGGGGGCCGATGCTGTGATTGCGAGATGTTTTGAGACTATTGCTCTATAATCCAAAATGGCGACTGCCATCGACCGAGGCTTAAAACGAACTTTTCCACAGGTAATTTTTTTTCTTTTTGTAATTAATTCATTAACTGACTGTCTGTGTTTAGCTTTCTTTTTTCATACAGAGCTGGAGGAACTAGAGAACTATATCGACGAGTTTTATTACCGTTGCTGTTTCATGAAGCAGGTGAGTGTGTATCCCGTCCCTGCTTCTCAGTCTAAACGACCGAGACCCACAGATTCGCCAAAAATAGTGCCTGAGAAATCACAGCTGGGCACCGAGGTTAGTGACATCATTTTCTCTATTGAGAATAAACTTACCAGCATGGATGGTAGACTGGTGTTGGTCGAGCTGCTTCATAAGGAGTTCCAGAGTTTGTGAGCGAGTTTAGAGTTAAGTCAAACACAGCTCGTCTCTCTCATAGAGGAAAATAACAGCCTAAAAAAGTCAGTAAACACACTAACCAGGGAGAAAACCAAAAAATGAAGGAAACAGTTCTCAAGTTGCAGTCACGCAGCATGAGCGATAACCTTGTTTTTTCTGGAATCGTTGAAAAAAAAAATGAAAATCCAGAACAGCTGGTCTGTGAATTTATGTCAACACAACTGAAACTATCCCCTGAAGTCACAAATTTAATTACCTTCCACCGAATCCACCGAATTGGGCAAAAAAATTCCCAGAATAAACGTCCCAGACCTATTGTTGCCAAATTTGAGCATTTCAAGCAAAAAATTTTGGTACAGAGGCAGGGCAGGCAGCTTAAAAACACCAATTATGGTCTAAATGATCAATTTCCACAGGAAATCTTGGAAAGGAGAAGGGAGCTTTTTTCCATTAGGAAACAAAACATCCAATAAGGTAAACAGGCGATTGTTTCTGTGGATAAACTGTATATAGATGGCAAGCTGTTTATGGATGAAACTATAACGCCCTGGTTTTTCTAGAGCCATTTTTTTTATAGCTACAGGTAGAAAAAGAGTGTGATTGTGCGCAGGTCTCTTACTCGATCTCAGTTTAATTTGTCAACATTTGTCAAAATGTTTTTTTCTTTGTTGTTGAGGTTGTTGTTTGTTTGCTGTAGTTAATTTTTTTGAAGTTGTTTGGTCATTGTTTTATGCTGTCTGCATTTTTTACCACTTACTAACCTTTATGTCTGTTTTCTCTCATACTTCTGGTTTATAGGAAATAACTTTAACCCTTTAACTGCCCAGATTAAATGGACGGGTCGTGCACCCCCAGTGGCACAGCACAGCAACTGCACATGTCAACTTTTTGACGTCCCCCGGCTATACTGAAAATTTGTACTAATCTCTATTGATTTGACAGTTTAGAAGGTGGCAAACACACGCTGAAGGAATCATGGCTGACATGGAATATAGCAAAGAAGAAGAAATTCTCATTATTATTCTTCCTTTTTCCACTTTGAGCTCACACACCAATGTGGATGCCGCCATGTTGGGTCATCGCTGCCGCAATGATGACTGAAACTGCATGAAACAGGAAAAATAGCTGCGTAATACAAATGAAATTCACGTGGGATAATCATAAGAGTTTGTAGATGTGGTGCACTGGTGTAAATCACGAAGTAAACGCGATACATTGACCACGATGGACGAAAAAATGATCTACCAGTACCAAGATGGCGGCACCCACGATCGTCATGCATTCTTACAAGAAAACTGCATTTTACAGGAAAAATAGCCGTGTAATACAAACGAAATTCAAGTGGGGTAATCATAAGAGTTTGTAGATGTGGTACACAGTGTAAATGGCTGAGCAAACACACAAACATTGACTACGATGGACGAAAACGGACTGGTCACGTGGGTGGGTGAGCCCCCCGACCCGGCAACAGGTAAGAGAAATATATGTTTTGGTTTTTTTTTTTTTACATTTTATTGATTTTCTGATTCATATACTTTGAAGATTAGATAAAAACATACCCCTGTAGACAAATCGGCGTAAAAAAAAAAGGACCATTCTTTATGTAAAAGTGTCCAAAGTCCACTTTTGACTGAGTTATGTAATTTATATAGCTGCTGCAACATTATGCAAATTAGATGCGTAAATTTATTCCTATCTGAAACTTTGGATCATATTCTACAGCTTTCTAATTGACAGCCATTATCTCTTGTAACTTTCATGTTATTGCCTTGGAAATCTGAACTATTTTATTGAGAAAATTTTTGACCACTCTTGACCACTGGGGGGGGCCTTGAGATGCCTTGCGTTGCCCCAGGTAAAAGGGTTAAGCACATGCACCCCATTTGCTTGCAATTGCAGGCAAATGGAACAGAGACATCATGCACGCAACAAAATTGTTGGTACCCCTCTGTTAATGAAAGAAAAACCCACAATGGTCACAGAAATAACTTGAATCTGACAAAAGTGGTAATAAATAAAAATTCTATGAAAATTAACCAATGAAAATCAGACAATGCTTTTGAATTGTGGTTCAACAGAATTACTTTAAAAAACAAACTCATGAAACAGGACTGGACAAAAATGATAGTATCCTTAACTTAATATTTTGTTGCACAACCATTTGAGGCAATCACTGCAATTAAACGATTTCTGTAACTGTCAATGAGACTTTTACACCTCTCAGCAAGTATTTTGGCCCACTCCTTATGAGCAAACTGCTCCACTTGTCTCAGGTTTGAAGGGTGCCTTCTCCAGACGGCATGTTTCAGCTCCTTCCACAGATGTTCAATAGGATTTAGATCAGGGCTCATAGAAGGCCACTTTAGAATAGTCCAATGTTTCGCTCTTAGCCATTCTTGGTATTTTAAGTTGTGTGTTTTGGGTCATTATCCTGTTGCAAGACCCATGACCTGCGACTGAGACCAAGCTGTCTGACACTGGGCAGCACATTTCTCTCTAGAATACCTTGATAGTCTTGAGATTTCATTGTACCCTGCACAGATTCAAGACACCCTGTGCCAGATGCAGCAAAGCAGCCCCAGAACATAACAGAACCTCCTCCATGTTTCACAGTAGGGACAGTGTTTTTTTCTTGGTATGCTTCATTTTTGCGTCTGTGAACATAGAGCTGATGTGCCTTGCCAAAAAGTTCCAGTTTTGTCTCGTCTGTCCATAGGACATTCTCCCAGAAGCTTTGTGGCTTGTCAACATGCAGTTTGGCAAATTCCAGTCTGGCTTTTTTATGATTTGTTTTCAACAGTGGTATCCTCCTTGGTCATCTCCCATGAAGTCCACTTTGGCTCAAACAACGATGGATGGTGCGATCTGACACTGATGTACCTTGACATTGCAGTTCAACATGAATGTGTTTAGAGGTTGTTCTTGGCTCTTTTGTTACCATTCGTATTATCCGTCTCCTCCTGTGGCCACGTCCAGGGAGGTTGGCTACAGTCCCATGGATCTTAAATTTCTGAATAATATGTGCAACTGTACTCACAGGAACATCAAGCTGCTTGGTGATGGTCTTATAGCCTTTACCTTTAACATGCATGTCTATAATTTTCTTTCTAATCTCCTGAGACAACTCTCTCCTTTGCTTCCTCTGGTCCATGTGTAGTGTGGTACACACCATGTCACCAAACAGCACAGTGACTACTTGTCACCCTTTAAATAGGCCGACTGACTGATTACAAGTTTGTAGACACCTGTGATGTTAATTAGAGGACACATCTTGGTTGAACATGTCCCTATGGTCACATTATTTTCAATCTTTTCTAGGGGTACCATCATTTTTGTCCAGGCCTGTTTCATGAGTTTGTTTTTTAAAGTAATTCTGTTGAACCACGATTCAAAAGCATTGTCTGATTTTCATTGGTTAATTTTCATAGAATTTTTATTTATTACCACTTTTGTCAGATTCAAGTTATTTCTGTGACCATTGTGGGGTTTTCTTTCATTAACAGAGGGGTACCAACAATTTTGTCCATGGCTGTATGTGTAAGTGTATATTTTACACACAACATACAGTATATACGTATATACACACATATGCATACATTACGGACATATAATCACATAGGCACATTTAGTTAGTCTTTAGTACATAACCAGTTAGTGAAAACATGTCCACATTTAAGTTTGTCACATGGAACATACAAGGAATTGGTACCAGGGAGAAGAGGCTAAAAGTTTTTAATTGACTGAAGGATCTACAGGCAGACTTTGTCTTATTGTAGGAGACGCATATCTCTAAGTCGTCTGTAGATGTGCTCACCTCCCCGGAATTCCCCCACATGTACTCAGCCGGCTTTAATTCTAAACACAGGGGGGTAGTTATACTGGTAAACAGAAGAATACGCTTTGTTTTGAATAATACCATAACAGATCCGGAAGGTCAATTTATAATACTAAAAATCTCAGTTCAAAATTTGGATCTATGTATTGCAAGCGTTTATGGCCGAAATGTTGGTGACCCATCCTATTTTCACACTTTTTTCACTTCTCTTTCTGAGCACTTGGACAATACACTCATAATAGGAAGAGACTTCAACCTGGTATTAAACCGTGCAATCGACAGGCTCAGTGCATCGGGGAATTACCGAAAATCGCAGGCTACTGACACTCTAACAATACATGAATGATTTTGGTCTTTGTGATGAATGGCGTTCTCTTCACCCAACTCTTCAGGAATACACTTTTTTTCCATCAGTTTATAGTTCACATTCACGTCTAGATTTCTTTTTAGCCAGTAACTCTATTGTGAGGGACATCACAGACACTGAAATATGTTCAAATCAAGCTATTAGCGATCATCATCCAGTATCTCTTAACACTAGTAAATAAGAAAGCTACAAGGGAAACTAGGAGCTGGAAATTTAATATATCACTACTGAAAGACAAAGACTTTATTAACTACTTTAATAAGGAGTGGGAATCATATCTGGAATGTAATGATGTGCCAGGAATATCCCCAGGTGTTCTTTGGGAAGCAGCAAAAGCGGTCATGTGAGGTAAAAATAATCTCTTACGGTTCATATAAGAATAAAAAAGAAAAAGCACTGGTACTGGAGTTAGTGTGTTGTGAGTGGGCAGGTGGGGCTGTGTGTGGGTGTAGATGGGCATGTGTGATGGTGGGTGGGGGTATGTGTGTGTTTGGGTGCGGTTACCTGTGGGTGAATGTCTGGGGGTGGAGAATGTGTGTATGGGTAGGAGAACATTGTTGGGTGGCAGGGGTGGGGCAGTCCATCTAGTGGCATGGGGATTGACGTTTTGAGGCCTGCTTGTCCTGGCCACCCTGCTGTTGTGTCGTGGGGTGAGGCACTTGTCGCATTGCCCCTCGTGTCATTGGCGGCGGATGTGTGTTGGTGCTTGGGGGTGGTTGGGTGGGCCGTTGACGCAGGTTGGTGGCTGTGTTTCTGTCGGGTTGCTCCGGGGTGGCTGTGCTTGCAGGGCGGCCTGCCGCTGTCGGTGTGCGTCTGGGGTAGTGGTCGGTGGGCTTGTGTGGGCGCTCGGGGGTGTCGCTTGGCATGTGGGGCACTGTGTGGGTCCAGCCCATTGTTCACTATTGTGACTATTGTTATCCATGTTTGTGTGTGTAAGATGAGTGGGTATTGGTATGGCTTCCCCATCCTGTTTGTGGTGCCGGGAGCACTGGGGTGCGATGCTGGTGGGTCCTGGGCTGCTTGCACTGGTGGCCCTCGCACTTGGTTGCGATTTGGGGGCGGTGGGTGGCCTCATGAACCAGTTTGCAAGCTGGCTTCTGTGTGTGGGGGGCGGGGGCTCGCTTTTTGACCGCCTCCCTCCCAGTCTTATTTCTCGCCCTCCCCCTCCCCCTGACTCTTGGTGGAATATACATCTTCTTGGATGCATTTAGGGCTTTGGGGTGGGGGTGTGCTGCACTGTGTCGGCGAAGGGGATACCTTTGCTGCGCAGTGGGGCTGCACTCACCTCAATTTTAATTGCATCTCAGACATTGAGGGCTATGGGGAATGGGGGCCCTGCTGCCCATCGCAGTGGCTAGCGGTGCTCCAATCACTATCTCCCCAATTTTAATTGCACTTTTGTAGTCCACACATTTACACACAATTACATCATACAACCAACATACACCCACCATGTTTTGTGCGGGGGGAGGGGGGTGGGGGTCTTCCCCCACCCCTGTTGCCCTCCTCCTGCTGGGGGCGTGGGGGCCAGGTGGAAGCCTGGGACCCATGATGTTGTCAAAATCCCTGGGTGCTACTGAATGTATAGATACAACTAAGGGAGTGAGAGGGGGACTGAATATGACCATAATTGAGAGTGAGGGGGTGATGAATGGAGGTGGTGATGGTGGGTCGGTTTTGTGCGACGCTTTGCATGTCGGGTGGCATCTCAGGGTGCCTGAGGTACTCTGCTGATCAGTCGCTCAGGTGGGCGCCAGGGGTGGGGGTCTGCTTCTGTGGCCTGCACCAGTGGTCTCCCCGGTCATTGCCGGGCACTGGTGCGCATTCAGGTTCACTGCATCTGCTTTGCAGCCGCCTTATGAAACAAGGGTGAATGAAAGGTGAGTTTGAATTGGTACAGAAGTGAGAGAGAATGGGTTGGTCTGGGTGAGTGAGAGGGAGTTAGTGCATATGGGTGCGCATGGGAGCATGTGGCTGTGAAGGTGTGGGTAGGGGTGTGTCTGTGAGTCGGGATGTGCTGGATTAAAGGGGGTAGTGCCTCTCACCAATGTGGGCTCCCCTGGGCGGGGGGGACTTCTTTGGGCATGGGGGTCCCCGGGGTGTGCGGCAGTGGTGCTGGGGTGGGCCCACTGTGGGAGTGCCTGGGGGGGGGCTTACTCCGAGGGGCGGGGGCCGGTCTCCAGCCCAGGGGGGTGGGGTCACTGGCCTCCTGGTGCCTGGGGCCCGGGCGGGCGTTGGCCCCGCTGGGGGGCTAGGGGTCAGGTGGATCCGGGGGTGTGGGCTTGCCGCACTGGCCGCCAAGCAACCTGGCCTCCCTCGATCGTCCCTCTGGGGACGGATGCCTGGCTTTTCTGGGGCTTGCTGACCTCAGACATTTGTGCCCTGTGGGGGTTGGTGGCGCTGCCTTGCCTGCTCGGGGTTCCCGGGGGGAGAGCTGCTGCGACCGGCCCTCCACTTCATATGTCTCCTGACAAACCACTCACACGCACACATTTATTTTGCGCGCGGTCTCATATATATGCACGCAGACGTACACACACAAGTGTCTCTCCTTTAACAGGTGCGGAAACCAGACTCATGTTGAGACATCTTCAGTGGAAGAAACAGTTTGTCTTTTGTTTGTTTTAGTTGTTAGTTTGTTTTTTTTTGTCTGTTCCCCTCCCTTTTCTTTCCCCCTGCACACAACTTCCTTTCCCTCTTGCCCATCCTGTCGGGTCTTCCATGGGTAAAATAATTAAAATAAAGTATTAAAAGTTATTACAGGAGGAGTTTACAACAATATGCAATACACAGTTAGGCACTGTATAAGCTCCTCTTGGCAAAGTAAATTTGTTTTGGCACCATAAGGGTGACAGATCCCTTCTGCTTGCCTAGCGGCCGGACAGGACAAGGGGAACAAAAAAACAAAACAAGATCACTGTGGGTCTAGCTCCTCCTGCTGAGGTTGTCACGGGTGCTCCGTTAGAGCCAGGGGCCTCTGTGGGTGCTGCTTCCCCATAGCTGAGGTCTTCGCGGGTGCGCCGTGTCAGCCCGGAGCCTCCAAGGGTGCTACTTCCCCATCAGCTGAGGTCAATGCTGGTGCTCCGTCCCAGCCCAAGACCTCTGTGGGTGCAGCTGTTCCTAAGTCCAGGTCCACCGAGGGTGCAGCTCTGGCACACGCCCGGTACACCGTGGGTGCAGCGTTGCTCCAACCTGGAGTCACCATGGGTTCTGCCTTGCTCCAGCCCAGAGCCACCATGGGTTCAGCTTTGCTCCAGCCCGGAGCCACCGTGGGTGCAGTTTTGCTCCAGCCCGGAGCCACCGCGGGGGCAGCTTTGCTCCACTCCGGAGCCACCGCAGGTGCTGCCTTGCTCCAGCCCGGAGCCACCATGGGTTCAGCTTGCTTCAGCCCAGAGCCACCGTGGGTGCAGCTTTGCTCTAGCCCAGAACCACCGTGGGTGCAGCTTTGCTCCAGCCCGGAACCACCGTGGGTGCTGCTTTGCTCCAGCTTGGAGCCACTGCAGGCGCTGCAATGTCCCAGTCCGGGACCACTGGGGATGCTGCAGAGCAGTGCAAAAGTGTCGGGGAACCCTCTCCTCTGCCAGACACTGTTGTGGCCCCCTCTCCTCTGCCAGAGGCCATCGTGGGTCCCTCTCCTTTGTCAGAGGCCATCGTGGTTCCCTCTCCTTTGCCAGAGGCCGTTGTGGACCCCTCTCCTTTGCCAGAGGCCATCGTGGTCCCCTCTCCTCTGCCAGATGCTGTCATGGTTCCCTCTCCTCTGCCCAAGGCCATCGTGGTCCCCTCTCTTTTGCCCGAGGTCGTCGTGGTTCCCCCTCCTCCGCCTGACGTAGTTATGGGTTCCTCTGCTCCTCCCTCCTCTTTGTTGTTGGTTGTCCCTGTTGGGCAGCCACCCCCTGGACCAACTTTCCTGTTCAGGTGGTTAAAGAACTCTGGCAGACCACCTGACAGACTGTGCCGTTGGGTTGGGTGGCCCACATTCTCCGGCAGGCCGCCCGACTCTTACCATCATGCCGTGTGCCAGGTCTGGGACTTTAGCTGGCCTTCTGAACTGTCTAGCTCGCTGGTCCAGGGGGCCAAAGTGCCTTGGTTCTGTGTGGGTGTGGGTCCTAAGTGGGTTTTTTTGTTTTTTGTTCCTTCCTAGTCTGGGTTTTGCTGGGGTGTGAGTTATGTGAGTTCTTTTTTTCTCTGATTTGTTTTGGTCACTCTGTGCCTCGGTCCCCCTCGTCCCGCCCTGGGTGTGGTTGTTTTCTTGTTTTTGATGGGGTGGGTGCTTTGTGTGGGTGGGTCCTTTTCTTTCCATGCTGCCCAGGGTGTCTGGTCTCCACCCCTTGGGGGGGGGGGGGCTCTGTCATGATCTGAGCACGGGGGGATCCCACCATGCTCTGTATCTTTGTCTTTTTCTATACTTGTATGGTGTTGTATTTTTTGAGTTCTAATCCCTGTTATTTTATCGTTGGTTTATTTTCACACATCCTGTATCGTTTCTTAGTGTGATTTATTTCTCTGTTTACGTTCATTGTAGTTTTGTTATTTACATATTTTTATTTACTTGTCTTTATTTGCCATCATATTATATTCGTTTCCTGTTGCGTTTTTTCTTTCTCTCTTTCTCCCTCTTCGGGCTGCAGCTGTCAGTGGTATGGCCAGGTTTTTTGCTCTGTTGTGGGCGGTGCTCCTGTCAGCTGTCAGTCCCGTCTTCTCCCTCTCACCACTCCCAGCTGATTTCTGTTATAATCATTGTCTCCTCTTGTCCGCTCATGTGATCCACACCTGCCGTCACTTGTTATCATTTGTTTTTGGCCTTATTTAAGGACTGTGATCTTCCTCTCACATTGCCGGAGTCTCTCCTTATCATTTTCACCAGAACCCTGTTCCTGTTATGGTGAGCTCAGCTTGTAAGTTTGCTTTTGTGATCAGTTTGTTTTTTTCTGTTAGTGCACTGTTTGGACTTTGTGTTTTCGTTTTCAATAAATACCATAAACTGCAGTTAAGCATCTGGGTCCCTCCTCCCTGCCGCTCGGGCAATTCATGACATTATAGCTAGAAGATGAATGTTAGTGCTGATCTGAAAAGCCAGTGCTGAAACAAACAGAACATATTCGCTTGTCTAAAGGTGGACCATAAAGATAAGCAAAACGCCTCAATCACCAGAGACCTTCTTCTTCCCTTGCATGCTATTTATAGAGATTTCTAGAAATACCACCCAATTGTGTTACCTCTGACAGCCAGCATGGTAAGACAAAGGCTGAACAACTACTGCAAGTCAAACTTAATGTCATGCGGTGGCTCTTGCGAGCCACCATAAGACGCCACACAGTCACCAGAGAGTTATGTGAGAGTTTTTATTAATGGTGAAATAGTGACAACACAAGCTGCTGAGGCAATGACACATACAAGTCTTCACACATCAGGAGGCGTAAGGCTAACAGCTCTCTTACAGGTCCAAAGGAGGAGACGGTCATAACACAGACAGGCAAAGTTGGTGGAGTAATGATAACACAAGCTGCTGAGGCAGTGACACACAGGTCTACTCACACCGGGAGGCGTAAGGCTAAACAGCTCACCTACAGGTCCACGGGAAGCGACGGTCTAACCACAGACAGACGAGGTAGTAAATAGTCCAAAGCATACGTAGCTCTGATGGAGAGAGACTGACACTGCTGCAGGGATGCGGCCGCTAGCGTGGGTTTAAGAAGTCCATCACTAACGACCGCAAATGCAGAACAGCTGTTCAGGACTTGACAGCTGAGCGGAAGCCTCCCCGAGCACTGTCACAATAAGAGCTTGGAGAGCCAGAATAACAACGCCGCTGTCAAGCCCTGACAGGAATAGCCCTAGCACAATGACATAGTGCTCGGGTCATAACACTTAATTTGAGTCAAGGGGACAAAGTTTGTTTGCCTGTTCTAAGACCTCATTTTCTTTTGTCAGAATTTTATTTTTTAAACAATTTGTCCACTGTTAAATGCTTGGCACAAGGTTTCAAAAACAAAATTCCACAACCTGAGAGGAGACATCATGTAGCTACTTCCATCTCCATGTACGGCCCTTTCTTTATGCAGTGAATGTGATGTGTGAGTTTCTTAAGTCTGATTAACACAACAGGGAAGAGCAGGGAGAGTGTGCGAGTCAGAGACTAAGGGCAGCTACAAACCAGAAGGTGGGCACACAAAGGGGCTATCTTGGCCACATAGGAAAATATATCCAAGGGTAAGAAGTGTAGGAACCCTTCAGGAGGCTGACCAAAGTGCAAAGCCAGCAACACAAGGTAGACTGGGACTGCAGGTTGCTGGCCTGAATCCCTGGCTGGTGGAGACAGCAGAGAAGGATTGGAGACAGACCGGAGAGTAAACTTGGAAAATGGCTTATAGACTAAATCAGGGGGCGAACTAGGGTCTGACTTAGCAACAGGACTGGAAACAGAGGTCCAAACAGTACTGAAGACTGGGTCAGAGGCAAGAACAGAGGCAGGGTTAAGGGTTAGTGGGAGGAGTGAAATGGATGCTGAAGTAGGGACAGAGGTAGAGACTGAACTAGAAATAGAAATTGTGGTATGCATTGCACTGGAATCTACACTGTACTGAGGGGTATGCAAGCTAAAACCAGGTGGCAGAACTGGGAGATGAGAGACTGGGGAAGATGGAAGATTTGGGGCTGGGGGACATGGAGGGAAAGGTGAAGCCAGCACAGAAGAGGGGAAGAGCAAAGCAGAGAGAAGTGGAAGCAGGAGCCTCAAGTCTGATTATGGGACAGGAACAGAGGGCTGAAGAACATTGAGGATGGGAGTTAAAGACGTGAGGTTACCAGACTGGGGAACATTGAGCCTAGGGACAAACTATATACACTTGGGATAATTGAGAATGAGCTACAGATGGTAGGAGGCGCACAGGTGAAGACAATTACCATAATCAGGGCAGGACAAGAGTAAAGCCAAATAGATTATTATAAAAAGGGAAGTAACTTAGAAAAAATACTATACATATTATACTCTCCAATAAGCTTAAGAATGAAATCCCAATCCAGGATGAGACAATAACTAAAACCAGAGAATAAACTAAACACAACTAAACATAAATAGAACTCAAAACCCACCAATCACAACAGGAAGTACTGCATTTCTCAGAGCCGGCCATAGCAGTCCATGAAGACTGTACATGTTTTAGATCAAAGGATGAAGTGTGCGCGCGCGTGCGCGCACACACACACACACATACACATACACACACACACACACACACACACATTTCTGATGCAAACGACTGAAGAAAACAAACTCCAGGAGGGCGTCTGGAAGAAAAACAGGTTGTTCTTTATACCACCTTCTAATTGGTGGAAATTTTTGAGGAGCAATGGGTTGCTCAGACTGCTGGTTCATCTGTTTTAGTGAGTACTCTGTAAATCACAAAATAGAGAGCAAAAACAGCCTGTACAGTATGATGTGATACAATTATAAACCTAATGTTCTTAAAAATAAATGCAGAAATTAATTCTTTTTGAATATCCAATCTTTTAAAATCATGTTAATACTGTACATGCTGCTCATACAATAGGGACATCATATCTTCTTTGAAATGGACCATACACAGGGTTGGATTCTTCAAAGCTATTGAATTTATCTTGCTTTGTACACAAACTACATACATACTTTTTAATGTATATATATGTAAATGCTAGTACATCTTACTCACTAAATTTTAAATGACTAATATCCCAGTTGTACAGTGTACATTTTCTGAGAGAATTATCATGTTTGTTCTAAAGCCACTTTTCATCATCTACCTTTGGCTGCAGAAATAGTCTGAGTGAGATTTAGTTACATTCTAAAATTGGACTGAATAGAGAAAAATGTTAATAGGACAAACAACTTTCAATAGAATTCACATTTGCTAAGGCAAATGTATATATATATATATATATATACTGTATATATATACAGTATATATACTGTATATATATATATGAAACTGTAACTTTTCATAACCCTTTCACAGGCATGCAGAAAAGTATAAATGTGTCTGTATAAGTCTGAAAAAGCTGAGAATTATCACTTGCACCAGGAGGTGCAATGGTCTGGCTATTTTTCTTTTTGCTTCTGTGCAATTTATGAAGCCATTAACTAACCAAGAGAAGACATTTTCTCTGAATACTGTACAGTCCATATTTTTGGGCATAACTGTAATACCAGATAATCTTCCCTGGGCACTCATCCCCATTTGGAGGCACCTGTAACCATTCTTCTCTGCACTAAAGCCTTCCTTTTCCCCAAGCTTTTGATACCTTTACAAAAACCAATTATTGTTGCAATGTGGTAACCCCAAGGTACCCCATTTAGTTTTTTTTTTTTTTTAACTTATTTTAAAAATAGCAAATAGGAGGAAGTATAAAACATTAACCTTGTGGGGGACCTAGTTAATGCAATTCTCCACTCAGACTGAATGGCACCGGAGGAGATGTTTAAAGCTGTTAAATGGATAAGTAAGACAGCCTGTGGTTTTCTCCATAAGAATGCATGATAATATGCGTTCTCCTCCAGGTTGCATAATAATGCGCCGACAGGCTGGGTGACAAAGGGAATTGTTATTGTAAGTCTACTGTATGTATTGTAATGTGATCCCCCCAGGTCGCAAGGTGAGTTTGTATGGTATAAAAGAGAGATGCCAGTGACCTGGGTTAATTCTTCTTGCTTACTGATGTTAGAGAGAGAGAGTAATAAAGTCTGCTCTGCTCACTGCCTCGCCTGCTCATTCCTCTCTCTACACTGGTGACCCTTGATGCATAATGGACACAAACAAGTGTAGGAATCCTGGCATCTGCTGCTAATTGGGACATGAGAGTCGACCTCAGAAGACATCTTAAGTTTCCACCATCAACCCTCAGCCCAGACATAGTTTTGTGGTCTAGAACATCAAAACAAGTGGTCCTTCTTGAACTGATTGTGCCATGGGAGGAGAGGATGGAGGAGGCCCATGAGAGGAAACTTGGGAAGTACCAACCCCTCATTTACAAGTGTCAGCAGAGGGGATGGCAGGCATGGAACTTGCCAGTGGAAGTGGGCTGCCGAGGATTTCCTGGGCAGTCACTCTGGAGTGGCTTGTCCAGACTCGGAATTAAAGGTTGCAACAGAAGAAGGCTAGTGGCTAATATCACCAAGCGAGCCGAGGCAGCATCAAGATGGCTGTGGCTGAAGTGCTGCGAGCGTTGGAACAACCCATCGGGCACAAAGAAAACACCTTAGAGCAGTGGTGGTGGGAACCCATGGGGCCGAGGGGGCTGCCTTAGGACGCTGGGGCCAGCTGTCAAGCCCTCTGGAGGTGTTGTGGGCTAATTGACGAAACACAGATGAAGGAGGGTACCCACCTGATGACCCTAAGAAAGCACCATGGGCCCATGCCATAAGGCTCAGCCATTCTACTTACAAAGCATAAGTGCTGGCCATCATCTTCAAGAACATGGTTGGGAGGCTACCCAGCCATTGAGGTGAGAGTGATGGATTCATTGTATTATAGACTTTTCCATCTGGCAACCCAGTGACTACCAGGAAAGACTAGTTGGCAACCATGGAAGAATGGTGACAGCAAGGAGAGACTGTTGGCATCTGGGAAAGACCAGAACCAGTGGTGTGGTGGCTCAGCAGGCCAAAACACATCCTCCTTGAGGAGGAACCCTAAGCATTCGCTATGGACAAGTATGTGATAAGATACCCCCAAGGTCGGGCGAGATTGGGGGAGGATGATCGACCAACAGGACGGACTATGGCATTGACTTTGGAAAGTTTAAACCCTACATTGGCGCAGCCTGATACTACAACTGAGGTTTGCACATGCGGGAAAGTCTGTAAGAATATGAATGGCCTTAAGATCCATCAGGCAAAGATGGGTTGCCTACACTCTAGTAGTGTGCAATGCGCAGGGCAACCTGGTGAGATGGAGGAGAGGCTGGGACCGGTAGCCAACCACAGTACCCAGAATCTCCAGGCACATAGTAGAGAGAGCATGGGCAACACCACCCCTGACGTATCGCCGGGGGAATCGTATGGGCAGAGTGGGAACATCGAGTAGCAACTTCAAGATAGCCACAAGGCAGAGAAGCAGGCAATCAACTGGCCAGCAGCTCAAGCAAAGAAGGAGTGGGAGAGATTTGACTGTGAAGTGGATGAGGTGTTGGAGCATGTTCTGGCAGGGGAGTTGAATAGGAAGATGAAGGCACTGGAGAGGATAATCTGGAGCTTTGGTGCTGAGCATTTCGGAGTGAAACAAACAAGTCCCTTTCAATTAAGACCTGCACAACAGGGGGAAAACCGGAGAATTAAGGAGATTATAAACAACTTTGTGGTGATCTCCAGAGGCTCAGGAAAAGATTCAAGCTGAAAAGGAGGAGAAACAAGCTTTGAAAGAGATCTTGGTCACTCTGAGGGAGTGCATTAAAACCTTACATCGAGCAGAGTGCCACAGAAAAGACCGAAGACGCCGGGCTAATCAAAGGGAGCAGTTTACCAAAAATCCATTTTCCTACTTGTCTAAGCTCCTGGGGGACAAGCGATCTGGCCAACTCCAGGCATCAAGACAAGAGGTAGAGGAGTACCTCTCCAGCATGCATAGCGATTCAGAAAGGGGCGTAGAACTGGAGATTAAGGAGGCCTTGATGACCCTTGATGGGCCAACATCCATGTTTGTTGAACAAGAACCTTCATGGAAGGAGGTCAATGACTTCCTGAAAAGGGCAGGGGCTTGCTCAGCACCAGGACCTAATGAGATCCCATACAAGGTGTACAAACAGTGTGAGAGACTGAGAAGGAGGCTTTGGAAGCTGTTGAAGGTGGTGTGAAGGGCATATCACCTTCCAGATGAGTGGCTCATTGCAGAGGGGTGTTATATCCCCAAAGAGGAAAGCTCATCGGATATCAAACAGTTCCGCACCATTTCCCTTCTGAATGTAGAGGGAAAGATATTCTTTGGAATTTTGGCAAGCAGGCTCACCAACTTTTTGGTGAGCAATAAGTATATTGACACTTCCGTTCAGAAGGGGGGAGTACCAGGAGTTCCAGGGTGTGTGGAGCACACAAGTGCCATCTCAAAGATAATTCAGGATGCAAAACACAATCATGGAGATCTTGCAGTTCTGTGGCTTGATATATCCAATGCATATGGAACCATCCCCCACAAGCTGGTGGAGCTCACACTACAAGCGTACCATGTCGCAGGCAAAGTTCAGCATCTCTTGCAAGAGTACTTTAACCACTTTAAGATGCGGTTTACCTGTGGGGGCTTTACCACCAGCTGGCAGCGGTTGGAGAAAGGCATTGTTACTGGATGCACAATTTCAGTCATTCTGTTTGCAGCTGGAATGAACCTCTTGGTCAAGTCAGTGGACAAGCCTAGAAGAGGTGCAGTTTTGGCAAGTGGTATTCAGCATTCTCCAGTTAAAGCATTCATGGATGACCTGACACTAACTGCGAGATCATTTCCAGAGGGGCGGTGGATTCTGGAAGATCTTTGCAAGATTATTACAGGCGCTAGGATGGAATTTAAGCCATCAAAGTCACGGTGTCTTGTGCTAAGGAAAAGATGCATCCAGGACCGGTCCCGCTTTAGGATTGGAGAAGAACCTGTCCCCACGGTTAGCCAGAGACTGATTAAGAGCTTGGGTAAATGGTATAGAGCAGAACTGAATGAAAGAGAGAGTGTGAAGGAGATGCTTGGACAGGCTGAGGCGTGGCTGCGAACCTTGGATAGGAGTGGGCTCCCTGGTAGATTTAAACTTTGGGGCTACCAGCATGGAGTGCTTCCAAGACTCCTTTGGCCACTGCTTATGTATGAGGTGCCATTAACAACAGTCGAAGCCCTGGAAAGGCGGATTAACACCTTTCTTCGAAGATGGCTGTCAGTACCCAAAAGCTTCTCTTCAATTGGCCTGTACAGCTCAGGAAGCAAGCTGCAGCTCCCAATTACATCAATCGTTGAAGAATTTAAGGTAGCCAAAGCCCGGCAGGTGATAATGCTGCGTGACAGCAGTGATCGACTTGTGCGTCAAGCAGATATTACCATCTGCACAGGACCAAAGTGGGTAGTAAGTAAGGCTGTGGCAGATGCAGAGGAAAGGCTACGCCACAAGGACATTGTGGGGACAGTCAATCAAGGTCGGCTGCGTCTAGGAGTCATAACCAGGGCAAGGTGGAGGGAGGCAGATACCAAAGGCCGCCGTAGTCTAGTCCAAGAAGAGCTTTGCATGATGGAGGAGGAGGGTAGACAAGCCAGGGCTGCATCCATGAATAGTCAGGGGAGGTGGACGTGTTGGACAGGTGTTCAAGGAAGGTCATTGGGGTGGAGGGATATTTTATTTTTCATTTTTTATTTTAACCTTTATTTAACCAGGAAAATCCCATTGAGATTAAAAACCTCTTTTTCAAGGGAGTCCTGGCCAAGAGGCAGCAAAAAAATCACAATTACACTTACAATGACATACAAATCATATAAAACAGTTACAAATTAGTGAGGCCGTCTCAAGTGTTCTCAATATGGATTTAAAGTCGTTCAATGAAACAAGTACCGTTAGTTTCCAGTCTTTTTGCAACATGTTCCATGTAGAGGGAGCTGAGAACATGAAAGCTCTTTTTCCCAGCTCAGTACGGGCAAATGGAACAGAAAGCAACAAATGATCATTAGAACGCAGAACATAAGAATCAACACTTCTCAGTGTGATTAAATTACAAATGTAAGGGGGCAGCAGTCCAAGCATGGCCTTATAAATAAAAATGTACCAGTGAGTCAACCTCCTGGTGGACAAAGAAGGTCATCCCACTCTAGAATACAGTTCACAGTGATGGGTCAAGGCTCTACAGTTTGTAACAAACCTCAAAACAGCATGATATACAGAGTCAATTTTACTCAGACACTGAGCTGAAGCGTTCATATACAAAAAGTCTCCATAATCTAAAATAGATAAAAAAGTTGCAGTAACAAGACGCTTTTTAACCTCAAAAGAAAAACAACATTTATTTCGGAATAAAAAACCCAGCTTCAGTTTGAGTTTCTTCACAAGATTTTCAACATGGGGCTTAAAAGTCAAAGCGTCATCAAGCAAGATACCCAGATACTTTTACGAGTGAACCACCTCAATTTCACTTCCCTCAGAAGTGGACACTGTGGAAATAATTTGTGTACTCTTCCTAAAATTTGAAAACCACATCAGTTTAGTTTTGTCAGCATTAAGGACTAGTTTTAGCTGCAGAAGTGGGGCATGGAGGACCAGCGAATAAAGTTCCTCTTATGCACCACATACGATGTTCTGCCAACACCGGTAAACCTCCACCGCTGGGGGCTGGTTGAGAATCCAGGTTGTATGCTGTGTGGAAAGCCGGCAAGTCTTGAACACGTGTTGTCATCATGCCAAGCTAGTCTGGTGGACGGCAAGTTCAGATGGAAGCATGATCAGATATTGTCTGAGCTTGCCGTAGGTCTGGAGGTGGAGAGGAGGAAGACCCATAATGCCACTGGGATGACAGGGTCCCACCTGATTAGGTTTGTTAGGGCAGGGGAAGCCTCTAGTGGGACACAAACAAATGTAGGAATCCTGGCATCTGCTGCTGATTGAGACATGAGAGTCGACCTCAGGAGACAACTTAAGTTTCCAGAGGAGATTACACCATCAACCCTCAGACCAGACACAGTTTTGTGGTCTAGAACATCAAAACAAGTGGTCCTTCTTGAACTGACTGTGCCATGGGAGGAGAGGATAGAGGAGGCCCATGAGAGGAAACTTGGGAAGTACCAACCCCTCATTTACAAGTGTCAGCAGAGGGGATGGCGGGCGTGGAACTCGCCAGTGGAAGTGGGCTGCCGAGGATTTCCTGGGCAGTCACTCTGGAGTGGCTTGTCCAGACTCGGAATTAAAGGTTGCAACAGAAGAAGGCTAGTGGCTAATATCACCAAGCGAGCCAAGGCAGCATCGAGATGGCTGTGGCTGAAGTGCTGCGAGCATTGGAACAACCCATCGGGCACAAAGGAAACACCTTAGAGCAGTGGTGGTGGGAACCCATGGGGCCGAAGGGGCTGCCTTAGGATGCTGGGATCAGCTGTCAAGCCCTCTGGAGGTGTTGTGGGCTAATTGATGAAACACTGATGAAGGAGGGTACCCACCTGATGACCCTAAGAAAGCACCATGGGCCCATGCCATAAGGCTCAGCCATTCTACAGTACTTGCAAAGCATAAGTGCTGGCCATCATCCTCAAGAACATGGTTGGGAGGCTACCCACCCATTGAGGTGAGAGCGATGGATTCATCGTATTATAGACGAACTCCACGCAAACACCCTGGACACGACCCAGTCTGCAGGCGCCGGCACCACGTGCGCCGTTTCGATCAAGCTCCAAGACTTTTGGCTACATGACCCAAAGTCTTGGTTCCTCCACACCGAGGCCCAGTTTGCGCTCCGTGGAGTGACTGCGGATAACACCAAATCCTACTATGTGGTTGCAGCGCTGGACGCGCGCACAACACAGCAGGTGGCGAGCCTGCTCCAACAGCCCCCAGCCCATGACAAATATGACGCTCTCAAGACCATGCTGACCCAGCGCTACATGCTCTCAGACGGCGAGAGAGTGGAAAGGCTCCTGACGTGCTCCGAGTTGGGAGACGGGTCAGCGGTGGAATTAATGGAGAAGATGTTGGTGTTAATGGGCACAGATGATGGGCATTTCCTCTTTGCCCACCTTTTCCTCCGGAACCTCCCGACAGTGGCTAGAGTGGTCCTTGTCAATTCGCCACTGCTGGCCACGTGCAACTACCAGTTGCTGGCACAAGAGGCAGATCGGATTATCCTGGCTACCAGAACCTTTGCTGTGAACGCAGCGGCGTCGGAACCCAGTGAGACGGCCAGCAGGGGCGAGACGGCCAGCAGGGGCGAGGAGCCAACGACGGTGGCCGCAGTGGAGGCTAAGAAGCACCGGAGGGACACGCTCTGCTTCTCTCACTGCCACTATGGAGAAGACGCACGCCGATGCGTGCCACCGTGCCAGTTCAAGCACTCGGGAAATGCCAGGGCCAGCAGTCAGTAGCAGCTGCGACCGCCGGTGACACAATCTCTCACATGATTTGGCACCCCATGTTGTATTCCCCCCCCCCCCTTTCTGACTTTCAGGTTCCATTTTCACTATTATGTTCTTTATTCAAGCACCCATTATGTTTAGGAATTAACTAAAACAGTGGGGATGGGAAGAAAAAGTAGTTTTGTTTTAAATAACCCCTTTACAGCAGTACCCTTGCATATTGTCAGTTGAAACTTTCAGAATACATTACTTATTTATTTATTTGCAGGCCACTGTATCATTATATGAGCAGAAAGGCTATCTTATAATTACAATGAGGGCTCTGATCAAATAACTATATATAAACAGTGTTGAGAGTAACACGTTATAGAGTAGTTACAAAGTAACACGTTGTGGGGAACGCAGTACACAGGTTTAGCATCCTTTCACACCCAGAAAGGCAGAAGGAAACACAGGGACAATGAACCGCGTGAGGAAGCTCACCGGGAGGTTCAGATTGGGCAGAGTTTAGACACCTCCCGGCGAGAGGAAAATTAACATGGAGCCAACTAGACAATGATGAGTCTTTCGCCACCTGCAGCAACGGGCTGGCGCATGAAAACGCAGGTGGTGAATGTATTGTAACTTGTGTTCACGGTGTTGATAATGTTTCACACAAATCTATTGTTCATGCACCAATGCATAACGTCAGCAGCTCCAGTCTCAATGCATGAGCAATAAAGGTATAAAAGAGAGTGCAGAGAGACTGGAGGAGGCTTTTTGCTGAGCCCCAGCAGCCCGCGCTGGGGCCAAATGGCTGTACATAATGTTAGAGGGATAATAAAGATCTGTGTCGTCCTCCCCTCGTGCCTCGCCTCCACATCCTTTCCTTTTACCCTCTACAACATTACTGTAACAACACTACTTTTGCAGTAACTTGTTGTGTAACAAAATTACTATTTTAAAATTCAGTATTGCCCTACGGTCAGGGCTTGACATTAGCACCCACGGATTTCAGCAGTGGCCGGTAAGACAGCCGCTCCCACTATTCACTTTGGCAGGTTGTAGTTTTCTGAAACGGCATCTAAAATAATAAACCTATTGCAATGTGAGACTACAAAACTACAACTCCCATAAGCACTAGCTGCACACAGTGTGCGCTCATTAGTCCACTGTCGCCGTGGACGTAGTCTTGCTCTGCTGCCAGCCCGGAACAGGAGAAGTTGCGGATGGAGTTTGGCTCTGCTCTGGGCTGGGTACAGGAGAAGCCGTGGACGGTCGTGTAACCAGAAGGGAAAAAAAATCAGAAGAGTAAAGTAAAAACTGTATGGAAAAAGTTATAAATTTGCTTCAAAATAGTTACAGATGTAAAAAAAAAAAGTTGCAATAATATTTATAAATTCAAGTGTAAAAACTTTAAAATGTTCCAAAAAATATGCCACAAATATATTTCAGAAATTAGCAAAAAAAAAAAAAAGAAAGAAAAAAAAAAGAAAGTGATCAATTAAGGGAGAAAAAAAAATCAATCTTAAAAGGAAAATCCCAAGTTTAAAAGACAATTGTATTGAATTTACAAGAAGGAAAGTCACACATTTGTGAGGAAAAGAGTCAGATTTAGCAATAAGGTTATATAGTTCCATGGATTTAGGAGAAAAAAGCTAAAACCTTGAACTCAAGTATTTTTTTTAGTAAGGAGTAAGTACTTTTTTTATGCAGAAGTTTAGGAGGGGAAGTCTTTATTGAACGTACATAGGGGAGCTGTGGGCATTCATAACTATAACATCACAGACACACATATGTTGCCATGGTTACTGCTGCCAGGCAGACACATCATCAAAGATCAAAGGCAGGCATCATTGAATGAGTAGTGACGTCAAAGATCAAAGGCAGGTTTCACCATGGTTACTGTTGCCATGGTAACCATGTCAAAGATCAAAAGCAGGCATCACCATGGTTACTATTGCCATGGTAACAGTAGCTTTCTACGAGCATGCAGAAATGCTTGCTTACACTTGCTTTCTACTGGCATGCAGAAATGCTTGTACTTGGTTTCTACGGGCATGCATGGGTATGCACTAGCGCATAGAAAGGCTCACCTCCTACAAATAACTTCGTATATAAAAAGTTTGCTTTTAATGTACATATTGACAACTTACTGAAAAAACTGACACCAAAGATGGGTTTCTTATATTGATTTAAGAGATGTTTTCCTTTAGAGGCAAGAAAGAGAATTGTACAGTGCTCATTCTTATCTGTGTTAGATTATGGTGATGTGATTTACATGCATGTATCTTCATCTCCTGCAAAAACTGGACTCTGTATATCATGCTGCAATATGCTTTGTAACACATGCTGGTTCACACACTCACCATTGTATTCTGTATGAATCTGTAGGTTGGTTGTCTCTTAACCAGAGGAGGAAGATGCATCTGTTGCTTTTACTATCAAGGCCTTATTAGGTAAACTACTCACGCATGTGTCATGTTCAGGTGAGTGCTCGCCCCCTCCTTTCCTGTGAGATTCCCTGACTCCGCAGGTAATCACTGCACCTACGTGAGTGGATGCACCTGCTGCCTCTGCCTTGCCAGCGCATAAAAGGACCATTATGTGAATGCTTCAACGCTGGCTCGTTGGGTATACTGCCTGAAACTAGCAAGTGCCTTTTGTACTAAAACTTAAGAAAGCTGAATTAATTTCTCTCTCTTTTTCTCCTCTCAGGTTGCTGCCATCCGTGCGGTGCATCTCTGGGGATCGTTGTGCGCTCACCTGCCCCATCATCCTCACCTCCACTTCAGCTACCTGTGTCCACCCGGTCAGACACCGTCTCCAGCTCCTTTCCATCCCTGCTCACTGCCAGCCTCATCCCGCTGGTTCGCCTATTTCCACTGGGTTTCTCTGCCGGGTACTTTGCTCTACTCACATGAGTGGCAATTTGTTTTCCACTCTTCCCGATCTCCCTCCTCCTATTAATCAGCTCTCGTCTCCTCCCTACAGGCTGAGTCTTCCTGAGTCTTTCCCTAACTGTGCTGACTTTTTGGATAAATAAATTGTTTAAACTTAGCTTCTCTGTGTCGTGTGTGTTTTCTCTGGTGTGGCACCATGCACGTGAGCTGACCATTCTTTTAATATGACAGTATGTCTCTAGCCTCCTACAAATACCACATCAGTAAATAGCACCAGATCTACCGCTCAACCTCTTCTAAATGTTCCTAGAATGAACTCAAGATTTTGGTAAAACTGCCTTCTCTATCTATGCACCATGGTTCCAAGGTTGTCATAGCCAGGAGCGGCACTGGGGTTAAGCTCCCAGTGCCCATAAAATGCTCCTTACGGCGTGCGTCTCGAAAAGTCTCTGACAACTAAGTCCAACTCCTTGCCTGCCCGTGTGGTTTAGTCTCTAAGCCCGGTGGAACTGCTTTTACTAATAGGAGAAGGGGTGAGGGCGGATCTCTGGCGCCTTAAAACCAGATGCTTCGGGTAGATGGTGGCTCGTCAACCTGGGAAGGTAGCCCATCTAGGGGAAGGTAAACCCTGATTTCAAACCTCCGCTGCCTTGCGGCACACCCGGTCATGGGAAAGGCTTCGGGAGTTAACCCTGAGGAAAAATCCAGAGTCGGAGCCCCTAAGGCAGTTCTCTGTTGTGCTCAACATCGTTCTGGCAGCTCCTGTGACGGCACTGGTGCCAAACTATAGCAGCCCTGCTGTTCCTTTGGATTCATCAGTGACGTGGAGAGGGGGGACATGCTGCATGGGTAACATCTTGTCCTCCATATCTTCCTGCCCAGGCTTGAATCCTACCAACGCCCAACGCTGGAAGGTAGAACACCGGTGCGCATCGGCCTGTTCAGCCACAGGCGGTGCTGTTCCAGCAGAGTAGACGTTTAGGATTCTCTTCCATGGTCATCATAGACCGACGGAGGCCGACAAAGGACATGGAATGAGCTGCAAAACAAAATTATACTAGAGACACTGCCTTCTTTAAATGCTTTCAAAGGCGTTTTATAGATCGCCATGAAAGAAACATGTTGTTGTTTTACATAGACTCATTGAGGAGTTCAGATTAAGGATCTTGTTATGGCTTGTATATTACTGGACTTTCCTTAATTATGTCTCTTTTTATTTTCCTTAAATATTTCCCTTTTAGCTTTTATATTCTGCATTGAATTTTATATCTGAAATTGTTTTATCTCTAAAACTATCTGTATTATTTGTGCTGCTATCTTAAGCAGAATTCCCTGGAAGAAGAGATCTTGTATCTCAATGGGACCTTCCTGGCTAAATAAAAGATACATAAAAGTAAATGCTTAATTACTTGTACGTTTTCTTGTAAGATTGTTCTCGTTCTCAATTGTAAGAAATGAGTTTTTCTACCAATTATCAGATCTTAGCCTTTGCATAGTATTTCTTTTAGTATATTGCCAGAGAGGAAGTGACTGTTTATTCAGTCCAAAAAGAAGTAAAACCAGTGCCACTCTTTTACAAGGTATTGGTGAATATCTTTTAATGAATAGTTAAGTTATTTTTGCTTTATGGGATTTCTAATGACCCCAAGATACTTAAATACCTTGGGGTCTTATTCACGAGTGAGGGGAGAATGGAGCAAGAGATTGACAGACGGATCAGGGCAGCAACTGCAGTGATGCGGGCGTTGTATCGATCCATTGTGGTGAAGAGGGAGCTAAGCTCTAAGGCAAAACTGTTGATTTACTGGTCAGTCTACACTCCTACCCTCACCTATGGTCACGAGCTTTGGGTAATGACCGAAAGAATGAAATCATGGATACAAGCGGTTGAAATGAGCTTTCTTCGCAGGATTGCTGGACACACTCTTAGAGACAGGGTGAGGAACTCAGTCATCTGAGAGAGGTTCAGAGTAGAACCGCTGCTCCTCCACATTGAAAGTAGCCACTTGAGGTGGTCTGGGCATCTGATCAGGATGACTCCTGGACGCCTCCCACTTGGGGTGTTTCGGGCACGTCCCACTGGGAGGAGAACCTGGGGCAGACCCAGGACTCGTTGGAGAGACTATGTCTCCCAGTTGGTC
This sequence comes from Pholidichthys leucotaenia, assembly GCA_020510985.1. NCBI lineage: Eukaryota > Metazoa > Chordata > Actinopteri > Cichliformes > Pholidichthyidae > Pholidichthys > Pholidichthys leucotaenia. The sequence continues at coordinate 87,781,945 of CM035839.1, read as the reverse complement.
TGGGAACGCCTTGGTATCCGATATCCAGCAGGATATCAGATATCCTGCTGCTGGATATCGGTATCCGATATCCAGCAGCTGATAGGAAGAGACTGAACAAACTGATCAAGAAAGCTGGAGGAGATAGGAGAGAGAAGGATGGTGGCTAAACTGTCATCTCTGCTGGAGTCCGAGTCCCACCCTATGCAGGACATACTGAACGCACTGAGGAGCTCATTTAGCAGCAGACTACATCATCCTAGGTGCGCAACTGAGAGGTTTCGCAGGTCATTCCTACCTACGACTGTCAGACTGTATAACCTAAGCAGGGCTGCTCGCAGAGATAGCAAAAAAACGTGACGACCTAATAGTATTGAATGCAAAAAATGCAATAGACTTACACATTGGTCCCCTCCAGTATATACAACTAGGACAGTATCGGTCGCTACGGAGGGTGACAATATGTATGGGTACATATTCATACTATGTAGGATAACTAAGTAGACGGTTATGCTGTTTATTCCATCTAGCTACAATGCTCCACACTTTGTATATATATTTATATATTTATGGGTATGTATGTACAGTATATCCACTGTTCTTATTTATATCTGCCGTATCTTCTTAATTATTGCTCTGAGTGTTGCTATCCCTGTGCTGTTGCAATCCTGGAATTTCCCCATTGTGGGACTAATAAAGGCTTATCTTATCTTATCTTATCTTACCTTATCCTCTCTGAAGAGCTGGAGCAATTGGTTGGGGAAGTCTGGGCTTCTCTGCTTGAACTGCTGCCTCTGTAACCTGGACCTCCAAAAAGTGATAGAAGATGGATGGATGGATGGATTTCTAATGAGAACATTCTGCAAAAAACAGAAAACAAACAAAAACTTTATTAGTATAAAATCTAACTGGAGCTGATATTAGTGCAATTTAATCCCATCAAAGTACCATAATTCACTCACATTAGGGGGGCTGTTTGTCATTTAGCCCTTTTTGTATCCTTGTTTGTTTCTCTTCTGTGCTCATGTTTTTGTTTGTGCAGGAGGAAAATGGAATATCCTTCCTCGCTGCCTAAAATAACAACATGCCCATGCTGGGTGATGTTGTTCAGAAAACCAGTGACGAAGAAGTGTGCCCTGAGAAGCTGTCTGCTGATGAAACACCACAACAGGGGGCTAATGATGATTTAGTTTACACCTCTTCCCACACTGCCCAGGGCTCGGGCCTAACTGTTGCTGTCAATTGCAACAAGAATACCATGACACATTGCATGGCGTCCATCAGTATGGACACATGGTTGGTGACTGATAACTGGGCTAAATGCCCAGAACAAGCTACTGACAGGCTCCCAATACAACTTAGTCTTTTTCTTGCAGAAAGTGCCTCAGGGGATGAATCATCAGGTTTGGCATACAGTGGCAGGGTCCCCATTGCACAGAATGCCGATGAGTGGCTACAATGTCGGCCAATTTGAGCTGATGGGATGCCACAGAGAGACGCCTACTGCATTTCGTATGGTTTATTGTCATGATATTTGTATTTGTCATGTATCAGGCCTCAGTATGATGAAGCATGCAGACACTAGCCTGTCATCTACTAGGAACTTAAAAGTTTTTTTTTCTTTCTGCCGTTTACAACTCACTGTTCTTCCCACTGCAGGAGTCGGATTCAGACTTTTACTGACTAAAGGTTATATCAAGATGAAAGTGAAATAAAAGATGAAGATACACTGAACAAAACTGCAGTATTTATTCCGTCTCTTAAATGAGGATATAAGGAAAAACCTGGATACCAATTATTTTACTATTAAACTTCACAATCCTGGACACACACACACACACACACACACACACACACACACACACACACACACACACACACACACACACAAAACACTTCAGAATATATTGAATGAAACCAGATGAAAGCAGCCCAGAGGGCTGATGGAAAATGCTCAAAATGCCAGAAAAGAAGCACATTATCTTCAGACAAACAGTGTAGATGCAAGTTCGGTGGTTATTTTACTGTTTTGCTCATGTTATAAATGTTTAACCTTAGATGTTTGACTTTTAGAAAAAAAAAATAAATAAAAATTTTGTTAGCACCATGAGTGTGAATGTTAGGACAAGGAGAGTCCTCTTTGCGTCCTGCATAATTTTTTAAATTTCTTATTTGTTTTGAAAGGGACCTCTATTTAAATAGTTTATTATCTTGTAGTTTGCATTATCAAAATATTTACCTTCTTTAACTGTTTCACTCATTTCTTTCTTCAGTTGTGTCAGTTTGTGGAGCAAAGCAGATAAAAGCCATCATGCACTATAAATGATGAAATGCTTGTATACAGCATATTCCTAATGAAAGGCCATGCCATGCCTATAAATAAATACATAAAAATACTGCAATATACTGTGAATCTGTCAGTGTCAAAAAATACCCTGATATAAATTTTGGTCATAATGCCCAGCACTAACAGAGGATATACTTTAGCAATATTACACGAGACAAAGTTACGGTATCGTGATTATAGTAACTGCAGCTGTAGTTAGTATAATCATGATACCGTAATGATGTCGAGTGTAATATTGGTTTTATACAACAGTTACGGCAAGCAAAATTTATTAAATGACAGCAATACTAGACAAAATATTATGACTTGTTTGTTTAAAAGTTATTTTGCGCAGCTGAGAAAAAAATAGTCCTTAAATCTAGCCAGTAACTGTTGCTAAACATCTCAATCAGCATGAAGATGTCTATTGTCATTTCACACACATGTAAACAAATTAAACATTATAAAAAGTAGAAAGTAATAAATGTTTATAAAACATACCCGTTGAGTTGGTACTGTGAAAGACCGGAGATCAAAACGTGGCTGTTGTATGGGGATTTGAATTTTGGGGCTTGCCGTAGCCTGGCCGGAGGGTTGAGGGGGATGACGTCAGGTGGGCTACGGCTAGAGAATACTTTGAGTTACTTTTATAATAAAGTCAGTTCACTGCTCAGTTGAATGCGGCTTCAGTCTCACATTATTCCGACAACATTTTGGCAACGAGAATAAACCATGGGAGTGTGCATTAGACAACTACTTCCATTTTTACAGTCACCGGGCATGCCAGCCATACCATGGGGCCGCTGGCGGGAGACATTCGAAGTGTATGTGGCTGCGGCTGGTCTGAACGGCGCTGATGAGAAGAGACGGAGGAGTCTACTCGTTCACTGCCTTGGTGAGGAGGACCAACAGATATTTTTTGGGCTGGGTGGCAGCGGCTCACTGAAGGAAGGTTTGGACTTAATGGACTATTTCTTCAGAGACCATTCCAACATCATGGCGTGAAGATATAAATTTTTTGACCGCCAACAGCGAGCTGGTGAGTCTACTCAATCCTTCATTATGGAACTCCATAGCTTAGCAAGCGAGTGCACCTTTGGGCCTATCGAGGAGGAGCTAGTCCAAGACAAGCTAGCTCACGGTACGAACAACGAGTGGCTGAAGGACAAGCTGACACTAACTGGGGATGTCCTCACGCTAGAGAAGGTGGTTGAACTGATTAGGCAGATTGAGTCCACCATCCAGCTGGGCCTGCCGGTATTGCCTAAGGAGAGTGTAGCTACTCAAGTTTTCCCTCCAAGCCTGGCTGTTAGCAATGCAGCTAACTCTTTGGGGCGGACCCCCAAAAGACGGTGGACTGCGGCGCTTGGCAGGGCCTGCACTATCACTACTAAACCATCGGCGGCGGAGCCCGAGGGCATGACCCAGGTGTGTGTAGCGGGCGCAAAGAAGGACCGTTAAAGTGGTACGTCTTGCAGCTGGACGGAGTTGATGCGCCGCTTATGGTGGACTCAGGAGCCGGTAAGTCCATATTAAGTATGGCTACTTTGAAAAGACTTTTCCCGGGCAAAACCATCAATGCAGGGGTGGTGAAAATGTTTGGGTACAGTCACACCGAAATTGAAATGGCAGGCACTGTCAGCTTCTCGGTGAAATGTGGGTTAAAGATTGTTCCCACATTCACCTTTCAGTTTTCGTGCCAGGGGGCTGACTTGCTGGGGATCGATCTGCTGGGTGAACTGGGATTCTCCATCATGGACCCAGAGGGCTCAACGGTACTGACAGTATTCCCCGAATGGCATGTCCGCTGGCCGGCGTTGTTCATGGGCCTTGGAAGTATTAAGGTGTTCTACCACCACCCGCTCATTGATCCAAGCATGACACCGAAAATTCAAGCATTACGGCAGCTTCCCCTCACTCTGTGGGACAATGTCACAGCAGAACTGAACAGACTGCTTGAAGCTGGCATCATCGAGAGGGTGGACGCTTCACCCTGGATATCAAACATTGTGGTGGCCAGGAAAAAGACGGGTGGCATCCAGCCGTGTATCGACCTTAGGATGGTCAATAATGCGATTATTCTGGACAAGTACCTGCTTCCCATGATGGAGGAACTCACCGCAACATTCAGCGGCTCAAAGGTGTTCATGAAGTTGGATCTTCGCCAGGGTTACCTGCAGGTGCCCATTCACCCAGCCAGCAGGAATCTGACAGCGTTCGTGACCCACATGGGCGTTTTCAGGTACAACCGCATACCTTTTGTCTGAGCTCAGCACCCAGCTGTTTTCAAAAGATCATGTCCACAATTCTGGCCAGCCTCAAGGGTGTGGTGGCGTACCTAGATGACATCATGGTGCATGGCGCATTGCGGGAGGAACACGATGGTCGTTTGGGCCGGGTGATGAAGGTGCTACAGGAGCATGGAGTCACATTGAACGGGGAAAAGTGCATCTTCGTGGCAGACTCCATCGAGTTTGTGGGATTCTGGTTGGCGACAGAGGGTCTGCCCTTATATTCGAAGGTGGAGGCGGTCCTGCGCCTTCCAGATCCAACAACACCCGCACCGATTTCCTCGATCTTGGGCATGGTGAACTTTTACGGCTGTTTTATTCCCTGTTACTCTGAGACAATCAAACCACTCCGGGCCTTTCTGAAACAGGATGCACCATGGCAGTAGACCCCAGCCTGTTCAGTGGCGGTCGCTAAGCTGAAGTCTCAACTCACCTCCCCTCCAGTGTTGGCCTACTTTGATCCAGAATGGCCGACTTCTGTGACCTGTGATGCATCTGGTTTGGCGGTGGGCGCAGTTATGCCTCAGGTACAAGATGGTACCGAGCGCCCAGTGGCGTTCGCGTCGAGGTCTCTTTCAGCAGCAGAACAGAAATATGCTGTGGGTGAGAGGGAGGCGCTTGCCTGTGTCTGGGTGTGTGAACGGTGGCACATCTATCTCTACGGGTGCCACTTCACCCTGCGGATGGACCACTGGGCAATGACAACACTACTGGAAATGACGGGCTCGGGACACAGACCCCTGTGGATCCACAGACCTCCAACTTTACTACTCAGTTCACCCCCGGAAAAAAAGAATCAGAATCAGAATCAGAATCAGGTTTATTGCCATTGTTCATGTAGTACACAAACTAGGAATTTGTCTCGGTACAATGCTGCAACATTAAACATGATAAGATAAGAGAAATAAACTATACATGTAATAAAGTGTAGGATAAGATTAAGTGATACTGGTCAACAGTTAAAATATATATTAGCCAGCAGCAGATACTGTGGAGAACTATATAGTGCAGTCGGTAATGCAGGAAGAAAACAGTGATGATTGACATGAGTCTGGTTGAGCTGCTGTACATGGTGCACGAGAGTCACTTAGTGTTCAGCAGTCTAATGGCAGAGGGGAAGAAGCTGTTCATGTGACGGGAGGTTTTAGTCTGGATGGACCGAAGTCTTCTACCAGAGGGGAGGGGGGCAAACAGTACGTGACCAGGGTGTGAGGGATCGGCTATGATCCGGCCAGCACGCCTCCGGGTCCTGGAGATGTACAGATCCTGGAGAGATGGGAGCTTGCAGCCGATCACCTTCTCAGCAGTGCGCACGACGCGCTGCAGCCTTAGTCTGTCCCTGGCAGTGGCTCCTGCGTACCACACGGTTATGGAGGTGGTGAGGATGGACTCGATGATGGCTGTGTAGAACTGCACTAACATCTTGGTGGGTAGCTTGAGCTTCCTCAGCTGCCGCAGGAAGAACATCCTCTGCTGGGCTTTTTTGATGAGTGAGCTGATGGTCAGCTCCCATTTGAGGTCCCTGGTGATGGTAGTGCCTAGGAAGCGGAAGGAATCAGCAGTGGTGATGGGAGAGCCTGAGAGGGTGAGGGGGGGCAGAGGAGTAGTGACTTTCCTGAAGTCTACAATCATCTCCACTGTCTTCAGAGCGTTCAGCTGCAGGTTGTTATTGCTGCACCAGGACGCCAGCTGGGCCACCTCTCTCCTGTAGGCGGACTCGTCGCCGTTGGAGATGAGCCCGATGAGGGTGGTGTCGTCCGCAAACTTGATCAACTTGACAGACTGGTGGCTGGAGGTGCAGGAGTTGGTGTAAAGGGAGAAGAGTAGGGGGGAAAGTACACAGCCCTGGGGTGATCCGGTGCTGATGCTAGTATAGTCTGAGACAGTCTTTCCCAGCCGCACATGCTGCCTCCGGTCCGTCAGGAAGTCGATGATCCACCTGCAGAGGGAGTCAGGCACGTTGAGCAGGGACAGCTTGTCCCGGAGCAGAGCGGGGCGGATGGTGTTGAATGCGGAGCTGAAGTCCACAAACAGGATCCTGGCGTAGGTTCCCGGGGAGTCCAGGTGCTGCAGGATGGAGTGGAGGGCCAGGTTGACTGCATCGTCTACAGACCTGTTGGCTCGGTAGGCAAACTGCAGCGGGTCCAGGAGAGGGGTGGTGATGGACTTGAGGTGGGACAGGACCAGGCGCTCAAAGGACTTCATGACTACAGAGGTGAGCGCTACAGGTCTGTAGTCATTAAGTCCAGTGATCCGTGGCTTCTTGGGGACAGGGATGATGGTGGAGGATTTGAGGCAGGATGGCACGTGGCATAACTTAAGGGAGGTGTTAAAAATGTCTGTGAATACAGGAGCCAGCTGTTTCGCACAGAGTCTCAGGGTGGAGGGAGACACGCCGTCTGGGCCGGGGGCCTTGCGCGGGTTCAGTCTGGAGAACTGTTTGAGCACATCCTGCTCACTGATGATAAGGGGAGGGGGGGAGGAGGGGGGGTGCCTTAAATGAAGTAGGGAATGTGGAGGCTGTGGAGCTGGAGGGAGGGGGGGAGTTGGACACAGATGACGAGGTGTCAAAACGGGCATAGTGTTGGGACAGTCTCTGACAAAGGGCTTTGTCATCCTGACCTTTAGGAGCCTGAGGCCGATAGTTGGTGATCTGCCTCAGTCCTCTCCACACGGAAGCCGAATCATTAGCAGTGAACTGCTGCTGGAGTCTCTCTGAGTACACAGATTTAGCCCTCTTCAGCTCTCTGTTAAACCGGTATTTAACCTCCCTGTAGCAGTCCCTGTCTCCACTTTTCAGCGCTGCTTCCTTCTCCTTCCTGATCTGTCTGAGCTTAGCTGTGAACCAGGGTTTGTCATTAGAGTAACTCACCCTGGTGCGTGATGGAAGAATGTTCTCTTCACAAAAGTGGATATATGAGTTCACAGTGTCCGTGTACTCATCCAGATCATGCGTGGCTCCTTTAAGCATGCCCCAGTCAGATATTTCCATGCACGTTTCCAGCTTCTCCTCAGCATCACTGGTCCGTATCTTCGTAGTGCTCACAACAGGTTTAGTGAGCTTCAATCTCTGTCTGTATGTGGGAATGAGGTGAACCATCACGTGATCAGATAATCCCAGCGCAGCTCGAGGGACAGCGCGATATGCGTCTTTCACTGTGGTGTAACAGTGATCCAGTGTGTTTAATCCTCTGGTGGGGCATTTAATAAACTGTTTGTAGCGGGGGAGATCGTGGCTCAGATTGCACTGATTAAAGTCGCCAGCCACAATAATCAGCGAGTCTGGAAAACTCCGCTCTGTGTGTTGAATGTGATCCGCGAGCACGCGCTGAGCTTCGCGCGTGTCCGCGTCGGGAGGGGCGTACACAGCGATCATTATGAAAGAAGCAAACTCCCGCGGGGAATAGAAGGGCTTGCAATTGATAACAAGAAATTCCAAGGCAGGAGAACAGTGTTTGGAAATTACCGTTACATCAGAGCACCAGCTACAGTTGATGTAGAAGCAGACACCGCCTCCTGTGGTCTTGCCGGAAAGCTCTGTGTCACGATCAGCACGGAAGAGCTGGAAGCCGTCGAGGCGCAGCGCGCTGTCCGGTATATTTTCCCGGAGCCAGGTCTCAGTAAAGCAGAGGACAGCTGAGGAGGCGAGGTCCTTAAAACGCATCAGCAGTCTCAGTTCATCCACCTTGTTAGAGAGAGAGTTGGTATTGGACAGAAATATGCCAGGCAGCGCCGTTCGCGAGCCTCTCCTGCGAAGTCGTACGAGAGCGCCCGCTCGTCTTCCTCTCTTCCGCCGTCTCACTTTCCGAGCCAAACAATAAACCAGATCGGCGGCAGGGGCTAGAAAAACTGGGAGGAGGTCCGTGGGGGTCAAAGTCCTGATATTTAAAAGTTCTTCACGGGTATAAGTGCAAGCAGACACACAATTGACAAACAAAAACAAACAAAGAGCGCAGCGAAGCACCATGTCGACCGCTGTGGGCGCCATCTTGGATCGATGAAAAAGAATGTAGTGGCGGACCTCCTGTCCTGTGCCACAACCAACACCGCGCAACCAGACGACGACATTGATGATCCCATGGAGGCTGATCTGGTCAACACGCTGCACAGACCCCTCCGGGACATGGTATCCCTCCAAGAGCTCCGCACAGAATCGGAACGGGACCCCCATGTTGTCACAACTGTGCTTGGTCATCTGGGAGGGTTAGCCCACAAAAGTACTGGGCGAACTAGCACCTTTTCACCGGTTTAGGGAAGAACTGAGCTGTTGGAATGGTGTGTGTGTGGCGAGGGGAAACTGCACATTAATCCTGGTGTCTCTGAGATCATGAGTTCTGGCACTGCTCCACAAGGGTCACCTGGGCGTGGTCAGGGTGAAGCAGCGTTGCTGGGACTCAATTTGGTGGCCTGGTATTGATAAGGACATTGAAACCATGGTAAGGAACTGTGTCCCATGCTTGGAGAGCAGAAAGACCGGCGGACCCCACCCCCACGTCCATTACCCTACCCAGAGGGTCCTTGGAAGTACATCCAATTAGACATCTGTGGTGAACTGCATACAGCACCCCCAAACAGCCGGTTTCTGCTTGTGGTCTACAATATGTTTTCTAAATGGCCGGAGGTGTTGCTCACTAATTCAGTCAAGACTGATGTGGTTACGGGCTTCCTCTCGTCACTGTTCACCAGATGGGGGGTCCCGAATGCAGTCACTACAGACAATGGCCCACAGTTCACCTCTGGGGTGTTTGAGGAGTTTTTGGGCGTAGGGGTGTGGAACACATCAAAATCGCGTTCTATCACCCCCAAGCCAATGGGGGCATAAAGCGTTTCAACAAGACTCTGAAAAACGGACTGAGAGCTCACTTGGCGGATAGCTTCATGTTTCCGGACGCCCTACAGAGCACACTCCTCCACTACAGGGCAACGGCCCATGCTACAACAGGGTGCTTCCCAGTGAAACTCATGCTGGGGTGCGAACTCCACCTGCCTTTGGACTGACTGAGACCACCCACGATCCCTTCTCCAGGGAGCATGGATTCTCCACGGGACTGGTCATTGCTCAACAGCGAAAGATGAAGCGATGGTTCGACAGGAAGTACAGGGCGAGAGCTCACGGACTGGAGGTGTCAGATCGAGTTTGGATTAAACATTCTAACCGCTCGCATAAGCTGCAGCCTTTCTGGACGGGTCCCCTACAGATCGTGAGGCGGCGGGGCCGGGACACGTTTGAGCTTTCGGACGGGTCACGGTGGCACTCCAGTCGACTCAGGAAGTCCCCGCCTGAACAGAGTCCAGGAGCTATGGTGAAACGGACTAGTGTGGGTTGGGACTCATTGGATGTGGGCATTAAGGACTCGCAGGTGCGGCCAGCGGTGCCTGGAGAAGGGTCCCCTTCTAGGCGATGCTCGGCTAGAACATGTCAGAGGCCCAGGTACCTGGAGGACTATGTGTTAAAGACAGCGTTAGCTAATGCGTGTTGGGAATGGGTGGCAGAATAATCCACCCCAACAAGGGGAAGGCATTCTGGTAATCTACCCAGACGCCCATTTGGTTGACTGAGTTTTGGCTGTTCTGTTGAAAAAAACCCCAAAACCAACACGTTTGTTATTTATGTTCTGGGGTTCTCCATTTTTGTGAGTGGGGGGGGGGATGTTATGTGGGGATTTGACTTTTGGGGCTTGCCATAGCCTGGCCGGGGGGTTGAGGGTGATGACGTCAGGCGGGCTACAGCTAGACAGTATATTGAGTTGCTTTTATAATAAAGTCAGTTCAGTGCTCAGTTGAATGCAGCTTCAGTCTCACATTATTCCGGCATAACAGTGGCCATTACACCAGTAGCTAGCCGATGGCTCGTAGTTAGCATGCTAACTATTTCTTCGGCACATTTCACTCACTTTTCTTGGTATTTTCAGATGAAACAAAGAGTCCATCACCACAAAAGTATTGTAGTTTTACTTTGTTATCCTCGTTTTTGTTATGACCCGAGCGCTGGGTTCTTTCCGCACTCGGGCTACGCACAGCTCGCTGCCGGCCTTGACAGCTGTGGGTTGTATTCTGGCCTCACTGGGCTCTTATTGTGAAGGCGCTCGGTGGGGCTTCCGCCTGTCAAGGTTGGCCAGCTGTCTGTCATTACTGCTTGTTAGTGTTCGCCTTTATAAGGCGGGCACTGACGGCAGTTAGATCGCAGGAGTATCATCGGATATCGTCAAACAATCCTCGTGAGGCCTCGTTAGACCTTCATGTCAGGTTCGTGTTCTGTCTTGTCATAGTTTAGCTCGTAGTGGCTGGGGTTAGCCCTACGAGCCCTCGTATCGTTTAGTGTGTGTTTTTGCCCTTAGCAGCTCATAGCCTTGTATCTTGTCTTGTTTTGTTAATAAATTACCATCATTGCAAAACTCACCGGTGGACTCTTGGCATCTTATGGTGATCCGCGAGGGTCACCGCATGACAGTATACTCCTGCCAGATGTCTAAACGGAGACGCCACTCCGAGACGCCTTTTTCACCATGAGTTTTGTCATTGTGTGGAGTTTTTTTCCTGTAGTTGGACTTGGTAGGGAGATGCCCGCCAGCGAGTGTGATTATTGCTCGGAGTGGCTGGAGGAGATTGACGGCTATCTGGCGGAAGCCGCCCGTCTCACGCCCACCCAAGCTGCTGGTTACCACTTAGACCTCGCCCAGCGGGCTGTGCACCGTTATCATCTAGTTTATATTCCAGAAGGAGAAAGGAGGTTAGCGTGGATTGTTGCACAACGCACATTAAGGGAGAGGGCGCTCCTGGGAACCCCTCCACCTCCCACAAGGACAGCGTCCCTGGCGAGAGTGGAGATTCGTCAGCTGGAAGGAAAGCCCGGCAGGGGACCTGTGGATTGGACTCCAGTGCCTGCCGCCTGCCCAGTCCCAGCATCATGTGTTCACGGGCCTTTTGCCACTCCATCGGCCAGTAGGCCCCATAGCCGTGCCCCTACCAAGCCCCAACGAGAATCCCGTCCAGATCCAGCTCCGGGTCATCGGAGGGACCCAGCCTCCCTGTTGTTCGCATCATATACGTCATGACAGAAGGGAATCCCCGCAGCCGCCGCCCAAGAGTCATCTGTTCCAGCTGTCAGCTCCTCGTGCCCGCATCGCCCCGACTGCCATGTCCTCCTCGGTGACGTCACCCCCCGCAGCTGGGAACGCTGTGAGTCGTGCTTCGGCGAGGCCTGTCAGCAAACCACTTTGAGCGGCTCCTCCTCGTGGCTCCGTGGAGCCTGCCATTTTCTCCCGGAGGAATGAAAGGAGAACTCCACCTGCTGCAGCAGGCACCACCTTCTCTCCAGGAGACAGGCAAGTGCAAATTGTTTCTTCCCATCATGTTTATGATCTGCCTTGTCTGACTCCTGGGGCCGGAGTTCGGGGTTCGCAGCCCCCCGAGCTTCCGCCACCTGCTGTAACTATTATTCCTAAACCTGCTGCTTCTGTGTCCCCCCCAGTTGAGCGGTCCACGACGCCAGGCCAACGTTGTTGGATGAAGAGGGGGCCTGCAGTGCTGGAAAGCCTGGATCCAACCCTGCAGCCACGTTGTGGACGGAGGAGAAGAGCGGACTGTGGCCCGGAGCCTGAGCCGACAATGAAGTATTCCCGGGTCTCCTCGCCGGAGCGGTCCGAGCCAGTGGGTCAAGTGTCCTCTGCCCCCACGCCATACGGGTCATCGGCGTGGACAGCAGCGCGGGAGGAACCTCAGGCTGCAGATGACATCTTGCCAGCTGCGGAGCCAGACGCAGCTGATTTGGAGCCTGCTGACGAGAGTCGCCGCCCTGAACCTGGATCGTCGAAGTCCTGGGTGGCAACAGAACCTGAGTGCAGGCAAGTGCTCCCTCTTGTGTCTCTGTCCTCTGTTTTGGAGCATTCTTGCCTGCCTCTCGGGGAGGCGAGTGAGGAGCAGCTGTCTGCTGCGCCCAAGCTCGTCTCGCTGGGTTCTGTTGCTACCGGTGATTCTGATCCCGGTTTTCTTGTTGTTTGTGAGCCTCGTTGCAGTGTCACCGGCATGGAATCAGTCGGAGTCACTGGGTTGGAGGTCCCAGGTTCGGGGGTGGAGATCGTCAGCGGAGCTGCACCGACCCAGTCGGGGTCCATCGCGGGAGCTGCTTTGGCCCAATCGGGGTCCGACATGGGTGCACCAGAGGCCCAGAGGCACCAGAGGCCCAATCGGGGTCCACCGCAGGTGCGGTTCTGGCCCAATTGGGGCCCGACGTGGGTGCAGCTGGGACCCAATCGGGGTCCAGCGGCGGTGCAGCGCCGGTGTGGTCCACGGACAGGGGAGGACCTGCAGACCTTTCGCCGTCGGATGGATTACGGGTTCATCCTTGCCTTCTTTCCCCTCCACTGAGTCACCGCCCCTGCGCATCATCGCTGGGGGCTGTGGGGGTTCCTGTTCGCTCGCTCCGGCTCTCCTGAGTTTTGTCCTCATCAGGGAGGCCGCCGTGGGCTGTTTTTCCCCGGGACTGGTGGCTGAGGGACATGGGTCGGCCGCCTGAGGAACTGCTTCGCCAGTTCGGCGCCCCGGGTCGGCCACCCGACGTGTTGTGTGTTTCGTTGGGCGACCTGGTTCGGCCACCAGAGGAGCGGACGTGCTGGGCGTTGGACTGTGGTGAGCCGCCTGGTCATGTTCCGCCTCCCATGACCACCCGCCGGCCGTTGGATGCGTGGAGACCACCTGAACTGTTCCTATGGTGCCTGGTCTCCGCCGGTCGGCATAAACTGTCGGGGGGGGGGGGGGTAGTGGTCATTTTCTGGTGATGATCTGTCCCAGTGATTGTTCTGGGTTTTTTTTCCCCTTGCTATCCTGTGTGCTTTGTGTTATGGCCATTTGGGTGTCTGCGGGTATTTGTTATGTCTTGCAGTTGCCCTAGTTTGTTTTGTGTGTAGTTAGGTATGAGCCAGTAATTGTTCTGTTTTTCTGTATTCGGTTATTTGAAGATTCACATGAGAATTCATACAGGTGGGAGGCCATTTTCTTGTGAAACATGGACAAAGATTTAATTTTCTCTTGCTGTCCTGTGTTTTCTGTAACTGTTATTTGGGGATCCTTGGCAATTTGTGTTATGTCCTACTGTTGCCTTATTTTCCTCCATGTGTATTTTATCTGATTTGAATATTCGGTATTTTGTCATTGCCCTGTATTTAGTTTTTTCTGACCCAGTAATTCTGTTTTTTTTGTTTTCTCCATGTTATCCTGTGCAATTTTTTTGTGATCGTTAGTTGAACATTTGATTTAATCTGAGTAGTTGGTATTCTTGTCATTGTCCTGTATTTAGTTGTTCTTGCCGGGTTTTGATTGTTTCTGGGTTTGGTCTCTCTCTCTCCGCACCTGCCCCCAGCCACCCACCCTGGGGGGTGGGGGGGGGGGGGCAGGGTGGTCCGTGGGCGTTCTGAGCCCGCCCTTGGAGGGAGGGTACTGTTACGACCCGAGCACTGGGTTCTGTCCGCGCTCGGGCTATGCACAGCTCGCTGCCGGCCTTGACAGCTGTGGGTTGTATTCTGGCCTCACTGGGCTCTTATTGTGAAGGCGCTCGGTGGGGCTTCCGCCTGTCAAGGTTGGTCAGCTGTCTGTCATTACTGCTTGTTAGTGTTCGCCTTTATAAGGCGGGCACTGACAGCAGTTAGATCGCTGGAGTATCGTCAGTATTACCATCATTGCAAAACTCACCGGTGGACTCTTGGCATCTTATAGTGATCTGCGAGGGTCACTGCATGACAGTTTTTGCTTTTCTCCAGATTGTCCAGGTCAGCTGATGAAATTCTTGCATACTATACCAGGAGGTTTCCATGGAAACAGCCTGGTTTCTTCCTTTCTCCTCCCATTCATAATTTAACTCAGATGTTATATTTGGAAAAATGCCCATCGTTTCGCTGTATTCTATTAATGTTGCCTTAAAGTGCCAACCAGAAATTGACAGTAAATAGCAGTTACTAATTAATGCTTACTAGATCACCTTTGAAGCGGAGTGATACATATCAAGTGAAACTGGAGTGCAATTATTGAAAATTATAATAACTCCTGGAATCCCAATTGTCCAATCAAATCGCTCAGTCGGAAGTTTCATTCAATATATTCTGAAATTCATTCAACATATTCCTAGTTTAATTCAATATATTCAGAAGTTCATTCAATATATTCCCAGTTTCATTCAGTATATTAGGACGTCCATCCATCCATCCATTTTCTACCGCTTTTCCGGAGGTCCGGGTTGCAGAGGCAGCAGCTCAAGCAAAGAAGCACAGACTTCCCTGTCCCCAGCCAACTGCTAGAGCTCTTCAGATATCAAGACGTTCCTAGGACAGCTGGGAGACTTAGTCTCTCCAGCGTGTCGTGGGTCTACCCCGGGTTCTCCGCCCAGTAGGACGTGCCTGAAACACCTCAAGTGGGAGGCATCCTGATCAGATGCCCAAACCACCTCATCTGGCGACTTTCAATGTGGAGAAGCAGCGGTTCTACTCTGAACCTCTCCTGGATGACTGAGCTCCTCACCCTCATTCTGACGTTCATTCAATATATTCTCAGTTTCATTCAATATATTCTGAACTTCATTCAGTATATTCCCAGTTTCATTCTGTCAGGGTTCTTGTCATGACTGATAGTGGAAAGCTCACGTGTGAGGCAGCAAACACCAGAGAAGACTCAAAAACAGATAGTTAACGTTAAACACGACTTTATTGAAAACCAAAAGCACACGCAGCTGGAGAGAAAACGACGCACGCCGAGGGAAGACACAGCCTGCGGGGAAGAGAACGAGAGCTGGTTAGAGATGAGGAGTGTAATGGGGAATAATGAATGGAGCAGGGGTTTATCTTACTGCAAGTCAGCAGAGAGCCCGGCAGAGGAACCCAGCCTGGAAATGAAGGAGCCAGCAGGACAGGGCTGGCGGAGGAAGGAGAGGATATGGGCTGAGGGAGACTGACCAGGTGTAGGAGGCTGTCCAGGATGAAGATGGTGAAGAGGCAGGTGAGCAAACCACAATCCCAGAGACGCACCGCAGAGATGGCAGCAACTTGGGGAGAGAGGAGGAAAAGGAGAATTAGGCAGAGTTCCTAATAATGCAAATTTAATTTTTTACCCACCGGGCATGTTGAGGTAGGCCTGGTGAAAGGCCTGGATCATCCCCTTGTCAAGAAAGTAGGAACCGGGGATCCACGATCTCTCCTCCGGTCCGTAGCCTTTCCAGTGAATGAGGTACTGTAAGCCCCGGCCTCAGTAGCAAACATCCAGAATCCTCTGGATGGAATAGGCAGTTTGGCTGTCAAGGATCTGGGGAGGAGGAGGCAGCTTCTGGGGGGGGGGGGGGGGGGGGGGCAGAGAGGACTGGCAGAGAGGGGCTTGATCTTGGAAACGTGGAACGTGGGATGTATCCGGAGAGTCGGCGGTAGTTTCAAATGGACCATCATGTCAATAATGAGCCTGGAGATGGGAAAAGGCCCAAGGAAGTGAGGTGACAACTTCTTAGACTCCATGTTCAGAGGAACTTGATCCGCCGACAACCACACGTGCTGACCCACTGCTTATTTGGGCACCGGAACCTGCTTGTGGTCTGCATACTGTCGGTTCCGTTCAGCCGAATGGAGGAGGGCAGCCCTGGTGGATCTATTAAAGGAACACTTTTTAATCTGAGTAAACTGGACTAGCCTGCCACAATTTCGATATCCAGCTTATTTTTTCCCATTAAAATCTGATGTGTTTTCAAAGTGTTCCCTTTATTTTTTTTGAGCAGTATATATATATATATATATATATATATATATATATATATATATATATACAGTATATATATATACGTATATGTAGTGGGGAAAATAAGTATTGAACACGTCAACATTTTTCTCATTAAACATATTTCTGATGGAGCCACTGACCTGAGATTTTCACCAGATATCAGTAACAACCCAAGTACTCCCTATATACAAAAAAAGAAATCAAGGCAACCGTGTTCACAAGACAAATTATATTTAATAAAGTGGAATGACACAGGGAATAAGTCTTGAACACATGAAGAAAAACAGGTGCAAAAAGCCATAGAAAGCCAAGAAACCAGCTGAACTCCACCAGAATTTAGGAAGCCATCCCATCCCCCATCAGTGCAAATTGATTTAAGCTGGTTAAGTCCTGACTGATAGCTTTTGAAAAGGTCTGTGAATATCAGACTGTCACACCACAAAGAACTCATGTTGGGTAGAAGCAAAGTGCTCTTTCTAGGCCTTTGCAACCTGATTGTTGCAAAACATAATGATGCTATTTGTTCAGGTGTAACTGCTGAATGTTCCAGTGAGCACTGTTGGAGCTATCAATCGGAAGTGGAAAGAACATCATTTTACCATAAACCGGCCACAACCAGGAGCTCCTCACAAGATTTCTGACAGAGTAATCAAAACAATTATCAGAAGAATTATCCCTGAGCCAAAAAACCATTCATGGAGAGCTCCAGAAAGACCTGGGGTTAGCAGGTACTGCTCTTTCAAAGAAAACAGTAAGTAATGCATTCAACCAACATGGGCTCTATGCCTGCTCACCTCGCAAGACTCCATTGCTGAAGAAAAAGCATGTTGAAGCTTGTTTAAAGTTTGCTGCACAAATTCTGGGAGAATATAGTCTGGTCAGATAAGACCAAAATTGAACTTTTTGGATCCCATAAACAGCATGTTTGGAAGAGAAATGGCACTGCACGTTAGCCCCAAAACACCATGCCAACAGTGAAGTTTGATGGTGAGAGCATCATGGTGTGGGGGTGTTTTTCAGCACATGACACAGGCAGACTTCTTATAATTGAAGGAATGATGAATGGACAAATACACAGAGACATCCTTGAAAAGAATCTATTGCCATCTGCCAAGATGCTGAAGATGAAATGAGGGTGGACATTTCAGCAAGACAATAATCCCAAGCACACAGCCAAGGAAACTCTCAACTGGCTCCAGAGAAGGAAAACATAGCTGCTGGAATGGCCCAGCCAGCCACCTGACCTGAATCCAATTGAAAATCTATGGAACGAATTGAAGATGAGAGTTCACAGAAGACACCCACGGAACCTTCAAAATTTGAGGACAGTTTGTGTGGAAGAATGGGCTAAAATCACTCCTGAGCAATGCCTGCACCTTTCTCCATACAGGAGGCATCTGGAAGCTGTTATTACCCACAAAGGCTTTTCTACTAAATATTAAATGAATTTCACCAAGCGTGTTCAATACTTATCCCTGTGTCATTCCACTTTATTAAATATAACTTGCTTTGTGAACACAGTTGCCTTGATTTCTTTGTATGTATGGATTACTTGGGTTGTTAGTAGTAGATTAGTTTATTTGACAGGGACAGTGCAATAAACATAGACAATTAATCAAAGACAATTAATCTGATGTGTTGCACATAGAGTGTATAGCTATTAGCTAATTTGCAACTCTTGTCACTTGTTACTGATATCTGGTGAACATCTCAGGTCAAAGCCTCTATCAGAAATATGTTTAATGAGAAAAATGTTGACGTTGTGGCAAGAGGAAGAAACACACAGGAGCCGAAGGTGTTTTAATCTTTACTCCTCAATTGCCACCAGCAACAAAACTCTTACTACCTCCCGGACTGCAAAACTGGGAAAACAAACCACGCCCCCAACCCCAAATCCTGCTGGGTGAGAAGCTCACTATTCAGTCTGCCACACAGCACCCCCCCCCCCCCCGAACACCCAGAGGGAACTCCAGGAGTCAATGTCAGTCTCTCACTGGGGGCCTGATGAGCCTGCCATAATGGCTGCGCTTTCCTCCAGCTGGAACCGCAGGAGAAACCTGTCGTGTAGGGCATCCATGTGGACGACAGGCAGGTGAAACACATTCCATTGTCAGCTGGAAACCAGAAAACTCATCTTGTGCAGACATAGCCAGGGTCCTGGAAGGGAAGCAACCTCGATGGGGGACCTGGGCCGGAAACATAACCTTGTCCGCCATAATGTGTGCCAGCTTAAGCCTATCCAACGTGACCTGCTCTTTGTGCCCACCCATATCCAGCACAAAACTTTTAGGGCCCATCTCTAAAACCCGAAATGGACCGTCACATGGGGGTTGGAGGGGTGAGCGGTGAGCATCATGTCGTATAAAAATGAAACGGGCTGAACTGCTCTCAGTAGGCACAAACGATCACGGAAAACAGTGATGAATGGGGCTCAGAACCAGTGCACCACCAGACAAGATAGGGTAGATGGTGGGGTCGATCTGCAGGGTAGATCTTCTGGGCAAAACCTCTCCAGGGACACGGACCGGTTGACCAAACACCAGTTCAGCAGGTGAAGCATTGAGATCTTCCTTAGGAGCCAAACGCAACCCGAGCATCACCCAAGGCAAACAATCCACCCAATTACCATCAGAGAGCACAGCATGCAGTGCCGTTTTAAGTGATGGGTGAAAACGTTCACACAAGCCATTAGTCTGAGGGTGGCACGCTGTAGTGCAGTGTACCCGCACCCCAAGGACCTTGCAAGTGCCGACCAGAACTCCGACACGAACTGGGGGCCCCTGTCAGAGGTAATATCTGATGGAGTACTGAAATGCACAACCCAGGCAGATAGAAACGCGTGCACCATGTCCATGGCTGAAGTGGAGGACAGAGGCACTGCCTCTGGCCACCTGGTGGTCCGATCCACTGTGGTGAGTAGGTGCATGAAACCCTGCGAAGGAGGTAGAGGACCCACCAGGTCCACATGCACGTGGTCAAAACATCTAGCTGGAATCTGAAATGTTTCAAGGGGTGCCTTGGTGTGCCGGTCGACTTTAGTGCGCTGACAAGCCATGCATGTGGCCGCCCACCCCTTGACACCCCTGCAGAGGGTGGGCCAGACAAACTTAGACCCAACCAGTTTCACTGACACCTGAACTCCAGGGTGTGAGAGGGAACGAACTGAGTTGAAAACTTGACGGTGCCAGGTCGCTGGGACAACAGGGCGGGGGCGGCCAGTGGAGACATTGCAGAGGAGAATAGAACCATCTTTCTGCATCACCATCTCCTCGAGTTTGAGGGCTGTACCTGCAGACTGAAGGGCCATAATGTCCGAGTCGTTGGGCTGCTTGGTGGGCATGGCAGAAAAATCCATCCTGAGGTGCACTGGATACACCAGTACGCGTGACGTGTAATCCTCCCGTGCTCAGATCGTGACAAAAAGTATTTGTGCTTTTTTCATATCAATTCATACATGTCTCTACTTGAATAAAAACAAGCCATGAAGACTTCTTATTCGGCCTTCTGGCACCACAAACTGACTGAAAAAAAAATTATTCATTCAGGCTGTAAAGATGCCAGTTTTTGAAGTTTGGCATAGATGTGAGGGTTTTTTTTTTAAAGACCAATATGTCAAACATTTGTTCAAACTGAACCTGAATAACTGACTTCAGAAGACAGCAAAGAAGGTTATCCTGAATGAATCATCAGGAAGTTCCCAGTCTGTGGTTGGCTGTTGGTACACTGTGATGTCATTAAGTTACGTCACTAGGCATTTCCCTGACAAACAGCAGCAGGCTGTGTTACTCTCCCAGTCTTTTCCTGCAAGTGGTGTGACACGATTTCGGCTCCTCCGCTTTCTGGTCAGAACATAAACACAATGTCGCCCCATCTTGAAAATACAATCACCCTCTCTCTCCACTTTGCTATATTTAAATAATCATTATAAATATGTATTATTAGAACAAAACTCATAAATAGTTCATGATCTTGATTAAAAACATGCCCATCCCCGTCTCATGCAGGGAAAAACAGATTGCAGTTCCTGAGTGACTGACTTATGCCAGCTGACCTCTTCACTTCCGCTTTCTCTCCTCTCCTCCGCCCACAACTCTCTTCAACCTGATAAACCTTGCGTGCCCCTACAGAGTAGAGTGGGAATCACATGAAGGAAGCCCACACATAAGCACAGATATAGCTAGCACACATCCATGACGAATCCCTCAAAACAGGCCAAAGAACACCTCATGATAAATGTATGAATGGAGGAGGGTGAAAAGAGAGGGGGGGGGGGGGATTTATCACACTGGAATTGGTGGGAATTTGCATGTGCCGGATATTTCTTTGTATGGTTGATTCTCCTACACACATTCTGCTTGAGAAAACAGAATGACTCGCATGTGTTTGTGTGGGGAGGGATTTCTAAGTGATTATATTAAGTATGTGTATCAGATTAATCACTAAATGCCTTGCATGAAATTTGCAGAAAATAAAAATATAAAAGCTGATTTATGGAAATGAACTGTATATCTACAATAAGTTATATGTAACAAAATATTTTTTTCCCTTTGAAAAACTAACTCTTCAATAGTACAGTATATCACTTTATGCATTTTTAAATGGTGTGGAAATGTGAGAATGACGAGGCAGAGTTCTCTCTCAAGTCAGCTTTATTCACATCTCCAACATCTCAAAGCAGAAAAGAGAGCCACACAGGGAACTCTCGTCCTTAAATACCAGGACTCTTACAGTTCACAAGTCACTTGTATCACAGACCACGTTGCATTATAATGACAGTAACAATGCATCCTCTCTCCATGATATCACCCCCACTGTCTACAATGCATCCCCTCTTTAATCCTTTAATTATACCCCCACAGTCTCAAGCCTTGCATACCAAAGCTAACACTCTTGCAGCTTCCTGTAATCACCAAGGAAGCTCTGCCTTTGTTCTGATCTAAAATGTGAGTCACAAAGTATGTGTGTCCACCACACAAAGCCCCCCCAACATTTTAGAACAAACAACAGAATAACAACATGCACGCCATGATAGTATCAATACACATCAGTCCACATGCTGTCTAGGCTTCAGTCTCCTGCCGTATCTGCTGTAGCTGGGATTCAACGTCTCTGCGGCGCTGTCACGCTGGGGGTTTGCCGTCTGGGGGTGGAAACCTTTTGTCAGCACCTGTGGGTGTTCTGGGGAAACACTACTCTGTGAAGCCCCCCGCAGGGGTCTACCTCGCCGCGGGGCCCTCGCCAACAGCACTTGCTCATCTGCCACCACAAAAGCGGGTTTGAGTTTGTTTATGCCAACTTTCTCTTTCCTAACCCCCAAATCTAGCAAAAACTGCTTGTCCCCTGTTTCTAACACTCTGAAGGGTCCGTCATAAGGCGGTCGCAGCAGGGTTCGATGCGCATCGTGTCTGACAGAAACAAACTCTGCGTTCTTCAAAGTTTTAGGCACAAAAACACGCGGAAAACTGTGGTGCGCGGGGCCGGGCAGCGTGCTTGATTCTATGTTACTCCGCAACAGCTGAGACGGGGAGGCGTCTGGCGCAGGGTTATCTGGGAGAAACTCCCCAGGTAGCCGGAGTGGCTGCGCAAACACGAGCTCCGCTGGGGAGGCTTCTAAGTCCTCTTTAGGCGCAGAACGCAACCCCAATAATACCCACGGTAACTTGTCTACCCAATTTGCATCCGTCAGTGACACTCTGAGAGCTGCTTTCAATGACCTATGAAAACGTTCGCATAACCCGTTAGCCTGCGGATTGTACGCGGTTGTGCAGTGAATTGTGACACCTAGGCTGCGGGCCATTGTCGACCAAAGCTCGGACACAAATTGAGGGCGTCTGTCGGACGTAATGTCCGACAGAACGCCGAAGCGCGCCACCCAAGCTGTTAAAAACGCACGCGCCACCTCCTCGGCCGTGGTTGATACCAGCGGTACCACTTCAGGCCAGCGTGTGGTGCGGTCCACCATTGTGAGAAGGTGTGTGCACCCTTGTGACGACGGGAGGGGGCCCACGAGGTCCACATGAACGTGATCGAACCTCTTGGCCGGAATGTGAAACGGCTCCATAGGAGCCCTTGTGTGCCTGTGTACTTTGGCTTGTTGACACGCCGTGCAGGCTGCTGCCCATTCTTTAACTTATTTGCGGAGGCTCGGCCACACAAATTTCTCTCCTACCATTTTGACCGACGTGCGCAGTCCCGGGTGCACCAAAGAATTAATCGAGTCAAAAACGCGGCGGCGCCACGCGGCCGGTACTACTGGGGGCGGCCGTCCCGTGGAGACATCGCAGATTAGGGGGGGCATACCGTCTTGCAGCACCCTGCTCTCCAGCCTTAACCCTGTTGGTCCAGACTGAAGCGCGCGCACCTCCGCGTCACCAACCTGCTCCGCGGCCATGGCTGCGTAATCTACCCCTACGCTGACTGGGGCCGCCACGGCGCGCGAGAGGCAATCTGCCACTACATTGAGTTTGCCCGCCACATGCTGGATATCAGTGGTAAACTCTGATATTGCGGCCAGCTGTCTCTGCTGCCGGCCTGACCACGGTTCGGAAACCTTGGCCATCGTGAATGTTAGCGGTTTGTGGTCAACGAATGCGGTGAAAGAGCGTCCTTCTAGCCAGAACTGAAAGTGGCGGATGGCCAAATGGAGAGCCGGCAGCTCCCTGTCGAACGCGCTCTATTTACGTTCGCTATTGCGCAAGGTCCTGCTGAAAAAGGCTAGTGGCTGCCAAACCCCGGCTACATGTTGCTCCACAACCGCCCCTATGGCCACCTCTGATGCGTCAGTGGTGAGCGCTATGCGGGCCGTTGGGTCTGGGTGTGCCAACAACGCAGCCTTTGCCAAGGCTGCTTTCACCTCCGAGAACGCTTGGTCCCGCTCCGGGGATCACTTGACCTTATCCGCGGGTTTCTTTTTTTTGAGCGCGGCATACAGCGGCTGCATGAGTTGCGCCACGCGGGGGAGAAAACGGTTATAAAAATTTACCATTCCCAAAAACTCCTGCAACGCCCTGACCGTCTGCGGCCAGGGAAAATCTGCCACTGCGCGCACTTTGTCAGGAAGCGGAACTGCTCCTTCGGGGGAGACGCGGTGTCCTAAAAAATCGATCTGCACCACCCAGAACTGACACTTTGCTGGGTTGATTATTAATCCGTGATCTCCCAACCTTCGGAAAACTGTGGCCAGGTGTTTTTCGTGTTCATCTTCGGACACGCTGGCTACTAAAATATCGTCCAAGTAGACGAACACGAAAAGGAGATCGCGAAGCACCGCGTCCATCATGCGTTGGAACGTCTGAGCAGCCCTAAAATGTGAGTCACAAAGTATGTGTGTCCACCACAATGGACACATTTCTACTACAGTAAATTTGCCTTCAATGCACTACTGTGTGGTCTTCTAATGTGTGACTGCCCTGCCCTACAAGTAGTGAAAGTGAATTGTCTGCAACTTCATACAGCAGAATTACAATAAAATCTGGGTCGTGCAAAAGCAGCTCTAGAAAGACAGAGAAATCCTCCATCCTCAATCCTATGTGGAGTACTAGTGTTCTCCCCATCTCTGTGTGGGTTTTTGTCAGGTACTCTGGTTTCCACCCATAGTCCAAAGACATGTACACTACCGTTCAAAAGTTTGGGGTCACTTAGAAATTTCCTTATTTTTGAAAGAAAATCACTTTTTTTCAATGAAGATAACTTTAAACTAATCAGAAATACACTCTATACATTGCTAATGTGGTAAATGACTATTCTAGCTGCAAATGTCTGGTTTTTGGTGCAATATCTACATAGGTGTATAGAGGCCCATTTCCAGCAACTATCACTCCAGTGTTCTAATGGTACAGTGTGTTTGCTCATTGTGTCAGAAGGCTAATGGATGATTAGAAAACCCTTGTGCAATCATGTTAGGTCTGCAATGCCGTAATTGCTGCAAATGGAGGATTCTTTGATGAAAGCAAAGTTTGAAGGAAAAAATTATTATTTCAAATACAAAACATTATTTCTAACCTTGTCAATGTCTTGACTATATTTTCTATTCATTTTACAACTCATGGTGGTAAATAAGTGTGACTTTTCATGGAAAACACAAAATAATTGTCTGGGTGACCCCAAACTTTTGAACGGTAGTGTACGTTTGGTTAATTTGCATCAACTGGGGATAAACTGTCCTTGGGTGTGTATGTTTGTATGCTTGGTGATCTGTCCTGCTTTCTGCCCAAAGATGCTGGGATAGGCTTCAGTCCCAGTGTTACACTTTGACTTGTAGATTGTTTGCTTTGCTTAAACTCCTTGCAATTACATGGTTATTAATTTTATTACAGATCTAGCGAATCTTGAATTTGTAATCGATTTTTCAGTCGTTGGTGTGCTAACTATGTGCAATAATGGCTATGGAAGAGTGTATAATATATCATATGTGGTGCTCTTGTTGACATATTACACTGAGGGTGATCCATTGTAACTTTTACTTGAAATTCCTATCTGTCCACTTTGTAGCACATAGTATTAAACAGCGCTTATCTAGTAAGGCATGGAGATCATTAATTGTTCTTGTACCAAAATCATCAAAACCACAGGTGCTGAATGATTATCGCCAAGTGTCTTTGACATCTATTGTAGTGAAGAGCCAAGAGAGAATAGTGTTAGATCATATCCTCTGTGATATGCATGATTGTTTAGCTCCTCTACAGTTTGCATATAAAAGAAGGAGGAGTAAGGAGGATGCTCTTTTATATGGTCTGCATAGAATTTGTTGTTATCTGGATCAACCAAAACAGTATGTTCGTATTAAGTTTATGGATTTTTCATCAGCCTTCAATACTATGAAACCACATATTTTGAGGGAATGGCTAGTAAAGTTAAATGTGGACAGTACAATCATCAGGTGGGATGAGTCATTTCTTACTAACTGATCACGGTGTGTCAGAGGAAATGCTGCAGTCTCATCTACTATTTATACAAATACTGGGGCTCCCCAAGGGAGTGTTATATATCCAGTTTTATTTACTCTATATACTAACGAGTTTAGGGTAAACTTATCTAATGTTTTCAATGTAAAATTTGCTGATGATACAGTGATTGCTGGATTAATTAGAGAGGATGAAACAAACTATCGGGCATATCTGGAGGACTTTGTAACCTGGTGTCATTCTTGCTTTCTTCACATAAACAATAAGAAAACAAAATAAATGATTTTTGATTTCAGGGTGGATAAAAATGCACATAAGCAACTGATCCTTGTTGATTACAGTATTGAGACTGTAGATAAGTATAAATATTTAGGGACAGTAATTGATGAAAAACTGTCACGGGATTCAAACATAGATGTCATTTACAGTAAAGGGTTACAATGACTATATTTTTTGCCGAAGCTGTGACAGTTTGACGTGGATAGTGTCATAAATCACCCTTTAAGGGCTATGGAAGGACACCAAACGCACATTGTGGTTTTTCACATTTATTAACATAAAGACGAACACTACATGAAACACTAAACTTACATATAATGAGATGAAGGTGCCGGAGGAGAGCAGGG
This sequence comes from Pholidichthys leucotaenia, assembly GCA_020510985.1. Lineage (NCBI taxonomy): Eukaryota > Metazoa > Chordata > Actinopteri > Cichliformes > Pholidichthyidae > Pholidichthys > Pholidichthys leucotaenia. The sequence goes on along the minus strand of CM035839.1, from coordinate 87,756,072 downwards.
CTCACGACCAAGAGGGAGGAAAACAGCCTGGGAAAAATACTGGCTGAGGCACTTGGGGACACCGGGGAAAAGAGACAACTTCAGCCGGAGCACACCCAAAGAGAAGCGAGGCTCACAGCTGAGGGAATTTGGAAAAGGGATAATTTAACTGGTCGGAGCGCTCCCGTTCTCCTCTACTGCAACCAAAAGCACTCAGCGTCTGGCGGAGAACTGCTGAGGAAGGTAACAGTAGGACACGACAACAAGGAAATGTTGTCATGCCCTTAAATAGTGAAATGAGACATCCTTGATGTATAACAGGTGTGAGTACATGAGTGAGGAAAGTAACATGATAAGTGACAACTGTGCAGCCTGCGAAACAGTTTGATTGCCAGAAGCTGCACAGCGCTGTCAAAATAAAAGCACAAACCAGAAACCAAATAATAATACAAGAATAAGACAACACAACCCCAAGATGTAAATAATCACTCTATAAAAGCAAGAAATCTGTGTGTGTGTGTGTGTGGGTGTGTGTCTGTCATGTTCATAGGACATCATAGGATGGTCTATGATCTCTGCCTGAACATCATAGGATGTACTATGAACTCAGGCATCATAGGACACATAGACAAATGTGTCTTTATATTGTCATATAGATCATGTGTTTTTGAGCTCAGGCATCATAGGACACATAGACAAATGTGTCTTTATGATGTCATATAGACCATGAACTCAGGCATCATAGGATGACTCGCGATGCCTATATGACGGCACATAGACAAATGTGTCTTTATGATGTCATATACATCAAGCCCACAGCACATAGACAAATGTGTCTTTATGATGTCATATACATCAAGCCTGCCTTCATGTCTTAATGATGTCATATACAGTGACAGACATCAGGCAACATGTCTTTATGATGTCATATACATTAAGGCTGCCTTCATGTCTTTATGATGTCGTGTACAGTGAGTCCATGCCGGAAAGCTTCTTTTTGCTCAGATCTATTTTCATGATGATGACGACAATTTTCATGATCCTGTACCTATCCCTCAACCAGTAGTCTCAGTGAAGAAGAAGAAGAAGAAGAAGAAGAAGAAGAAGAAGAAGAAGAAGAAGAAGAAGAAGAAGAAGAAGAAGAAGAAGAAGAAGAAGAAGAAGAAGAAGAAGAAGAAGAAGAAGAAGAAGAAGAAGAAGAAGAAGAGTTTTGAGTTTTAAAAAATCCCTTTATTGCACAATTCAAGAATGCAAGAGCACCAATATCATTCCACCAAGCGTCTCACATGTCAAAAGTGCAAACATAACTCATCCCCCTCTCCCACACAACAGAAAATATGCCCTACAGTCCATCTATCGGTGGATGCCTCCAAATTGTCCACCATTTTATAATAAGGAAAACAAAAACAGGATCCACAGTGCCAGTGTTAGCAGTCCGATTCTTCCATGTAGTCCATGCAAAGAAGAGCCACAGGCCTCTAGTTGTTAAGCAAGGCCAAGTCCCCTTCCTTCGGCAGCAGAGACAGCACTGCGCGCCCGCAGCCAGTTCCGTAACAGTCAACTTGAACGCCATAAAAGTCTGATCCAATAACATCCCCAAAGTGCTTAAAAAAGTCAGAAGAAAGACCGTCAAGTCCAGGTGGACGACCCAGAGACATGTGATTAACTGCTACAGTTGACTCATCCAAAGTCAGTTCACAGTCCAGAACAGGCCTGTCCTCTGGGCTGAGCCTGGGAAGACCTTCAAAGAGTTGGTGTTGAGAGTCTATGCAACATGGTTCTGCACCAAACAGGGCCCTGTAAAAATCCACTGCATCTGCATGGCTCCTCATCTCGGATGGATTTGTAGTCCCTTGACCATGTGCGAGTTTTAAGCAGGTCATCTTTGCAGCAGTCTTGTCCAGATTGTAGAGAAAAGATGTTGGGGCATCCATGTCCTGCAGGCGAGTAAACCGTGACCTTGCAGTCCGTGCAAAGAAGAGCCGGGCAGCAGAGATAGTACGTGCGCCGGCAGGGGACCGGTATAGATCCAGTTCTGTAACAGTCAATTAGAACGTCATAAAAGTCTGATCCAACAATATCCCAAAAATGCCTAAAAAAGTCAGAGTAAAGACCGTCATTTATTCCTTCTGTCGGGCATGCTTGACCTTTTGTCCTCCCGCTGCTTTACGCAGGGCTGTTAGGTGCTTTTTGAGGCGAAAACGTTTCCGTTCATCCAGGAGGTCAAGACCAACCTGCTTTTTTAGCACATTAACAGACTTAATAAATTTATCAGTGTCACTGAAGTAATCAGTGACTTTAATGGCCCTGTAATAGGTTTCATCCAGAAAAGCATTTATTTCTTCCAGCGAATACAAACTCGTGTTTGTACTGCAAGTTGCCCCAATAGACTCAGTATTAGACACAGTGTCGGAATCAGATTCCATTTCCTCGTCAGCACAACTCAGCTGACTGTTTGATTCAGCTGGCCCAGCGGATTCATCATGAGCCACATTTTCCTGGATGCCACCCACAGCAGCTGACTGGCGCTGTTCCGTCTGCTGCTCTGAAACGGTAGCAGCCACCGGAAGCACAGCCGCTGATGTCACGCAGCGAGATTCTGACACATTATCAGTGACTTTTTGGGCACCATCACCAGCGACGCTCCCAGCCGTAAGCTGGGCTGCGGGCACCACAGCCGGGCTGTCCACAGACACAGCGGCAAGCTCCGGAGCAGGACCGGCGGAAGGCCCCGCAACGTCGTCCGTAGTAGAGGCGGGAGCGGAGGCCGTACCGCCGGCCTCAGCTGCGGCGGAAGGCCCCGCCACACCGTCCGCAGCAGCGGCGTGAGTGGAGGCTGCACCGCCGGCTCCAGCCGCGGCTCCATCAGAGCCCCCCGCCCGCTGCCTTTGCGGACAGGCGAACCGTTTATGGCCCACGTCTCCACATTCAAAACACTTCATCTGTCCTGAGCTCGCATACACCATATAGGAGCCGTCCCTGTGTTTGACCCGGAAGGACACTTCCAGAGTTTGAGTTGGCAAGTCCAAAAACATGAACACCTGTCACCTGAGTGATTTCACATGTTTTAACTTGGTATCCTTGCACCCCAAAGCCACAGTTCTAAACGGGCCCGCAAACTTCCCAAATCTGCGGAGCTCCGTCTCCAACTGCTCGTCAGTGATGAAAGGGGGAACACCTGAGACGGTGATACGCGTTGATGGGACAGATAAGGGGGACACCTGTACATACGTATCCCCGATAACAACACCGCTCCCAATCAGAGTGTGGACATCCTCCTCAGCAGCCAGAAACACAACTACAGCTCTATTCATTCGGGACGCAAAGCAGATCGCATCATGGCCCACCTGCTCACCCACAGCTAGAAGCACCTCCTCCACAGTAACGCTGCTGTCCAGGGGAACGATCCGCACCCCCTGGCGGATAGACGGAGATGGCGTTTCCAAGGTCGCCATCCTCCACCCAAAAAAACAAAAAGAAGAAGAAGAAGAAGAAGAAGAAGAAGAAGAAGAAGAAGAAGAAGAAGAAGAAGAAGAAGAAGAAGAAGAAGAAGAAGAAGAAGAAGACCCACCAGATGGAGAGCAATAGAATGACAACTGCTGCACATCAGAAAAGATGCCATGAAGATGAAACACCTAAGGTTCCAGCAGTACATCGCACCCGTCTGAGACAGGAGGACACCCTTCACCAGCATAGGGTACGACAGACTTTAAAGCACATTTCTAGGACATCATAGGATGGCCTATGATCTCTGCCTCATCATCATTGCACATCCTATGAACTCAGGCATCATAGGACGACTCGCCATGCCTACATGACGGCAAATATGTAACCTTGACGAATGCCAGTCTACACTACAAATGTGTAAAATGCCAAGCAAAGCGCTGATTTTCTCCGGGTGCTCCAGTTTCTTGGTTTCTATGGCATGCACGGGCCTTCCTGAACAGGGTCGAAAGTCACTTTTTCAGGATTGTGCCCATGAACTGGAATTACGACGCACCTATCCCTGAACCAGTGGTCTGAACGAAGAAGAAGAAGACCCACCAGATGGAGAGCAATAGAATGAGGAGAACTGCTGCATGTCAGAAAGGAGGTTATGAACATGAAACACCTCAGGTTCCACCAGTACGCCGCAGGCATGATTGTGAACAACACAGCCGTCTGAGACAGGAGGAGACCCTTCAGTGGTCTGAACGAAGAAAAAGAAGACCCATCAGATGACGTCTATATGACGGCACATAGACAGAGCACATGACTCCCTACAAGACATATACTGTATATAGACACAGGTAAGCAACATCACACAGAACAGTAACAGGCAGGAGAAGAAGTAACAAGCATGGAGCAAACAACCCCAGATGGCAGGGCATATTTTGTGTGATTTTTATGTTTTGCTGCATACAAAAGCATCACATGTGATTGCCACTTAGTGCTGTGTTGCTATATCAACTGTCCTGTAACTGGCAAGAATTCTGTTCCAATGCATCCCCTCTATGGGCATGCACGGGTTTCTACAGGCATGCACGGGTATGCACTAGTACTATAAATACAAAATGACAATAACAAGACAGGATAATAAGGACGAGACTAAGAATACCGACAACTCATTATTACACAGGAACCAAATATAACAGACCATAAGAGACAAACAAACAAAAAAAGACTAAACTTGAACTGAGGCTGAGCATGCCCCTCCGTGCTCAGGATCATGACAGACAGACATATTTTGGTCCTTTTCTATTGTTCATTTGTGGAGAGTATTTTGACTTTCTGTTTTATTGTCTGGCATTTTTCTTTGTCTGTTGGAATAGAAACAAACTTTCAAAGATTGTACATACATCAAGTAAGATCATAGGTCAACAACAGCAACACAGTATGACACAATATTGTGAGTACTGAGTGGTGAGAAAAGGAAGAGCAATTCTTAATGATGTCTCACACCCTTTGTATAGTGAATATGAGTTAATGCCATCAGGTCGAAGACTCAGGGTAAAACTTGTGCTGGCTTCTCAAGCTCACAGAACTTTTATACCTTTAAATATATCCTTGTTGAACAAACTTCATTAATAGAATGGGTGTTATTTACATAGGAATCTGATTTGATTGTAGGTGACTGTATAATGCTGTTTTGTCATGGGATGTTGTCTGTATTTAATGTTTGTTTTATGTTGTGATTGTATTTTTAGCTGTAATTTCACATCTTGGGATCAATAAAGTCTGTCTATCTATCTATCTATCTATCTATCTATCTATCTATCTATCTATCTATCTATCTATCTATCTATCTAATCTGTCTGACTGTAGCCACAGACACAAGGGAAATTTCTGAAAGTTCAACAAAGCTAACTAACTGGTATTGTCTTACCTTTGATTTTAGTATGGTAAATATTTATGACAGTTCATTTTTCTCCGTCTGTGTGCAATGAATGTTAACAACCCTGTCTGTCAAAATGACAGATAAGGGAAAAAGTCTCGGGCAACCTCTGGGTGATACTAGTATATTTGCGTATGTTCAGTGCATCCTACTTTTTGATTTTGAGCTTTACTGGCAAACTGCTTACTGACACAATCAAATCATTTAACACTTTATAGAAAATGATGTCAGTAACAACGTCAATTTGTCAGTTTTGTGCAAAAATAAGCACTTTTTATACCTATATTTTTACAGGGAAGGTCCACTGAGAGGCAACCTCTCTTTTTCAAGGACACCCAGGTCACACTCAGACAGATACACATTCACATCTGGAAGCTCCATTCATTCATCTTCTTATTTATTTATTTATTTGTTTATTTGTCAGGGACAGTGCAATAAACATAGACAAAAGAAAAATCTGATGTGTTGCACAGGGAGTGTATAGCATTAAGCTAATTTGCAACTCTTGTCCCTGGATGAGCTTTAGAGAAAAGAAACAGATAAAAAGATGAGGAAAAAACAAAATGAAAACAATATAAACAATATCCACATACATCAATGCAAACAAAATTATAAATACACAATATAAAAACCTGATTCACATTCCGCTTAATCCTGTTCGGGTCGCAGGGGGGCTGGAGCCTATCCCAGCATCTTTGGGCGAGAGGCAGGGTACACCCTGGACAGATCGCCAGTCCATCGCAGGGCCAACACAGAGAGACAGACAACCATTCACTCTCACAGTCATACCTAAGGACAATTTAGAATCTCCAATTTGATGCCAACTAACCTAACTTGCATGTTTTTGGCATGTGGGAGGAAACCGGAGAAATCCCGGAGTAAACCCACACAGACACGGGGAGAACATGCAAACTCCACACAGATCACTGTTGGTCGGGGGCTAGGATCGAACCCAGGATCCCCCGGCCAAGGGTGAGTTGCTGTGCTGCCGCAGTGCAGTGCTAACCACTCCGCCACCGCACCTCCCAGCTGCCCAGTACAAACACAGACTGACCAGTAGTCACTGAGCAACTCCACTGGAGCTAAGGGCCTTGCTCAAAGGCACCACAGTGGGGTTGAGGAGGGTGGGGCAAACACTGCTGTGTTATCTGTCCCACCCAGATCTGATTCTGCCCAAACTGGCAACCTTCTAGTCACCAGTCCACATCCCTATCCATTAGGCCACCACTGCCCCGTTACATACTTGATAAAATACTGTATGTATGTTACATGTGAATAAGCCTTAAGTGACAGAGAGTTATAGTCAGCAATTAAATGCTTACATTTGAATACAGAAGACCAGTTTACAATATGTAACATATAAAAGATTTCAGTCAGGATAGATCTGTCATAAATTGCCCTATTTAAAGGCTATGAAGGACACCAAATGCACGCTGTAGGTTTTGCACATTTATTAACAAAAAGACGAACACTACACTAAACATTAAACTTACTACTACTACTACTTACTACTTCCTCTTCGTTTTGTCTTTGTGTGTCTGGACCTGCAACAAGAAGGATTTTCCGACAAACTCAACCAAAGGTGAAGTTAAAAAGTTTTATCTGTATGGATTTGGGCTTGGACATCTCACCCTACACTCTATGTGGTCTTTAAAAGCCCTGAGCAAAAACTTCCAAATTAAGGCAAACATGGCTGTTAAGCAAAAATCACAATATGGCAGAGGATATACAGTTAAAGTTCTGTTAGTTCTGCTACTTCTGGCAGGAGATATTCACCTTAACCCTGGACCTGCCACTATTAAACAGCAGACCACTGGGTTAGCACAAAACCGAGCTGTACAAAAGCAAAAACAACATTTATTTTTCCAAACTGTTAATCATGCACGAGTTCTTTGGGACACCAAGGCTAAACCAAAGGGGATCCTCGGCGGTCATTTAAACATACGGAGCATAATCCCCAAAAGAGATGAGATTTCGGTGTTGCTGTTGGACTCAAATCTGGACTACCTTTGTCTCTCAGAAAGCTGGCTACACAGTAACATAGACACTAATATGATCGATATTGTGGGCTACCAGTGTTTTAGAAAAGACAGGCAGGTAGGGAGGGGAGGAGGTGTTTTAATTTACATCAAAGAGAAATATAAATGTCAACTGGTTGATTTGAATACTTCACTTGAATGTTTAGCTGTTAATGTATGTCTCTCTCCGGTAATGAATTTCAACATTGCAGTAGTGTACAACCCACCGTCACACAACTCTTCCTTTTATAATGAATTAAGTGATCTGGTTAAACAACTTGAGAAGAACAGAGAAACAATAATTCATGGTGACTTTAATATCAACTGGTCTGATAAAAAAGACAAACAAAAACTGAAAAGCCTCATGACTAAATTTAATTACCAGCAAATCATCAAAGGACCCACCAGGATAACCAAACAATCCAGAACACTTATTGACATGGTATTTACTAATAAACCAGAACGAATAACCAGAACCTATAATCTTGTAACTGGTCTCTCAGATCATAACATGGTTCTTGCTGTCAGGAAACTTACTAAAAAGCGACTACAGTATTTTGGGGGAGTCGATATTGACAAATCAAATTTTATTATCCCCAAATCAAAAAATGAGGAGTTTGAACATTACTTAGAGAATCAAAATTGGGAGCAGCTCATGGCAACATGTGAAGTAGATGATTGTTGTAATTTTATAACTGCAACAATCACAAAGTCTATAGAAAAATTTTCAAAGCAAATTAAAAGTAGACAACAGAAGATTAGCCTACCATGGTTAAATAATGAAATAAGAAAACTTATGAAGAGGCGAGACTATGCACTGAAAACATCACTAACCTCCAAACTACAAAATGATCACCTTGTGTACAAAAGTTTAAGAAATAAAGTGGTACATGAGCTGCGAAAATCAAAAATATCTTATTACAATAAACTGATAGATCATGCAAAGGGTAACAACAGTTCCCTATGGAGGCATTTAAATAACTTAACTAATAAAAAAAACGATCAGAAGGGGGTAAAGGAACTTAGAATCAATGGCAAGACCGTCAGTGACAAGGCTACTTTGGCAAATGAATTTAATTCACACTTTGTGGGCTCTGTGGAAGACTTCACAAAAATTTTTGTGCTGCCAAATGTGCTCAACAACACAAATTCCATACTCCCAACAGATACTTTTCACATCGATGAGGTAAATGAGAAGTTAATTGCTGGTATTGTTAAAACACTGTCAAACTCAAAAACTAGTGATATCTACAATATGAGCACCTCCTTTCTCAAAATGCACAGCAAAATATTAATCAAACCACTGACTCATCTCATTAATCTCTCCATTAGGTCTAGTACATTTCCATCTGGCTGGAAAAAAGCTGTCGTCATACCAGTTCATAAATCAGGCAGTAAAGACGATATATGCAATTACCGCCCAATCTCTATCTTACCAGTCCTATCTAAGGTTCTTGAAAAAGTTGTAGCTACACAGCTGATAGACTACTTACAAGACAGTCAACTTCTTCATCCACATCAATTTGGTTTTAGACCAGGATACTCAACAGAAACAGCAAATTGTTGCCTTATTGAAAACGTCAAACAGTCCTTGGACAGGGGTAATGTGGTAGGAGCTGTTTTTCTAGATCTCAAAAAGGCCTTCGATACTGTAAACCACAGTTTGCTTTTATCCAAAATGGTATCTTTTAACTTCTCCCCAAATACATTAGAATGGTTTGCATCTTATCTCCAGAATAGAGAACAGTGTGTAAAAGTTCACCAGGATAAATCCTCATTTTTAAACAACCGCATGGGTATCCCACAAGGGTCCATTCTTGGTCCTTTACTTTTCAGCATTTTTATTAATGACTTGCCGTTACACTGCTCAGCTGCAACATGCCAACTTTATGCAGATGATGCAGTTATTTACACAGCTGCCAAGACTCCAGCACAGGCTGCAGATGTACTGTCTACAAGTATGGTTGATGTCCAAGAGTGGCTCCTCAAGAACCATCTATTGCTGAACCTTCAGAAAACAGTCTCAATGTGCTTTTCAATCAAAAAATGTAACCTGCAACATTTTAAAGTTAATATACATGATCATGACATCAGTTTAGCTACAGAATTCAAATACCTTGGCATTGTACTAGATCCTCAACTCAAATTTAATCTTCATATAAAGAAAATTTCAAAAACAGTAAAAAAAAATCTGAACTGCTTTAAATTAATTAGATATTACATACCTTACGAAGCAGCTGCACTGTATATGCATTCTATGGTTTTTTCTCATATATCATACTGTTTGACAGTCTGGGCTCAAGCAGCCCCTTCCACAATAAGACTTATAGGTTCATTATATAATCAAACCCTAAAAATCTTGGACAAAAAGCCCATTAGGTGGCATCACTGTAATGTTTTAAAAAAATACAACCTATTGAGTTTTGAGAGCTTCATTGACCTCTGTCTTCTGAAATTAACGTTCAAATGTTTCCATAAATCAGCACCCGAGCCACTTGCTGGTTTCGTCCAAAGACAGGACAGCAGCAGAGCCACCAGGAGTTCTGTTAACAATAACTGTAAAATATTCCACCGCAGAACCACATTTGGACAAATAGCTTTCTCTATAAAGGGCAGTCACATCTGGAACACAATGCCAAATGAAATTAAAATAATAACGGACTTTAAAACATTCACTAAAAATGTTAAAAACTGGCTGAAAAATAAACAAGAATGTACTCATGTATGAATTATTTGTCTGCAAAGTGAGAGTGAATGAAGGGAAGGAATAAATGTGTTTGTTTATAGTGAGTGATGGAGGGAGGAAGGCCTGAAATAGGCAAATGTGAGTTATGTTATATGTGTTAAATGTGAGTCAGGCTGTTACACAGGTGTCAAACTCACTCCATGGAGGGCCAAGACCCTGCAGGTTTTACCTCCACCCAGTGTCTTCAACAGGTGAGTTCACTGAATTTCTTCCCACTGATTGCTGATCAGTGAAAACACCTGCTGAAGACACTGGGTGGAAGTAAAACCTGCAGGGTCTTGGCCCTCCATGGAATCAGTTTGACACCCCTGGGCTGTTATATTTGTGTATTTATAATATTTATGTTAAAGGTGAGTCAGGCTGTTATATTTGTGTATTTATAATATTTATAATATTTATAATTGTGTATTTATAATTTTTCTGCATTGATGTATGTGGTTATTGTGTATATTTTTATCTTGATTCTTTTTTCTAAAGCCCATCCAGGGACAAGAGTTGCAAATTAGCTAATAGCTATACACTCTATGTGCAACACATCAGATTGATTGTCTTTGATTAATTGTCTATGTTTATTGCACTGTCCCTGTCAAATAAACTAATCTACTACTACATATAATGAAAAGAAGGCGCCGGAGGAGAATGGCGCTAACGACCAGGAAGATGGTGAACAGCCTGGGGAAATACTGGCTGAGGTGCTCGGGAACGCTGGGGAAAAGAGACTGCTTCTGCCGGAGCACACCCGAAGAGAAGCGGGGCTCACGGCAAAGGGAATTTGGGAAAGAAATGAATTACCTGGTCGGAGCGCTCACGTTCTCCTCAACGGTGAAACCAAAAACACTCAGCGTATTGCAGTGAACAACTGAGGAAGGTAACAGTAGGACATGACAACGGGGAAATGTTGTAGTGCCCTTAAATAGTAAACTGAGGCAATCATAGATGACTGACAGGTGTGGGTACATGAGTGAGAAAACAATCAAAACAACAAGTGACAGCTGTGCAGCCCACAAAACAGAATTTGACAGCCGGAGCTGCACAGCACTGTTAAAATAAAAGCACAGACTGGAAACTAAATAACAACACAAGAATAAGATAACACAACCCCAATAACTGTAAATAATATCATAACCACAAAATGACACACAATAAAACAACAGGACAAAAAAAGATGAGACTACGAATACAGGCAACTATAAACAAAGAGACCAAATACAGCAGATAATAATGAACAAAGAAATAAACAAACAGGAAAAGACTAAACTCAAAACTGGAGACTGAGCCCAGACCCCACCCACACTCAGGATCATGACAAGATCAGGTAAGCGAGAGAGGAAATTTTATTAAAACATGGATCCCAGATAAAGATGGAACATAGTGTGGACCCCCACTCAAACTGCAACTGCAACATTTTTAATTTACAGTTGAGGGCAGAATTATGAACCACCCTATGAAAACTTAATTTTATATAAAGTCTTTCCCAAGTGCTGTTAAACAGTGCAAAGAATTGTTAACACAGCTTTTCCATACATTCCAGTTTTCTTTAGAAAGCATAAATTATTTTAGTTTGCACACAGAAACAAAATAATTTCATAAAAACCAAAAACTACCAGGGTCAAAATTAAGAATAACTGAATAACTGACCTTATTATTAAACCATAACACAAACCACTGCTGTACAATAATAGCTTTTAACTTTGTAATGCTCAAAGCATGTAAAATCAAGTTAAAACTGGGGGTTACCTTTCAATTTACGTACAATATAAAAACTTCAGCAAGGGTTTGAGCTGCCACTTGAGAAAGCATCATGCCAAAAACAAAAGAAATTAGTTTAGACTTGAGAAAAAAAATGTTGAATGGATATACAAAGTTACTAGAGCATTTCCAAGTGTCAAGACCTGGAATATGAAGTATCATCAAGAAATTCAAAGAGAGCCACACAGTACAGAACAAGGCTGGCAGAGGTAGGAAGCAAAATATTTCAAAGAAACTGGAAAGAAAACTAGGAAGAGATGTGTCTGAAGAACCCCAAAACAACTGCCAAGACACTAGTGAATAACTTAGACAAGTTCGGACAGTCTCAAATAAGCCAATCACTAGAACCCTGCACAGGAATGGACTGTGAGGGTCAGTGTTGGGCAAGTTACTAAAAAATAATAACTAATTACATTTACTAGTTACTTCTTTTCAAAAGTAACAGAGTTACTTTACTGATTACTGCATGATTAAAGTAACTAGTTACTTGGAAAAGTAACTTTCACGTTACTTTTAAATGCATACTTAAATCATCTTGCACACATAGCAAGATCATTTAATTAATGGATTACATTACGGGCTTATTAATGCCAGGCTGAAAACAGACTATTTCAGACAGAGCTTTTAGAACATGTTCAGTCTGCTTTATCTTGCCTTGAGAGCTCTTATTGTGAGGAAATTTTGAAGAAAATCGACATGATATTGCCAGTAATTTTCTCATTTTGGAGTGAGAGTTCGCAACACTGCATAAAGCTGTCCATGTTTATCTTACCTTTATGATATGGATTTAATCCGATGTGCAGTGATCCAAAGAAAATGTCCATTATCCACAGTCCAAATGTCTGCTGTGACAGAGATATGAGCCAGTCCCTCGAATTCCTTTTGGAGATCAAAATCCATTTTTGAATAATCTTTATCCAGGTAGCAAGTAAATGTGTTTTAACTTCAGTGGACCACAGTCCAGCTGTCTGATGGAAAGTGACTATTATCATGTCTTCAGTCTATAATGACGTATCTGGCAATCAGGTTTAATTCTTGCTGGGGCACAAACTGTCCAGATGCACAACTGTGCTTGAAATCCAGCCGTGGCTGTTGAGACAAGAGTATGTCCACTTTACATCCAGCTGTGGATGATCAGATAGCGTAAATCCACTAACACAGTGTTGTTAGCATAGCTAGCTGTTACTTAGCCCTAGTTTTGTCAGCGCTTTGTTGCTGTTTTCAAGCACTCCTCAAGTTTGTAGTAGGTCTCAACCGGCTCTTAGCTTCCAACCCACCAATATCCTTTTGTTCTTAACTGTGACAAAGAAAAAATAATCTGTGTATTTCCACAAAAACAACATAGCTTTATCTCTTCCTCTGCTCAATAGTGAAGAATCAGCTCTCTGCAACAGGTCACGTTGACTGACAACTACGTCTCAGCTATGGTAGGGTCAGTTTGTATATTCATTTATTTGCGCTAAAAAGATCTATCCATATTAATAAAACAAGTAATGAGAAACACATTTGATCAAATTTCAATAACTATAATACATTACTGAATTTTTAAACAGTAATTTCATTACACAGCATGTTACTGCAAAAGTAGTGGTGTTACAGCAATGCGTTTCTTTGTAACTCATTACTCCCAACACTAGTGAGGGTTCAGACCAAGAAAAACTTCACTTCTGCAGAAGAGACACCTTTAAGTCAGACTGAAGTATGCTAAGGACAACCTGGAGAAAGATGATGCATACTGGAAGTGCATCCTTTGCTCAGATGAGATGAAACTAGAGATCTTTGGCCTTTAACCAGAGACAATGCTGATGTTTGGAGAAAGAAGGAAAAGGGGTACAATCCAAAGAACACCGTCCCCACAATGAAACATGATGGTGGGAGTATAATACTGTGGGAATGCTTCTGTGTGTCTGGAACTGGGAATCTCGTCAAGGTGGAAGGAATCATTAACAAAGAAGGATATGTGACGATTTTGAAAGAAAACCTCAAGCAGTCAACAGCAAAACTGGGTCTGAGTCATCGCTTTGTCTTCCAACATACATCGCTCCTGGTGAAGAACTACCTCGGGTGATTCTTCACCAGAACGAACTAAAAACTAAAAACTGCCAGGGTCGTTTTTAGTTTTTGTGAAATAATTTTGTTTCTGTGTGCAAAGCAAAATAATGTAAGCCCATCCATCCATCTTCTACTGCTTTTCTGGAGGTCCGGGTCACAGAGGCAGCAGTTCAAGCAGAGAAGCCCAGACTTCTCTCTGCCCAGCCACCTGCTCCAGCTCTTCAGAGAGGATACCAGGACATTCCCAGGCCAGCTGGGAGACATAGTCTCTCCAGCATGTCCTGGGTCTGCCCCGGGGTCTCCTTCCAGTGGGACGTGCCCAGAACACCTCAAGTGGGAGGCGTCCAGGAGGCATCCTGATCAGATGCCCAAACCACCTCAATTGACTCCTTTCAATGTGGAGGAGTAGCAGTTATACTCTGAACCTCTCTGGGATGACTGAGCTTCTCATCCTATCTCTAAGAGTGAGTCCAGCAATCCTATGGAGAAAGCTCATTTCAGCCGCTTGTATCTGTGATCTCATTCTTTCAGTCATTACCCAAAGCTCATGACCATAGGTGAGGGTAGGAACATAGATTGAAGGGTAAATCGACAGCTTTGTGTTAGAGCTCAGCTACCTCTACACCACGACAGACCGGTACAACATCCGCATCACTGCAGATCCTGTTGCGATCCATCTATCAATCTCCTGCTCCATTCTCCCCTCATTCGTGAATAAGACCCCGAGATACTTAAACTCCTCCACTTGGGACAGGAGCTTGACTCCAACACAAAGAGAACACCTGACCTGTAGGTCATTGCTTGATGAAGCAAACAGGACAACATCATCTGCAAACAGCAGAGATGAGATCCTGTGGTCACCGAACATGACACTCTCCACTTCTTGGCTGCACCTAGAAATCCTGTCCATAAAAATTATGAACAGGATTGGTGACAAAGGGCAGCCCTGACGGAGTCCAACTCTCACTAGAAATGAGTCCAACTGTATGTCACATGCCACACTAGAGACAATAAAACACTGGACTTATTCTACACAAACACTAAGGAAGCGTACACCTCATCACAACTCCCCCCCACTCGGGAGATCGGATCACAACTTGGTTCATCTCCGGCCAGTGTACAAACCCCTAGTGCACAGACAACCTCCAGTCATGTGCACAGTGAAGTTATGGTCTGAGGAGGCAATGGACACGCTAAAGGGCTGTTTTGAAACCACCGCCTGGGAGCAGCTCTGCGATCCACATGGTGAGGACATCGATGGCCTCACTCACACCATCACGGACTACATCAGCTTCTGTGTGGACAACACCTTTCCCACCAAGACCATACGGTGTTGCTCAAACAACAAACCCTGGATCAACCCTGAGATAAAAACACTTCTGAGAGAGAAGAAGAGGATCTTCAGGTCAGGGAACAGGGAGATGCTGAAGTCCGTACAGAGGGAGCTGAGGAGAAAGATCAGAGAAGGCAAGGACAGCTTCAGGAAGAAGATGGAGGACAAGCTGCAACAGAGCGACATCAGCGGGGTCTGGAGAAACCTCAAAACCATCTCTGGGCTCCAGAATACCTCCCCCCAGGCCACGGGGGGCAGGGAGTGGGCGAACAATCTGAATCTGTTTTTCAGTAGGTTTGACCAACCGCCCTCCCCCCTGACTGCACAACAACCACTGCTGCCTCTGAAGACATCAAGTCCTGCTGCCCACTCCCCACTCCACCAACACCCCCCCATTCCCAACACACAGCCCCCCAACCTGACCCTCACTAAGACCCAGGTGAGGACGGAGCTGAGGAAGATCAAGGTGAGGAAGGCGTCGGGACCGGACGGCATCAGCGCAAAGCTCCTCAAGTCCTGTGCAGACCAGCTGTGTGGGATTGTGGAGTACATCTTCAATCTGAGCCTGAAGCTGGGGAGGGTACCACAGCTGTGGAAAACATCTTGTGTGGTACCTGTACCAAAGACTTCCCACCCCAAAGATCTGAACAGCTACAGACCAGTGGCCCTGACGTCCCACATGATGAAGACCCTGGAGAGACTGCTCCTTGCTCACCTCCGCCCCCTGGTGGGACCAGCGATGGATCCACTCCAGTTCGCCTACTAGCATGGCATTGGGGTGGAGGATGCGGTGATCTTTCTCCTTCACCGTTCTCTGTCCCACCTGGAGAAGCCCGGGAATGCGGTGAGGATCATGTTCTTTGACTTCTCCAGTGCTTTCAACACCATCCAACCGATGATCCTGAAGGACAAGCTGCTGTGCGCAGGGGTGGACCAGCACCTGTCATCATGGATCCTGGACTACCTCACAAACCGGCCTCAGTTTGTAAGAACCCGGGACTGTGTGTCCGACATGATCATCGGTAGCACGGGGGCCCCCCAGGGAACGGTTTTGGCTCCCTTCCTGTTCACCCTTTATACTGCGGACTTCTCACACAACACAACACACTGCCATCTACAGAAGTTCTCTGACGACTCTGCGATCGTTGGCCTCATCTCCAACGGAGATGAAGCTGAGTGCAGAGGGCTTATCCAGGACTTTGTGGACTGGTGCCATCGGAACTGCCTCCAGATCAACGCGAGGAAAACTAAGGAGCTGGTGGTGGACTGCCGCAGGCAAGAACAACCCCTCACAGCACCAGTAAATATACAGGGAACAGACATCGAGATGGTGACATCCTACAAGTACCTGGGTGTTCATCTGAACAATAAACTAGACTGGTCACACAATACTGACGCACTCTACAAGAAGGGACAGTGCAGGCTGTTCCTACTGAGGAAACTCAGGTCTTTTGGTGTACAAGGGGTGCTGCTGAAGTCATTCTACGACACAGTGGTGGCATCAGCCATCACTTTTGGAGTGGTCTGCTGGGGCAGTGGCATTACAGCAGCCGATAGGAAGAGACTGAACAAACTGATCAAGAAAGCTAGCTCTGTCCTGGGGCAGTGCCTTGACCCAGTGGAGGAGATGGGAGAGAGAAGGATGGTGGCTAAACTGTCATCTCTGCTGGAGTCCGAGTTCCACCCTATGCAGGACATACTGAATGCACTGAGGAGCTCATTTAGCAGCAGACTGCATCATCCTAGGTGCACAACCGAGAGGTTTCGCAGGTCCTTCCTACCTACGGCTGTCAGACTGTACAACCTAAGCAGGGCTGCTCGCAGAGATAGCAAAAAGATGTGACAACCTAATAGTATTGAATGCAAAAGACGCAATAGACTTACACAATGGTCCCCTCTGGTATACAACTAGGAAAATACCGGTCGCTATGGAGGGTGAGAATATGTATGGGTACATAATCATACCATGTAGGATAACTAAGTAGACGGTTGTGCTGTTTCATTCCATCTAGCTACAATGCTCCGCACTGTGTGTGTTTATATATTTATATATTTATTCCATCTAGCAACAATGCTCCACGCTGAGTGTGTTTATATATTTACATATTTATTCCATCTAGCTACAATGCTCCGCACTGTGTGTTTATATATTTACATATTTATTCCATCTAGCTACAATGCTCCGCACTGTGTGTTTATATATTTATATATTTATTCCATCTAGCAACAATGCTCCGCACTGTGTATTTATATATTCCTATATTTATTCCATCTAGCTACAATGCTCCGCACTGTGTGTGTTTATATATTTACATATTCATTCCATCTAGCTACAATACTCCGCACTGTGTTTATATACTCATATATTTATTCCATCTAGCTACAATGCTCCGCACTATGTTTATATATTTATATATTTATTCCATCTAGCTACAATGCTCCGCACTGTGTTTATATATTTATATATTTATTCCATCTAGCTACAATGTTCCGCACTGTGTCTATATATATATATATATATATATATACAGTATATATATATATATATATATTTATATGTACATATGTATACTCGCTGCTCTTGTTTTTCTCTTGCCTTCTGATTGTTGCCCTGAGTGTTGCTATCCCTGTGCTGTTGCAATCCTGGAATTTCCCCATTGTGGGACTAATAAAGGCTTATCTTATCTTATCTTAAATGAGTGTTGGCAATAGGAACCAAGCTCCCACAATAGTTGTATAGAAACTGGATGGCTCGTAGCAACAAGCCTGATACCCCATACTTCCGAAGCGCCCTCCACAAAAAAAAACATGAGGGCCGCTGATGAATGCCTTCTCCAAGTCCACAAAACAGATGTAAACTTGTTGGACAAACTCCCATGAACCCTCGAGGATTCTTGAGAGGTTAAAGAGTTGGTCTGATGTGCCACAGCCAGGACAAAAACCACATTACTCCACCTGAATCCGAGGTTCGACCAACGGCCGGACTCTCCTCTCCAGTACTTTGGCATACCCCTTCCCAAGGAGGCTGAGAAGCGTGATCCCCCTAAAGTTGGAACACACCCTCTGGTCCCTCTTCTTAAAGAGAGGCGCTACTACCCTGGTTTGCCATGCCAAAGCTACTGTCCCCGACTTCCACGCAATGTTGCAGAGGTGTGTCAGCCATGACAGCCCTACAACATCCAGAGCCTTGAGGTACTCAGGGCAAATCTAGTCCATCCCTGGGGCCCGGCCACCAAATAGTTTTTTTAACTACTTCAGCGACCTCAGCCCTTGTAATGGGCCAGTCAACCCGCTCGTCCTTAGGCTCTGCTTCCTCTGCGGAAGGCATGTCAGTGGGATTGAGGAGATCCTCAAAGTATTCCTTCCACCGCCTGACAATATCCCGAGTCGAAGGTAGCAGCGCCCCATCCACATCATACACAGTGTGGTGTCAATGGTGCAGTACACCTCAGCTGCTTCAGGAGTCCCACAAGCCAACCAAACTTGATAGGACACTTTCTTCATCTTGATGGTCCCCCTCACCACTGCTGTCCACCACTTGGTTTGGGGGTTGCCACCATGAAATGCACCAACAACCTTGCGGCCACAGCTCTGGGCTGCTGCTTCAACAATGGAGGTGGAGAACATGGCCTAATCAGACTCAGTGTCTCCAGACTCACTCAGAATGTGGTTGAAGTTCTTCTGGAGGTGGGAATTGAAGACCTCCCGGGCAGGGGCCTTGACCAGACATTCCCAGCTCACCCTTACTATATGTTTGGGTCTACCAGGTCTGAATGGCATTCTCTCCTGCTATCGGATCCAACTCACCACCAGGTGGTTGATCAGTTGACAGCTCTGCACCTCTCTTTACCCGAGTGTCCAAGACATACGGTCGCAGATCTGATGACACAATAACAAAATCGATCATCGACCTGCGACCTAGGGTGTCCTGGTGCCTGGTGCACATATGGACATCCTTATGCTAAAAAATCCTGTTCATTATGGACAAACTGTGACTGGCACATAAGTCCATTAATTGAACACCACTCGGGTTCAGACCAGGCAGGCTGTTACTCCCAGTCACACCCCTTCAGATTTCACTGTCATTGCCCACATGCATATTGAGGTCCCCCAATAGGACAGTGGAGTCTCCAAGAGAAGCACTCTCCAGCACCCCAGTCAGAGACTCCAAAAAGGGTGGGTACTCTGAATCAACATTTGGTGCAGAGGCACAAATGTAAGCATCCAAAGTAAAACTAGGATGTTTGGAAAAGCTGTGTTAAAAATTCTTTGCACTGTTTAACAGCACTTGGGAAATACTTTTTTTTTTTTAAATGAAATTTTGATAGGGGGGATCATAATTCTGTCCTTAAGTATATATCTTTGCAATTTGTTTCCTGTTCCTCAGTGATGAATTTGATAGAGTCACAGCCAGTGTGAATAATTTGCAGATCACAGCAGACCCTCAGATGTTAATTTGGCCTACAGAAATGTATCTGATATCAAAGCATTCATTAAAAGTATGACACACTGTACTCTCATAATGCCACAGTCTGTAGATTACAGATGGGACAGGGGATCATCAAAGTGTGAATATGCATATTCAATTCAATTCAATTCAACTTTATTTATATAGCACCATTTCACAACAACAGTCATCTCATAGCACTTTAAACTGTAGGGGAAACACCCACAATTGCAGAAAGACCCCAGCAATCAGGTGATCCCCTGTGAGCAAGCACTTGGCGATGGTGGAGAGGAAAAACTCCCTTTTAATAGGAAGAAACCTCCAGCAAAACCAGGTTCAGGGAGGGGCAGTCATCTGCTGCGACTGACTGGGAGGTGAAGGGATAGAGAAGAAGAAGAAAAGAACAGACATGCAGAGAGCAAACAGCATGACGGGGACTCAATCTATGGGAGAGAAAAAACAGATGTTTATGACAAGCAAAAATATTTGAGAGTGAAGAAAGGAGTGAAGCCCAGTGCACTGTTGGGGATCCCCCGGCTGTCTAAACCTATTAGCAGCATAACTAAGGGAGGGTTCAGGGGCACATAATCCCTCCCTAATTATAGGCTATATCAAAAAGGAAGGTTTTAACCCTATTCTTAAAAACAGAGATTGAGTCTGACTTCCGAATCCAGACTGGCAGCTGGTTCCACAGGAGAGGAGCTTAATAACTGATGGCTCTGCCTCCCATTGGACTTTTGGAGATTCTAGGTCCTGCATTTTGGGAGCCTAGTGCTCTGTTAGGATAATAGGGTAGTATCAGATGTTTTAAATAAAAAGGGGCCTGATGATTTAGAGCTTTGTAAGTAAGAAGAAGGATTTTAAACTTAATTCTAAACTCTATGGGAAGCCAGTGAAGGGAGGCCAGAACCAGACTGATATGATCTCTCTTTCTAGTACCTGTTAAAACTCTTGCTGCAGCATTTTTGAAGCTGAAGACCTTTTAAAGATGTTTTAGGATAACCTGATAATAAAGAGTTACAATAATCTAATCTAGAGCTAACAAAAGCGTGGATTAGTTTCTCAGCATCACTCAGAGACAAGATGCTCCTAATCTTGGCAATATTATGCAAATGATAGAAGGCAGTCTTAGAAACAAGTTTAATATGTGAATTAAAAAACAGATCTTATTCAAAAATAACTCCAAAGTTCCTCACAGAACTATTAAGAGAAAGCGTAGCCACATCCAAACTAAGAGTTTGATTTGGAAAGGTATTTCTAAGGTTTTTTGGACCAACTAGAATGACTTCAGTTTTATCTGAATTTAATAGCAGGAAATTACAAGCCATCCAAGCTTTGATTTCCTTAAGACAGGCCTCTAGATTAGATTAGATTAGATTAGATTAGATTCAACTTTATTGTCATTACACATGTATGAATACAAGGTAACGAAGCACAGTTTAGCATCCAATCAGAAGTGCAAAGGACAGCAGTGCAGTATATACAGTAATTGACAGTATGTGCAATTTAAGCAAATATATGCAAATATACGCAGCAGTGCAGAAAGTTAAGAGTACTGTTATGTGCAAATAATGTACAATAAGTTAGATGGGCAGTTATGTACAGGTGAGGATGGTAAGAGATGATGGTAAGAGAGTCAGCGCGGAACTAAGCTCAATAACGTGACAGCTGTTGGAAAGAAACTGTTCCTAAACCTGCTGGTTCTAGTCCGAAGGCTTCTGAAACGGCTTCTGGAGGGGAGAAACTGGAACAGTCCATGAGCAGGATGGTTGGAGTCCCTAAGAATGCTGCGTGCCCGGCGCAGACATCTTTTCCTGTAGACGTCCTCTATAACTGGAAGTGGAGTCCCTGTGATGCGTTGGGTGGTTTTCACCACCCACTACAGCGCCTTACGGTCAGCGACAGAGCAGCTCCTATACCAGACTGTGACACAGTTGGTCAGGATGCACTCTATCACGCAGTGGTAGAAGTTGCCCAGGATGTCAGTTGACAGATGGTTCTTCTTCAGTGTCCTCAAGAAGAAGAGGCGCTGATGGGCCTTCTTGATCAGGCTGGTGGTGTTAACTGACCAGGACAGGTCCTCCGAGATGTGGGTCCCCAGGAATTTGAAGCTGGGGACACGTTCAACAGCTATGCCATTGATATGGATGGGGTCATGTGTCTCTCCCCTCTCCTTCCTGTAGTCCACTATGAGCTCCTTGGTTTTGCTGGTGTTAAGGAGCAGGTTATTGTCAGCGCACCAAGCAGCCAAGTGCTCAACCTCTGCCCTGTAATCTGACTCATCGTTGTCCCTGATGAGTCCGATCACCGTGGTGTCATCTGCGAACGTTATGATGGAATTGGATCCATACATAGGCCTGCAGTCATGGGTGAAGAGGGAGTAGAGGAATGGGCTGAGCACACAGCCCTGTGGTACACCAGTGTTGAGTGTGATGACGGAAGAACGGTTGGGGCCTGACCTAACATGCTGGGGTCTGTTGGTCAGAAAATCCATGATCCAGTTGCAGGTGGAGGCACTGATTCCCAGGTCCCCAAGTTTAGTGATCAACTTGGAGGGGATAACTGTGTTGAATGCTGAGCTGAAGTCAACAAACAGCATTCTTGCGTAGGTGTTCTTGTCATCCAGGTGTGAGAGTACATAGTGCAGCGCTGTAGAAACCGCATCCTCTGTACTCCTGTTGCTCCGGTAGGCAAACTGGTGAGGGTCCAGTGTAGGGGGCAGGCATTTTTTGAGCTGTGCCAAGACCAGTCGCTCAAAGCACTTCATGACTATGGGCGTCAGTGCCACAGGGCGATAGTCATTTAGGCACGATGGTGTTGAATGTTTCGGCACTGGTACTATAGAAGTGGTCTTGAAGCACGCTGGTACCACGGCCTGGGCCAGGGACAGGTTGAAGATGTCTGTGAAGACCCCTGCCAGCTGCTCAGCGCATGCCCTCAGCACACGCCCAGGAATGCCGTCAGGGCTAGCAGCCTTACGTACGTTGACATGACTCAGTGCATTACGGACGTCGGTGTGGGTGAGTGTGAGGAGGTGGAGGTCGTCAGAGGGTGGGAAATTGATGTTTTTTTCGTTATTGTCCTTGTCAAAACAAGCATAGAAGTCATTTAGCTCATTGAGAAAGGACACAGTCATGGCTATAGGTATGGAATTGCTGGGCTTATAATCAGAGATAGCTTGAATGCCCTGCCACATGCGTCGGGGGTCAGAGTCCCCAAAATGTTCCTCCACCTTCAGCTTGTAGCTATGCTTGGCCTCCTTGATGCCCCTCTTCAGATCTGCCCTGGATGAACTGTAGGCCTGTGTGTCACCAGATCTAAAGGCATTGTTACGTGCCTTTAGCAGAAGCCGCACTTCTCTGTTCATCCACGGCTTCTGATTTGGGTACGTAGTGATCTGTCTTTCCGTGGTGACACTGTCAATAGTGGTGTTGATATGGTCCAGGACTGAGTGGGTGTAAGAGTCGATGTTTATGTGGGAGCCACAGGTAGCCTGAGAGGTGAACATACTCCAGTCTGTGTTCCTAAACTTTTCCTGGAGCACAGAGTCAACCCCCTCTGGCCACACTTTGATGGTCCTCACTGATGGCTTCACCCGGTTGATGAGCGGTACATACTTGGGGGTGAGGAACAAAGATAAGTGATCAGACTGACCTAGGTGGGGGAGGGGAGTTGCTGTGTAGGCTCCCACAATATTGGTGTAAACATGGTCCAATGTTTTGTCCCCTCTTGTGTGACAGGAGACATGCTGGTAGAATTTAGGAAGCACTGTCTTGAGGTTAGAGTGGTTAAAATCACCCGCCACAATAAATGCTGCCTCTGGGTGTGCAGTTTGTTGTTTGCTAATAGCTGCATGCAGTTCTTTCATAGCAAGCTTAGCATTAGCATCTGGAGAAATGTAAGCAGCTGTTATGATGGTACAAGTGAACTCGCGTGGCAGATAGAAAGGTCTACATTTAACCATGAGAAACTCCAGGTTAGCTGAGCAGTGTCTCTCAATGGTGACAGAGTTCGTGCACCAAGCCTTGTTAATATAAATGCACACTCCCCCACCTCTGGTCTTACCGGAGTCATCTGCTGCTCTGTCTGCCCGGAGAGTGTGTAGGCTGGCTAGCTCAATAGCATTGTCGGGTATTCCACTGTGTAGCCATGTTTCCGTGAAAATCATGATATTGCAGTTCATAAGTCTCTTATTGTTGGTGATCCGAAGCCGTAGCTCATTCATTTTGTTCGCCAGTGACCGTACATTAGCGAGGAAAATACTGGGTAGAGAAAGCCGGTGCGGTGCTAGCTTTAGCTTAGCTCTTAGCCCACCGCGCTTCCCCCACCTTTGTTTATGGTCGCTACGCCGCCTGCGAGCACTTCCGGTCGGCCGGGAAGCTTGCCGAGCGTCGGGTGTTCTCCAGAGCTCAGGGATGAGACGTAGGTTGCTGATAAAAAGATCGTTATCGTTATTTTGTAATCCAATGTCCAAAAGCTCATTTCGGGTGTAAGATGTGAAAGTGAAGCTGTTCTGAACGAACAGACCCGAAATGAGCAGAAATATCACTGCTAATCCACAAAATCTGAAGAGACGCTGAGCCTCGCGTTGTGCACGCGCCGCCATCTTGGTCGCTCTAATTTGTCTAATTGATTACCATCATCTGGCTTCATTGACAGGTATAATTGTGTGTCATCTGCATAACAATGAAAATGTATAAAGTGCTTTCTAATAATGTTGCCTAGCTGAAGCACATATAAACTAAAAAGAATAGGGCCGAGCACAGATCCCTGTGGAACTCCATGAATGAGCTTTGAGCTGGAAGAAAAGTCATTATTGACATGAACAAACTGGAACCTATCAGATAAATAAGATATAAACCACTGCAACAAAGTTCCATTAAGTTCAACATAGTGTTCTAATCTATCAAGTAAAATATTATGATCGATAGTATCAAAAGCTGCACTAAGGTCTAAAAGGACAAGTACAGACACAAGTCCATTATCAGATGCGATAAGGGGGTCATTAGTAACCTTCACTAAAGCTATTTCAGTACTATGATGGATTCTAAACCATTTCCCTGCAAGTGGTCAAATAATTGCGTATCAACAACTCTTTCTAAGATTTTTGAAATGACAGGCAGATTACAGATTGGTTGATAGTTAGCTAAAACTCCTGGATCCAGTGTTGGCTTTTTAAGTAAGGGTTTAATTACAGCAGTTTTAAAAGCCTGTGGTACATGGCCTAATGTTAATGAAAAATTAATTATTTGAAGAATAGAGCTACCAATAAATGGGAAGACTTCTTTAAATAACCTGGTAGGAATAGGGTCTAAAAGACAAGCTGAAGGCTTGGATGAGGAAATGATTTTATCCAACTCTAAAAGGTCAATTGGAGTAAACTCATCCAAACAGATATCAGTTGAAGGAGTTGTAGTAGTTACTGTATTTAAGTTAACGATGGGAAGAATCTGACTGATTTTATCTCTGATAGATAGAATTTTATTATTGAAAAAGTTCATAAAGTCCTGACTAGTAAGCTCTAAGGGAATGCTAGGTTTGACAGCGTCCTGACTCTTTGTCAACCTGGCTACAGTGCTGAAAAGAAACCCTTCTTGTTCTCGTCTTTTAATGCAGAATAATAGCTTTCCTAAGAGATTTTTTTTTATAAATTAGAAGATGATTTCTCCAGGCTAAATAAATTTCATCTAATTTAGTGGAGTGCCATTTTCTTTCTAACTGACAAGTCTTCTGTTTTAAGCCACAAGTTTCTGGGTGGAACCAAGGAGTTAGAAATCTCTGATTAGACCTTTTCTTTTTTAAAGGGGCCATCATGTCTAGAGTCTGATGCAGAGAAGCTGTAACACTATCTACCATGCTATCAATTACAGAAGGAGCAAGCTCTCCATAGCTTATCTCTGTTGTGTTGACACATGACATTAAGGAAACAATCTGCTTAAATTTGGTAACAGCATCACCTGAGAGGCATCTACTGTAGTAATATTTTTCTTTAGGAGCCAAATAATCATTCATTCATTCATTCATTCATCTTCTTCCGCTTAATCCTTTTCGGGTCGTGGGGGGGGGGGGGGGGCGCCTGGAGCCTATCCCAGCATCTTTGGGCGAGAGGCAGGGTACACCCTGGACAGATCGTCAGTCCATCGCAGGGCCAACACAAAGAGACAGACAACCATTCACTCTCACATTCATACCTAAGGGCAATTTAGAATCCCCTGTTTGATGCCAATTAACCTAACTTGCATGTTTTTGGCATGTGGGAGGAAACCAGAGAAATCCCGGAGTAAACCCACGCAGACACGGGGAGAACATGCAAACTCCACACAGATCACTGTTGGTCAGGGGCCAAATAACCAGAAATAGTAAATTCAAAACTTAACAGATAATGGTCTGACAGTACAAGGTTATGAGGAGACACTACCAGATTTTCTATTTCTATGCTATATGTCAGAACAAGGTCCAATGTGTGGTGGAGATAATGGGTAGAATTTCCTACTTTCTGAGAAAAACCCATCGAGTCTAATATTGAATTAAATGCCATATTAAGGCAATCACTATCTACATCTACATGTATATTAAAGTCCCCGACTATAATTATTCTATCTGATTTCAGCACTAAATCTGCTAAGAATTTGGCAAATTCGGATAAAAACTCTGAGTAGGCTGAGGGAGGACGGGAAACTATAGCAAATAAAATTGGGTTTAACCTAAAATTGCTAACATGCCCAATACTGAGGACCAGGCCCTCAAAGGAATTATAACATGTTTTTTGCTTTGCATTAACTAGCAATTTGGAATGGTGAAGTGTTGCTACTCCTCCTCCACGACCAGAACTTCTGGGATTTTGAAGGGTTTAAATAACCAGAGGGAGTTGATTCATTTAAACCAACATAATCCTCTTGCCCTCACCAAGTCTCTGTAAGGGATATTAAATGAATCTGATGATCAATTAACAGATAACATGGACTAGCAGAGACTTGGGAGTTAGAGACCAAATATTTAACAAACCGCATTTAATTTTTAAATTATGAGGATGAACAGAGGCCAAGTCATTCAATTTAGAGGCTTCATGTTTAATTTGAGTTTTATCAGCTTTTTGTTTAATCACTTTGGGATGCTTATAAACATTATAGTTTTATTTACTTTGGAGGGAGCAGGCAAAGATTCTCTGATGGGGGAGACAGGGGCTAAGTTGAGGGGTGACTGCTGAAGAAGAGCTGCAGAGAGGCGTGTAAATTAAATTAAATTAAATTAAAGGTGTGTTCACACCAAACGTGAACAGGCAAATTTTTCTTGCGGCACGATTACATTATAAACTAGAAAAGCACTCGGAGAGCGCAGACCTCCGCCAAGCGCCACAGTTTCCCCCATACAGTCTTCAGATTCCTTGACCATGAAAACATATGACAAGCAGTGGTTCAGTAGTTATTCACGAAAATGGCATTTTCCGTAACGGCGGCCACAGTTCCCCCCATACAGTGTTTGTGTGTACGTTTTCAGATTCCTTGACCATGAAAACATATGACTAGCAATTGGATTGACAATGATAGGAATAGTGGTTCAGTAGTTATTCACGAAAATAGCATTTTCCGTAATGGCGGCCACAGTTCCCCCCATACAGTGCTTCTGTGTACGTTTTCAGATTCCTTGACTATGAAAACATATGACAAGCAATTGGATTCACAATGATAGGATTAGTGGTTCAGTAGTTATTGAGGAAAATGGCATTTTCCGTAATGGCAGCCACAGTTCCCCCCATACAGTGTTTGTGTGTACATTTTCAGATTCCTTGACCATGAAAACATATGACTAGCAATTGGATTCACAACAATTGGATTGACAATGATAGGATTAGTGGTTTAGTAGTTATTCACGAAAATGGCATTTTGCGTAATGGCGGTTTTCTTGTGGACGGTGATCCGGATCACCACCAAAATGTAATCATCTGTAGGATACCCCATTTCTGACAATCTGTGAAAATTTCATGAAAATCCGTCCATAACTTTTTGAGTTATCTTGCTAACAAACAGACAAACAGACAAACAAACAGACAAACAGACAAACCAACGCCGATGATCACATAACCTCCCCCTTTGGCGGAGGTAATTAATGTAAACATGCCAACAGACATGAATAGTGAGATGCAGACAGGCAAAGTTATCTTTAAAACTTCTGCAGCTGTGTTCAACTTGCTGTGGAAATTCCCAAAATAATGTCATGCTTAGGTTTACATTATCCGACCGGGGGCTCACCTGAAAATGATGTCTCAAGCTTCCAAAACTTCACAGATGAAGGGTGTTTATGTTGCTAGCTTGCTAGCTTGCTAGGATGTCTGCGGCCGGAAACCGTGTGTAAATATCTCCAAAATCCCAATTCAGCTGAAGAGTTCCCGGTCCTCCTGTCTCCCGGTGAGTGAGTTTCATTTTCTAACTAGTTTACTCTGCAATGGTGATAATTTTATACCAGTGACAGCAGAATCTCAAAGCTCGTAGCTAGCTAACTAGTGAATGCGTAACTACGCAAATTTGTGCATACTCGCGTCTTCCCATTCACTTTGTATGGATTTGCGCTGCCAGTTCGCTTTTGGTGTGAACACACCTTAAGACTGCAACTCTGCTTCCTGGTCCCAACTCTGAGTTGTCAAGGTTTTGGAAATTTGGATAAAAATGATGCCAGATTGTTAGATAAAAGAGACGCACCATCCAAAGTGGGATGGACACCATCTCATCTAATAAGACCAGGTTTTCCCCCAAATGAGTTCCAATTGTCTATGTAGCCCACACTGCTTGCAGGACACCACACAGACAGCCAGCGGTTGAAGGATGACAAGCGGCTAAACATGTCATCACTGGTCAGATCGGGGAGGAGCCCAGAGAACACTACAGAGGCAGACATCGTTTTGGCAAAGTTACACACTGATTCCACACTAAGTTTTGTAACTTCCGACTGCTGGAGTCGGATGTTGTTAATGCCGGCGTGGATAACAAGTGTGGAGTATTTACAGTTACTTTTAGCCAGCATTTTCAAATTTGACTCAAAGTCGCCTGCTCTGGCCCCGGGAATGCATTTGACTATGGCCGCTGGAGTCTCTAGGTTCACGTTTCTGACTACAGAGTCACCAGTGATCAGTCTTTTCCTCAGCTGGTTTGTCGCTGAGCGGGGAAAAATGATTAGAAATATGAACAAGCTGGTGGCGAACCAGGGGCTTGTGACTATGCTTCCTTCTCACCGTCACCCACCCATTCTCTCCTGGATGCTCAGGAGAGGTAGAAGCCAGAGGACAGCTAACAGGCCGCCCTAAGCTAGGGAGCTCCACTGCAGCTGAGGGGAGTCCGTCATTATTAAGTGGCGCTGACGGTGTTTCAATGCAGCGGAGCCGGGATTCCAAATCACACATCACCTCGAGCACCTCAAAAAAGACAATATTTATTACATTTACCATTATGGCGAGAGCACCTCGGCGGGGTAGACCCCCCAAGAATGAATGAATGAATGAATGAATTTATTTATTTCGGATAATACAGTACAGGTTAAAGAAACTGTATAATATAACAACAAGGTCAAATTAGACAAAGACTCCTTCTACTAAACAATTCCACGTGAGTTATCCGAAATGGGTGATGGCTGAAGCCGCAGCTTATATTGCCCACCCATATTCCATCCAAGAATTCAAAGAAAAAAGAGTAAACAAGACAAGAGTGATTACAATTTAGAACAAAGCTAAGACAAAGTGTGACTGAGAGAAAAAAAAAAAAAAAAAAAAAAAAGAAAAAAAGAAAACTAAGCTAAGCTAAGTTAAGCAGTTACTATTCAAGACAAATCTAAGACAGAATGTCACAGAGAGAAAAAAAAAAAAAAAAAAAAAAATAAGCTACAACACAACACAGGCTGGATATGTCAATCCTTATGTGAGTTTACATGTCGTCTTGTAAATATGTTTGGAGTATTTCTTCCTTTAGTTTTTGTTTAAATTGTCCAAGCATTTTACATGATTTTAATTCAGGTCCATAATCGTTCCATAATCTGACTCCTTGCACTGAAATACAGTGTTGCTTGGTGGTTGTTCTCACTGTAGGCTTTTGAAATATACATGTTCCTCTGAAGTGATATCGTTTCTCCCTTGTTTGGAACAACTTTTGGACATTTGCAGGCAGTGATAAATTCTTCACTTTGAACATTATTATTATTATTATCACTAAAAGAGGCAGAGGAGGAGCTAAACAGCTGACACAGAGAGCACACCAGAGAAGAAGGGGAAGGAGAGCTAGTAGCCATAGCTAGTGGCTAACCAGAAGCTAACACAAACACCGCTGAAAGGTGAACAGAAGGCTAAAGAGGGTGATTAGGTGACACTGAGTGCACACACAGGTGCAAGAGGCTTGTTAAATAGAAATGAGAGGTGACGGTAGATGGAAAAAAGTGATTAAAATACAATTAAAGACAATAATTCTCAGTAGAGTGAGGAGAGCTCACCACAAACCACACAGACAGCCAGCAACACAGGAAGTAGTGACGATTCATTACCACAGCCAGCAACACAGCACATGCCAGATCGAATCTACAGTAGAAGTGTCCCTTATACTTGTTCCTTCATGCATGCAGGCCCTTACTTCAATAGAAAGGATGACACACAACATGCATACTTATTTAAAATCAAGATGCTGAGTTCATAAAACAAACAGATAAAATTAAGAGGAAGTACATTACAGAGGAAGTACCAGTCACTTTCATTCTTCATTTAAAAAAAAAATAGAAATATTTGGTAAAAAGTAGACTGAGAAAAAATAACTTTTCAGAAGTTGGAGACTGTAGTAGAGGAATATGACTAAAGGTAACACTGAAAAATTCAGTGATGACATTTCTCAATACTGAGTAAATCAAAGTAAATCTTATAAGAAGGAATATTACTGTTTGTCCTTTGAGTCACTCTTATGAATTTGAGTAAGTTCATCAGCATTAGTTTCAGCTTTATTATCTTGAAATGAGAAAGGTTGCAGGAGGTGTGCGTCATTCAGGCCTCGGTCAGTGGCACGGCATGTCTGCTGTTGTAATTGATCCTCACATTAGCTCCTCTTACAGTGGGTGTATGTTGTTGATTACTCAGGCTGCTTCACAGCACAGTATTGTACATCACATATTAGGGTTTGGCCAATGGCCTGCTGCTGCATAACAAACATAAAAAAATATAGAAGCCAAAAATTGACAGAGCAACCTAACAGGGATTGATGCTTTACATGGAAAACTGGTTAAAATCAGTGCAGAATATATTATAGCTGATATATTATACAACACTACAAAGAAAAGGGAATCAACGCAAAAACTTTCCTATAAAGAGAAATCCATGACTAAACCTTGAAAGAACAAAGAAATCATTGTCCAAATCACTGAGTCTCCTGATTCTAATTCTTTAATAAGCAAGACTGTTTTCAAAGAAGTGTGTGGGCATAACAAAAAGACAAAAGTCACGAGTCAGGAAGAGATAGGCACCTTGGTTTTGTGTCATCACAGATTTTGATATCAGTACCACGACCTCTAATTTAAACACACAAGAGCAAAGTCATTACAGGTAATCTATGTGCAGAGTTGATGGAGTCACCCTCACAAAGGTCCTGCTTGTCTTATCCACAACGGAAATAACAGTAATTAGAGGAATTATTTATCTTGAGGTTATTTGGGGCATCAATTATTTTATACTAACGAAAATTCACAGAAAAGAACGTAATTAAGCCTTAGTTTTGTAAGCTGCTGCACATTTGAAATTGATTTGCTAGAATATGATTTATTTTTCATGGTCACTTCTTGTCATTTCTTCATCCATCTATATCTACGAATGTGGCTTCAAGTGTGATAGTCTGTCATCTGTTTGAACAGTTAGGGCAATCAACTTCTTCTCACATTTTGGAGAGAGGAGAGAGTACAAGACAGATAGAGAAACAGCTAGGCAAAAAAGACAGCAAATAAGGGTAGCCAGCTGTGGAAGAAGCCGACAGAATTAAAGTGATTACACTGCTAAGCTGCGTCCAACTGGTTCTTCTCTCGGTAAAATCAGCTGAATCAAAACAGTCTCTCCAGTGATGCCCTTTGAATCCCTGCTATTTGTTTGAGTTTACTTTGCACTTTGTGTGTGCGGTTGGTTGCATAAGTGGGTGCAGATGAATCGTGTAAATTCAAATGTAGGTTTGGAGGTGTTCAAAGATGTGGGTTTGCAGATGGATACGTTTGCATATGCCAACTATGTGTAAACACAATGAACAAATCTATATTAATTTATCAAATACAAGAAGTGCATATAATTCAAAAAGTTGATGCAGCATAAACAGTGCAAAACTCAGAATTGTTGTGATGCACAGGAGTTCTCCTCTCCCACAGAACCTTGGACAACAACTGCCCCTGAAACACCTCATTTGGGTTTACTGTTAACGAGAGTTATCATGCCATTAATTAACTGCAGAACTGCCCCATGGCTAGTCTGGCATGCCCTGTCTGGAGAAGTTTCCATAGACCCTCGGACACACACAGCTACAGTGCAGCTAGCTTAGCTAACAAGTAAACTATCAGACCAGACTGTTATGAAGGGGCTAATAACAGGGAACAGTGTGATGATGCAGCCGGCTTGTAACGTAGTTCTACGCTGATGCTGTAGAACTGCTAGCTAGCTACTTTGCTGAGCCTGACAACATGTTGGCACAGCTTATAATATTCCACCAACGGCGACAGAGAATTGGTGAAACAACACGGCAATTCGTCGCAGACCTTTGTCACCTAGCTAGCATTTGCAGGTTTGGTTTATTGGAAGATGAAATGGTGCAGGACCAAATGGCCTAGCATACAAACAACCCAAGGCTAAGGGCTAAGATGCTAACAGCGCCAAACGACATGACGCTAGCTAACACCATTGAGCTGGTGTTCCAACTTGAGTCAGTGGACCGGTTAGCATCGGAGCTAGGTGTGCGCCAATAACAGAGACAACCAGGACAGACAATGTTAGCCAATGCAGTGGGCATGGAGGAACATGAAGACACAGCAGTGGAGTTTGAGACGAACGCTGTTAACTGGAGGACCGCTACGAGAGGTCCCGCATGTGGAAACTGTGGTTCCCCGACGCACCATGAGAGAACACGTTTTTGCCCAGCAAGAGGACAACGATGTAACAAGTGTGGGAGGTTCAACCATTTCACCAAAATGTGCTGGTCACCGATACCGTGGGACCCGTCAAGCAAGCAAAACCGCCTGTCCACGATCACCGTCCACGCGGTAAGCCCTGAAATCATGCTGTATGTATACAGCATGGTTGAGTTGGACAATGTTGCTATGCCACTGCTGCTCGACACGGCTGCGGTGATGTCAATGCTAAACTGGGCCACGGTGAAGAAATTTTTCCCCAGCCACCCGATAAGAAAGAACCCAGCAGCATGGTATGGATACAGTAGTCACAGAGTTAGCAATATAGGGACTGTCATGCTTACAGTTTACTACAAGTTGAGGATTGTTTGTGACTTCGATTTTCAAGTGGCAACACATGGTGAAAATATTATGGGATGTCTACCGACTGGGCTTCACCATCCGCAACGGCGACGGACTCAATTTGTCAGGCTATGATAATTGGGGCACGACGGACATTGATGATGATGATGTGGTATGGGACGAGAGCGTAACGGGCAACACCAAAAGAAGCCAACCGTCCCGAGCGCACAGGAGAGCTGCCCGGAGGTGGGGTAGCAGCCGGACTCGCCTCAGATCCTCGTCCAGCTGGAGACTATGGAGGCTACTGCGGAGTTGCAGGAGAGGGAGCCCATGCACGCAGAGATTTTTGGGGCATAACAGCGGGGCATGGATGTTATCCAGGATAAAGAACAACAACAACAAAGCGCATCAGGCAAAGAAGAAGAGGAGCCGGACCGCTTCAGTATCCTTGCTCAGCACCAGTCTACGGGAGCCGCAGCTGAGCTGACGGGTGAAGGGTCCGTGACGGTGAGTGACACAAGTGAGACACCAGACGTCTTCAGTACCCATGACCACCTTTGGACCCCAGAGACTGCTGCAGGAGTGTCGGGTGAAGAGTCCATGATCAACACAACGACGGAGGTAAACGTAGTGCCACCGAGATCTCAAGGGCATGTGAGACCAAGAAAAGCGCCTCTTCAAGTGATAGATTAGGTGTGAGTCTGCACGGAGGATCGACCAGGTCTGCGGCCAGGAAAGTCACCTTCTACGAGACTGTGGACACCTTGGAGGATCGTGGCGCAGCTGGAATCAGCGTGCTTCAAATTGACAGATTGTTCTGTACGGCACGCAAACCATCTCCGGCGCGTTCAATGCAGGGTTTTCAACAAAACATGGCCTGCTAAGTATTTATTTACTGAAGTCAGAGGTAAAGCTGCGTGTTTAGTTTGCGGAGAGCAGATCGCCGTGTTTAAGGATTATAATTTGAGTTGGCATTACGAGAAGAAACACACGGAGAAATACAAAAACTTGACTGATGCTGAAAGGGTGCGGACATCGGAAGCTTTGCAAGCTAAGCTAAAAAAGCAGCAAGGCTTTTTTACCAAACTTCACACATCCAGGGATGCAGCAACCAAGACCAGCTTTGTGATATCCCACAAAATCGTTAAAAACAGTAAGCCATTCACGGAGGGGTGAGTTTGTCAAAGAGTGCTTGGTGGACTCTGCAGCACTAATATGCCCTGAAAAAAAAGAATCATTTCAGCAAGTCCCGCAGTCCAGGCGAACTGTGACAAGAAGGATCAAGGCCATTGTGGGGAATCTGGAGCTTCAGCTACAACGTGAAGTGGCAAGTTTTGACTTTTTCTCCTTGGCTATGGACGAGAGTTGTGATGTCAGTGACACAGCCCAGTTACTCATATTTGTCCGTGGGATAACAGACTTCAAAATTAAGGAGTAGCTGGCAGCAATGCGGTCAATGAAAGGGATGACGGCAGGGAGCGATCTGTTCACAGAGCTAAATGCATTGCATGGACACGCTGGGGCTGACATGGGACAGACCGGTAGGTATCACAATGGACGGCTGTCCAAATCTGATGGGGAAAAATGTCGGACTTTTGGAACGTATGCAAGATAAAGTGACTGAAATCGACGGAGATCAGAAATTGATATTTTTTTATTGTATTATACATCAACATGTGTTGTGCAAGTCAGTGCTAAAAATTAACCATGTTATTGATGTTGTATCTAAAATAATTAACTTCATCAGGGCATGAGCATTGAATCACAGATAGTTTGTTGCACTTTTGGAGGAGCATGAGACTGAACACAGTGACATCGGCTACCACACAGCTGTCAGATGGCTCAGCCTAGGCAAAGTGCTAAAAAGAGTTTGGGACCTGAAAGCAGAGATTCGAGAGTTTTGTGAGAAGAAAGGCAAAGGCATCCCAGAGCTCTGAGATGAGGGCTGGATGGCAGATTTTGCATTTGCTGTTGATGTGACTGCACTGATGAATGAACTGAACATCAAACTGCAAGGCAAGGGCCTTTTTGTTTATGAAATGCACAGCCTGGTGAAGGCTTTCATGAGAAAGTTGCAGTTTCTTTCAAGCCAACTGGAGAACAACACTCTCACTCACATGCAAACCCTGAAAGAAGTCACACCATCAGCTGATCACCTCCGCAGGTACTCATCCATGTTAGTAGCATTGCATGGTGAGTTTTCAAGGCGATTTGAAGATTTTAGAACAATCACGGATGAAATGCACATGATTTCCTCTCCCTTTACAGTTCCTGCAGTGTGAATAATGCACCCAGTGATGTTCAGCTGGAACTAATTGACCTGCAGTCTGATGCAATACTGGCAGAGCACTTTAAATCAGGATCACTGCTGGATTTTTACTCTTCTCTCAAGGAAGAGAACTTTCCAAATATGAGGACACACGCTCAGAAGATGTTGGTTCTCTTTGGCTCTATCTACATATGTGAACAAACATTCTCATTGATGAAGTTTACCAAATCCAGGTATAGATCCTCTCTCACTGATGATCATCTGTCAGCTGTGCTTCGCATTGTCACCTCAGACATTCAATCTGACTTTGATGCACTTGTTAAAGCCCAGCAGAGACTAGATTTCTCTTACTGAATGAGAAAAAAGAACTGAAAAACACCAAGTGAGGTGGTTAGACTACAAATGTAGGCATGTAAATGTACCAACTAGCAGTGAACTGGGACACTTTGGAGGGCTTTTTCTCAACATTACAGTTCAGTGACAATCATTACTATAATATGATGTATCTTGCTTAATATTTGGAGTACAAAGACAATATTGTGATGTCTTTAGAAAGCTAAGAACCTCTTTCCAACAGTATATGAAACTCAAAATGTGTTTTGGGGTGAATGCGACTGAAAATGAACAATGATATAATGAGTCACAATGGTAAAAATGTTCACATTTTGTTTACCATTGTTTTGTGAAAATTGATTGAATAAATGACATTTTTTGTAAGGCAACTTCACTTTTTCGTTGCTTAATCATAACATATACTCTTACCAGTCTTACCAGCTTGTCAAAACAATGCTATGTGCTGATTTTTAAAAAGAAATACAATTAATATTATGCAGAATTGAGTTCAGCCTTTTGATCCGGCCCTCCACAATATTTTCTCTTTCTCATGTGGCCCTATGGAAAAAATAACTGCACACCCCTGGTGTAAGGTGTTGTTGTTTCCAGAGTTAGTTTGCTGCAACCCTGCATGTAAGTCTTCTCCTCATTATTAACTGCCCTTCCTTTCCGCTCCAGTCCAGTCTGGAGCGTGTGGGGCTTGCCTACGGAGTTGTACACGGTCATCTTCATTATTACTCATTTTGGACAGTTTTCCTGGACTTTTGTATGTATGTCTTTCTGTTAATAAAACACGTTCATTTCACCAGCAGTTGAGCTTAATTCTTTTCACCTGTGCGCTGCGGTGCACATACATGACACTTTGCTTCTACCTATCATGAGTTCTTTATGGTGTGACAATTTGATTTTCACAGACCTTTTATAAGGCTATCAGTCAGGACTTAACCAGATGAAATTAATTTGCACTGATGCGGGATGGGATGGCTTCCTAAATTCTAATGGATTTCTACTGGTTTCTTGGCTTTCTACGTCTTTGTGTACCTGTTTTTCTTCATGTGTTCAATACTTATTTCCTGTGTCATTCTACTTTATTAAATAAAACTTGTTTTTGAACACAATTGCCTTGATTTCTTTGTATGTATGGATTACTTGGGTTGTTGCTGATATCTAGTAAAGGTCTCAGGTCAATGGCTCCATTTGAAATATGTTTAATGAGAAAAATTTTGACTTGTTCAGTACTTATTTTCCCCACTGTAGAAAAAAAAACATCCCTGGACACTGCAACATTATACTAACTCTTTATATGAGCATAATTCCTAATATGGTTATAGCCATGACAAGTTGTGGTCTACATGACAGCGGGCGGCAGTTCAAGGAATAAATGCTCTGAAATAGTTTGTGTTTTATTTTAATACATTAAAAATTTTTAAAAACCACAAAACACACATATTTAGGAAAAAGTGATGGACTGGAAGACATGTAGATTTGTTCAAAGTTATTCACGTAATAAAATCCCAAACGGTCTGTCAGACCATCTAGTGGTTCTTTGCTAGTCTTCACTACTTGGCAAACCAAGAAGAACTGCAGCAACATGTGTTGCAACTGTTTGCAAATGCTTACAACACTTTTGCAAATGTTTATAACTGTTTGTGTAAAAATGCATTCACCAAAAAAATTTAGCCAAACACCTTGGCGAACAGTTTCTAAGGTCCCAAACAGTTCTTGTTGCCAAAAATTTGAACATATTTGAATTTTTTTGGCAACAAGAAAAACTGTTTGGGACCTTAAAAATTGTTCGCGAACTGTTTGGCAACCATTTATAAACCCTGATGAAACCCCAAAATTGCCACATCCACCAGCATTCGCTGTTTCGTGAGACAGGGGGTAAGGATTATATTTAATACTTAATGTTTTTCAAACTTAAGCAAGTGCATAATAACAAAATCAGCTTTCAGATGGGAGCAGTAAACTTCATTTTCATTCAAATTTTTTTTTTCACTGCAGCCTGATACTCTGATATTTCTCATGCACACTAATTTTCTTGTGTGAAGAGTACAAGTCATAAATGTCAGCATTTATGTAAACAAATGGGAAAATAATACCTGGAAGGATTTGAGCAGAAAAAGTCTGTTTACTGAGATGAAGGAAGCTGCTGTTGACTGAGATGAAGGAAGCTGCTCTATCCATTGTATTAATAATTAGTATGATGCAGTACTCAGAATTCTGTCTATTAAACACCATTTTTTAGCAATGAGGAAAGCAAATGTACAGTGGGGCAAAAAAGTATTTAGTCAGCCATCAATTGTGCAAGTTCTACCACTTAAAAGATGAGAGAGGTCTCCAATTTTCATCATAGGTATACCTCAACTATGAGAGACAAAATGAGAAAAAAAACCCCAGAAAATCACATTGAAGGATTTTTAAAGAATTTATTTGCAAATTATGGTGGAAAATAAGTATTTGGTCACCTACAAACAAGCAAGATTTCTGGCTCTCACAGACCTGTAACTTCTTCTTTAAGAGGCTCCTCTGTCCTCCACTCGTTACCTGTATTAATGGCACCTGTTTGAACTCGTTATCAGTATAAAAGACACCTGTCCACAACCTCAAACAGTCAGACTCCAAACTCCACTATGGCCAAGACCAAAGAGCTGTCAAAGGACACCAGAAACAAAATTGTAGACCTGCACCAGGCTGGGAAGACTGAATCTGCAATAGGTAAGCAGCTTGGAGCAATTATTAGAAAATGGAAGACATACAAGACCGCTGATAATGTCCCTTGATCTGGAGCTCCACGCAAGATCTCACCCCGTGGGGTCAAAATGATCACGAGAACGGTGAGCAAAAATCCCAGAACCACATGGGGGGACCTAGTGAATGACCTGCAGAGAGCTGGGACCAAAGTAACAAAGGCTACCATCAGTAACACACTACGCCGCCAGGGACTCAAATCCTGCCAGACGTGTCCCCCTGCTTAAGCCAGTACATGTCCAGGCCCATCTGAAGTTTGCTAGAGAGCATTTGGATGATCCAGAAGAGGATTGGGAGAATGTCATATGGTCAGATGAAACCAAAATAGAACTTTTTGGTAAAAACTCAACTTGTCGTGTTTGGAGGAGAAAGAACACCATACCTACTGTGAAGCATGGGGGTGGAAACATCGTGCTTTGGGGCTGTTTTTCTGCAAATGGACCAGGACGACTGATCCGTGTAAAAGAAAGAATGAATGGGGCCATGTATCGTGACATTTTGAGTGAAAACCTCCTTCCATCAGCAAGGGCATTGAAGATGAAACGTGGCTGGGTCTTTCAGCATGACAATGATCCCAAACATACCGCCCGGGCAAGGAAGGAGTGGCTTCGTAAGAAGCATTTCAAGGTCCTGGAGTGGCCTAGCCAGTCTCCAGATCTCAACCCCATAGAAAATCTTTGGAGGGAGTTGAAAGTCCGTGTTGCCCAGCGACAGCCCCAAAACATCACTGCTCTAGAGGAGATCTGCATGGAGGAATGGGCCAAAATACCAGCAACAGTGTGTGAAAACCTTGTGAAAACTTACAGAAAACGTTTGACATCTGTCATTGTCAACAAAGGGTATATAACAAAGTACTGAGATGAACTTTTGTTATTGACCAAATACTTATTTTACCGAGGAATTTACCAATTAATTCATTAAAAATCCTTCATTGTGATTTTCTGGATTTTTTTTCTCATTTTGTCTCTCATAGTTGAGGTATACCTTTGATGAAAATTGGAGACCTCTCTCATCTTTTAAGTGGGAGAACTTGCACAATTGGTGGCTGACTAAATATAAATATATATATAATATAAAATAAAAATAATAATAAGTATATATATATATATATATATATATATATATATATATAAAACACTGGAGAACAATGAGGAGTTAGCATTAGCATCGGCATTATCAAAACTCATTTACAGTAAAATTACATGAGCATTACCGCCAAGGGACAGAAAGAAAAATTCTATTTGGCATTTAAATATCTGGTAAATATTTCTGTTGCCAGGTTGTATGTACATATGTATATATACAGTATTTCATAAAAGTGAATACACCCCTCACATTTCTGTAAATATTTTATTATATCATTTCACGGGACAACACTGAAGATGTGACACTTTGATACAATGCAAAGTAGTCAGTGTACAACTTGTATAACAGTGTAAATTTGCTGTCCCCTCAAAATAACTCAACACACAGCCATTAATGTCTAAACTGCCGGCAGCAAAAGTGAGTCCACCCCATGTGAAAATGTCCAAATTGTGCCCCAAGTGTCAATATTTTGTGTGGCCACCATTATTTTCCAGCACTGCCTTAACTGTCTTGGGCGTGGAGTTCACTAGAATTTCACAAGTTGTCACTGGAATCCTCTTCCACTCCTCCATGATGACATCATGGAGCTGGTGGATGTTCGAGACCTTGCGGTCCTCCACCTTCTGTTTGAGGATGCCCCACAGATGCTCAATAGGGTTTAGGTCTGGAGACATGTTTGGCCATGTCTACAGTTCCCTCATTGAACTGTAGCTCCCCAATGCTGGCAGCACTCATGCAGCCCCAAACCATGACACTCCCACCACCATGCTTGACTGTAGGCAAGACACACTTGCCTTTGTACTACTCACCTGGTTGCCACCACACACGCTTCACACCATCTGAACCAAATAAGTTTATTTTGGTCTCATCAGACCACAGGACATGGTTCCAGTAATCCATGTCCTTAGTCTGCTTGTCTTCAGTAAACTGTTTGCGGGCTTTCTTGTGCACCATCTTTAAAAGGGGCTTCCTTCTGGGTCAACAGCCATGCAGACCAATTTGATGCAGTGTGTGGCATATGGTCTGAACACTGACAGGCTGACTCCCCCACCCCTTAAACTTCTGCAGCACTCATACATCTATTTTCAAAAGACAGAATCTGGATATGACGCTGAGCATGTGCACTCAGCTTCTTTGGTTGACCATGGCGAGGCCTGTTCTGAGTGGAACCTGTCCGGTTAAACCGCTGGACGGTCTTGGCCACCATGCTGCAGCTCAGTTTCAGGGTGTTGGCAATCTTCTTATAGCCTAGGCCATCTTTATGTAGAGCAACAATTCTTTTTTTCAGATCCTCAGAGAGTTCTTTGCCATGAGGTGACATATTGAACTTCCAGTGATGAGCATGAGAGACTGTGAGAGCAATAACACCAAATTTAACACACCTGCTCACCATTCACATCTGAGACCTTGTAACACTAATGAGTGACATGACACTGGGGAGGGATAATGGTTAATTGGACACAATTTGGACATTTTCACTTAGGGATGTACTCACTTTTGTTGCCAGCGGTTTAGACATTAATGGCTGTGTGTTGAGTTATTTTGAGGGAACAGCAAATTTACACTGTTATACAAGCTGCGCAGTGACTACTTTACATTGTATTAAAGTGTCACATCTTCAGTGTTGTCCCATGAAAAGATATAATAAAATATTTACAAAAATGTGAGGGGTGGACTCACTTTTGTGAGATACTGTGTATATGTGGTTCATCATACACTGTATATGGTTAATATATATATGGTTAATCACACACACACACACACAC
This sequence comes from Pholidichthys leucotaenia, assembly GCA_020510985.1. NCBI lineage: Eukaryota > Metazoa > Chordata > Actinopteri > Cichliformes > Pholidichthyidae > Pholidichthys > Pholidichthys leucotaenia. The sequence continues at coordinate 87,714,708 of CM035839.1, read as the reverse complement.
ACACACACACACACACACACACACACACACACACACACACACACACACACACACACACACGCACATACTGTACATCCAGTGGATATTTAAAGTCTACACACCCCTGTTCAAATGCCAGGTTTTTGTCATGTAAAAACTGAGACCAAGATAAATCATTTTAAAACTTTTTCTACCATTAATGTGACCTATAACCTGCACACCCAAATTTATTTTATTTATTTTGTATACTTTATTAATCCCAGATGGAAATTCAGGGCATCCACGTGAATGGATGAGGCAGCCACGTTGCGGCACCAATCCCTTCACGAAAAACAGGCTTAAATCTTTTAAGGGGAAAAATAAAAAACTTACAATAACCTGGTTGCATAAATTTGCACACCCTGTTATAACTGCGGATGTGGCTGTGTTCAGAATTAACCAATCACATTCAACCTCATGTTAAATGGAAGTCAGCACACACCTGCCACCATTTAAAGTGCCACTGACTAACCACAATGTCATGAACTGGGCTGATGTTTAGGCCCAGTTCTGTGACACGGTGGCTGTTCACTCTTTTGTGTATTTTTATGTCTTATTTTCCATCAGGCGCTCTCAGGGAGCTCTGGGGTCCACTCAGCTGCCTGACAGCTTGGCCACACCTCCCTCTCCTGCCAGTTTGTCCAACTGTATTTCATTATTGCTGTCACTCTCGTGTTCACGCACACACACACACACACACACACACACACACACACACACACACACACTGTACATCCAGTGGATATTTAAAGTCTACACACCCCTGTTCAAATGCCAGGTTTTTGTCATGTAAAAAATGAGACCAACATAAATCATTTCAAAACTTTTTCTACCATTAATGTGACCTATAACCTGCACACCCAAATTTATTGTATTTATTTTGTATACTTTATTAATCCCAGATGGAAATTCAGGGCATCCATGTGAATGGATGAGGCAGCCACATTGCGGCGCCAATCCCTTCACGAAAAACAGGCTTAAATCTTTTAAGGGGAAAAATAAAAAACTTACAATAACCTGGTTGCATAAATTTGCACACCCTGTTATAACTGCGGATGTGGCTGTGTTCAGAATTAACCAATCACATTCAAACTCATGTTAAATGGGAGTCAGCACACACCTGCCACCATTTAAAGTGCCACTGACTAACCACAATGTCATGAACTGGGCTGATGTTTAGGCCCAGTTCTGTGACACGGTGGCTGTTCACTCTTTTGTGTATTTTTATGTCTTATTTTCCATCAGGCGCTCTCAGGGAGCTCTGGGGTCCACTCGGCTGCCTGACAGCTCGGCCACACCTCCCTCTCCTGCCAGTTTGTCCAACTGTATTTCATTATTGCTGTCACTCTTGTGTTCATGCACACACACACACACACACACACACACACACACACACACACACACACACACACACACACATACTTACATTTTCTTCCATGCACACTCTTACACACATACACACACCCACTCATCCTCTACCACATGCTCACTGACGTCTTTTCACGCAGCTGTTTCCACTTGGGGCTGCCCACTCATTCTACACTCTCACTCTCATTACACACACCAGCAGTCTCTTTCCTCATTAGGGTTGGCATTATTTAGCCATGCCTCTGCTGGAAGACATTGCCGGATCATTGTTGTCTAACATTAGTCCTGCACTGTGTTAGTTTCACTCAATATTTAGTTTCACTCAACTATACAGTGCTCCGCACTGTGTGTTTATATATTTACATATTTATTTCATCTAGCTACGGTGCTCCGCACTGTGTGTGTTTATGTGTTTGCATATTTGTTCCATCTAGCTACAATGCTCCGCACTGTGTGTTTATATATTTGCATGTTTGTTCCATCTAGCTGCAATGCTCCGCACTGTGTGTGTTTATATATTCATATATTTATTCCATCTTGCTACAACGCTCCACACTGTGTGTGTGTTTATATATTCACATATTTATTCCATCTAGCTACAATGCTCTGCACTGTGTGTTTATATGTTCATATATTTAGTCCATCTAGCTACAATGCTCCGCACTGTGTGTTTATATATCTATATATTTATTCCATCTAGCTGCAATGCTCCGCATCATGTGTCTATATATTTATGTTTATATGTACATATGTATACTCGCTGCTCTTGTTTTTTTCTTGCCTTCTGATTGTTGCTCTGAGTGTTGCTATCCCTGTGCTGTTGCAATCCTGGAATTTCCCCGTTGTGGGACTAATAAAGGCTTATCTTATCTTATCTTATCTTATTTGAACTCTGTCACTCATGTCTAGATGCCCTGCCTGCTGTTTGCTGTACCGTATGGCTCTGGGTGGCGTGATCATTTGTAACTGGTTGGTTTTGTTTCATCAGGATTATTGCTTGGACCTACTCGGACTGTTCCAGCCTGTGTGAGTACTGACTGTTTCGCCCCTGCCGTCCATATCTGCCTGGCGGTTCCTTTCCTGGGCACTTTCCCGTTCCTCCTCTGCAGTCCCATCTGCCATGGAACATTTTCCCCTGGTCATACTCACCGGTGTCTGTAGAGCATCCGGGAGAACTACCTTGTGTATCCTGTACATATTCATCTGTTATTTTGAACTGTTTATACTTTCCCTGTAATAAAGACGCACAACTTACTCCTGCATGTGGGTTTTAATTGTTTCCTCTGTCATGGTCTGAGCGCTGATCTCATCCGCGCTCGGGCCATGCATCATCTCCGCCAGGTTTTGACAGCAGTGTTTACCTTCTGGCTCCCCGAGCTCTTATTGTGACAGCGCTCGGAGGGGCTTCCTGCTGTCAAAGCCTGCCAGCTGTGCTGCATTCGGGGCTCATCAGCGGCCCGGCATTTAAGCGGACGCTGAGTGCAGCCCAATGCAGCAGTCTCGTCAAACGTTCCTGTGTCTGACGTCGAGCGAGCGTTCCTCGTCTCGGACGTCAATATTCCTTATTGATTCCACGTCCATAATCATCCCTCGTCCTAATCCTGAATCGTAAGTGAGCTTGTTCAGCCTTGCGGTTTCTGTATCCAGTGTAGTGTGTTTCAGCCCACTGTGGCTCTTTACTTTCTGTTACTTTGTGTGTTATCTTCTGTTGTTAATAAAACATCATGCAAACCTCACTGGCGACTGTTGGCGTCTTATGGTGGCTCGTGAGGGCCACCGCGTGACATCCTCAGTGTGCTGCGTAAAAGCGCACGGGGAATCATGACACCCAAATAAAGTTCAGCTGTTATATTAGGCTTTTCCTGACATTTTTGTAGTCACATCTTACAACACAAGCCATGGTCTGCAGAGAGCTTCCAAAGCATAAGAGGGATCTCATTGTTCAAAGGTATCAGTCAGGAGAAGGACACAAAATAATTTCCAAGACATTAAATATACCATGGAACACAGTGAAGACAGTCATCATCAAGTGGAGAAAATATGGCACAACAGTGACATTCCTGAGAACTGGACATCCCTCAGAGCGATCCAATAGACAATTGGGCATTGTCAAATTTGTGCGCCGCAGTGCACAGGTGAAAAGGATTGAGCCCAATTGCTGGTAAAGTGAACGTGTTTTATTAACAGAAAGACATACAGTACATATACAAAATGTCCAGGGAAACAGTTCAGGATTAGCGATGATAGATGACCGGCTATAAACTCTGTTGGCAAACCCCATGTGCTCCCAGGCGGAACTGGCAGTGGAGAGGAAGGGCTATTAATAGGGAGGAAGAAGATTTAAATGTGGGTTGGAGCACAACTAGGCTCTGGGAACAACAATGCCAACAAAGTCCAAAAGAGGAGGACCCAACTGCGAGTGAGCCAGAACATCGAATGCTGACTAATGCCACCACACCGACTGCTCACACCGTCACCCATAAATACCCTGACCAGATGAGTGACAAGTGGATGCAGGTGTGGCGGCAGCTGAAGCATGATGTGATAATGAATGGATGTGTGTGTGCAAGTATAAAAGTAAATGTGTATCAGGAGGGTGTGTGTGTATGCTGAATGATGCAAGGAGTGTGAGTGAGAATGAATGTGTGTATAAGTGTATGTATGAGAAGTGTGCATGGACAAAAGAAAATAACACTACACAGCTTGATGGATGCCTGGCAAAGAGAGAGAGGGCGTGGCTGTAGACTGGCAGGGAGCCCCGGCTCAGGGCTCTAATAACCTGCCAGCTGAGAATAATAAACAATTAATCAGGATACTACAGGTTCCAAGGTTGTCATAGCCAGGAGCGGTACTGGGGTTAAGCTCCCAGTGCTCATAAAATGCTCCTTACGGCGTGCGTCTCGAAAAGCCTCTGACAACTAAGTCCAACTCCTAGCCTGCCTGTGTGGTTTAGTCTCTAAGCCCGGCGGATCTGCTTTTACTAATAGGAGAAGGGGCGAGGGCGGATCTCTGGCGCCTTAAAACCAGATGCTTCGGGTAGATGGTGGCTCATCAACCTGGGAAGGTAGCCCATCTAGGGGAAGGTAAACCCTGATTTCAAACCTCCGCTGCCTTGCGGCACACCCGGTCATGGGAAAGGCTTCGGGAGTCAACCCTGAGGAAAAATTCGGAGTCGGAGCCCCTAAGGCAGTTCTCTGTTGTGCTCAACATCGTTCTGGCAGCTCCTGCGACGGCGCTGGTGCCAAACTATAGCAGCCCTGCTGTTCCTTTGGATTCATCAGTGACGTGGAGAGGGGGGACATGCTGCATGGATAACATCTTGTCCTCCATATCTTCCTGCCCAGGCTTGAATCCTACCAATGCCCAATGCTGGAAGGTTGAACACTGGTGCGCATCAGCCTGTTCAGCCACAGGCGGTGCTGTTCCAGCAGAGTAGACGTTTAGGATTCCCTTCCATGGTCATCATAGACCGACGGAGGCCGACGAGGACACTACAGCCACAGATCATGGATCCACAGATCCATGACAGGTATAGAGACTATTTGTCCTTCTTTTCATTTGCTTCACCATTTTTTCCCCTCCTCACTTATATATCTGAACATCTGAACCGGCTGATCGCCCGCTGCTGTCAACGGCCCTGCTAACATCTGAACCAGCTGATCGCCTGCTGCTGTCAATGGCCCTGCTAACATCTGAACTGGCTGATCGCCCACTGCTGTCAACAGCCCTGCTAACATCTGAACCAGCTGATCGCCCACTGCTGTCAACGGCCCCGCTAACGCCTGAACTGGTGGAGCAGCATAATGCTGGTCTTCGCCTCAGTACAGCTGGACATAGCGAGTCGGGTGAGTCGAATTGCACTGGACAGACTCACATATCTGATCCTGCTGTAAACAGCTGTGCTATGTCCAAACTTTTGGAAGCAGGAGCAGTTAAACAAAATGCAAATGAGGTGAGATCCAAAAACCGAGCTGTACAAAAGCAAAAACAACATTTATTTTTCCAAACTGTTAATCATGCACGAGTTCTTTGGGATGCAAAGGCTAAACCAAAGGGGATCCTTGGCGGACATTTAAACATACGGAGCATAATCCCCAAAAGAGATGAGATTTTGGTGTTGTTGTTGGACTCAAATCTGGACTATCTTTGTCTTTCAGAAAGCTGGCTACACAGGAACATAGACACTAATATGATCGATATTGTGGGTTATCAATGTTTTAGAAAAGACAGGCAGGTAGGGAGGGGAGGAGGTGTCTTAATTTACATCAAAGAGAAATTTAAATGTCAACTGGTTGATTTGAATACTTCACTTGAATGTTTAGCTGTTAATGTATGTCTCTCACCGGTAATGAATTTCAACATTGCAGTATTGTACAACCCACCGTCATACAATTCTTCTTTTTATAATGAATTAAGTGATCTGGTTAAACAACTTGAGAGGAGTAGAGAAACAATATTTTATGGTGACTTTAATATTAACTGGTCTGATAAAAAGGACAAACAGAAACTGAAAAGCCTCATGACTAAATTTAATTACCAACCAATGATCAAAGGACCCACCAGGACAACCAAACAATCTAGAACACTTATTGACATGGCATTTGCTAATAAACCAGAACGAATAACCAGAACCTATAATCTTGTAACTGGTCTCTCAGATCATAACATGGTTCTTGCTATCAGAAAACTTACTAAAAAGCGACTACAGTATTTTGAGGGAGTTGATATTGACAAAGTAAATTTTATTATTCCCAAATCAAAAACTGCAGAGTTTGAACATTACTTAGAGAATCAAAATTGGGAGCAGCTCATGTCAATATATGAAGTAGATGATTGTTGTAATTTTATAACTGCAACAATTACAAAGTCTATAGAAAAATTTACAAAACAAATTAAAAGTAGACAACAGAAGATTAACCTACCATGGTTAAATAATGAAATAAGAAAACTTATGAAGAGGCGAGATTCTGCATTGAAAACATCAACCTCTAAATTACAAAATGATCACCTTGTGTACAAAAGTTTAAGAAATAAAGTGGTACAAGAGCTGCAAAAATCAAAAGTATCTTATTACAATAAACTGATAGATCATGCAAAGGGTAACAACAGTTCCCTATGGAGGCATTTAAATAACTTAACTAATAAAAAAAATGTTCAGAAGGGGGTAAAGGAACTTAGAATCAATGGCAAGACCATCAGTGACAAGGCTATATTGGCAAATGAATTTAATTCATATTTTGTGGACTCAGTGGAAGAATTAACAAAAAACTTTGTGCTGTCAAATGTGCTCAACAACACAAAATCAATACTTTCAACAGTTTCTTTTCACATCAATGAGGTAAATGAGGAATTAATTGCTGGTATTGTTAAAACACTGTCAAACTCAAAAACTAATGATATCTACAATATGAGCACTTCCTTTCTCAAAACGCACAGCAAAATATTAATCAAACCACTGACTCATCTCATTAATCTCTTCATTAGGTCTAGTACATTTCCATCTGGTTGGAAAAAAGCTGTCGTCATACCAGTTTATAAATCAGGCAGTAAAGACGATATATGCAATTACCGCCCAATCTCTATTTTACCAGTCCTGTCTAAGGTTCTTGAAAAAGTTGTAGCTACACAGCTGATAGACTATTTACAAGACAGTCAACTTCTTCATCCACACCAATTTGGTTTTAGACTAGGATACTCAACAGAAACAGCAAATTGTTGCCTTATTGAAAATGTCAAACAGTCCTTGGACAGGGGTAATGTGGTAGGGGCTGTTTTTCTGGATCTCAAAAAGGCTTTCAATACTGTAAACCACAGTTTGCTTTTATCCAAAATGGTATCTTTTAACTTCTCTCCAGATACATTAGAATGGTTTGCATCTTATCTCCAGAATAGAGAACAGTGTGTAAAAGTTCACCAGGATAAATCCTTTTTTTTAAAATAACCGTATGGGTATCCCACAAGGGTCCATTCTTGGTCCTTTACTTTTCAGCATTTTTATTAATGACTTGCCACTACACTGCACAGCTGCAGCATGTCAACTTTATGCAGATGATGCAGTTATTTACACAGCTGCCAAGACTCCAGCACAGGCTGCAGATGTACTGTCTACAAGTATGGTTGATGTCCAAGAGTGGCTCTTCCAGAACCATCTATTGCTGAACCTTCAGAAAACAGTTTCAATGTGCTTTTCAATCAAAAAATGTAACCTGCAAGATTTTAAAGTTAATATACATGATCAAGACATCAGTTTAGTTACAGAATTCAAATACCTTGGCATTGTACTAGATCCTCAATTCAAATTTAATCTTCATATAAAGAAAATTTCTAAAACAGTAAAAAAAAAATCTGAACTGCTTTAAATTAATTAGATATTACATACCATACCAAGCAGCTGTACTGTATATGCATTCTATGGTTTTTTCTCATATATCATATTGTTTGACAGTCTGGGCTCAAGCAGCTCCTTCCACAATAAAACATATAGGTTCATTATATAATCAAACTCTAAAAATCTTGGATAAAAAGCCCATTAGGTGGCATCACTGTTATATTAAAAAAAAAAAAAACAATCTATTGAGTTTTGAGAGTTTCATTGACCTCTGTTTTCTGAAATTAATTTTCAAATGTTTCCATAAATCAGCGCCAGAGCCACTTGCTGGTTTCATCCAAAGACAGGACAGCAGCAGAGCCACCAGGAGTTCTGTTAACAATAACTGTAAAATATCCCACCGCAGAACCACATTTGGACAAACAGCTTTCTCTATAAAGGGCAGTCATATCTGGAACACAATGCCAAATGAAATTAAAATAATAACGGACTTTAAAACATTTACTACAAAGGTTAAAAACTGGCTGAAAAATAAACAAGAATGTACCCATGTATGAAATGATTGTCTGCAGGTTGAGAGTGAATGAAGGGAAGGAATGAATGTGTTTGTTTATAGTGAGTGACGAAGGGAGGGAGACCTGAAATAGGCAAATGTGAACCAGGTTTTATATTGTGTATTTATAATCTTGTTTGCATTGATGTATGTGGTTATTGTTTATTCTGTTTTCATTTTTTCTTTTCCTTATCTTTCTTTCTTTTTACCTGTTTCTTCTTTCTAAAGCCCATCCAGGGACAAGAGATGCAAATTAGCTAATAGCTATACACTCTTTGTGCAACACATTAGATTGATTGTCATTTGATTAATTGTCTATGTTTATTGCGCTGTCCCTGTCAAATAAACAAATAAAATAAAAATAAAAAAATTATAATTTTGCACTTGGGAGGCTGGCAAAATAAAAGGCTCATCATCATCTGTTCGACTTTGCCATCATTTTTTGGGATTTGAAGAAGTTGAAGTAGAACCCCGTGACAAGTGGGTAAGTAGAATACCTGCTTACCTGTGTCACAGGTAAAGTCTATGACTGACTTTGGACTTCATAAAACACAGTGGATCCACACCAGCAGATGATCTCTTTTCAGATGTAAGTACATTTTGCATTTCATTTGGAATTCAAGATCCCAGTGTCTGGAGGAAGAGTGGAGAAACACAGAATCCAAGTTGCTTGAGGTCCAGTATGGAGTTTCCACAGTCAGCGATGATTTGAGGAGTCATGATATCTGCTGGTGTTTGTCGACTGTGTTTTATCCAGTTCAAAGTCAGGGCAGTCATCTACCAGGAAATTTTAGAGCACTTCATGTGTCCCTCTGCTGACAAGCTTTATGGAGATGCTGATTTCATTTTCCGTGGGGACTTCGCACCTGCCCACACTGCCAAAAGTACCAAAACCTGGTTTAATGACTATAGTTTCACTTTGCTTGATTATATGGAGTATTGAGTGTGTACATGGACATACTTTTCAGCCGCCAACACTTCTATTAAAAATCAATTTTTAACATTAATTTTTTGCAACAATCAAATTTTTTGAGAAACTGATTTTTTTGAGGTTTTCATTAGTTGTAAGCCATAACCATCAAAATTAAAATAAATAACCACTTGAAATATACCACTCTGTGTGTAATGACTCTACATGAGTTTCATTTTTTGAATTGAATTACCAAAATAAATCAGTTTTTTGATGACATTCTAATTTATCAAAATGCACCTGTACACTAAAACTCTATCTAATCTAATCTAATTTGCATTTTACCACAGCATCTTATCCATTACATTGGTCTTGTAGTCACATGGTGTCCAACTGTTTGACCTCAGAAAAAAGACTAACCTGGTTGTGGTTAATTATAGTACAAAGAGACTATTTTAGCCAGCAAAATAAAGTGCCGCTTTTGTATTTGAGATTTGCGCAAATCAGAGGCATTGGGCGTAGAAGTGAGGCCATGAAAATTCTTTGGCTGAGGGTTTCATTCACACAGCTGGTTTGATACACTTGTAGACACAACGGATTTATAAATTAGGAATTTGAGACTTAAGAGATCCCATCTGGTGAGCAAAATGATTCACTGCCCCTTTTATAAACCTTTTACTAGACAACATAATAATACCAAAGGGGTAAGTCCATTAAAAGAGCTGCCAGGATGTTAGTCATTATCCAGTTGCTAAGCCAACCAGGACAAAAATAATGTAAAAATAAAACTTGATGATGAGGTAAACCAGCAGGAGAACTTCCTGGAACAGCAACGCTCACTTATGAAAAAACAGAAAGACATACTTACTTGTTACCATTAAGTATCCTTTGTAAAATGGTGGCTGCAGTGTCCAGTCAAAAACACATTAGATCTGTGGAGTGTTTGTACTGTATTGAAGACAGACATCAGCAGTCAAATAACATACTGTCAATCCTGAATTAAAAAAAAAAGACTCTTGTGGTGGTAATCCTGATAAACTTGTTGGAAAAATAAGGAGAACAGTCTATACAGTAAAATGCTGGCAGCAGAGTTGCCAGCATTTTACTGTTATTTTACAGTATTCTTACTGTGAAATGATTTTACAGCTTATTAGAGCAATAGTGATTTATTTGATGTATTTCATTTTTTAATGTATTTAGTGTATTTATTCATTTTTTACAGTAAAGTACTGGCAGCAGAGATGCTAGCAACATACTGCAATGAGCAGGGGGTTTCAGCCAATGACGAGGCAGCAATTACTGAATCAGCATTTATTTTTTAACTTCCCCCAAACCCCACCCAGAAGCCATTAAACTGACCAGCTCCCTCAGTCACGGTTTCTGCTGAGAATAATGCACCAACATTAGCTAACATTTAACAACACTACTATCACAAAAAACATACAGTGGGGAAAATAAGTATTGAACACATCAACATTTTTCTCATTACCTCCGCCAAGGAAGCGGAGATCATGTTTTTACTGGGGTTTGTCTGTTTGTCTGTTACCAACATAACTCGAAAAGTTATGAACGCATTTTGACAAAATTTTCAGGACAACTCCAAAATGGGACAAGGAAGAAATGATTAGATTTTGGGAGTGGTCTGGATCCAGGAATTTTTTTAAGGATTCTTTGTTTTTTTTTTTTTTGTTTTTTTTTTTTATCATTGTGAGATAGGGCCATTTTTTTTTTTTTTTTTTTTTTTTAGCATATGTGTATATAACTCCACAGTAAATGGTCAGGATGCTTGACAAAAAAAAATAAAAATAAATAAATACAGGATAAGATCCCAATAGGTTCTAGGAAATATCAAAGACTGATCCGGATCCTGCAAAAAATTCCGGATACTGCAGTGACATGCGGTGAGTTTCATTTCTGGTGAGGCAATGATGTTTTCAGGGTCACATTTACAAATCGGATTTTATAAATAATTTTAACAAAACCACTGTAAGGTATTTTATTGAATTACCTCTTAATGGAATGCACACAAAAGGCAGTAATAAAGTCCATGTTTTCATTTTATAACTCCTTGACTATAGACAACATGCAAAGACCCTCAGTTACACAAGTATTATAGTGGCTCAAAGCTCCATCTTTCTCTCTGTGTTGCAACTCCACAATTAACTCTCATTATTCCAAATTATTATTAGTATTTACAACTACTATGCATGCATGATCTTACCTTTACTTGTAAATGAAGTAAATTTACCTATCCTTCTGGACAAAAATCGCTGTGATTTTGTTTAAAAAACGTCCTTATCTTAGGTTAGGGAGTTAAGGGGCGCTTGCGCACGCAGCGACCGGCAGCTGGTGGCTTGTCACCAGACTGCAAAACAAATCTACCTACGGGTACAAAATAAGTAACAACAAAAAAAAATCTTCCTTTATTTACAAAAAGCAAACAAAACCCGGTGCTTATGGTGCTCAAGCACGCCCCTTTTAAGATAAGATAAGATAAGCCTGTGGAGAAGTGTGGAAGGACGAGGCTGAGTTTATTTCTCAAGTCCAGTTTTATTCACATTCACATTCTCCAACATCCAAAAACAGAAGAGAGTGTATCCCCGAACATCTGTCCCTTTTATACCCCAGGACATCAAAACACACAGTCACATTGTTTTTTAATCACAAATCACAATGCATCCCCCTCCAGGTCTTCTCGCCTCCACCTAAAGTCCTGGTGGTCAGGAAATCCTTCAAGGCCATCTCTTTGCATACAAAAGGCCAGATTTCACATCCTCCTGTTACCCCTAGGAGGTTCAGTCCTTTTGTTCCTCTGAGACATGAAGCATACAATAAGCATACAGTAATATACATGTGAAGCATATGAAACCCAGATATGTGCACCACATGCCCCCCCCCCCCCCAAACGTCTAAGATGGAACAACATAACCACAGATTGCATGTCATAATAAAATCACTACATATCAGTCCACGTGCCACTTGGGCCTCAGCCTTCTCCCGTATTTGCTGTAAGCAGGCTTTACCACCTCCGCAGCGTCTTCCTGCTGTGGAGCTGCTGCCTGAGGATGAGAACTGTTAGTCAACTTCTGTGGGTGTTCTGGGAAATGCTCTCTAGGGGGTCTGCCGCGCCGAGGAGCCTTAGCCAACTGCACAACTTCGTCAGCTACCACAAAAGCGGGTTTGAGCCTGTTTATGCCAATCATTTCTTTTCTGCCTCCCAAATCTAGCAAAAAATGCTTATCCCCTGTTTCCAGCACTCTATATGGTCCATCATAAGGTGGGCGTAAAGGTGGACGATGGGCATCATGTCTGACAAAAACAAACTCCGCATTTTTTAAAGCCTTAGGCACAAAAACCTGCGGAAAACTGTGGTGAACGGGGCCAGGTAGCGTGCTCGGGCCCGTGCTATTCTGTAACCGCTGAGCTGGGGAGCACTTATCTGGGAGAAATTCCCCGGGCAGCCGAAGTGGCTGTGCGAAAACTAGCTCAGCTGGGGAGGCTTCTAAATCCTCTTTAGGTGCAGAACGCAACCCCAATAAAACCCATGGTAGCTTGTCCACCCAATTTGCATCCGTAAGCGATGCTCTGAGAGCCGCCTTCAATGACCTGTGAAAACGTTCGCATAACCCGTTAGCCTGCGGGTTGTACGCGGTCGTGCGGTGGATCGTTGCCCCCAGGCTGCGGGCCATTGCTGACCAAAGTTCGGAAACAAATTGAGGGCCTCTGTCGGACGTAATGTCCGACGGGACTCCAAAACGCTCTACCCATGCCGTTAAAAACGCGCGCACCACCTCCTCGGCTGTGGTTGACGACAGCGGAACCACTTCCAGCCAGCGCGTGGTGCGGTCAACCATTGTCAGAAGATGTGTGCACCCTTGTGAGGGCGGGAGGGGGCCTACGAGGTCCACGTGGACATGATCAAACCTTTTAGCTGGGATGTGAAACGGCTCCAAGGGAGTTCTCGTGTGTCTATGAACCTTGGCCCACTGACAAGCCATGCAGGCTGCCGCCCACTCTCTAACTTGTTTGCGCAGGCTCGGCCATACAAATTTCTCTCCTACCATTTTGACCGAAGCGCGCACTCCCGGGTGCGCCAGAGAATGGATCGAGTCAAAAACGCGGCGGCGCCACACGGCTGGAACCACAGGGCGCGGCCGCCCAGTGGAGACATCGCAGATTAGGGGGGGCATACCGTCTTGCAGCACCCTGTTCTCCAGCCTTAACCCTGTTGGTCTAGACTAGAGCGCGCGGACATCCGCGTCGCTAACCTGCTCCGTGGCCATGGCTGCAGAATCTACCTCTACGCGGGCTGGAGCCGCCATGGCGCGCGAGAGGCAGTCCGCCACTACATTAAGTTTACCCGCCACATGCTGGATATTGGTAGTAAACTCCGATATCGCGGCCAGCTGTCTCTGCTGCCGGCCCGACCAAGGTTCTGAAATCTTGGCCATCGCGAAAGTCAGCGGCTTGTGGTCAATGAACGCGGTGAAACGGCGTCCTTCCTGCCAGAACTGGAAGTGGCGAATGGCCAAGTGGAGAGCTAACAACTCCCTGTCGAATGCGCTGTATTTTCGTTCGCTGTCGCGCAGGGTCTTGCTGAAAAAGGCGAGCGGTTGCCAGGCTCCGGCTACACACTGTTCCACGACCGCCCATATGGCCACATCTGACGCATCCGTAGTGAGCGCCATGCGGGCCGCTGGGACTGGATGTCCCAGCAACTCAGCGTTTGCCAGGGCTGTTTTGACTTCAGAGAATGTGCGCTCTCGCTCCGGAGACCACTCGACTTTATTTGTGGGTTTTTGTTTTTTTAGTGCAGCATACAATGGTTGCATGAGCTGCACTGCGTGGGGGAGGAAACGGTTATAAAAATTCACCATTCCCAAAAACTCCTGTAATGCTTTGACCGTTTGTGGATGGGGAAAATTTGTTACTGCGCGCACTTTGTCAGGCAGAGGAACCGCAACTTCTGGGGAGACGCGATGCCCCAAAAAATCAATCTGCGTCACCCCGAACTGACACTTCGCTGGGTTGATTATTAACCCGTGCTCTGCCAACCTCCGGAAAACTGCCGTGAGGTGGTTTTCGTGTTCGTCTTCGGACGTGCTGGCTACCAATATGTCATCCAGGTAGATGAACATGAAAGGTAGATCGCGCAAAACCGCGTCCATCATGCGTTGGAACGTCTGCGCTGCGCCTTTAAGCCCAAACGGCATGCGCAAAAACTCGAAAAGCCCGAAAGGAGTTATTACCGCTGTTTTGGGTATGTCCTCAGCGCGCACTGGGACCTGGTGGTAACCGCGTACCAAGTCTATTTTAGAAAAAACGTGCGCCCCGGCCAAATGAACTGAAAAATCTTGGATGTGCGGGATCGAGTAGCGGTCGTGCGCTGTAGCATTGTTCAGCCTGCGGAAATCACCGCAAGGTCGCTACGAGCCATCAGCTTTCGGGACCATGTGAAGCGGTGAAGCCCATGGGCTCTTCGAACGCCTGATGATGCCCAACCTTTCCAGGTTGGCGAACTCCTCGCGCGCTATGGTCAGTTTAGCTGAATCCAAGCGCCGAGCTTTTGCAAAAACGGGCGGTCCGGTGGTAGTAATAAAATGTTCCACCCCGTGTTTAGTCACGGTCGCCGAAAATGTTGGGACCGTGAGTGCTGGGAACTGAGTGAGGAGTGTGTGGAACTTACCACCTGCAGCTGTGATGTTGGCTTATGCTGTTGGCGGGGCCACTCGAGCTGTACAGAAAATAGAATAAAAAGAGAGTGCATTAACCAGGCATCTGTTAGCAAGATCGACCAACAAACCATGTGAGCACAAAAAATCAGCCCCTAACATGTTGAAATTGACTGCCGCTATGACGAAAGTCCACTCGAATATACGGCCGTGTAAAGACAGAAGCAGAGTCCTCTCACCGAAGGTCTTAATCGCCGAGCCGTTTGCTGCTGACACCCCGGGACCACTGGAAGGCGCCAGCCGGTCAGCGTAGGAAGGTGTGATGAAACTCAGCTGGGAGCCTGTGTCCACGAGGAAATGCTTCCCCGAGCGCGCATCCCTCACGTAGAGCAGCTTGTTCTCCTCTCCGAGGGCCGCAGCTGCTACCGACTCCCGGTCTTGGCGTTTCCCGAGTGCTTGAAATGGCACGGTGGAATGCACTTGTATGCCCTCTCTGTGAAGCGGCAATGGTAGAAGCAAAGGACGTCGTCTGCTCCGTGTTTTTTGGCCCCTGCCGCCGCCGTCGTCGGTGAGTCTGGTGCTGCAGCCTCTGGCCCCCTGCCATCTCCGGACGTTGCGCCTAGCTCCGCTGCCGCAGCCGTACCCGCGCGCCGTTTATTGGCGTCGACGAGTCGTTGCGCCTCCTGGCCCAGCTCGTGGTAGTCTCGTCGGGCCAACAGTGGTGAACTGGCCAGGGTCACTCTCACTGCTGACGGTAGGGTCCTGAGGAAAAGGTGGGTGAAGATGAAGCTATCATCTTCGGAGTCTCTCAAACTCAACATCTTCCCCATCAGGTCTGCAGGTCTGTCGCTCTTAAATTCAGTTAGTGCCAGGAGCCTCTCTGCTCGCTCCTCCACAGAGGGGGTGAAGTAACGGATGAGTGCAGCCTTCAATGTGCTGTACTTGTCGCTGTCCGGCGGGTGGCTGATCAGGCTCTCCACTCGCTGGGCTGTGTGGTTGTCCAGCTTTGCAACCACATGGTAGAACTTTGTGGCGTCTACCGAAATCCTCCGGAGGTGGAACTGTGCCTCGACTGCGTTAAACCAGGAGCGCGGATTGTTCTGCCAGAAGTCCGGTAGCTGAACTGTGGCTGCATTCGTTTGGCTGGCTCCTGACGAGTCTGGCTCCGGAGAATCGCCTCCGCTCATGATACGTCTTAGGGTCACCAATGTGGAGAAGTGTGGAAGAACGAGGCTGAGTTTATTTCTCAAGTCCAGTTTTATTCACATTCACATTCTCCAACATTCAAAAACAGAAGAGAGTGAATCCCCCAATATCTGTCCCTTTTATACCCCAGGACATCAAAACACATAGTCACATTGTTTTTTAATCACAAATCACAATGCATCCCCCTCCAGGTCTTCTCGTCTCCACCTAAAGTCCTGGTGGTCAGGAAATCCTTCAAGGCCATCTCTTTGCATACAAAAGGCCAGATTTCACATCCTCCTGTTACCCCTAGGAGGTTCAGTCCTTTTGTTCCTCTGAGACGTGAAGCATACAATAAGCATACAGTAATATAAATGTGAAGCATATGAAACCCACATATGTGCACCACAAGCCTTTATTAGTCCCACAATGGGGAAATTCCAGGATTGCAACAGCACAGGGATAGCAACACTCAGAGCAACAATCAGAAGGCAAGAGAAAAACAAGAGCAGCGAGTATACATATGTACATATATATATATAAATATATATATATAGACACACAGTGCGGAGCATTGTAGCTAGATGGAATAGATATGTACAGTGGGGTTAAAAAAGTATTTAGTTAGCAGCCACCAATTGTGCAAGTTCTCCCACTTAAAAGATGAGAGAGGTCTCCAATTTTCATTATAGGTATACCTCAACTATGAGAGACAAAATGAGAAAAAAAAAATCCAGAAAATCACATTGTCTGATTTTAAAAGAATTTATTTGCAAATTATGGTGGAAATTAAGTATTTGGTCAATAACAAAAGTTCATCTCAGTACTTTGTTATATACCCTTTGTTGGCAATGACAGAGGTCAAACGTTTTCTGTAAGTCTTCACAAGGTTTTCACACACTGTTGTTGGTATTTTGGCCCATTCCTCCATGCAGATCTCCTCTAGAGCAGTGATGTTTTGGGGCTGTCGCTGGGCAACACGGACTTTCAACTCCCTCCAAGATTTTCTATGGGGTTGAGATCTGGAGACTGGCTAGGCCACTCCAGGACCTTGAAATGCTTCTTACGAAGCCACTCCTTCGTTGCCCGGGCGGTGTGTATGGGATCATTGTCATGCTGAAAGACCCAGCCATGTTTCATCTTCAATGCCCTTGCTGATGGAAGGAGGTTTTCACTCAAAATCTCACGATACATGGCGCCATTCATTCTTTCCTTTACATGGATCAGTCACCCTGGTCCCTTTGCAGAAAAACAGCCCCAAAGCATGATGTTTCCACCCCCATGCTTCACAGTAGGTATGGTGTTCTTTGGATGCAACTCAGCATTCTTTCTCCTCCAAACACGACAAGTTGAGTTTTTACCAAAAAGTTCTATTTTGGTTTCATCTGACCGTATGACATTCTCCCAATCCTCTTCTGGATCATCCAAATGCTCTCTAGCAAACTTCAGACGGGCCTGGACATGTACTGACTAAAGCAGGGGGACACATCTGGCACTGCAGGATTTGAGTCCCTGGCGGCGTAGTGTGTTACTGATGTAACCTTTGTTACTTTTGTCCCAGCTCTCTGCAGGTCATTCACTAGGTCCCCCCGTGTGGTTCTGGGATTTTTGCTCACTGTTCTCGTGATCATTTTGACCCCATGGGGTGAGATCTTGCGTGGAGCCCCAGATCGAGGGAGATTATCAGTGGTCTTGTATGTCTTCCATTTTCTAATAATTGCTCCCACAGTTGATTTCTTCACACCAAGCTGCTTACCTATTGCAGATTCAGTCTTCCCAGCCTGGTGCAGGCCTACAATTTTGTTTCTGGTGTCCTTTGACAGCTCTTTGGTCTTGGCCATAGTGGAGTTTGGAGTCTGACCATTTGAGGTTGTGGACAGGTGTCTTTTATACTGATAACAAGTTCAAACAGGTGCCATTAATACAGGTAACGAGTGGAGGACAGAGGAGCCTCTTAAAGAAGAAGTTACAGGTCTGTGAGAGCCAGAAATCTTGCTTGTTTGTAGGTGACCAAATACTTATTTTCCAGAAGAATTTGCAAATAAATTCTTTAAAAATCAGACAATGTGATTTTCTGGAATTTTTTTTTCTCATTTTGTCTCGCACAGTTGAGGTATACCTATGATGAAAATTGGAGACCTCTCTTATCTTTTAAGTGGGAGAACTTGCACAATTGGTGGCTGACTAAATACTTTTTTGCCCCACTGTAAATATATAAACACAGTGCGGAGCATTGTAGCTGGATGGAATAAATATATGAGTATATAAACACACACAGTGCGGAGCATTGTAGCTAGATGGAATAAATATGTAAATATATAAACACACACAGTGTGGAGCATTGTTGCTAGATGGAATAAATATATAAACACACACAGTGCGGAGCATTGTAGTTAGATGGAATAAATATGTAGATATATAAACACAGTGCGGAGCACTGTAGCTAGATGGAATAAATATATAAATATATAAACACACACAGTGTGGAGCATTGTTACTAGATGGAATAAATATATAAATATATAAACACACAGTGCGGAGCATTGTAGCTAGATGGAATAAATATGTAAATATATAAACACACAGTGCGGGGCATTGTAGCTAGATGGAATAAATATGTAAATATATAAACACACACAGCGTGGAGCATTGTTGCTAGATGGAATAAATATATAAATATATAAACACACACAGTGCGGAGCATTGTAGCTAGATGGAATGAAACAGCACAACCGTCTACTTAGTTATCCTACATGGTATGATTATGCACCGATACATATTCTCACCCTCCATAGCGACCGGTATTTTGCTAGTTGTATACCGGAGGGGACCACTGTGTAAGTCTATTGCGTCTTTTGCATTCAATACTATTAGGTTGTCACGTCTTTTTGCTATCTCTGCGAGCAGCCCTGCTTAGGTTGTACAGTCTGACAGCTGTAGGTAGGAAGGACCTGCGAAACCTCTCGGTTGTGCACCTAGGATGATGTAATCTGCTGCTAAATGAGCTCCTCAGTGCATTCAGTATGTCCTGCATAGGGTGGAACTCGGACTCCAACAGAGATGACAGTTTAGCCACCATCCTTCTCTCTCCCATCTCCTCCACTGGGTCAAGGCGCTGCCCCAGGACAGAGCTAGCTTTCTTGATCAGTTTGTTCAGTCTTTTCCTATCGGCTGCTGTAATGCCACTGCCCCAGCAGACCACTCCAAAAGTGATGGCTGATGCCATCACCGTGTCATAGAATGTCTTCAGCAGTGCCCCTTGTACACCAAAAGACCTGAGTCTCCTCAGTAGGAACAGCCTGCGCTGTCCCTTCTTGTAGAATGCGTCAGTATTGTGTGACCAGTCTAGTTTATTGTTCAGATGAACACCCAGGTACTTATAGGATGTCACCTTCTCGATGTCTGTTCCCTGTATATTTACTGGTGCTGTGAGGGGTTGTCGTTGCCTGCGGCAGTCCACCACCAGCTCCTTAGTTTTCCTTGCGTTGATCTGGAGGCAGTTCCGATGACACCAGTCCACAAAGTCCTGGATAAGCCCTCTGTACTCAGCTTCATCTCCGTTGGAGATGAGGCCAACGATCGAGTCGTCAGAGAGCTTCTGTAGATGGCAGTGTGTTGTGTTGTGTGAGAAGTCCGCAGTATAAAGGGTGAACAGGAAGGGAGCCAAAACCATTCCCTGGGGGCCCCCCGTGCTACCGATGATCGTGTCGGACACACAGTCCCGGGTTCTCACAAACTGAGGCCGATTTGTGAGGTAGTCCAGGATCCATGATGACAGGTGCTGGTCCACCCCTGCGCACAGCAGCTTGTCCTTCAGGATCATCGGTTGGATGGTGTTGAAAGCACTGGAGAAGTCAAAGAACATGATCCTCACCGCATTCCCGGGCTTCTCCAGGTGGGACAGAGAACGGTGAAGGAGGAAGATCACCGCATCCTCCACCCCAATGCCATGCTGATAGGCGAACTGGAGTGGATCCATCGCTGGTCCCACCAGGGGGCGGAGGTGAGCAAGGAGCCGTCTCTCCAGGGTCTTCATCATGTGGGACGTCAGGGCCACTGGTCTGTAGCTGTTCAAATCTTTGGGGTGGGAAGTCTTTGGTACAGGTACCACACAAGATGTTTTCCACAGCTGTGGTACCCTCCCCAGCTTCAGGCTCAGATTGAAGATGTACTCCACAATCCCACACAGCTGGTCTGCACAGGACTTGAGGAGCTTTGCGCTGATGCCGTCCGGTCCCAACGCCTTCCTCGCCTTGATCTTCCTCAGCTCCGTCCTCACCTGGGTCTTAGTGAGGGTCAGGTTGGGGGGCTGTGTGTTGGGAGTGAGGGGGTGTTGGTGGAGTGGGGAGTGGGCAGCAGGACTTGATGTCTTTAGAGGCAGCAGTGGTTGTTGTGCAGTCAGGGGGGAGGGCGGTTGGTCAAACCTATTGAAAAACAGATTCAGATTGTTCACCCACTCCCTGCCCCCCGTGGCCTGGGGGGAGGTATTCTGGAGCCCAGAGATGGTTTTAAGGTTTCTCCAGACCCTGCTGATGTTGCAGCTTGTCCTCCATCTTCTTCCTGAAGCTGTCCTTGCCTTCTCTGATCTTTCTCCTCAGCTCCCTCTTTACGGACTTCAGCATCTCCCTGTTCCCCGACCTGAAGATCCTCTTCTTCTCTCTCAGAAGTGTTTTTATCTCAGGGTTGATCCAGGGTTTGTTGTTTGAGCAATAGACTTATACAATGGTCCCCTCTGGCATACAACTAGGAAAATACCGGTCGCTATGGAGGGTGAGAATATGTATGGGTACATAATCATACGATGTAGGATAACTAAGTAGCCGGTTGTGCTGTTTCATCCCATCTAGCAACAATGCTCTGCACTGTGTGTGTTTATATATTTACATATTTATTCCATCTAGCTACAATGTTCCGCCCTAGTTGTGTTTATATATCTACATATTTATTCCATCTGGCTACAATGCTCCGCACTGTGTGTTTATATATCTACATATTATTCCATCTAGCTACAATGCTCCGCACTGTGTGTGTTTATATATTTACATATTTATTCCATCTAGCTACAATGCTTCACACTGTGTCTATATATATATATACACTACCGTTCAAAAGTTTGGGGTCACTTAGAAATTTCCTTATTTTTGAAAGAAAAACACTTTTTTTAATGAAGATAACTTTAAACTAATCAGAAATATACTCTATACATTGTTAATGTGGTAAATGACTATTCTAGCTGCAAATGTCTGGCTTTTGGTGCAATATCTAGATAGGTGTATTGAGGCCCATTTCCAGCAACTATCACTCCAGTGTTCTAATGGTACAATGTGTTTGCTTATTGTGTCAGAAGGCTAATGGATGATTAGAAAACCCTTGGGCAATCATGTTAGGTCTGCAATGCTGTAACTGCTGCAAATGGAGGATTCTTTGACGAAAGCAAAGTTTGAAGGAAAAAAAATATTATTTCAAATACAAATCATTATTTCTAACCTTGTCAATGTCTTGACTATATTTTCTATTCATTTTACAACTCATGGTGGTAAATAAGTGTGACTTTTCATGGAAAAAACAAAATAATTGTCTGGGTGACCCTAAACTTTTGAACGGTAGTGTATATATACATATATATACGGTATATATATATATATATATATATATATATATATATATATATATATTTATATTTATATTTATATTTATATGTACATATGTATACTTGCTGCTCTTGTTTCTTTTTTTTTTTTCTCTTGCCTTCTGATTGTTGCTTTGAGTGTTGCTATCCCTGTGCTGTTGCAATCCTGGAATTTCCCCATTGTGGGACTAATAAAGGCTTATCTTATCTTATCTTTATCTTATCTTATCTCCCGTTGGATTTCGTGAGAGCTCCCGAGGCAGGAGGGGTGTCGAGACATGGCTGGAATGAAGAAGCAGGAGCTGGTCTCGAGTATAGCTCAGGAGAGTGGTCGGCCTCATGTCCCGATCTACTTGGGTACAGTGGCACATTATCCCGAGCAACCAGATCACAAGCAGTCCCTTTAGCAAAAACATCATTATGATGCTTCAGACTGAGCACTAAAAACTAAGTACTACAAACATACACACACCATAGTAGCACAGGGTAGCCCGGGTCGCAGCAGAGCAGCGCCATCAGCAGCGTCCATGTTGGAAAAGATGCCAGAGAGAGAAGGCTGGCAACTGAAGGATGCGAATGGTACACCTGTTTTTTCATCCTCATCATCCTTGTGGTGACACTTTTGTTTTGGTTATTTTTAGGGACATCATTACCCATCTATCACAGGGCTAGATACATTAAGATAAGATAAGATAAGCCTTTATTAGTCCCACAATGGGGAAATTCCAGGATTGCAACAGCACAGGGATAGCAACACTCAGAGCAATAATTTAGAAGATAAGAAAATATGAGCAGTGAATATACATATGTACACATAAATATATAAATATATATACACAGTGCGAAGTATTGTAGCTAGATGGAATAAACAGCATAACCGTCTATTTAGTCACCCTTCATGGTATGAATATGTACCCATACATATTGTCACCCTCCATAGCGACTGATATTGTCCTAGTTGTATACTGGAGGGGACCATTTGTGTAAGTCTGTTGCATCTTTTGCATTCAATACTATTAGGTCGTCACGTTTTTTTTTGCTACCTCTGCGAGCAGCCCTGCTTAGGTTATACAGTCTGACAGCCGTAGGTAGGAAGGACCTGCAAAACGTCTCGGTCACGCATCTAGGATGATGTAGTCTACTGCTAAATGAGCTCCTCAGTGCGTCCAGTATGTTCTGCATAGGGTGGGACTCAGACTCCAGCAGAGATGACAGTTTAGCCACCATCCTTCTCTCTCCTATCTCCTCCACTGGGTCAAGGCGTTGCCCCAGGACAGAGCTAGCTTTCTTGATTAGTTTGTTCAGTCTCTTCCTATCGGCTGCTGTAATGCTGTTGCCCCAGCAGACCACTCCAAAAGTGATGGCTGATGCCACCACCATGTCGTAGAATGTCTTCAAGAGCACCCCTTGTACACCAAAAGACCTGAGCCTCCTCAATAGGAACAGCCTGCGCTGTCCCTTCTTGTAGAGTGCATCGGTATTGTGTGACCAGTCTAGTTTATTGTTCAAACGAACACCCAGGTACTTGTAGGATGTCACCATCTCATTGTCTGTTCCCTGGATGTTTACTGGTGCTGTGAGGGGTTATCCTTGCCTGCGGCAGTCCACCACCAGTTCCTTAGTTTTTCTCACATTGATCTGGAGGCAGTTCCAATGGCACCAGTCCACGAAGTCCTGGATAAGTCCTCTGTACTCAGCTTCATCTCCATTGGAGATGAGGCCAATGATCACAGAGTTGTAAGAGAACTTCTGTAGATGGCAGTGTGTTGTGTTGTGTGAGAAGTCTGCAGTATAAAGGGTGAACAGGAAGGGAGCCAAAACCGTTCCCTGGGGGGGAACAGTTTTGGTTCACACACATCATGACTGGCTAGAAGGTCCAGGTCATGAGTTTATGCTGGTAATGTGTGGTGGAAGTATGCTAATTATACAGCCAAATCAGCTAATCGTTCAAATTGCTATGTGTGTTCTTTGCTCCCACTATCAGCTGGTCAAATATCTGTCACTGCTAAACTAATGGAACTATCAGAAGCTGTTTGTTTCTTGCAAGAGGCTATGTATAGAAATAGTACAGCAAGCACTAATTTGAATCACACTTGTCACATTGCTTATGACTCCACTGACCGAAGACACAATGACACCCCTTACTCGGTGAAGGCAAGGTTAAGCTCGCTGGGGAATTTCTCCTTTTGTCTAAAAGGGTGTGGAAATGTCTCTTTGGGCAGTTTACCACTTTCTAGGTGTGCAACGGTGTGTAGTGCGTCTCGTCCCAGTACTGTTACCTGCTGGACCAACATAGTGGGCAAAAGTTGTCCTGAAGATTCTTTTTGTCAGTCCAGAAGTTGGGAAGGCAATGTTACCCTGCAGGAGCTCTGTAGTGCTTCAGTTTGTGATTCTCACAAACACGGCACACATATGGTGACAAGGGGTTGGTGGCTGTGTCGCCATCGTGCCTACTCACACCTACCCATAAATTGGGGAAGGGTGTGTGCCCCAGTTGTTGTGACTGACCATACCATCATATTGTTGGCAGGACTGGTGGGCAGGGTGAGGAGAGATGTCTTCTTTGCACCACATGATTCCATCTGGGGCACAGATGTGCCAGAAGAATTCAAGTTAGAAACCATGGGGCAGGAGGTACTTAACTCCTTGTTCCCTTTGGTGGGAGTGGCTAAGAGCACCTTATGGATTGAAACAACTAGTTATAGACAACACTCATTTTTTTTTTTTCTTTATCTGCTTTTTCTGGTATACATGAGGAATTAACAGCTTTTAGCCTTATGTTGGCTCAAAATAGAATGGTTCTTGATCAAATAATTGTGTGTAATTGTAGGAGAGTATTGTTGTACTTTTATCCCTGAAAATCAGAATCAGAATCAGAATCAGAATCAGAATCAGATTTATTGCCATTGTTCATGTAGTACACAAACTAGGAATTTGTCTCGGTGCCATGCTGCAACATTAAAAACATGATGAGATAAAGAGATAAACTAAAAAACTAAAGGACTAAAAACATGCAATAAGTGTAGAAAAATAAGTAATAATAATAATAATAATAATAATAGTAATAATGAGTAATACTAGTCAAGGCAGTTTTAAATAAATTAGCAAGTAGCAGATAATATGGGGTACCACAGTGCAGTTGATAATGCAACAGAAAAACAGTGATGAATGACATGAGTCTGGTTGAGCTGCTGTACATAGTGCACGAGAGTCAATAAGTCACTTAGTGTTCAGCAGTCTCATGGCAGAGGGGAAAAAGCTATTCATGTGCCGGGAGGTTTTAGTCTGAATGGACCGAAGTCTTCTACCTGAGGGGAGGGGGGCAAACAGTACGTGACCAGGGTGTGAAGGATCGGCTATGATCCGGCCAGCACGCCTCTGGGTCCTGGAGATGTACAGGTCCTGGAGAGATGGGAGCTTGCAGCCGATCACCTTCTCAGCAGTGCGCACGACGCGCTGCAGCCTTAGTCTGTCCCTGGCAGTGGCTCCTGCGTACCACACGGTTATGGAGGAGGTGAGGATGGACTCGATGATGGCCGTGTAGAACTGCACTAACATCTTGGTGGGTAGCTTGAGCTTCCTCAGCTGCCGCAGAAAGAACATCCTCTGCTGGGCCTTTTTGATGAGGGAGCTGATGGTTGGCTCCCATTTGAGGTCCCGGGTGATGGTGGTGCCCAAGAAGCGGAAGGAATCTGCAATGGTGATGGGAGAGCCTGTGATGGTGAGGGGGGGCAGGGGGGTTGTGACTTTCCTGAAGTCCACAATCATCTCCGCTGTCTTCAGAGCGTTCAGCTGCAGGTTGTTGTGGCTGCACCAGGACACCAGCTGGGCCACCTCTTTCCTGTAGACGGACTCGTCGCCGTTGGAGATGAGCCCGATGAGGGTGGTGTCGTCCGCAAACTTAATCAGCTTAACAGACTGGTGGGAGGAGGTGCAGGAGTTGGTATAAAGGGAGAAGAGTAGGGGGGAAAGTACACAGCCCTGGGGTGATCCGATGCTGATGCTAACAGAGTCCGAGACAGACTTCCCCAGCCGCACATGCTGCCTCCGGTCCGTCAGGAAGTCGGTGATCCACCTGCAGAGGGAGTCAGGCACATCGAGCAGGGACAGCTTGTCCTGGAGCAGAGCGGGGCGGATGGTATTGAATGCAGAGCTGAAGTCCACAAACAGAATCCTGGCGTAGGTTCCCGGGGAGTCCAGGTGCTGCAGGATGGAGTGGAGGGCCAGGTTGACTGCGTCGTCCACAGACCTGTTGGCATGGTAGGCAAACTGCAGCGGGTCCAGGAGGGGAGTGGTGATGGACTTGAGGTGAGACAGGACCAGGCGCTCAAAGGACTTCATGACTACAGAGGTGAGCGCTACAGGTCTGTAGTCGTTAAGTCCAGTAATCCATGGCTTCTTGGGGACAGGGATGATGGTGGAGGATTTGAGGCAGGTCGGCACGTGACATTGCTTAAGGGAGGTGTTAAAAATGTCTGTGAAGACAGGAGCCAGCTCTTTCGCACAGTGTCTCAGGGTGGAGGGAGACACACCGTCCGGCCCAGGGGCCTTGCGCGGGTTCAGTCTGGAGAACTGTCTGTGCATGTCCTGCTCACTGATGACAAGGGCAGGGGGGGAGGAGGAGGAGGGGGGGGACCGCTTTTGATGAATTAGGGGCCGAGGAGGCAGTGGAGCTGTGTGGAGTGGGGGAGTTGGACACAGCTGACGAGGTGTCAAAACGGGCGTAATGTTGGGACAGTTTTTGACAAAGGGCTTTGTCATCCTGACCTTTAGAAGCCTGAGGCCGATAGTTGGTGATTTGCCTCAGTCCTCTCCACACAGAAGCAGTCATTAGCAGTGAACTGCTGCTGGAGTCTCTCAGAATACACATATTTAGCTCTCCTCAGCTCTCTGTTAAACCGATATTTGACCTCTCTGTAGCAGTCCCTGTCTCCACTTTTCAACGCTGCTTCCTTCTCCTTCCTGATCTGTCTGAGCTTGGCAGTGAACCAGGGCTTATCATTAGAGTACCTCACCCTGGTGCACGATGGGAGAATGCTCTCCTCACAGAAGTTGATATATGAGTTCACAGTGTCTGTGTACTCATTAAGATCATGTGTGGCTCCTTTAAACATGTCCCAGTCAGTTATTTCCATGCATGTGTTCAGATTCTCTCCAGCTTCACTGGTCAATTTCTTCATGGTGGTCACAACAGGTTTAGTGAGCTTCAGTCTCTGTCTGTATGTGGGAATGAGGTGGACCATCACGTGATCAGATAGTCCGAGCGCAGCGCGGGGAACAGCGCGATATGCGTCCTTCACTGTAGTGTAACAGTGATCCAGCGTGTTATATCCTCTGGTTGGACATTTAATAAACTGTTTGTATCGGGGGAGCTCGTGACTCAGATTGCTCTGGTTAAAGTCGCCTACCACAATAACCAGAGCGTCTGGAAAAGTCTGCTCCGCATGTAGGATGTGATCTGCGAGCGCGCGCTGGGCCACGCGCGCGTCTGCGTCAGGAGGGGCGTACACAGCGATCAAAAAAAATGATGCGAACTCCCGCGGGGAATAAAATGGCTTGCAGTTGATAGAGAGAAATTCTAGATCGGTAGAACAGTGTTGTGAAATCACCGTTACATCAGAGCACCAGCTGCTGTTGATGTAGAAGCAGACTCCTCCTCCAATAGACTTACCGGAGAGCTCTGTGATGCGATCAGCACGAAACAGCTGAAATCCCTCGAGGCTGATCGCGCTGTCCGGTATGTTCCCTTTAAGCCAGGTCTCAGAGAAACAGATGACAGACGAGGAAGCGAGGTCCTTAAATAGCATCAGCAGTCTTAATTCTTCTACCTTGTTCAAGAGAGAATTGGCATTGGATAAAAATATGCCAGGCAAGGCTGTTCGCGTGCCTCTCCTTCGCAGCCGAGCGAGAATCCCCCCTCGCTTTCCTCTTTTTCGCCGTCTTACTCTTTGAGCCAAACAATGAATCAGATCGGCGGCAGGAGCTAAAAATACTGGGAGAAGGTCCGTGGGAGTAAGAGTCCTGATATTTAATAACTCTTCACGGGTGTATGAGCTGGCAGACACACAATCGACGAACAGAAACAAACAAAAAAATTAAAGGGCAGCAAAACACCATGGCGACCACTGTGGGCGCCATCTTGGAAAAGACTATGGAAAATGATGCAGATGGTCACGTAATTGCCTCAGCCATACAGCATTTGACTGCTTTGCAAGCTGCTATGGTCAGGGACAATGTCACTGATGAACGAACCTGGTTAAGTTGGTAATTCTCTTCATGGAGAGGTTTTATCATGAACTTGTTAATGATTTTTGTGGTATAATTTTTGGCTTTTCTTGTGTCATTCCCTGCATCCGTAATATGATGATGAGATTGGTGCTTGTTAAGTTAGTGATGTACCATGGTGCAGTTGCCGGGGATGGTGGGGATGATGAACAAACAGTGTGAGCTCAAGGTGTCTCTCCAAGACCCAAGTACAGAGTAAAAGTATGACATGCAAAAAACCAAAAGGAGTTGCATGATCATGATGTGAAGTTTGAAACAATATTTTTACTTTTATTGTGTTTTTATGTTACTCTTATTTCTGTTTTTACATTTTATCATTACACTTTATTATTATTATTATTGTTTTGTTTTATATTGTTTTGTTTTATTATTTATGTTTGTTTTTATATAAGCTGCAATGACAGATAACTATAACACACACATATACCCTTACTATATCATTTTATTATTATTTTATCATCATTTTGTTTTTCACTGTTTTTACCATTGATGATTTTCTTTATTTGTTAATGAGTCTATTGTTCCATTTATCCTCCTAAAGGACTAAAACGTTTACCTGTTGCCTGGGGCAGCAGTGCCGATGGTGGACTTTCCCTGTCGTTAGCTAGTTAGGATCTGTTGCATGCAAATGTGTTGGAGCTTAACATTGCTGCCAGATGGGGTTTTAGATTCCATAATTCGTTCTTTTCTGATGCCTTGCACAGCATCAAAGGGGGGAGAATGATAGAAAAGTTTCATATTTGTTTCATACATGTGATTTGCTTTGTCTCAGAGTCTGCCTCAGATTCTATGTAAAAGTGTCAAGGATGCAGCTGCATTAGTTATCATCTTGTTTTTAGTTCATTTTGTGCAGCTTCCATGTGACTGGTACTGAATGAGCGTCATGATTCTTGAGAAAGAGATAATCTGTACACCAAGTTTTGACTAGATGTACTGGACCAATCATGATGGACAACAGCTCCTCCACCTCTCAGATAACAAAGGGCTTAAAGAACTGAGAGATGTGTGTTTGAGTCAGAATGGTGTGCAAATAGGCTCTGAGACTATTTTTGTATTGTTCACTGGCCAGTGTAATTGAATTTGCTGAAACTGATCCAGTGTGGTTTTTGACTGAAGGTTAAGAAGGATTTTTCAAACATAGAAAGTTAGAAAAATCCTTCTTAACCTTCATGAGTTCGATCAAATGTGCGAGGTGGAAATCAGGTCACTGCCACTTCCTGCCAAAATGGCCAACTTCCTATTGGGTATAGACCATCACTTCTTTGGAGTTTTTTGCATGTCTTGACATGATAAACATCTCACCCGATTTTCATCTTTCTACACAAAAGTAAGCGTGTGCCACTCCCCATTGGCTTCACATGTTAGGTGGCGCTGTAGAGCCATTTTTGAGGGGTCATTCATATTTCCTCCAAAATATTGAATTTTTTGCCAGTCTTCAGGTCCCTGCAAAAAATGGTGAGTTTTTGTACACGTTGACTACCCCAAAAATGAGATTTTAGATGAAGAAAAGAAAGAAAGAAAGAAAGAAAGAAAGAAAGAAAGGAAGAAAGAAAGAAAGAAAGAAAGAAAGAAAGAAAGAAAGAATTAAACCTGCGAGCAGCGATAAAGGGGCCCTCATGTCCTTGTGAGACCTCGGCCTTGCCACTCAGAGCGCGAAACTCCACGCAGGATCCATTCTTTCCTCCCCAACTCTCTCCCTCCCACTCTTTGTCCGTCCGGCTTTCCATAATGCCATCCGCCCATCCATCCGCCATCCATTCGTCCATCAATCCATTTGCTCATCCATCCTTCCATATCGCCATCCATCATCAGTCCGTCCATCTGTCCATCTGTACGTTGCAAGAGAGCACCTCAGCAGGGGTACTGTATAAGCTCTTGGATTACCTCAAAAATCTAATGTTTATCCATAGCCTAAAAATTTCCCCAGGAAATTTATTTGAATTTAGACAAGCTATGCCATCACTACAAATGTTTTTTTTTTTTTTAACCTAGGGGGCACTATAGCTATATGTGGTATATTCATATAAATCGGTTTTGGGTGGTACAAGTACAATGTAGTTTGTGTCCATTTGGATGATGCATGTGTGAGTTATGACAGCTTCCTGTCCATTGGTGGTAGGGGGCGCTACTGCTGCATCTCATTGTATATTATAGAAATGTTCACCATTGTCTGCATATTCAACATGCTAAATTTGGTTGACTTCGGACAAAGTAGGCCAGAGTTATTGAGCTTTGTTTTTCTGCTAGAGGGCGCTAGAGCTATGTGTAATTGTTCATTATAGAAAGGTTCAGTGCTGGTTAACCATGCGCCACACAAAATTTGGTTGAATTTGAACAAAGTATTTCTGAGTTATAAAGCTTTGTTTCATTCATAGGGGGCGCTATAGCTATGTTTGTTATCATTACAAAAATCTTTTCTGGGTCTGACTAGTATCATATATATAAAGTTTAGCAGCAATCAGACAGTCTACATGTGAGTTATGACAACTTTCTGTCCATTGGTGGTATGGAGCGCTGTCGCTATGTGTCATTCTTTATTATAGAAATGATCAGTATTGGCTACCTATTGACCACACAAAAATTGGTTGAAATCAGTCAATGTATGCCATAGTTAAAGCAATTGGAAGGGTGATGGCGATACTGCAAACTTGGCCATGCCCCTTCCGCCAAACTGTCGGGCATTTGGAAAAGTTTTCAACTTTTGATGGCATAAGGGAGGGCGGAGCTCACCACCAGGGGGAAACAGAACAACCTGGAACACCATGGCTGAGGCGCACCCTTACGCTGGGAAACCTGAGACAAATTCAGCCGGAGCCCAGCAGGGCTCGACGGCTGAAGGAAAAGGGGAAAGGAAAAAACCTGGTCAGAACTCAACGCATTCCCCTCAACAGTAGATCACCTGGGGATGACTCAGAAGAGCGTGGAACAGATACAGAAAAAAAAAATAGCCCAAACCTAACCATAAGTATGACATAACATAAATACTAATAAATAAGACAAGAATAAACTGAGACAAAAGTATACTCAAACTAAGGATGTACATACAAAACATAACAAAAAGAAAATACAGCCAGACTAAAATGAGATATAACACAGGCTCTAGACTCAAAACAAATTAGCAAATAGATTTCTTCCAATAATAACAAAAAGAAAACAGAAGAACAGAAAAGCAATAAACAGCAAAACCACAATAAAGAAAAAAAAAAACAAAAAAACAATTGTTGTAGAACAAGAACACAACGTTTCAAACGCAAGGAAAACTAAGCACTAAGCAAAAACAGGAAAGGGACCCAGAAAAAACATTGCCTATAAAGGAAAACATAACATGAAATGACCCAAAAAAACAACTCACCCCGGGGAAGAGGAGGGGGAAGCAAGGCACAGAGGGACCGAAACAAACAACAAAAACGAACCAAAAGAAAACACTCAACATCCACACACTGTCTAACAGGTGGTCTCCAAGGACTCAGGCCTGACCGATTCCTGGCAGGGGCAGTTCGGGTGGCCTATCTGAGCCCCAAGACCACCAGCGTCCATGCTGGAACATGTCAGGTGGCCTCCCCGTGCGCAGCAATGACACAGGAGGAGCAGCCCCTTGGGTGGCCTCCCAGCATCCCAAGGCCAACGAATTGCGGGAGCCGAGAGGTGACATCCTTGTGGGGAGGGCAGCCAATCAGTGGGAGTCTTCTGCGATGTCCATCATCCCCCAACAGTCCCTGAAGAAGGCGAGGGACCCACGACGACCTCAGGAGGGGACGTAGCACCCGCGGCTGCCCCGGGCTGGGGCGTAATACTCACAATAGCCCCAGGCTAGGGTGTAGCTGCACCTGCGGTGGCCCCGGGCTGGGGAGCAGCTGCACCCGCGGTGGCTCTGGGACGGGGAACAGCTGCACCCATGGCGGCCCCAGGCTGGTGCATCGCTGCACCTGCGACAGTCTCGGGCTGGGGCATAGTTGCACCCGCAGCGGCCCCGAGCTGGGGCAAAGGTGCACCCGTGGCAACTCTGGGCTGAAACAGCATCCTCATCAGCCCCAGGTTGACCCGTGAAAAGCTCAGGCACAGGAGATGGTCAACCAACGGGACCTTGGGCAGTAGCGCTGCACCCGTGGCAGCCCTGGACTGGGGCATCACTGTACCCACGGTGGCCCCAGACTGGGGCATCACTGCACCCGCGGCAGCCTCAGGCAGCGAGTTGGCAACACCCTTGGAGACCCTAGACAGCAGGGCAGCATTGCCCTCGGAGACACCAAACAGCGGGACAGCACAACCCTCGGGGACCATGGACAGTGGGACTGCAGCACCCTTTGGGA
Source organism: Pholidichthys leucotaenia (assembly GCA_020510985.1). Lineage (NCBI taxonomy): Eukaryota > Metazoa > Chordata > Actinopteri > Cichliformes > Pholidichthyidae > Pholidichthys > Pholidichthys leucotaenia. The sequence continues at coordinate 87,682,450 of CM035839.1, read as the reverse complement.
CCAGAAGCAGCAGGACAGCAGGACCCTCAGAGACCAAACATGGCGGGACTGCAGCACCTGTGGTGGCCTCGGACAGAGGCGTCACACCCACGATGACCTTGGTGACCCTAGACGGTGGCTTGACACACACACACACACACACACACACACACACACACACACACACACACTGGGTCAGGGTCACCAGCAGCAGTGGAGCCGAGTGGGGAGGGCTCAGGTGCGGCTGACGGCTGCACCCGGATCTCCCCACCCATAGCCAGGCAAGATACAGGCAAGAAACACAGAGAGCGTGAAAACAAGATAGAGCACTTACCTGAGCTTGAGCTCCACCACCATCCAGGACTGTGCTAATTCTAGCTGGGACGTGTCCGCTCTCTCCTCCAGGCCATCCACTGACAGATGCTGGAGGAGACCTCACCCATGGTGCCGGCTTCTGTGCTGCTGAACCCAGGGGGCAGTCAAATGCCGGCTCAGGATTCCAAGCACGGATGGCTCTCTTCTCCCGTCCTGGACGTGGCCATACGGTAGGAACGGGGACCTCCAAGACAGCTGGCTTCTCCACCGTCCGGCGGCTCCTTCCCCAGAGCGACGGACCCTCGGAAGCCAGACAAAAACACATGGGAGAGGGAGGCACAGGTGAGTAAACAGCAGCAGTTGGTGAGGACCCAGCTAACCTTGGCTGCCGCAGCTGAGCCTCATCACCGGGAATAAGGCAAGGTAGATCATTATGAAGGAAAGAGGGATGACAACCTACCTGCGTTAATTCCCAGCGTCCGATGGTTCCTGCTGCTGAGGTGGATCCAGACAAGACTCCTCTGCCCACCACCGATGTTGCCCGGGAAGGAGGCAGAGGCTTGGTTCTCTGGCAGCAGAGGTGGGGCGCTGGAGCTCGGGGCTGGTGAGGAGCTGACTGCTCAGCAGTCCAGGAAAGCCCTCTCGTAGACCGGGACCTCGACTCACCGACAGCACTCCCTCTGATGCACTCCCGCTGCAGGTTCTCCAAAAGAAAAACTCTCTCCCGTCCTTTCAGAGTGCAACACGAGTCATGGGTTACGCTGCACCACCACCTCTGCCTGGCTTAATTTCCAGAAAGCGTCCATAGAGGTGTGAGATGTGCTGACGGCAGCAATATATCTGTCCATTTCCTGGAGTGCTGTGCAGAGCTCCCACCCAAGCCTCGTGAAAACTGTCTCTTGCCTGCTGAGATGTCAGCAGGCGAGGGATGTCAGCAGGCAAGGGAAGGATAGCACGAAGAAACAGAAAAAGTATTCAAAAGGAAAAAATGGCAAACTCAGAGGCTGTGTCCAGGGGTTCGTGTCCTTCTGTCGTAAACGCTCGTTTCAGAAGCATAATTAGTACACCAAACGCGCTCTGAGTTTGCACATTTATTAACATAAACACAGACACAAACATAGGATGCAAATACTGAATAATAAAGTGCATGGCAAGGATAACAAGAACAATAACACAAACGCTGGAGGAGAGTGGGGCTCTATGCCCAGGGGGACATGGAGCCAAGAAACGCCTGGCCAGGGGTGGAATCCAGCCGTAGCTCGTCCGGAGGCTGTGAGGTTCATGGCTGGAAAAAGGGACAAACGTACCTGGACAGAGCACACCAACTCTCCTCGACAGCGGCGCTTCAACACACTCAGAAATCCCACTTAGGACGGGCATAGCAAGAAAATGACACGATAAACCCCAGAGGTTTGCCGTGGCCTAATATACAAACATAATCATTGGAGACAGGTGTGGATACATGAGTGGACCAAATGACAGAATGGCAAACAGGTGTGCAGCTCAGGCCAGTTTGACAGCCGGAAGCTGCCCAGTGCTGTCAAAATAAAACTCAAATCGGAAATAATAATGATACAAGCACAACAGAATTCTAAAATGAGAACATAGCTAAAAATACACAAAGAAACAACAGAAAAGGACTAAACTAAACTAGAGACAGGGCAGGGCACCCCCCGTGCCCCTGGATCATAACACTTAGTCCTTGTGTCATTGTGTTTCCCTGGTCTTTTGTGCATGTCTTGTGTGTATCCGCTGTACCTGTTTACCTATTGTTCCCAGTCCCTCATGTGTTCCATACCATAAGCGGATATAGGCCAACTTTTGTCAAAAAGTGATGGATGGTGACCTTTGACCTCCCCCCGCCCCTCCATTCCCACCTGACCTTTGACCTCCCTCCACCCCTCCATTCCACGTGACCTTTGACCTCCCCCCACCCCTCCGTTCCCACATGACCTTTGGCCCCTCCCCACACACCCTACTGTTCCCATGTGACCTTTGACCTGTTCAACTTGTGACCGGCACCTGCACCCGTGACCGGACGTCAAACTGATGGATGATATTTGAGGTCTATGAACTTTTGACCCAGCCTCAGCCAATGAGCGGCGAGGGAGGGTTTGATGGACTGGCCTGATGAGCTATAGGCGCACTCCTACAGCCAACCAATGAAACTACAGCGTGGTGTGTGTGAAAATTGGATCATTAACTAAAATCAGAAAATTAAGCAATGAAAAAGAGAAAAAATACTCACCATGACTGTGGGTTAGCAGGCGAAGCACTAAAGTGTAGTGACCCGACATTAGCAAGCCAGCAGGGACCGAAGAGGGAGGGTTTGATGGCCTAGCCAATGGTGTTCTAGAGGCGTGTTAATCACCAAGTCCGTTGGGAGGTGAAGCCAGAGTAGCAAAAACAGTGAAGTGGCGATCCCGAGGTCTTCAGGCAAAGTGGGGATAGATTGAACTGAGCAAAAAGTAAGCCTTCAAATGCCCGTTTTTGTATGCACCTCCCTCCTTCATCAATCAACAAGCCAATAATGACAATTTGTGACGGTACTAAATTTAACATTTCTCCTATAAAGCATTTTATATTTTCCATTTTGTGTTACTTTTTTTTTTTTAAATTGTAAACATCCCACAACTTGTACATGATATTTACCATCATTTAAATTATTTTTATTCAATCAAACCTTTTGTCATCTGTTGTGATCTGAAAAAAAGTTTTTTTTTTCATAGCTTCTGCTGTTTATAACTTTAAGGCAGACTTTTTTTCCCCCAACCACTCACAACAAATTTAAATCAGAATTTGCAGGGGTTTGGCTGTCTGTGCAATTCTGCGTGTTCTTTAATCAACACATATGACTTGAGGTCTTACAGGGTTATATTGTGGGTAATTGAAAAACATTTTAAATCATGGATGTTTTGATCACTACAAAAATTTTTTTACATCGCCATGGATTCAACATTTCAACCACAACTTACAGTTTTTTCGACGTTCAAACTCACTGCCCAGTGTTCTGCAAAGGTAAAACAATCGCTTCTCACTCCACCTTATGTCAAAAAGTGATGGATGGTGACCCCCCCCCCCCCACACACACAGCATGGGGTCAAGCCAGGTCTCGTGGATACTTGGGTGGTCAGAAACTGTCACAGACAAAAACTTTTTTTTGACTGTCTGTTCAATGGAGGTAAAAAGTTCAGTTGTTTAGCTGGTGACACACAGTTGTTGCCTTAGAAAAACATCCCTCTGTCTCATTTCCTAAAGAAAACCAAATTTATTTCAGTCTACAGGAACAATCCCTTAATTTTTTAGAGACATTTATCAACTTCCTTATCAATCAAAAACATTTTTCACTCTATGAATAAGAGTATAAAAAACTGTAAAAAAGAATTTGATCAATAAATGTATTACAGATCCTGTTATCCACCCATTTACACACTGATGGCGGCAGAGCTGCCACACACAGGCGGTGGCTTGACCCACCAGGAGCAACTGGGGGTTCAATGTCTTGCTCCAAGAAACCTCGACATGCAGTCTGCAGACAGAGCAGGAGTTGAACCCTTGACCCTTTGATCAGTAGTCGGCCACACTACACCTGTGGCACATCCACCCCCAGCAAAGGTCTTCACTCCGTTGTCTGAGTCACCTGAGTTCCAGGGTCCTGTTCTTCTTGACGTGCACACTCTGACTCCTGCACTCTTTATGATCAGTGCTCCCTAGTCGCAGTCTCTGTCTGTGGTCAGTGCTTTCCTGATGTTGCTGTTTCCTGAGCTCCAAGCTCCTCAGCCACTGTTTCCAGAGCTCAGAGTTCCCCTGTTGCTGTCTCCAGAGCTCAGAGTTCCCCTGTTGCTATCTCCAGAGCTCAGAGTTTCCCTTTAGCTGTCTCCTGAGCTCCAAGCTCCTTAGCCACTGTCTCCAGAGCTCAGAGCTCCCCTGTTGTTATCTCCAGAGCTCAGAGTTTCTCTGTTGCTGTCGCCAGAGCTCAGAGCTCCCCTGTTGCTATCTCCTGAGCTAAGAGCTCCCCTGCTGCTGTCACCCAAGCTAAATGCTCCTGCCACACCAGAAATGCATACTCCTGTGGTGTCTGGTCTCCCAGTTGTGCACACCTCTCAGCCTACGTCTCTGGGTAAGCAGTGTTCCTCCATCTGGTGCCCCATGGACTTTGGTAGGCCATCCGATGCACCATGTTCATCCGTCTGGTGGCCCATGGACTTTGGTAAGCCACCCGATGTCATATTGACTGGACAAGCAACCTGAGTGCAAAGGGCAATCACCAAAAGAACACACACAGAAAGCGTTTGACCCTTTATTGAATTTTCCAAACGGCACACTTGAGGAAAACATCAGTCATTCGCCAGAGGAGCAGCAAACCTGCAGAGGACGAGACGAGGCTGATTAGAGAGGAATGGAGGGGGAAAAAGGGAAATCTAATTTATACCACTTATGTGGGAGGAGAGGAATGACCGGCTCAGAACCCAGCGAAGGAGAGGAACCAGCAGGTCAGAACTGCTGGTGGGGGAATGAGTCGTGGAGTCAGACCAGGAGGAGTTGATGAGCTGCGTGGTGGAGGAGCAACAGGCTGGCGAGTGCATCAAATCCCTGAAGACACACCGCTATGTTGGCAGCAACCTGGAAGAGAGGAAAGGAGAAAGCGTGTGAGATAAAATTCACCCACAACACAATTGCTTACTAGATAAGCCATCTGCTTTAGCGCAGTAAACCAAAATGAGCCAGCATTGAATCACCGAAGAGCACTGGCTCAGCAGGAAACAGCAGGTGCGTCTGATGAGGAGACAGGTGAACGGGAAGGAGAGGGCGAGTGCTCGCCAGCACATGACAATGCCCCCCCACCCTAAGGAACGCTTCCTGGAGGTCTCCCAGGCTTCTCCAGGTGGGCTCGATGGTAAGCTCAGACCATACCTTTGTCATGGAATCCAGACCATGACCGATGCTCCGGGCCGTAGCCCTCCCAGTTGACCAGGTACTCGAACCCCCGGCCCCGACGGCGAACATCCAGGATCTCTTTGACAGTGTGAGTGACATGCCCGTTGAAGACCCGAGGAGGAGGAGGTGGCTTTGGGGGGTGACAGAGAGGGCTGGAGGAGAGAGGCTTGACTTTGGAGACATGGAAGGTAGGATGTGCGTGGAGCGCCCGTGGGAGCTGGAGCCAAACAGCAGAGTCGCCGACATTGTTGGTGACAGGAAAGGGGCCCACAAACCGGGGAGCGAGCTTCCGAGACTCAGCTTTGAGTGGAACCTAATCCGTGGCCACCCAGACTTGCTGTCCAGTCCTGTATTCCAGTGCCGGAACACTCTTGCGGTCAGCATAGTGCTGATAGCACGCCGTGGAGGGAAGGAGAGCTGCTCTGGTAGATCTCTGGTAGAAAATGGGTCCCCACGGATGGCACAGTTACCTCTCTCTCCGTCATCGATAGCAGAGGGAGATTGTAACCCACGGAAGCTTCAAATGGTGATCGCCCCGTGGCCGAAGAGATCATGGATTTATTGTATACTCCACCCAGGTCAGATGGGAGCTCCATGAGGAGGGGTCATGGGCTACCACGCAACGAAGACCAGCCTCCAGGGACTGGTTGACACGCTCAGCCTGCCCATTGCACTGCAGATGATAACCAGAGGTGAGGCTGACAGTGGTGCCAAGACAGTGCCAGAATGACTTCCATACCCGTGAGATAAACTGAGGACCCTGGTCAGACACAATGTTCATAGGAATACCGTGCAGTCTGATGATGTGGTAGGACAGTAATTCAGCAGTCTTGGAGGTAGATGGCAGCTTGGGGAGAGGAACCAGATGCACAGCCTTGGAAAATCTGTCCACAATGGTCAATATCACAGTGTTACCCTGGGAAGGGGGAAGACCAGTGACAAAGTCCATGGTGATGTGGGACCAGGGCCGGCTGGGGTTGGGGAAGGGGTGAAAAAGACAAGCGGGGGGGGGGATTTATTACGGACACATGTTTGGCAAGCCTTCACGTACTTCTGCACATCCCGCCGCAGCGTGGGGCACCAAAACGCTCGCCTAATAATATCCACAGTACGTACCACCCCAGGGTGGCATGCGAGCCATCCGCTGTGCCCCCATTGGATAACTTCACTGCGGAAGGCGGCAGGGATGTAAAGGCGATTAGGAGGGCAACCCGCTGGTTCGGGCTCTGAGGACTGGGCCTGGAGGACTCTCCTCTCGATCTCTCAGGTAAGGGTTCCCAGGATGCACGAAGGTGGAAGAATGGGCTGGGAGAAGGGGGGGGGGTCAGTCAGGTCCTGACTGAACTGCCTAGAGAGAGCATCAGGCTTCCCATTACGGGAGCCAGGCCTATAGGTGACAGTGAAATTAAATTGCTGAAAAAATAGGGCCCAGTGAGCCTGCCTAGGATTCAGCCAGCGGGCTGACCACAGATACTCAAGGTTCTTGTGGTCGGTCCACACAACTACAGGGTGAACGGCTCCCTCCAGCCAATGTCTCCATTCCTCAAAAGCCAATTTAATGGCCAACAGCTCACTATCCCCAATGTTGTAATTCCTCTTGGCTGGGGTGAGCTGCCGAGAGAAATACGCACATGGGCGGAGCTTCAAGTCTGAGGGGAGTGCTGGGACAAAATAGCGCCCACCCCTGTTTCTGAAGCATCCACCTCCAGGGTAAATTGAAGCTGGGGGTCAACCCGAGCCAAGATGGATTTATCTGCGAACAGGCCCTTTAATTTGACAAAGGCCTGTTCAGCTGCCTCGGTGCATAAAAATGGTACCTTAACAGAGGTCAGCTGTGTTAAAGGCTTTGCTACCCCACTATAGTTATGGATAAACCTGCGATAAAAATTCGCAAACCCCAAGAAACATTGTAGCTCCTTGCAGGAGTGGGATGTTGGCCAATCCAGCACAGCCTTCACCTTGACTGGGTCGGCCCTCAGCTCTCCCTCCGCTACAATAAAGCCAAGGAATGAAATGGAATTGGTGGAAAACTCACACTTCTCAGCCTTGACATAAAGTTGGTTTTCTAAGAGCCGCTGTAACATGGCTCTAACATGGGTTTCCTGCTCCTCAGGTATGCAAGAAAAAATCAGGATGTCATCCAGATAGACAAAAACAAACCAATTTAACATGTCACGGAGGACGTCATTGATTAACCATTGGAAAACAGCGGGGGCATTAGTTAACCCAAAAGGCATAACTAAGTACTCAAACTGCCCCAGGTGTGTTTTGTTCCCCTCGCGTATTCTGAGTAAGTGGTAAGTGTTACGTAAGTGGAGTTTGGAGAATACGCGTGAGTGCTGCAGGAGCTGAAATGCAGAGTTCATCAGGGGCAGAGGGTATTTATCTCTGACTGTTATGGCGTTAAGCCTGTTATGGCAGGCTTAACGCCAGGCTGTTATGGCACTGGATAAACTGATCAGGTGGGCCGGCTCTGTGGTCGGCACGAAGCTGGACACCCTGGTGATGGTGGCAGAGATGAGGACTCTGGATAAACTGTTGGATATAATGGACAATGTCAGCCACCCTCTGCACACCGTCATCAGTGACCAGAGGAGCCTGTTCAGTGAAAGACTGCTCCTTCCCAAGTGTCGGACTAACAGGCTCAAGAACTCTTTTGTCCACCATGCCATTACACTCTATAACTCCTCACTTGGGGGGGGGGGGGGGACATAGAGTACAGAGGACAGTAGGGTATTCATAGTGCAATAACCTTAACTTAACCATACTTGTACAAGCCATATTTAGCCCTGTATTTATATTGTGTATATTATGTTAAGTGTTTATTTATTTATTTATTTTTTTTTGCTTTTTTGCTTTTCTGATCTGTATGCTCCTTTTATGTGCTGCTTGAAATTTTAAATTTCCCAGAGGGAGTCATCCCAAAGGGATTAATAAAGTTAAGTCTAAGTCTAAGTCTCTAAGTCTAAGCTCACAGTAGTCAATGCACGGACCCAGAGACCTGTCCTTCTTGCCAACAAAGAAAAACCCCACCCTGAGAGGAGCCGAGGATGGCCGAATGAGGCCGGCGTTCAAAGATATCTTTAATGTACCTCTCCATCGCCTCCCTCTTAGGACCAGAAATATTATAGAGCTTGCTAGATGGTAGCCTTGCACCGAGAAGGAGGACGATGGCACAGTCATACGAGCAATGTGGAGGAAGCGATAACACTCGTGACTTACTAAAAACCTCCCCAAGGTCATGGTAAACCTCAGGCACAAGGCTAAGGTCCGGCGGCTCAACCTGAGGAGAGGAGACGGGGAGGGATGGTGAACACTGGGCTGAATTTAGACATGTAGCCAAACAGTTTGGACTCCAAGAGGTGATGGAATTTTGTGCCCAATTAAGAATTATTAAGTCTCCAGAGCCAAGGATACCCTAGCACCACCGCATGAGAGGCAAGTGGAAACATGTAGAAAGTAAGCCTCTCCTGGTGGTTACCGGACAATAGGATGGATAACTGCGTCGTGCAATGAGTCACGCACGCCACCGTCTGGCCAGAAAGGGTATGAACTGGACAGGGAACCAGCAGTTTAACTGTCGGAATCCCCATCTCGTGAACCAGCACAGAGGAGATGAAATTACCCTCTGCCACGGAGTCGATCAGAGCGGAGACTCTCCTCTCGACCCTCGGCAACTGGACAAGGGCTGAAATAGAAAATTATACCGGGGGGATCAGGTTGAGTCCTGCCCACCAGACCCCCCGGCTACTGACGGGGTGAGTCTATTGGTCGTAGGTGGCATGTGTCCCACCTGTGCTTCAGCAAACCACAATAGGCACACGCCCCGATCCGCCGCCGCCGCTCAACCTCTGTCCACGGAAGGCGAGCAGAACTGAGCTCCATGGGCTTGGGGGTGGAATCGGATTCACCCAGGTCAGTAGGCACTGGGAGTGCATGTGAGGCAAACGGGCGAGAGGAGGCACTGCACTCTCGGGCATGCTTGCGGTACCAGTTATCCAACCCGACCGCCTGATCTATAAGGCTGTCCAAGGTGGCAGGAACGGCATGAAGCGCCAGGTTGTCGTGAAGCCGAGGATTCAATCCGTGGAGGAACGCGCTGCGCAGTGCAACTTCGTTCCACCCCGAATCAGCTGCCTCGACCCAGAACTCCACTGAGAAGTCAGACACAGACCGACCTCCCTGGCGGAGCGACAACAGGTGACTCACGATATTCCCTTCACTCTCGGTACGGTCGAAAGTGCGGGAAAACTCAGACACAAATTGATCAAATGTTGGTGGCAAATCTCTCTGGCTATTGATAACAGCCCGCGCCCAACTAAGAGCGCGGCCCCAAAGCAGCAGAGTAAACTGGTGGATTTTGGAGATGTCATCCGGGAACTCCCCCTTCACCTGTTCGAAGTAGAGCCGAATGTGACATTAAAAAATCCTTGCATTTCCCCTCCTCCCCAGCGTATGGTGCAGGAGTGGAAATGGAAAGAGATCGGCGAATGATAGTAGAAGGTGGGAGAGCAGGTGGAAGTTGAGTAGCCGGAGCTGCCGCAAGGCCCAATTGATCAGAAATGACACTCAGCTGCTGTGTAGTTGCCTGCAACAGCTGAGTGAGTTCAGCCACCTGCCGCTCTGTAACGTCGAGGCGGTGGAATGCGGAGTGCTCTGTTGATGACACGCTTGCCAGGTTGTGACCCTGGCTGGCTCATTCTGTCAAATTGGCTGGACAAGCAACCTGAGTGCAAAGTGCAATCACCAAAAGAACACACACAGAAAACGTTTGACCCTTTATTGAATTTTCAAACTGCGCACTTGTGGAAAACGTCAGTCACTCGCCAGAGGAGCAGCAAACCTGCAGAAGATGAGATGAGGCTGATTAGAGAGGAATGGAGAGGAAAAAGGCAAATCTAATTTATGCCACTTAACGTGGGAGGAGAGGAATGACCGGCACAGAACCCATTGAAGGAGAGGACCCAGTAGGTCAGAACTGCTGGTGGGGGAATGAGTTGGGGAGTCTGACCGGGTGGAGTTGATGAGCTGCGTGGTGGAGGAGCAACGGGCTGGTGAGCGCACCAAATCCCCGAAGACACACCACTACGTTGGCAGCAACCTGGAAGAGAGGAAAGGAGAAAGCGTGTGAGGTAAAATTCACCCACAACACGACTGCTTACTAGATGAGCAGTCTGCTTTAGCGCAGTATACCCAAACGAGCCAGCGCTGAATCACTGAAGAGTGCTTCCTTATAAACGCTGGCCCAGCAGGAAACAGCAGGTGCGTCTGATAAGGAGACAGGCGAACAGGAAGGAGGGGGTGAGCGCTCGCCAGCACATGACACCCGACGCATCGTGTTCATCCTTCTGGTGGTTCTGGGACTTGAGCCGACCACCCAGTGAACATTTTTCTTTTGTGTTTTTGTTCTTGTTTTTGCCCGCCGTGCCTATGTCCTCTTCCTCCTGCTCGGTTGGAGTGTTCTTTCTTTTGCCTGTGAGGGCATCTGGAATGCGCCCTTAAGGTGGGTGGGGGGGCAGTTATGTTCTGGACATGGTTTTTAACCATGTCCACCCTTTTCGTTATTTTTTCTCTTCTGTTATCTGTTTCATGTTTTTTTCTTAGTTCTTAATTTTTGGTATTTCCTCATGTCCTTCATTGTCTGCTCTTAGTCCTTGTGTCAATGTGTTCTCCTGGTCTTCTGTGCATGTCTTGTGTGTATCCTTTGTACCTGTTTACCTATTGCTCCCAGTCCCTCGTGTGTTCCATACCCATAGCCACTTTCCCTCATGTGTTGCTGTTTTGGCCTGATTGTTTCTCAGCTGTCTTACGTCTATTGATTATCTGTTCCCCCTATTTATGTTGGTCTGAGTTTGTGTTCTGGTGTGGCGTCATTGTCTGAGTACTCCCTGCCGGTATCCTTGTGTCCTGAGTTCCCCTGTAAGTGTTCTTAGCCTGGAAGTCTCCTGAGTTGTTTTCAGCCCTGAGGTGTCATTTTGTTTCTCTTTGTTTCATTGTTAGTAAACCTTGTTTTGCACTGGAGCCAGCCTGCATCTGAGTCCATTTCTTCTTGCCTTCTGGAGGTTGCTATGACACCAGGTTATTCCATCACTGGATTTTTTTCTTCCCTGATGTCACAGGCGGATTTGAAGACGACAATGCCAGGATTCATTGGGCTTGAATTGTGAAAGAGTGGTTCAGGGAGCATGAGATATAATTTTCACACATGGATTAGCCACCACAGAGACCAGACCTTAACCCTACTGAGAATCTTTGGGATGTGCTTGACAAGACCTTGTGCAGTGGTCCGACTCTCTCTTCGTCAATACAAGATCTTGGCGAAAACTTAATGAAACTCTGGATGGAAATAAATGTTGTGACACTGCAGAAGCTTATCGAAATGATGCCACAGCGAATGTGTGCTGTAATCAAAGCTAAAGCAATATGCTTTATTTGCAATATGGGTTCAGACACAAGAGGACAACTGCATTTGCTCTAATGGAATTTATAGAAAAAATATCAACTGCCATTGGAAATAAAGAGTATTCAGTTGGGGTATTCCTGGATCTTAAAAAAGCATTTGATACAGTGGATCATAATTTATTATTAAAGAAACTACAAAATTGTGGTATTAGGGGGGTAGCACTGTCCTGGTTAAGTAGTTACTTAAAGAATAGATATCAGATGATTTGCCGCTGGTTACTTTTTCCAGCTTGGACTGTTCAAGTCTCTTGAGGAGAATGGAGCTCTTAAGTGCAGAGGTTTGTGCCATGAAACAAACCATGCTGTTACAGACTAGCTCCAGTGAAGATCAACATACTATTACTTCGGATATTGCCCGACGTGTAAGTGGCCTGGAGCAATCTGCTTTACGGGCTGTGGATAATGAGGCGCCTGCTCTGAGAGGGCCTGTTGGTCCTGCTGATGTCGGAGCAGAGGAGGGGGTCTGCCCGATGATTGATTCAATATCTGGAGATGCACGGGAATCTTACTTGACCGCTGGAGAGAAGGTTTTGGCTGGGAATTTGGACCCGGTGGGTCAGCCTATAACCGGGGAAAATTCCATAACAGTAGCGTCTTCACCAGGCTCTCCAAAATGGAGTCAAGTGGTGAAAAAGGGACGACGAATTGAACGTGCTGCGGATAAACCCAAGCCATCCTCTGCTTCAATCAGCCGTAGGAATAAAGCCAGCAACGCGGTTACTGTTGTTGGTAGGGGCTCTGGTAATATTAAAACTGTACGGACTAAGATGGTGAGTGTGTTTGCTACCCGTTTTCATTCTGATTTGGAAGTTGACGCTCTATCTGCATATCTTAAAGACAAGCTTGGACGAGAAGTTATCTGTCAGAAAATCCTCAGTGGGAACGGCAGGATTGGTTCATTTAAAGTAACGGCGGAATGCTCTGAGGTCGGGGACATGTACCAGCCAGAGCTCTGGCCAGAGGGCGCATTGGTGCGGCGACATTATGAGCCCCGTGGGGCTGGGAGGGCTGGCGCTAGTGGAGCAGCTGCTGTGGAGAATATGCGGGCACCCACGGATGATGGTGATCGTTCTTAACTCTTCTTCCTTTTTTTTTGATGGGTATTCAGGTCATGTCTTACAACTGTCGTGGCCTTAAATTGGGGCAAAGTGCTGGGGAGAAAGCTCACCGGTTAGTTATTGACAATTTATTGAACAATTGTGATATTTTGTGCCTTCAGGAGATGTTCCTTTCTGAACAAGACTTGGAATGTTTGAACTGTCTTAACCCTGATTTCCACGGTGCTGGGGAGTCTACAACTGACCTCAGCAAGGGGATTATCAGGGGTAGGATACCTGGAGGTGTGACTGTCCTCTGGAGAAAGAAGCTGGACTCCTTGATAAAAGTAGTCCGACTTGGTGTAGATTGGTGTATTGGTGTGCAGTTTAATTGTAATGATAAGGAATTCCTCATTATTAATGTATATACGCCCTTTGAGTGTCAACAGAATGAGGATGAATATTTAAATAAGCTTGCTTTTATTAATTCTTATATGCAAGATTATAATAATACTTGTATTTTTATTATAGGGGACTTGAATGCGGACATATCTGACACTGACTCCTTATTTTCAAAACATATGTATCATTTTTGTTATGAAAATAACTTAATTTTGTCAAGTAAGGTGTTAATGCCTTCTAATAGTTATACCTATATAAGTGAGGCTTGGCACACTACGTCCTGGCTAGGTCATTGCATCAGCACTGGTATGCATATGCCTCTTTGGGTGGCATCAGTATTTATTATGGGTTAGCAATGTCTTATCATATACCGTTTGAGATGATAATTAATGTTGACTGTCTACCTGCACTTTGTCAGAATGTCAGTCAGGATGAGGTGGAAAAATTAGACTGGGACACTCTTTCTAAGGAAGAAATAGTAGAATACTGTGTCCGTACAGATAAATCCTTGAGTAAAATATGTCTTCCTAGAGATGCTGTAATGTGCAACGATGTGAACTGTAGCATTGTCGAACATAAGAAAGACCTTTGTAGTATGTACGATGCTATAGTTAACTCCCTGTATAAGGACAGTAAGCCTTATTATAGGAAGATACGTAAAACACATAATGTAAGACCTGGCTGGAATGAGGCTGTAGCTGTGCCTTATTCTGAAGCTCGGGAAGCATATAAAGCATGGGTGGTGGCTGGGAGACCCAGACAAAGGCCAGAATTTGAGATGAAGAAATGTACAAATGCAAAGTTTAAGTATGCTATTTGTCGTATTTCTAAAAATGAGCAGCTAATGAGAAATAATTCCTTGGCCAAGAAATTGTTAGATAAGAATGTCACAGATTTTTGGAAGGAGCTTAGACGGATTAGTAATAATAAAACGTCTTTACCCTGTACCCTGGAAGGCATTTCAGGTATAGAAAATATTGTGGATTTATGGCGGCAGCATTTTTATTCATTATTTAATTCAACTAAGGATGCAACTTATAAGGTAGGGAAAGTAGAAAGGGGCGATTCGTTCCTGATCGACACTTATGCAGTGGCCAAAGCCATTAGAGACTTATCAGATAACAAAGCGAGTGGTTTAGACTGTATTTCTGCTGAGCATCTTAAATATGCTAGCTCAAGAATTGCTCCTCTTCTTGCAATCTGTTTCACCAGCTTCATGATTCATGGGATGTTACCAGAATCATTATTGTCTGTTGTGTTGGTACCAGTCATTCAAGATAAAGCTGGTAAGCTGTGTAGCCTAGACAATTAAGATAAGATAAGATAAGCCTTTATTAGTCCCACAACGGGGAAATTCCAGGATTGCAACAGCACAGGGATAGCAACACTCAGAGCAACAATCAGAAGGCAAGAAAAAAAACAAGCAAGCAAGAGCAGCTAATATACATATGTACATATTACTATAAAATATATATATATACACACACACACACACACAGACACACAGTGCAGAGCATTGTAGCTGGATGGAATAAATATATGAATATATGAACACACAGTGCAGAGCATTGTAGCTAGATGGAATAAATATGTAAATATATAAACACCCACAGTACGGAGCATTGCAGCTAGGTGGAATAAATATGCAAGTATATAAACACACACAATGCGGAGCAATGTAGCTAGATGGAATAATATGTAGATATATAAAAACACAGTGCGGAGCATTGTAGCTAGATGGAATAAATATATAGATATATAAATATAAACACACCCAGTGCTGAGCATTGTAGCTAGATGGAATAAATATGTAAATATACAGTATAAACACACACAGTGCAGAGCATTGTTGCTAGGTGGGATGAAACAGCATAACCGTCTATTTAGTTATCCTACATGGTATGATTATGTGCCCATACATATTCTCACCCTCCATAGCGACCGGTATGTTCCTAGTTGTATGCCGGAGAGGACCATTGTGTAAGTCTATTGCATCTTTTGCATTCAAAAAACTATTAGTTTGTTACGTCTTTTTGCTATCTCTGCGAGCAGCCCTGCTTAGGTTGTACAGTCTGACAGCCGTTGGTAGGAAGGACCTACGAAACCTCTCGGTTGTGCACCTGGGATGATGTAGTCTGCTGCTAAATGAGCTCCTCAGTGCATCCAGTATGTCCTGCATAGGGTGGAACTCGGACTCCAGCAGAGATGACAGTTTAGCCACCGTCCTTCTCTCTCCTATCTCCTCCATCGGATCAAGGCGTTGCCCCAGGACAGAGCTAGCTTTCTTAATCAGTTTGTTCAGTCTCTTCCTATCGGCTGCAGTAATGCCACTGCCCCAGCAGACCACTCCAAAAGTGATGGCTGATGCCACCACCGTGTCATAGAATGACTTCAGCAGCGCCCCTTGTACACCAAAAGACCTGAGTCTCCTCAGCAGGAACAGCCTGCGCTGTCCCTTCTTGTAGAGTGCGTCAGTATTGTGTGACCAGTCTAGTTTATTGTTCAGATGAATACCCAGGTACTTGTAGGATGTCACCATCTCGATGTCTGTTCCCTGTATATTTACTGGTGCTGTGAGGGGCTGCCCATGCCTGCGGCAGTCCACCACCAGCTCCTTAGTTTTCCTCGCGTTGATCTGGAGGCAGTTCCGATGGCACCAGTCCACAAAGTCCTGGATAAGCCCTCTGTACTCAACTTCATCTCCGCTGGAGATGAGACCAACGATCGCTGAGTCATCAGAGAACTTCTGTAGATGGCAATGTGTTGTGTTGTGTGAGAAGTCCGCAGTATAAAGAGTGAACAGGAAGGGAGCCAGCACCGTTCCCTGGGGGGCCCCCGTGCTACTGATGATCGTGTCGGAAACACAGTCACAATTACAGGCCCATAGCTATAGCCAATATAATATCTAAAGTACTGGAAAGAATCCTGTTTGAAAAATTAAATGTATTCATCAAACCTTCTTTCTTTTTCCTTTTATTCCCTTCCACAGCATGTAGAACACCATTTTGGTGTATGGGGCGGCGCCTATCTCCGTTTCTCTGACCCTAGGCCACACAGCTACTGTAAGTAGTGAAAGCTACAGTGGGAGGTCAGTCCTCTGTGCGTAACTTTCCTTTCCCCGTTCTATTATGCTGAGCACCACGCTAGAAGGCGGAAAGTACCATTTTTATATGGTCTTTGGTATGACCCGGCCGGGATTTGAACCCCTGCCTCCCGGGTGTGGGGCGGATGCTCTACCAACTGAGCCACCACTCCGGTATTCATCAAATCTACTGATCATCAATTTGGATTTAAACCCCGTCATGGAACAGATCTGTACATATATGCTTTAAAAGAAATTATAAGTAAGTATAGAAATCAAAATTCATCAGTTTTTTTGTGTTTTATTGACGTCTCTAAGGTGTTTGATCGTGTTAATCACAGGAAATTGTTTAGGAAAATGATTGACAGGGGGGTTCCCAAGTACTTAGTATGTATCCTGATTTACTGGTACGCACATCAGAAAATGCTGGTGAAATGGGGGAAGAGTCATTCATCCCATTTGGTGTGAGCAGTGGTGTCAGACAGGACAGTATATTGTCCCCTATTCTATTTAATCTTTATATGAATGATTTGTCAAAGCAACTGAATGCCTGTAAAACTGGGTGTTTAATAGGGAATAAGTTAGTGAATCATTTTATGTATGCTGATGATCTAGTTATTCTCAGTCCAAGTAGTGCTGGTCTTCAGGAGTTATTAAGAGTGTGTACTGCTTATGGAGATGAAAATGACATAAAATATAATACAAATAAGAGTTGTGTGCTGATTTGCCGCACTAGAGAAGATTTGTTAATGAAATTCCCTGTCTTTGATTTGGCAGGCAGGGAATTTGGCAGGCAGGGAATTAATTGTCAGGGATAAAATTAAATATCTGGGACATTTTATTAATGATAGAATGACTGATGATGATGATATTTTCAGACAACGCTGCAAAATCTACATGCAAGCAAATATTCTTGCACGCAGGTTTGGCTTTTGTTCAGTTGAGGTGAAGCTGGTTCTTTTTAAAACCTATTGTACACCTTTATACACTGCTCATTTATGGATAAATTATAGGAAACAAAGCATGCAGAGATTACAGGTTGCTTACAATGATGCATTAAGAATTTTACTTAAAAAGCCTCGATGGTGCAGTGCTTCTGAGTTATTTGTATCATCACGTGTAAATACACTACATGCAGTAATAAGGAATCTTATGTATAAATTTATCTGTCGGCTTGATGTATCTAGAAATGAAATCATTCAAGTTATGTCTAGCATTAAGCTTAGTTCTATTCGCTGTCAGTCACAGTTTAGAAGGCACTGGTACAGTTGTCTTTTTAAGTCTTTTTAAAGTCTGTACTGTTTTTGTACTTCTTTTAGTAGTTGTTTCTTATTGTTTTGTAACTTTTTGATTGTTTTTCTTATTAACTGTTTCAATTGTCTTGTTTATTTTATTTTATTTTTGATGGACCATGAGTCTGGAATAAAGTTTTTGATTGACTGATTGATTGAGTATGTATGTGTTGGTAACAAAAACTCACAGTTACTGAAGGTTACTTGTGGAGTCCCACAGGGTTCAGTTTTGGGGCCACTGTTATTCAATATGTATATAAATGATATATGTAAAGTCTCGGAAAAAATGGATTTAATATTGTTTGCTGATGATACTAATTTATTATGCAGTGGAAGCAATTTGGAACAACTTTTGGATACACTTGGAAAGGAATTAGGAAAGCTTAAACTGTGGTTTGATTCAAACAAATTAACGCTCAATTTAAGTAAGACAAAATTTATAGTTTTTGTAAAAAAATTTTTTTATTTAAGTTTTTGTAAAGGGTGTACACATCATTACAGCATTGCTTTGTTTACATTTTCATCACATGTTCCCTTTTTTTTGTTTTTTGACAACATTGGAAGAATAATTATTACAACACCCCTTTTTTTACGTGAAAGAAAAAGAGAAATTAAAGAAAAAACAAAACAAGAAAAACAAACAAACAAAAAAAATAAATTAAAAAAATTAAAAAAATTAAAAAAAATAAAAGAGCATCTGAGTAGCGATGGAACAAAGAGCGGTGCCATTATTGAAATGGTATTTGTCAAAGATTAGATCTAATGGAAGACACATATGCGATCCAGGGTTGCCAAAAGTTCAAGAACCCATCCATGTCCTGTCTCAGTGCGAATGTCAACTTTTCCATCGAGTAGATGTCTTGGATCACGTTAATCCAATCTTCAGGTGTAGGACAGTCCATCAACATCCATTTTTTAGTTAGGGCTTTTTTACTTGCCAATATTAAAACAGTGAATAAGTATTTTTCTCCTCGTCTTTCCAGTGAGTCCGGTAGTAAACCCAAATACAAAGTTACAAAAGAAAAGGGAACTGTTATTTTGAATATTTTTCCCAATATTGTCTGTACATTGGTCCAATATTGGTGGATAACTGGGCATGACCAAAACACATGAAAATGATTTGCAGTCTTTTCACCACACAAGCACCAACAATTCAACCCCTTACGAGTAAATTTGTTTTGTGCAGGTGTTCTGAAAAATCTTACCAAATTTTTTCCATCCAAATTCTCTCCACTGCAGGGATGAGGTACTTTTCCATTGTTGTTTATTTAGCTTTTCCCATATTTCCAGTTGTAAAGTGAAATTCCCCTCTTTTTCCCCATCTCTTTTTTATATATGATGTGTTGTCTCCTTTTAAGTCTTGAAGACCTTGGTATATTTTAGAAATGTATCTGATCCCTGGGATCCCTTTATATGCCATTAAGAAGACCTTCAGAACACCTGACTGGGCCCTTTCCAAATCCTCCTTTTTAAGTATATTGTTTATGTGGTGTCTAAGCTGAAAGAACCTGTAAAGGTCTTGATTTATTAGACTTTGTTTTTTCAAATCTTCAAAACTTCTTAAAATTTGCCCTTTAAAAAAATCGTAATATTTTATCAGTCCGTTCTCTTTCCACTTTTTAAATCTAGTGTCTGTTTTATTAGGAGTAAAGTCTTGATCATAGGCAATCCATTGCAGAAATCGATAGGGTTCTTTAGTTTGATTCTCTCTGACTATCTTAAACCAAATTTTTAGCGGGGTCTCTATCCACGGGTTAGTGTTATTCAAAAGTTTAGGTAAGATATTGTTCCCTATTATCGCCTGTAGGGGGATGTCACTTGTTATCTGGCATTCCATCTCCTTCCATTGTGCAGTGTAGACTGGGTTACATATCTCTGCTAAAGTTTTAATTTGTGCGGCTTTAAAATAGTCCCTGATATTTGGCAGCGCGAGCCCACCTTTGTCTTTGTTTAGCTGTAGGGTTCTATATCTGATTCTAGGTCTCTTGCCCTGCCATATGAATCTTGAGATCTTTCTGTCCAGTTCTTGCCATGTCTTTTTGGGAGGTTCTACCGGTATTGTTTGGAAAAGGTATTGAAGACGTGGAAGTATGTTCATTTTGACTGCTTCAGTTCTTTGTGCAGTACCCAAGAATGGTATCATATTCCATCTTGCTAGATCAGATTTTATTTTTGCCACCAGTGGATCATAGTTTAGTGTTATAATTTTGTTGAGTTGTTTCGGGATATTGACCCCCAGATATTTCATAGATTCCATCTCCCAGTTAGTTTTGAGTTTGCTTAGTAAATATTGATTTGGGTCATAGTTGAATGTTAAAACTTGGGTTTTATGCATGTTTAATTCGTACCCCAATAAATCTCCATACTCTGAAAAAACTGAGATTAGTTCTGGAAAAGAGGTGTCCGGCTGTCCCAGGTATATTAAAATGTCATCAGCAAAGAGTGCTATTTTATGTTCCTTCTGACCAAGTGTAATACCTTGAATTTTTTGATTCTGTCTTATCCATTGGCTCAGAGGTTCTATGAAGATTGCAAAGAGCAGAGGAGACAAGGGGCAGCCCTGACGACATCCTCTTTCCAGCTCAAAAGATGATGATAATTTACCGTTAATCCTTATTTTAGCTGTTGGGTTTTTATATAATGCCTGGATAGTTCTAATGAAGTTGTTATGAAAATTGAAACTGGATAAGATTCTATATAGGAAAGACCAGTCAACCGAATCAAATGCTTTTTCAGCATCTAATCCCAATATGGCTGCATTTAAGTTATATTTTTTTATATGATGAATTATGTGTAAAGTGTGTCTAATGTTGTCTTGTGTCTGTCTTTGTCTTATAAAACCTGTTTGGTCTAAATGAATTAAGTCTGTCAGTATATTTTCTAACCTTTTGGCAAGGATAGTGGTGAAAAAGCTTATAGTCCTGATTTAACACACTGATTGGTCTGTAGTTGGAGCAGTCTAGTTTATTCTTTTCAGGTTTAGGTATGACTGCAATGACCCCTTCTCTCCAGGAGGGGGGGGATTTCCCCTGTGTGGAGGACATAGTTAAATGTTTTCAGGAGGAGAGGAGATAGTTGCTGTTTAAAGGTTTTGTACCACTCTGCTGTATAGCCATCTGCTCCTGGGGATTTGTTAGCTTTAAGTTTCATAATTGCTTTTTCTAATTCTTTAGGTTGTATTTTTGACAGTAGTGTTTTATTTTGTGACTCAGTAAGTTGGGGAAGATTTAATGTGTTTAGGAATGCTTCGGTTGGGTTTTTATGTTTTTTGAGGGAGTACAAGTTCTTGTAGTAGTTCTCGAAGCTTTTAAGAATATCCTGAATTCTAAATTTTATTTCCTTTGATACTGGGTCTCTGATTTTGTAGATTGCTCTCTCCGTTTGTTGTTTCCTCAATTTATAGGCTAGTAATTTTGCCGATTTGCTGCCTGCTTCATAGTATTTTTGTTTCAGAAATGTAAGTTTCTTCTGGATTTCTATTGTGTAGATCTCATTTATTTGTTTTTTAATTTCCTTAATTTTGAGCGAGTCATTAGAATGAGTGTTGTCTTTGCGCTCTTTTTCGAGGTTTTTAAGTTCTGACTCTAATGTGGTTAGTTTTTCTTGTCTCAGTTTCTTTTGGATTGCCAGTTTTGCAATAATCTTTCCCCTTATTACAGCGACCCACAGTATTAAAGGGGATACTTCTCCATTATCATTTTCTTCCAAATATCTGAGAATATCTGATTCCAATTCATCTTTCAGTGGTCCTTTCAGGACATTTGAATTTAACCTCCAAGAAAATGTATTATTTGTGTATTTTTGGATATTTAAGTCCATATAGATCGGACTGTGGTAAGAGAGATCCATCAGTCCTATTTTACATGTTTTTACTCTTCCAATGTCTCTATTAAACATAAAAAAAAATAGTCAATCCTTAAGTATGATGAATGTGGTGCTGAGTAAAATGTATAATCTTTTACATTGGGGTTGAATTCCCTCCACACATCACAGATTCCCATTTCTTTTAGTAGCATCCGAGTTTTCCTACTTTGAGTGTTATTTTGATGTGGAGAATTACCTGATGCATCCCAGTATGGATTCAGTCTTAGATTGAAGTCTCCCCCACATATCACTAAACCTTGGGCTTTAGTTATGATTAGGTCAAATACATTTTTATAAAATTTTCAGTTAGCCCCTGGAGGTGCATATACATTCAGCAGGGTGATATCTTCTCCCTCTAGCCGCCCAAGTACCAAACTGTATCTCCCTTCTTTATTCAATTCAATTCAATTCAATTCAATTCAACTTTATTTATATAGCGCCATTTCACAACAACAGTCATCTCATAGCACTATCAACTGCAGGGGGAACCCCCACAGTTGCAGAAAGACCCCAGCAATCAGGCGATCCCCTGTGAGCAAGCACTTGGTGACGGTGGAGAGGAAAAACTCCCTTTTAACAGGAAGAAACCTCCAGCAGAACCAGGCTCAGGGAGGGGCAGTCATCTGCTGCGACTGGCTGGGGGGTGAGGGGATAGAGAAGAAGAAAAGAACAGACATGTAGAGAGCAAACAGCACGATGGGGACTCAATCTATGGGAGAGAACAAACAAATGTTAATGACCAGCAAAAAAAAATATTTCATTGAGAGTGAGAAAAGGAGTGAGGCCCAGTGCATTACTGGAGGTCCCCCGGCTGACTAAACCTATTAGCAGCATAACTAAGGGAGGGTTCAGAAACACATGATCCCTCCCTAATTGTAGGCTAGATCAAAAAGGTAGGTTTTAGCCCTATTCTTAAAAACAGAGATCGAGTCTGACTCCCGAATCCAGATTGGCAGCTGATTCCACAGGAGAGGAGCTTGATAACTGAAGGCTCTGCCTCCCATTGTACTTTTGGAGATTCTAGGTAATACAAGTAATCCTGCATTTTGGGAGCGTAGTGCTCTGTTAGGATAATATGGTAGTATCAGATCTTTTAAATAAAAACGAGCCTGATTGTTTAGAGCTTTGTAAGTAAGAAGAAGGATTTTAAACTTAATTCTAAACTCTATGGGAAGCCAATGAAGGGAGGCCAGAACCGGAGAGATATGATCTCTCTTTCTAGTACCTGTTAAAACTCTTGCTGCAGCATTTTGGATCAGCTGAAGACTTTTTAAAGATGTTTTAGGACAGCCTGATAATAAAGAATTACAATAATCTAATCTCGAGCTAACAAAAGCGTGGATCAGTTTCTCAGCATCACTCTGAGACAAGATGCTCCTAATCTTGGCAATATTACGCAAATGATAGAAGGCAGTCTTAGAAACAAATTTAATATGTGAATTGAAGGACAAATCCTGATCAAAAATAACTCCAAGGTTCCTCACAGAGCTATTAAGAGAAAGAGTAACCGCATCCAAACTGAAAGTTTGATTTAGAAAGGAATTTCTAAGGTTTTTTGGACCAACAAGAATGACTTCAGTCTTATCTGAATTTAATAGCAGGAAAATACAAGTCATCCAAGCTTTGATTTCCTTAAGACAGGCTTCTAACTTGGTTAATTGATTACTATCATCTGGCTTCATTGACAGGTATAATTGTGTGTCATCAGCATAACAATGAAAATGTATACAGTGCTTTCTAATAATGTTGCCTAACGGAAGCATATATAAACTAAAAAGAGTAGGGCCTAGCACAGATCCCTGTGGAACTCCATGACTGAGCTTTGAGTTGAAAGAAAACTCATTATTTACATGAACAAACTGGAACCTATCAGATAAATAAGATCTAAACCACTGCAACGAAGTTCCATTAAGTCCAACATAGTGTTCTAATCTATCTAGTAGAATATTATGATCGATAGTATCAAAAGCTGCACTAAGGTCTAAAAGGACAAGTACAGAAACTAGTCCATTATCAGATGCAATGAGGAGGTTGTTAGTGACCTTCACTAAGGCTGTTTCAGTACTATGATGGATTCTAAACCCAGACTGAAACTCTTCAAGTAAACCATTTCCCTGTAGGTGGTCAAATAATTGCGTAGCAACAACTCTTTCTAAGATTTTTGAAATGAAAGGGAGATTAGAGATTGGTCTATAGATAAGATAAGCTAAGATAAGCCTTTATTAGTCCCACAATGGGGAAATTCCAGGATTGCAACAGCACAGGGATAGCAACACTCAGAGCAACAATCAGAAGGCAAGAAAAAACAAGAACATCTAGTAAACATATGTACATATTACTATAAATGTATATATATAGACACACAGTGCGGAGCATTATCGTTGGTTGGTGAATGTGCAGCAGAAAGTCTAAGCTCTCTCTCTGCAGATGCGGCGGGCCAGCTGGAAGTCTTTGGGCATGATGGTGACCCTCTTGGCGAAGAAGGGACCCACCAGGTGGGCCTCGCTGGTCTCCTGCAGAGCCATGACGGCGAAGCTCAGGAAGTGCAGGACGGTCTTGAAGTCCTGAGCAATCTCCCTCACCAGGCGCTGGACGGGCAGCTTACGGATGAGCAGCTCCGTGGAGTTCTGGTAGCGACGGATCTCTCTCAGAGCCACGGGCCTGTGACGGCGAGGCCTCTTCACTCTGCCGGTGGCCAGAGCGCCTCTCCGAGCAGCCCTGGTGGCTAGCTGTCTCCTGGGGGGCTTCTTCCTCCAGTAGATTTTATGGGCGGTCTGCTTGGTTCTTGCCATCGCTCTTTATTATTCTGTCTTATATTTCTTGCACGCCGCCTAAACTCCAGCCCGGCACCCGCGTCGTTTTCGCTACAGCTCCCGGTATGTCGAGTTTCCCATTAGCACCGGCCAAGTGCTAGCTAGCACCAGCTCCTCCCCGCTGTAACGTCTCCCGCTGCAAACAGTGGCTCCGTCCGCCGACCCGGGAGATCCCCGGGGCGATCCGTGCGTCCATGACATATATACAGAGTGAAAGGTGTAGAAGTTAGCTAAAGCTCCTGGATCTAGCGTTGGCTTTTTGAGTAAGGGTTTAATTACAGCCATTTTAAAAGCCTGCGGTACATGGCCTAAAGTTAATGAAGAATTGATTATATGAAGAATAAGGCTACCAATAAGTGGGAAGACTTCTTTAAATAACCTGGTAGGAATAGGGTCTAAAAGACAAGTTGAAGGTTTGTATGAGGAAACTATTTTGTCTAACTCACAAAGGTCGATTGGAGTAAACTCATCAAGACAGACATCAATAGAAGGAGTTGTAGTAGTTACAGTATTTAAGTTAACTGTGGGAAGAATCTGATTGATTTTATCTTTGATGGATGAAATTTTATTATTGAAAAAGTTCATAAAGTCCTGACTAGTAAGCTCTAAGGGAATGCTAGGATTGACAGAGTCCTGACTCTTTGTCAACCTGGCTACAGTACTGAAAAGAAACCTGGGATTATTCTTGTTCTCTTCTATTAATGCAGAGTAATAACTCGTTCTAGCTTTTCTAAGAGATTTTTTATAAAATAAAAGATGATTTCTCCAAGCTAAATAGATTTCATCTAAATTAGTGGAGCGCCATTTTCTTTCTAATTGACGAGTCTTCTGTTTTAAGCTACGAGTTTCTGTGTTGAACCAAGGAGTTAGAAATCTCTGATTAGACTTTTTCTTTTTTAAGGGGGCCACCAAGTCTAGAGTCTGATGCAGAGAAGCTGAAACACTATCCACAATGTTATCAATTACAGAAGGAGCAAGCTGTCTATAGCTTATTTCCGTTGTGTTGACACATGGCATGAGGAAACAATCTGCATAAATTTGGTAACAGCATCATCTGAGAGGCATCTACTGTAATAATATTTTTCTTTAGGAGTCAAATAGTCAGAAATAGTAAAATCAAAGGTTAACAGACAATGGTCTGACAGTACAGGGTTGTGAGGAGACACTACAAGATTTTCTATTTCTATGCCATATGTCAGAACAAGGTCCAATGTATGGTGGAGGTAATGAGTAGAATCTCCTACTTTCTGAGAAAACCCAATCGAGTCTAATATTGAATTAAATGCCACATTAAGGCAGTCACTATCTACATCCACATGTATATTAAAGTTCCCTACTATAATTATTCTATCAGATTTCAGCACTAAATCAGCTAAGAAATCAGCAAATTCGGATAAAAATTCTGAATAGGTTGATGGGGGGACGATAAACTATGGCAAATAAAATTGGGTTTAACCTAAAATTGCTAAAGTGCCCAATACTGAGGACCAGGCCCTCAAAGGAATTATAACATGTTTTTTGCTTTACATTAACTAGTAATTTGGAATGGTAAATTGTTGCTACTCCTCCTCCACGACCAGAACTTCTGGGATTTTGACAGTTTAAATAACCAGAGGGAGTTGATTCATTTAAACCAACATAATCCTCTTGTCCTAACCAAGTCTCTGTAAGGGAAATTAAATCAATCTGATGATCAATTAACAGATCATGGACTAACAGAGACTTGGGAGTTAGAGACCTAATATTTAATAAACCACATTTAATTTTTAAATTATGAGGAGGAACAGAGGCCAATTCATTCAATTTAGAGGCTTTATGTTTAATTTGAGTTTTACCAATATTTTGCTTTATCACT
Organism: Pholidichthys leucotaenia; assembly: GCA_020510985.1. NCBI lineage: Eukaryota > Metazoa > Chordata > Actinopteri > Cichliformes > Pholidichthyidae > Pholidichthys > Pholidichthys leucotaenia. The sequence goes on along the minus strand of CM035839.1, from coordinate 87,656,411 downwards.
TTGGGATGCTTATGCATTATATTTTTATTTACTTTGGAGGGAGCAGACAACGATTCTCTGATGGGGAAGTCAGGGGCTAAGCTGAGGGGTGGCGGATGAAGAGGAGCTGCAGAGAGGCGTGTAAGACTGCGACTCTGCTTCCTGGTCCCAACTCTGAGTAGTCAGGGTTTTGGAAATTTGGATTGTGTTCTGATTTTTTTTCAAATGTAATTTTGGTTGAGATCAATGTCGCTACTCCCCTCCTCCTCCCTGACTTATATGAAGTTGAAGAGATCATTTTAAACCCTTGTCTATTGAGTTTAGTGTGCTCCACGTCTGTTAGGTGGGTTTCTTGTAAAAATATTATTCCTGCTTTGTCTTTTTTCATTTTGCCTAGAATCTTGGATCTTTTAACTGGATTCAGGATCCCTTTTACATTATATGAGATTATTTTGGTTACACCCTGTTTCTCCATTGTGTTGTCTTATTTAGTATAACAGTGTGATGGCCCTCTTTTATGCTACTCAGAAACTGAAAGAACATTAAGAACATAAAAAACATTAAGAACATAGTATATAAAACTTTAAAACAAAAAACTGACGAAAGAACTTCCTGAGCTTAGGTCTTTTTAGTGACCTTAGAAAAGCCTTGATGGTGTGTTGGCTCTGAGGGAGATTCCTCAGATTCTGTTATGTGCTGAGGGCCCTCTCTTACCCCATAAGTTGTCCCATGTTTTTAACGTGAATTTCAGATCCCAATCCGAACTTGTAATGATTTTTTTTTTTTTTTTTTTGTGCCTATACCCTAAGAAATTGTGTGCACCCTCCCACCACCATCACAGCAAACATTCACGTTAATACAGCATTTGTTAGTGTGGAGAGATCAAGTGGTTCATTGTCACATTTCTATTTTAACAAGTTTTTTTTTATTTTAAAGACTTATTTGTTTCTAATATTATGACTGTTGCATGAAATGTTTTACTACTTGCAGATTCTGCATCTCCTTTAATGTTTGTTACCTTGTAGGAGGGGGGTTGGATGCGCAGCTTGACTAAAAATATCGTTATTCCCTCCTGTAAACAGCCAGTTTTTCCTTGTAGCTCTGGTGCTGGGTTTCCCGCTGCTGGCCCGTGGATTTTGAGGGTCTCTGTGTGGACCACGTTTGAGCCTTGATTCTTTCGATCGGGTCTGCTGCGGGTTTATACACCGTTACCGGGAGCCCTCTCCTCGCCATATCCGTGGTTGCTTCTTCCGCCGAGTTATAGAGACTTGTCTCTTCCCCGTAGAAAACCCTCAGCTTCGCCGGAAATGGTGTCTGGAAGCGCAGTTTTTTCTCTCGTAATACCTTTTTAGCGTTGTTGTATTCCCGACGCTTTTTAAGGACCTCCGGGGCGTAGTCGTGCTCCACGAAAACTTTTCTCTCTTGGTGCATAAATCCTTTTTTCTGCCAAGCCAGTCTTACAACCTCTTCTTTTATTTTGGAGTTGGAAAACTTCACGATCACCGATCGTGGAGGTGCTTCCGCTGCCGGCCTAGGGGCTAATGTACGGTGCACCCTTTCTATCTTCAAGTCAGTGGTTTGGGGAATATCCAACTTCTCTCTCAGTAAGGATTCCAAGCATGCCGCCATTGTGGTGAAACCATCCTCGACTCCTTCTTTCAGACCATGAATTCTTATGTTGTCTCTTCTCAGTCTTCCTTCTTGGTCGGTTAGCTTAGCCTCCAGTCTTGACTGCCTTTTGTGTAAATCCAGCACGGTATCTTCCAGCCCTTTTATTCTTTCCTCTGCTTCCAAGATTCGGTCCTCGGCCTGGTCCACTCTGCTGTTTGTCCTTTTTAATTCTTCTTTGATTTCACGAAATTCGGCCCAACACTCTCGGCAAAATCGTCTTAATTCTTTAAGTACCATTTTTAAGCTAACCTTTTTGCTAGCTTCATTCAGCTCCTCGTCTTCTGAATGGAAATCCTCCGGATCAGTTTCTTCGGCCGATGCGTGATCTGGTATGGTAAATGTCGATTTCTTCTGTTTTCCTTTAGGCATGATGACTTTGTCTTTTGATTTTCACTCTTCCAAAAATCCGTTAAATCTGATTTTCAAGATATTTTCCTGGATTGGGTCTGAGAGCTTCAGCGTTAAGCTGCTATCACCATGGTGTCCAGACCGGAAGTCCAAAATTTATAGTTTTTAACAACCATCACAACAACTTAGTATCTAAACTTAGTGTAAATGGTGTAGAGATTGAAAGGGTATCTGAAACTAAATTTCTTGGAGTAATAATTGATAATAAACTGTGTTGGAAGTCACATATTAATTACATTAAAGGTAAAATATCTAAATCAATTGCAATACTACACAGAGTGAAATATTTGCTGAATCAACCCACATTATATACTTTGTATCATTCATTAATACTCCCATACATGACATATTGTACTGAAGTATGGGGAAATACATATAAAACAAAAATATATCCAGTCTTTATGCTTCAGAAGAGAGCTATTAGAATAATAAACAAAGCTGCTTACAGGGAACCAACAAACCCACTTTTCCTTAAATTAAAAGCTCTCAAGTTGAAAGATCTGGTTGACTTTAAAATTGCAGTAATTATGTTTAAAGTAAAGAATCTATCACTGCCCGCAAATATCCAAAAGTTGTTCCAAATAAGGGAGAAACAATATAATTTCAGAGGAACATGTATATTTCAAAAACCCTCAGTGAGAACTACCACCAAGCAACACTGTATTTCAGTGCAAGGAGTCAGATTGTGGAACACTTTTGGACCTGAATTAAAATCATGTACAACACTTGGACAATTTAAACAAAAACTAAAGGAAGAAATACTCCAAACATATATACAAGATTACATGTAAAATCACATAAAGATTGTCATATCCAGCCTGTGTTGTGTTGTTGCTTAGTTTTTTTTGTCACATTTTGTCTTAGCTTTGTTCTGAATTGTAATCGCTCTTGTTTTGTTTTTCTTTTGGCTTCTTGGATGGAATATGAGTGGGCAATATAAGCTGCGGCTTCAGCCATCACCCATTTCGGATACTTTATGTTGAACTGTATAATCAGAGGAGTTATTGTTTGGTTTGATGTGACCTTGTTGGATCCCCCCCCCCCTTTGTTGTATTGTTCTGTTTCTTTTTTTTTTTTAATCTTTACTTTTAATGTATCCAAAATAAAGATTCATTCATTCAAAGGCAGTCCAATGAAATATAAGAGTGTGTGACTTTTTTTTGGCCAAGCAGTGTATATCCAGGTAGTAAGCTGACCTCATTCTTTAGGCACATAATGTTGCTGAACCTATACTTGGCCAACTGCAGCAACCCCAAATCATAGCACTGCCCCCACAGGCTTGTGAGTTAGGCACTAGGCATGATGGAGTGCATCATTTCATCTGCCTCTCTTCTTACCCTGATGTGCCCATCACTGGAACAGGGTTAATTTGGACTCATCAGACCACATGACCTTCTTCCATTGCTCCAATCTTTATGCTCCCTAGCGAATTGAAGTCTTTTTTTCTGATGGTGGTGACTTTTTTGGGGGCCAGGCAGTGTTTGTTATATCAGTTTTGTGAAAGCACTTAATGACTTAATAACTAATGACAGAAAAAAGCAAATTAACTAAAGAGGCACTGATGCTGAGTAACTGGATATTTTGAATGTTTTGATTGTAATCCATCATGCAGTGTCATTAGTAAGACATCAGATAGGCCCCAGAATAAAAGGATTAGACATTAGGACTAGTCTAAATATTTGACATCTTTGCTCAGGTGTATAATCTGTATAAGGTAAAGCTTTATAATGATTTAATCAACAATTCAAATTTAACTGTCCCTTAATAACCTATAAAGCATTTTTTGTGAATTTTCACAATTCCAGGGCAGTTTAACAAATGCTTTATTACAAAAACAAAAAGAGATGAACGTTTCAAAAAAGTAAAACTCTAAGGCACAGAGGAGGCCGTTAATGAGAACACCAGGCAGAAAGATATGACTGGCCTCTGCAAAGTCATTAGTTGCTCCAGTTTTTATGGCATTTTTTTTTCTCTGAAAGTTGCAGACATGTGTTTGGTATCACAGTCTTGTTTTTGGCATGTCTGATGACCTAGCACCAGACATCCTGCTGACACCTACAGTACATCTGAGCAGACTCAAAGACAGCAGCTTTAATAAACTCTACAACACCGCCTCCTTGGTCTTTTAGTGTGATTTTGCAATGCTACCAAATGTGACAAATTCTCTCAGGCAAATGTCAAGCATGCTGCAAATGAGGGCAGCTGGTGAAAATTTGGGACTTCACACCCAGAAATGTTAATTGTAAGGTCTGGATTCCAAATGTACAGTAGCACAAACCAGCTGATGGATTTGAATACTATATTTGCAATTTGATTTATCCGAATGAATATTAAACCACAAATGTACAGAAACTGCTAAGATGAAGGACTCAGTGAAAGAGAAAGAGGGAAAAATGAGAGGTTATCTCATTCAGCATTATTCACTTCCTCTTACATTTATTTTTTATGATAATGTGTCAGGTGTGCCCCTCTGGGGCTGAAGGATGGACTCCACTGCTGGGTGACGTTTTGGCATTTTTATTCACCAAGAAAGGAAACCACTGCTCGTGGGCAGGAACAGAAAATAAGGCTGTAACAGCAGACAAAACACGGATTAATGTGAGAGTCAAATAACACGTTCCATACCTGTGGTGTGAATTGACGAAGATGCCCTGCTGAAAGCAGACCATGAGAAGAACATATAGGGCTGGCGCTGATCAGCAGACGAGGCACAGCCATGAGCAGTTAACAGAAAGACCAATGACTAAGGAGCAGAGAACGAACTGAGAATGCTGTCACACCAGTATACAACAAAAATGAAGACTGAGACAGGAACAAAGACAATAATAATGATGACAATAATGACAACTGAGAGAAAACATAGAGTGGGACATGTTTGCACACATGTTCTCCCATGATATAATGGACTTAAGAGAATAATGACTATAATAAATGTTTCTTAGAAAAAGTGATCAGATGTAGCTACAACAATAAAAAGATGTGGCCTTAAAAATGCATAAAAAATGAAACCATTTAAAACTCTCTTTGCCAGTTTAGAGGAAAGACAATTTAGTTGAATTGGCGAGGAATGTCCCCTCATGGATCGTCACCTTATCGTGGTGGGGGGTTTGCGTGCCCTAGTGATCCCAGGAGCTATGTTCTCCGGGGCAATTTGCCTTTGGTAGGGTCATCCAAGAAAAACTGGTCCTGGGTGAAGGGCCAGACTAAGAACGATCCAACAGACTTTCATGATGAATGCTAGAACAAGGATTCAGTGTACCCCACCCCGTATGGGGTTACCGGGGCCCAACCCTGGAGCCAGGACTGGGGGAGGGGCTCGATGGCTAGCATCTGGTGGCTGGGTTTCCACCCATGGGACCCGGCCGGGCTCAGCCCAAAGGAGTTACATGGGTCCCACCTCCAGTGGGCTAACCACCTGCAGGAGGGACCATGGGGGTCTGGTGCTATGTGGATCAGGTGGCGGTCAAAGGCGGAGACCTTGGCGGTCTGATCCCAAGCTTCCTAAACTGGCTTTTGGGACGAGGAATGTCACCTTTCTGGTGGGAAGGGAGCCTGAGCTGGTGCACGAGGTTGAGAGATACAGGCTAGATACAGTCGGCCTCACCTCAACAAACAGCTCCGGTTCCAGAACCAGTCTCCTGGAGAGGGGCTGGAGCTTTGCCTACTCTGGAGTTGCCCTGGGCGAGAGGCGATGAGCAGGGGTGGGTATTCTTGTATCCCCGCACCTTGCTGCCTCTGTATTGGAGTTTTCCCCAGTGGATGAAAGGGTTGTTTCCCTGTGCCTTTTGGTTAGGAATTGTGTCCTGACCATCATTTGTGCCTATGCACCAAATGATGGTTCAGAGTACTCAGCCTTTTTGGAGTCTCTGACTGGGGTGCTGGAAAGTGCTCCTCTTGGAGACTCCATTGTCCTACTGGGGGACTTCAATGTGCACATGATGTTCAGTTATTGAACTTCTGTGCTAACCACAGTTTGTCCATAATGAACACCATGTTCAAGCATAAGGGTGTCCATATGTGAACCTGGGACTGGGACACACTAGGTTGCAGGTCAATGATTGATTTTGTTATCATGCCATCAGACCTGCGACCATATGTCTTGAACACTCGGGTAAAGAGAGGTGCAGAGCTGTCAACTGATCACCACCTGGTAGTGAATGGGATCCAATGGCAGTGAAGCATGCCATTCAGGCCTAGTAGACCCAAATGTATAGTGAGGATGTGCTGGGAACATCCGGCTGAGGCCCCTGTCCGGGAGGTCTTCAACTCCTACCTCTGGAAGAACTTCAATCACATTCCGAGGTAGTCTGGAGACATGTAGTCTGAATGGGCCGTGCTCTCCACCTCCATTGTTGAAGCGGCTGCCCAGAGCTGTGGCCACAAGGCCGTCAGGGCATCTCGTGGTGGCAACCCCCGAACCAAATGGTGGACAGCAGAGGTGAGGGGGGCCACTAAGCTGAAGAAGGAGTCCTATCAAGCTTGGTTGGCTTGTGGGACTCCCAAAGTAGCTGTGTATTGGCAGGCCAAGCGGAGTGCAGCTCGGGTGGTTGCTAAAGCAAAAACTCGGGTGTGGGAGGAGTTCGGTGAGGCCATGGAACAAGACTTTCGGTCGGCCTCGAAGAGATTCTGGCAAACTGTCCAGCAGCTCAGGAGGGGGAAGCAGCTCCCTGTCCACACTGTGTATGGTGTGGATGTGGCACTGCTGACTTCAACTGGGGATAACATCGGGCGGTGGAAGGAAATACTTCGAGGATCTCCTCAATCCCACTAACACGCCTTCGACAGAGGAATCAGGGCTTGTGGACAAGGGGGATGACTCGCCTATCACAGGGGCTGAGGTCGTCACTGCCCCGGGGGTGGACGAGATTTGCTCTGAGTGCCTCAAGGCCCTGGATGTTGTAGGGCTGTCATGGTTGACACACCTCTACAACATTGTGTGGAAGCCGGGGGCAGTGCCTTTGGCATGGCAAACTGGGGTGGTGGTTCCTCTCTTCAAAAAAGGGGACTGGAGGGTGCGTCAACTTTAGAGGGATCACACTCCTCAGCCTCCCTGGGAAGGTCTGTGCCAGGGTCCTGGAGAGGAGAGTCTGGCCGTTGGTCAAACCTTGAATTCAGGAGAAGCAATGTGGTTTTCGTTCTGGCCGTGGCACATTGGACCGACTCTTTACCCTCTCAAGAATCCTCGAGGGTTCGTGGGAGTTTGCCCAACCAGTTTACATGTGTTTTGTGGATATGGAGAAGGCATTCAACTGCGTCCCTCGTGTGTTTTTGTGTGTGGTGGGGTGCTTTGGGAGTATGGGGATCAAGCTTGTTGTTATAAGCTATTTGGTCTCTGTACGACCATTGTGAGAGTTTGGTTTGAATTGCCAACATTCGGTCAGACTCATTCCCAGTGAGAGTTGGACTCCACCAGGGCTGCCCTTTGTCACCAATTCTGTTCATAATTTTTATGGACAGGATTTCTAGGCGCAGCCAGGGAATGGAGGGTGTCATGCTTGGTGACCACAGGATCTCATCTCTGTTGTTTGCAGATGATGTTGTCCTGTTGGCTTTATCCAGCAATGACCTACAGGTCTTATTGATATGGTTTGCCGCTGAGTGTGAAGCGGCTGGGATGAGAATCAGTACCTCCAAGACCGAGTCCATGGTTCTCAGCCGGAAAAAGGTGGATTGTCCTCTCTGGGTTGGGGGCAAGCTCCTGCCCCAAGTGGAGGAGTTTAAGTATCTTGGGCTCTTATTCACGAGTGAGGGGAGAATGGAGCGAGAAATTGACAGACAGATTGGAGCAGCATCTGCAGTGATGTGGACCTTGTACCGGGCTGTTGTGGTGAAGAGAGAGCTAAGCTCTAAGGCAAAGCTGTCGATTTTCCAGTCAATCTACGTTCCTACCCTCACCTATGGTCACGAGCTTTGGGTAATGACCAAAAGAACAAGATCGCAGATACAAGCGGCTGAAATGAGATTTCTTCTTAGGACTGCTGGACTCACCCTCAGAGATAGGGTGAGGAGCTCAGTCACCTGGGAGAAGCTCAGAGTAGAACCACTGCTCCTCTATATTGAAAGGAGCCAGTTGAGCTGGTTTGGGCATCTGATCAGGATGCCTCCTGGACGCTTCCCACTTGAGGTGTTTTGGGCACGTCCCACTGGGAGGAGACCCCGGGGCAGACCCAGGACTCGCTGGAAAGACTATGTCTCTTAGCTGGTCTGGGAATGCCTTGGTAGCCTCTCTGAAGATAAGATAAGATAAGATAAGATAAGATAAGCCTTTATTAGTCCCACAATGGGGAAATTCCAGGATTGCAACAGCACAGGGATAGCAACACTCAGAGCAACAATCAGAAGGCAAGAAAAAAACAAGAGCAGCGAGTATACATATGTACATATAAACATAAATATATAGACACACGATGCAGAGCATTGCAGCTAGATGGAATAAATATATAGATATATAAACACAGTGCGGAGCATTGTAGCTAGATGGAATAAATATATGAACATATAAATACACACAGTGCAGAGCATTGTAGCTAGATGGAATAAATATGTGAATATATAAACACACACACAGTGTGGAGCGTTGTAGCTAGATGGAATAAATATATGAATATATAAACACACACAGTGCAGAGCATTGCAGCTAGATGGAACAAACATGTAAATATATAAACACACACACAGTGTGGAGCATTGTAGCTAGATGGAACAAATAAGCAAACACATAAACACACACAGTGCGGAGCACCATAGCTAGATGGAATAAATATGTAAATATATAAACACACACAGTGCGGAGCACTGTAGCTAGATGGAATAAATATGTAAATATATAAACACACAGTGTGGAGCATTGTCGCTAGATGGAATAAATATATAAATATACAAACACACACAGTGCGGAGCATTGCAGCTAGATGGGATGAAACAGCATAACCGTCTACTTAGTTATCCTACATGGTATGATTATGTACCCATACATACTGTCACCCTCCGTAGCTACCGGTATTTTCTGACTTGTATACCGGAGGGGACCATTGTGTAAGTCTATTGCATCTTTTGCATTCAATACTATTAGGTTGTCACCTTTTTTTGCTATCTCTGCGAGCAGCCCTGCTTAGGTTATACAGTCTGACAGCCGTTGGTAGGAAGGACCTGCGAAACCTCTCGGTTGTGCACCTAGGATGATGTAGTCTGCTGCTAAATGAGCTCCTTAGTGCATTCAGTATGTCCTGCATAGGGTGGAACTCGGACTGCAGCAGAGATGACAGTTTAGCTACCATCCTTTTTTTTTTTTTTTTTTGTTACTTATTTGTACCCGTAGGTAGATTTGGTTTGCAGTCTGGTGACAAGCCACCGGCTGCCGGTCGCTGCGTGCGCGAGCGCCCTAAACCTACATGTTTTTGGTATGCGGGAGGAAACCGGAGAAATCCCGGAGTAAACCCGCGCAACACGGGGAGAACATACAAACTCCACACAGCTCACTGTTGGTCGGGGGCTGGGATCGAACCCACGATCTCATGATCCCCGCGATCCCCCGGCCAAGGGTAAACTGTGCTGCCACAGTGCTAAACCACTGCGCCACCGTGCATCCTTCTCTCTCCTATCTCTTCCACTGGGTCAAGGCGCTGCCCCAAGACAGAACTAGCTTTCTTGATCAGTTTGTTCAGTCTCTTCCTATCGGCAGCTGTAATGCCACTGCCCCAGCAGACCACTCCAAAAGTGATGGCTGATGCCACCACTGTGTCGTAGAATGTCTTCAGCAGCGCCCCTTGTACACCAAAAGACCTGAGTCTCCTCTGTAGGAACAGCCTGCGCTGTCCCTTCTTGTAGAATGCGTCAGTATTGTGTGACCAGTCTAGTTTGTTGTTCAGATGAACACCCAGGTACTTGTAGGATGTCACCATCTCAATGTCTGTTCCCTGGATGTTTACTGGTGCTGTGAGGGGTTGTCCTTGCCTGCGGCAGTCCACCACCAGCTCCTTAGTTTTCCTCGCGTTGATCTGGAGGCAGTTTCGATGGCACCAGTCCACAAAGTCCTGGATAAGCCCTCTGTACTGAGCTTCATCTCCGTTGGAGATGAGGCCAACGATCGCAGAGTCGTCAGAGAACTTCTGTAGATGGCAGTGTGTTGTGTTGTGTGAGAAGTCCGCAGTATAAAGGGTGAACAGGAATGGAGCCAAAAGCGTTCCCTGTGGGGCCCCCGTGCTACCGATGATCGTGTCGGACACACAGTCCAGGGTTCTCACAAACTGAGGCCGGTTTGTGAGGTAGTCCAGGATCCATGATGACAGGTGCTGGTCCACCCCTGCACACAGCAGCTTGTCCTTCAGGATCATCGGTTGGATGGTGTTGAAAGCACTGGAGAAGTCAAAGAACATGATCCTCACTGTATTCCCGGGCTTCTCCAGGTGGAACAGAGAATGGTGAAGGAGGAAGATGACCGCATCCTCCACCCCAATACCATGCTGGTAGGCGAACTGGAGTGGATCCATCGCTGGACCCATCAGGGGGCAGAGGTGAGCAAGGAGCCGTCTCTCCAGGGTCTTCATCATGTGGGACGTCAGGGCCACTGGTCTGTAGCTGTTCAGATCTTTGGGGTGGGAAGTCTTTGGTACAGGTACCACACAAGATGTTTTCCACAACTGTGGTACCCTCCCCAGCTTCAGGTTCAGGTTGAAGATGTACTCCACAATCCCACACAGCTGGTCTGCACAGGACTTGAGGAGCTTTGCGCTGATGCCATCCGGTCCCGATGCCTTCCTCGCCTTGATCTTCCTCAGCTCCGTCCTCACCTGGGTCTTAGTGAGGGTCAGGTTGGGGGGCTGTGTGTTGGGAGTGGGAGGGTGATGGTGGAGTGGGGAGTGGGCAGCAGGACTTGATGTCTTCAGTGGCAGCAGTGGTTGTTGTGCAGTCGGGGGGAGGGCGGTTGGTCAAACCTATTAAAAAACAGATTCAGATTGTTCGCACACTCCCTGCCCCCCGTGGCCTGGGGGGAGGTATTCTGGAGCCCAGAGATGGTTTTAAGGTTTCTCCAGACCCCGCTGATGTCGCTCTGTTGCAGCTTGTCCTCCATCTTCTTCCTGAAGCTGTCCTTGCCTTCTCTGATCTTTCTCCTCAGCTCCCTCTGTGCGGATTTCAGCATCTCCCTGTTCCTCGACCTGAAAATCCTCTTCTTCTCTCTCAGAAGTGTTTTTATCTCAGGGTTGATCCAGGGTTTGTTGTTTGAGCAACACCTTATGGTCTTGGTGGGAATGGTGTTGTCCACACAGAAGCTGATTTAGTCCGTGATGGTGTGAGTGAGGCCATCGATGTCCTCACCATGTGGATTGCAGAGCTGCTTCCAGGCGGTGGTTTCAAAACAGCCCTTTAGAGTGTCCATTGCCTCCTCAGACCATAAATTCACTGTGCGCATGGCCGGAGGTTGTCTGTGTACTAGGGGTTTGTACACCGGCCGGAGATGAACCAAGTTGTGATCCGATCTCCCGAGTGGGGGGAGTTGTAATGAGGTGTACGCCTCCTTAGTGTTTGCGTAGAATAAGTCCAGTGTTTTACTGTCTCTAGTGTGGCATGTGACATACTGGGTAAACATGGGTAGAATGGGAGACAGTGAAACATGGTTGAAATCGCCTGAGATGAGGAGAAGAGCATCTGGGTGTTCTGTCTGCAGCCTGCCAGTTACTGAGTGGATGACGTCACGCGCTGTCCCAGCGTTCGCCGTCGGATTTGCATAAATAACAACGCAGATCACGTGTGAGTATTCCCTCGGGAGATATGTAGGCCGCATGCTAACAGCTAGCAACTCGATGTCTTTGCTGCAGTGCTGGTGTTTAACAGTGATGTATCCCGGTCTGCACCAGTTGTTATTAACATAGATCATCACTCCACCACCCCTTGCTTTGCCACTGTCTGGTGTTCGGTCTGCCCGCATCGCATGTAAACCCTCCAGCTCAATGTTAGCATCTGCTACTAGTTCAGATAGCCACGACTCGGTAAACAAAAGGAGGGAGCATTCCCGGTATAAGCTGTCGTAGCGGGAGATAGCCGCTAGCTCATCTACCTTTCCCAGTATAGAACATACATTCCCCATAACAACGGATAGGAGGGTGGGTCTGTATCTTATACTCCTTGTCCACCGTCTAACACCAGCCTGACAACCACGTCGTTTTCGCCTTATTTCTCCCGGTACGTCGAGTTTTTCCGTTAGCACCGAGTGGCGATTAAGTGCAAGCAGCACTGGAGCCGGTGGCTGGGAAGAGAGAAGTCTGGGCTTCTCTGCTTGAACTGCTGTCTCTGTGACCCGGATCTCCGGAAAAGCAGTAGAAGATGGATGGATGGTGAGGAATATACGATCTTAAAGTGGAAGAACAAGTACAAAGTTTTCTGCACTGCAAACCTAACAGTAAATCAACACAATTCTGGAGAGACAATCTCTTGAGTTTTATTTTGCATGCAATACAAGACTGGAAGTTTTTAGAGTAATCAAGAAGAAGGTACTAGCTGTTATTCCTCACAAATAATCCAGTAAAATGAAACACACCACATATGTAGAACTCCTTTCATCATCTTCTTTATGGCCTGAATTGTAAAATACAAGCATTAAAGGGCCTATATCATGCAAAATCGACTTTTTTGAGCTTTAAAGCATGTTATAATGTTAATTCCTCACCAAAAACACCTCCAAAGTGGTATTTTGCTCCATTCACGGATCTCTGAGTATTCCTCCTCAACCCTGTTCTCTGAACTGCTGCTCCGCTCTGTCTCTGATAATTACTGGGTCCCCACGTTCATACGTATGAACGTGGGTGAGCCGCCCACTCCAGGAAGCGCCTGTGCTGCCAGCACCGCCTCCAGGCTAACGCACACACCCACTTTCTCCGCGCAGCTAACAGAGCGGTGATCGGCAAAACTCTTTCACGTTAGCATTGACGCTGTGAAGAAATAGTTCCTCTTGCACCTAATCTGCTCAGTGACAACAACTGTTTGCTTTTTTACGTAAGACAATGTCTTCTAAGTTTTCGTCGGCGGAACGCAGCGACACGCTGCAGCAGCCGGCTCAGGGGTTACGTCATGAAATGGGCGACAGCCACAAGAAGGAGAGGCGGAGCCTCAGAGATCGAGGCATCTTACTTCCGGTTTGGAAAAGTAGCTCGTGAAAATAACTCATATTTCATAAGCAATTCATTCTCCAGTGTACCAAAGGTAATATACTATCACATACTGTACATGCATATAGTTTACTCTGAAAGGCTTAAAATAGCATGATATAGGCCCTTTAAAGGCAGCTAGGCTGTATTCTTGATTCTAGATACTTCACACAAAGCCACTTATTACATTTATAAACTAGAAAAGCACTCAGAGAGTGCATCCCTCCACCAAGACTCCTTCAGTCTCTCATGGATCACCTCCAAAATGTAATGGGTTTGTGTGTAGGTCTAGAGCCACTTGTGGTGAAAATTGCATCAAAGTCTGTCCATTAGTTTTGGAGTACTGTGGCTGACACACTGTGAGAAGAGCCTTGGCTGAGGTATGCATTCCCAGGTCATCACCAAAATGTAATGGGTTCCTGTCTAGGCCAAGAACCACCTCTGGTGAAAACTGCATCCAAATCCATCCTGTAGTTTTTGTGTAATCCTGCCGCACAAATACAAACAAAGCCCTTGGTGGAGGTATGCACTCTCAGATCATCACCAAAATCTAATCATCTGTTCCCCGTGCCATTAAACACCTTTCCTGAAAATTTCGTCAAAGTCCGTTCATAACTTTTTGAGTTATGTTGGTAACCGACAAACAGACAAACAAACAAACCCCGGTAAAAACATTACATCCTTGGCGGAGGTAAAAAGGTAAAAACACAGCTTTCCTTGTCTTCTGATACCTATACGGATTTTTGTCCGAGCAATACCCGTTCTCTCCTCCATGTTGGCCCTCTTGACTGTGTCTCTCCCTTGGATCAGTCTTCTCCCAGTGCTACAGCAGTAATAAGCTAAGGTAGGCTAAGCTAATGCAGGGTTAAATACCAATGAACAAAACAACAACTGTCTGGGTGATGTTTCCTCATGCATACACTATAAACTAGATTCCTTCTTGAATGTAACATGTTGATGATTATCCAGTTTAAGGGCGTTTTAGTGACCAAAATGTGCCAGATCAAATTATGCAAGAATCACATGAAAAGGTTCTTGTCTCTGATTGGTCACGTGTTTGCTATGGGAACAAAAGTAAGCACAAGAAGATGTTTTCCTTTCCATAGTTAAAAGAAAATCTGTGGCATATGGTGTTGTTGTACATTGTCTGCATGTGTGTGGTGCCTAGATTAATTTGAGAGGTGGACAGAGCTCCAGAAAATTATTTTAATGTTTACATTATTTAATAGCAGATGAAGTACTAACGTGGCAGATTGTGAGGGGACGCAGATTTCTTTGCAACACTAAATCTCAGTTTTATTCAGCTATTTTACGCTTTATTGTACTACTCACAGAGCTTTTTAGTGTTGTAGCAGCATTTAGCATCTGGTTTCCCCCATTTGCTAAGGAGTGCTTTTCTGTTTTTGTGTGTGTGTGTGTGTGTGTGTGTGTGTGTGTGTGTGTGTGTGTGTGTGTGTGTTTTGGACAGAGAAGTGTGATCATCTGACCACTCTGCTTCTCCTCACAACTCCAGGTTTGTAGATGATTCATCCTGCTGTGGGTTTTGGATGTTTGAAATAAATAAATTAAAATGTGTTTATAATCTAACGCCCTCAATTCATGTGCTTTCTAGCTTTTGGTCCCGTATTAGTTTGCTATGTTTCTCACCTGGAGAGCTGCACCAGTTTACTCAGCCCAGTCTCACCTAAAAAACATACAATTGCACGATTTTTCACTCAGAGAAAACATGCACGGAAAATACATTTTTTCATGTGCAGTAGATACATTGTGTTTACACCTTTAAGAAATTTGTCTGCTAGCACCACAATGTTTGTCTGCCACTTTCTCTTTGGCTCTCCTTCTTTTTCTTTAACCACTGGTTAGAGATGACACCTAACCAAAACATTTTTCCTAACCTTAATCATTAGAGGAGGTGATGCCAAAACCAAACCTTTTTCCTAACCTTAACCATTAGTGGAGTGAAAAATGCAAAAAAAAAAAAAACAGGAAAAAAAAAAACGGACCCCCCCTCACACACACACATACACGCACACACACCCAATTCACTCCTATCTCTGTGTGAAATGCAAACTCACGACTTGCTGATTGAAACCACAAGTGAGTAACCATCCCCCTTTCACCAACCAAATGACTGTTGGAAGCTAGGATGAAACAGGTGTCATTTTGCTCATGCGCAGTGAGTATGGTGCGTTCTTCTTGTGCATGCTTTCACACATACACGGTGAGTGAAGAAGTTCGTCCATATGTACTCCGTTTGTAATACGTATCCTGGTCCTTTTTTTTTTGGTTTTACGTATAAATGCCAAAAAAAAAAAAGTTTTTTTGGTTTTACATATAAATGCAGACAGCGTGGTGGAAGAGTGGTTAGCACTGCGGCAGCACAGCAGCTCACCCTTGGCAGGGGGATCCTGGGTTCGATCCCAATTCCCGACCAACAGTGATCTGTGTGGAGTTTGCATGTTCTCCCTGTGTCTGCGTGGGTTTACTCTGGGATTTCTCCGGTTTTCTTCCCACATGCCAAAAACATGCAAGTTAGGTTAATTGGCATCAAACTGGGGATTCTAAATTGTCCTTAGGTATGGATGTGAGAGTGAATGGTTGTCTGTCTGTCTGTGTTGGCCCAGTGATGGACTGGTGATCTGCTCAGGGTGTACTCTGCCTCTTGGCCAAAGATGCTGGGATAGGCTTCATCCCCCCCACCCCCCCGGCCCGAAAAGGATTAAGTGGAAGAAGATGGATGGACGTATAAATGCACGTTTTGAGGGGGTGGAAAACATTCATTTGGTATGTTTTTTAGTGAGATCGGGTTGGTTTACTAGATGATTTGGATGTCCACTGCTAAGAGCAAATTATTAAAAGTCAATATTACTTAAAATGTTAATCTCTTTTCTGGTTCCTGGCAGACAGGTCTGTTTATGAGCAAGTTAGCACCCTCACTTATGATTACCTCTAAATGACTGTGCACTATAACAACATAGTTGGACTAACTGTAAAATTGGGGATGCCTGTTTTCATGGAAATAGGTCATGAAATCATGGTACTTTGGCATTTTTAAATGTTTGAAGTCATGTTCAGAGTTGTGTGCTGGTAGCAAATGAGTACACCTAAGTAAAGGGCAGGAGACAACTCCTGAGTGCTTTTTTTTTCTTTGTAAATTAATACTTGTAATGATAGGAGGATCTTCTCTATGCCAAGAGCAACCACTCAATGTACTGCTATGACTGTTGTGGGTGTTTTTTGTATTTTTGCTGCAATAAGTAATGCTGCCACTCAGTGCTGTGGCATCATGTGCATAAGATTGTATTACACCATAACTTTACATAAGATATGGATTAAGATAGGATTTTTTGTATATTTAGATATCAACTCTTATATGAAAATACTGTATAGAATACAGCTTATATTGTCTGTCCTGTAGGTCATGTTTCAAATAACTGTTATCTAAGATTGTCATGAGGCTGAGCGTGGTGTTTCACCGGGCTCAGACTCTTAATTTATTTCTGAATATTTTCTGTATTTGTCCAGCTTTGTGTTGTTTTCCTGTGTATTGAGTTATGATGTCTCCTTAGTGGTTTATCGTTCTGTTAGTTATTTATGTATGTCTTTAGTATTAGTATTATTTTGTCAGTTCCTGTAGTTCAGGATTTATATTTTGTTTCTATATAACATGACTGCCTTACCTCCTCTTCCAGACACTCCCACCCTGTCATCATCTCACTGCCTGTTCCCTAGTCGTCTCAGCTGTGAGTTGTTGTTTAATTAGGTCACCTGCCCGCTCATGCAGCCTGCACCTGCCGCCCATTGTTTGATCATGTTCCCCAACTATTTAAAGATTGTCTGTTTGTTCTCTCACTGTGGCAGTCTTGTTAAACTCTCTTCCTCATCACTACCAGAGCCCAATTCCGCGCTGGTGAGTTTATCTGGATTCATCTTTGCCTGTAAGTTTTTCTTCAGTCCTTGGACTTTGTTTTCGTGCACCTCTTGGGACTTGTGTTGGGGTTTTTTTGTATGTGTGTAATAAATTTCACTAACTGCAGTTAAGTGCGTGGGTCTCATTTCTCTGTCCTAAGATGCAATTCATGACAAAGAGAGGGTAATAAACTATTGCTTCAGCCTATATCCTCTTTGGACTAATTGTTTGATCTATATCAGACTTCATCAAACCATATTAAACTAGAAAAGCACTCGGAGAGCGCAGACCTCCGCCAAGCGCCACAGTTCCCCCCCATACAGTGTTTGTGTGTACGTTTTCAGATTCCTTGACCATGAAAACATATGACTAGCAATTGGATTCACAATGATAGGATTAGTGGTTCAGTAGTTATTGACGAAAATCGCATTTTCCATAATGGCGGTTTTCTTCTGGACGGTGATCCGGATCACCACCAAAATCTAATCATCTGTAGGATACCCCATTTCTGACAATCTCTGAAAATTTCATGAAAATCCGTCCATAAGTTTTTGAGTTATCTTGCTAACAAACAAACAGACAAACAGACAAACCAACGCTGATGAAAACATAACCTCCTTGGCGGAGGTAACAAAACCTACAGAAGTGGAACGTGTTTAAAAATGCCTTGAGACTGAACTTAAACACAGCGCTGGAGGAATCATTTTTAAAAACATGTTCTGCCAGGCAGTGTCTAGAAGGCAGAGCAGGTGACACACAATAAACATGATTGTTTTTGGTGGCAGCAACTGAGATTATGTTTGTGGAGTGAATTTTTTAGGGGGATCACCTGTGGAGGACATGCAGGTCTCATATAATGGCAATATGTGTTGTGCTTTGAGTACTGAACAGGAAATCCCTTTATCACTATGACAACGCCATGTACCTACGTTGTGATGGCGTCAACCAAGTCCCTGAGCCTCAGAGCAATACTTTTTTTCCCCCCACTGCATATCAGACAGAGCTTGGCTTTGGCTTGAGTCATGTTATGATCTCATGTCAGGAACAGGATGTGACAGGAGCAGATTCTTTTGTGCCCTGATTAGACCACGTATCACCAGATGTAAAAAAAAAAAAGAAAAAAAAGTCACACCTGGCATTTTGTACATGCAGTCCCTGCAAATAATAAATAACTCCTTTAGAGGGCAGGTATTAATGTCACATTTAGACTCTCAATGACATAAACATTTTAGGATCAAAAAGGGTGGTCAAGTTGCCCCTAATTATCTACTGTACACATTAACAGAAATTGCATTTCTGTGCAGATCTCTCTGTGCAATGCCTCAATTAAAGGCTGCTATATTTATAGCATTATGTTTTTCAGAGTGAAAGGGCATCATTTTTTTTAACTGCAACCCCACTGTGGATTGCCACATTATTGTGGTGGAGGGGTTTTGTGCCCTCATGATTCCATGAGCTATATTGTTGGGGGCAGCTTGCTCCTGGTATTGTCTCCCATGGCAATACCAAGAGTAGCCCAGTGGCCCATGTGTACACAACAGGCCACATGGGTCTGCCCTTCAGTAGGCTCACCACCTGCAGGAGGGATGATATGAATCGGGTGGCAGTAAGGGCTTCTCTACTTAGACTGCTGCCCCAGTGACCTGGACCCCTGGATAAAAGAGAGAAAATGGATGGATGGATGGATGGATGGATGGATGGATGGATGGGAACAAACTGCAAAGAAACAGTTAAAGAGGTTGCTGAGAGATTGGTTTAAAACTGTCCAATACATTACTATAATCTGGAAAGACTGTAGTGAGAACCATCATCTTCGTCATCATCAGCTCCTATCAACTCTCCTGTTATCAAGACAACATACTGACAACAAGAGCACTCTGAGGTGAGTGCAATATCCCCCACCTCTGTTTCTTTGAAGATCCCAATATCTTACTGAAGAGCAATTTTTGAACTTTTCCATATATTTATTGGGGCAGAACCAGGGCAGCGCGGTGGTGGAGTGGTTAGCACTGCGGCAGCACAGCAACTCACCCTTGGCCGGGGGATCCTGGGTTCAATCCCAGCCCCCTGACCAACAGTGATCTGTGTGGAATTTGCATGTTCTCCCCGTGTCTGCGTGGGTTTACTCTGGGATTTCTCCGGTTTCCTCCCACATGCCAAAAACATGCAAGTTAGGTTAATTGGCATCAAACTGGGGATTCTAAATTGTCCTTAGGTATGACTGTGAGAGTGAATGGTTGTCCGTATCTCTGTGTTGGCCCTGTGATGGACTGGTGGTCTGTCCAGGGTGTACCCTGCCTCTCGCCCAAAGATGCTGGGATAGGCTCCAGCCCCCCCCGACCCGAAATGGATTAAGCGGTAGAAGATGGATAGAACCAAATTATGATAAGCCTATTAGCTATGAATATATAATAAAAATAGTTTTACAACATCTGGAATTCAACAGGAGACTTCATTATTCTAAACAAGTAGCTTCTGCAAAACAAAGTGAAATAAGCATATCAAGTTATGGGGCAAAATTATTAACTGAGGTAAAAATATAACATCGAAGGTCAGGGGCTATAACTCTACAAAATCATCCAATAAGAGCCAAATTGCAATGTGCCCATCATCAGCATATATTAAACCTTGGTAACAAGTTTCAAAACATTTATAGCAAAACTGCAGGGGGAGTTGATTTCACAAGACTGATATGTTTATTGGGTGGGGGGTGGGGGGCAGACAGATGAACAGATGGACAGCACCATAACACAATCCCCCTTTTTTCTTAGACCGGAAGGGGATAGAAATGTAATGCAATTCTTGATGGAAGTAAATGTGATGTTGCATAATTTTACTAAAATGATGCCACTATGAGTGTGCTGCAATCAAGGCTAACCACTAAAGTTCAATGAAATATGAAGTGTTTGACCTTTTTTTATGGACTGTGCAGTGCTACTGTATGAATAAAATCAGCTCTATTTTGGTAAACGAGTGCATACCTGTGCATGCCTGTGCATACCTGTGCATGCCCGTAGAGACCAAGTATAAGGAAGTATTTCTGCATGCCCGTAGAAAGCAGGTGAAAGCAAGCACGTCACCACTCATTCAGTGATGCCTGCCTTTGATCTTTGATGATGTCATAGCAAGTCTTTTGATCTTTGATGACATCATAGCGAGTCCTATGATTGTGAGTGATGCCTGCCTTTGATCTTTGATGATGTCATAGCGAGTCCTATGATCTTTTAGTGAGTCCTATGATTGTGACAGACAGACAGACAGACAGACAGACAGACAGACAGACAGACAGACACACACACACACACAGACAGAGATTTCTTGAGATATATAGAGTGATAGGGATATATAGAGTGTGTGGCGGAGATGGTTGTAGAGTGATATATATTGTAGTGACTTGTCAGATAGAGTGATGACCTGAAGAATATAGAGTGGGACTAGATAGAGTGTTATAGACATCATGTAGACATGGAAATCTCACTGTTTGAAGAAGAAGAAGAAGATTGTTCAGAACTCCTTATAAGAACTCCTTATAGACTAATGACCAGATAGAGTGTTATATACATCATGTAGAAATGGAAATCTCACTGTTTGAAGAAGAAGAAGAAGTAGCTTATTCAGAACTCCTTATGCAAAGATATAGAGTGAAGAAGACGAAGAAGAGGTTGCCAACCGAGAAGAATTCTGACTTTTGATACATAGAGTGATGTTTACTGACTGAAGTACATGGCGGTAAGGACTACAGCTCCTGACCAGATAGTGATGATACAGAGTGAAGTATGTGGCGATAATGCACCTGTAAGCTGGTTGCCAACCGCCAATCAAATCTAAAAGAAGAAGCAGAAGAGATTTCTTGAGTGAGTGAAGTATGTGGCGGTAATGCACCTGTAAGCTGGTTGCCAACCGCCAATCAAATCTAAAAGAAGAAGAAGAGATTTCTTAAATTATATATAGAGTGATGTAACCTACAAGGATGGATAATTTTTTCACACATAAGGAGTTGTTCAGAACTCCTTATAAGAACTCCTTATACCACCAATCAAGTCTAAAAGAAGAAGAACAAGACATCACTACCGGAGTGGTGGCTCAGTTGGTAGAGCATCCGCCCCACACCCGGGAGGCAGGGGTTCAAATCCCGGCCGGGTCATGCCGAAGACCATATAAAAGTGGAACTTCCTGCCATCCAGCTTGGTGCTCAGCAATAAATGGAATGGAGGAGGGAACTCTGTGGCGGCGCCTTGCATGGCAGCGGCCCTCTGATTCTGCACTTGGGGTGTGTGTGATTTACACTGTAGATAGGTAAAGCACAATCTCGTTCTGCTGTACATGATTGGTTGTAAGGCTGAATGACAATAAAGGGTGATTTAATTTTTTTTTTTTTTTTTTTTAATTTAGAGTGATGATAATCAGGTCAGTGGCGGCAATGCACCTGTAAGCTGGTTGCCAACCACCAATCAAATCTAAAAGAAGAAGAAAAATATATGAATATGAAACATTACAAAGTGAAGTCTTTACAATATGACATTTTCTTATCTGTTGTTTTAACTTTTAAACCCCAGTTGCCACTAAGGATGGGAATCACCAGAGGCTGCACAATACAGTGCTAGCACAATACTTGGTCCGCAATGTAATACTATCATGATCTTACTGATACTCTGAGTATTGCAGTATCATATATTGAGTTTTCCCATCCACATCTTTGTCTTGTACAACTCCCAGCTAGATCTCTGGAATCTCTCCTTTGCTGTGCTGACCTAACCAGACAGTAAGCATTTAGTACCATCTAGTGGACTGAAAAGTTGTTTTTTATTACTCTGGTGCCTAAATAGGTAAGTGTGTGTTTGCAACATTTATTAATAATTCTTAATAAAGTATCACAATACTAGTGTTTCTGAATCAATACAGTATCACCTCCACAAAGTATCACAATATTACGATGCATCAATTTTTTTCCCTACCCCTAGTTGCCGCATGTATGATACGTGCTTCAGAAGGGACTGAATGGGACTGGTATGCCTCCTCTCTGACTAACAGGGTCCAGGTAGTTAAAATGAACAAAAAGTTTGTCATCTGCTGTCAGGATCAATGTTGCCCCCCCGCCCCCAGGCATGTGTGAGTTCAGCTGGTCTTTATGCACTTTACATCAATGACTGCCATACAGATACATCAAATCAGCACATTTTAAAGTATTCTGATGATACAGTTTTACTCACCTTGTTTAGTGACTTGGACAACCCCGGGCTGTACCAATGTGGAGTGAATGAAGATCTTGAGTAGTGTGACAAGATAAATACTGCTAAAGCTTAATAGATTGTACTGTATAGTCAGGTAGTCAACTGACTTCATTCTGTGGGCACATAACGTTGCTGAACCTAGACCTGACCAAGTGCAGCAACCCGAGGTCATAGCATTGCCCCCACAGGCTTGAACGGTAGACACTAGGCATGATGGGTGTATCACTTCATCCAGCTCTCTTCTTACCCTGATGCACCCATCACTTTGAAATAGGGTATATCTGGAGTCATCAGACCACATGACCTTCTTCAATTGCTTCAGAGTCCAATCTTTATGCTCCCTAGCAAATTGAAGCCTTTTTTTTTTCCTCTGGCATGGACTTCTTTTTGGCCAGGCAGTGTATTTAGATGACCATCTGATTATCATAGAGTTCCCACTATCATCCATAATGAGGAACTCAAACAGGTACCATCTTAAATACCTATTGTCATGATCGACCGACCAGCTGTTGTCATGGAAAGACAATACTGAACTGTAAAAAGACAAAAAAAAATTTTATTTCCTTCAACGTTTAGATCTTCTGGGTCGAGACATTAATCACAGTTGATGCCCAGTTAGTTATTTTAGAGAGAACAAATGGGTAAGAATGGGCTGAAAAATCAGCTGAATGGTTAAATGTAGTGTGCATGGATGCAACACAGACATGAATGGGTTTGAAACTTCAGGAAAAGAGGATGGTGCCTGTGCAAATTTTCATAAACGTCTGGTGTGGCTTCCTGTTCGCTGCCACAAAGTGAGCCTGTTCTCGGTGGCCCCTGCCAGGGGCTGACAAGTGACAGTTGGGGAGTTTGCGGGGAGAGAACTGCAATGTAAAGGCGGTGCAGGCAGCCTCAGCCCAGCTGGAAACCCGGGGGTACATGGCCGAGGCAGATGTGGATGCATCTCCTGTCTCTCTGGGGAGTTACAGCGAAAAGTAAAAGGCTGTACACTCCTTGTTCATTTATTTATTCTTCTAAAAACAAACACATTAAATAAGTTCGTGATGAAAATGAAAATGTGGATGGAATAAAAAATATTCAGACTAACACACCTCCCCCGGTGCATTGCATATCCATACTGGAACACGTACACCCTCCCTGTTCATTCATTCATCCCCCCGCCCCCCCCCCCCCAAAAAAAATAAATAAATCATACATTAATGCCTAATCTGTAGACTCCAACGGAAAGTTCACAATTAAAATGAGAATGTTGATGGAATAAAAAACAACTATTTAGTGTGTGATCATATTATAAATGAAATGGCGGTTGATTATGTTATGACTGTTACAACTCTCTCCATTAAAATAACAGAAACTCCCAGGGCATGCTGTTTCCTCGTGAGCACCGGCGCTGCGCAATTTCAAAACACACCACTGAAACAGCATTAAACAATGAGCTTCTGATGACAGACCTCCTTTTGCCTGATCAAAAGTGGACTGTCATGAAATGCCCCATAATAGTGATGCACATGAGACTGCGCACTGCCACACCTCTTTGAAATGAGCCTCCATCTTCCAGTGCAAAGTGGGTGCACTGTCTACTGGTAATTAGGCGGTGTGACACAAAATGTAAAAAACAGACAATGTGCTGACAGAAACTAACAAAAACACTGATGTATGGTGGGAAGTTTGTCAGAAACATCCACTGATGACAGTCAAAATAGGGCCCAATGTGTGTACAGTATTTATGTCTGTGGCTTTTGGGTTAGTTCATGCTTGTAATGTTTAAGGTCCTGCTTGTTTTTGCAGTCTAAGCTGCAATGATGCAAAGCAAATTTCAAACATGTTTCTGACAATAAAGTTTTATCGTATCGTATTGTATTGTATGTCTAATCCATGTGCAAGCTTTAAAAAAATTCTAGATCCTGATCCAAAGTTAATCAGTTCTAAGGGCAAGCTGCACCTGTTTTGAAAATTCCATTCATTTTACAAGTGAGCAATTGCAATCTTTCTTGAGGCAGTGGAAGCATTTCCCATTGAGATTTTTTGTGCTGAACCTTTAAATGTCAAATAAGATTCTAGAAATGTCAAGACAAGAGGGAGGTGGCTCGAGTCTCTCATAGTAACATCTGGACACTCCCACGAGACTTTCACACTGCTCTGTGACTAGGAGCCTTGCAACATATTCAGTTTGCTCTCCCTTCACACTCACTTGCAGGACCAACACACTCGGACTAACACTTAGAAAGCACTGTTCAAAACCCCATCATTTTAAACTGAGGATAACTGTAAATGTAATCATTGCACATGCTAATTGTCCAGTCATTTCTCCACCACATTTTTTTATTTGTATGACCTCCTTTTCACTGTTTTCACTCAGGCAAATGCCTGCAGCTGCAGTGCCAAACACAGATTTTCTAACATGCACACACAAGATCTGTTTACTTTTTAACTAATCTTGATCATGGGAGCTCATTGCAAAACCCGCTCAGACTGTCGGGGTTTGGTAAAGATGGGCAGAAAGCGGATAACTCAAGTAGAAAATGAGAAACTCTCAAGAGCATGTTAGGAAGAGTTGCATAAGCGATTGGGAAATACCAAATGTCTGGAAAGAAACTAAAGTAAAACAGAAACAATGAAATGTAACAGAAAATTCAGGCTCTTGTTAAATTATAATATATAAAGCTTAAGACAAAAAAAAAATCTAATAAGAA
Source organism: Pholidichthys leucotaenia (assembly GCA_020510985.1). Taxonomy (NCBI): domain Eukaryota; kingdom Metazoa; phylum Chordata; class Actinopteri; order Cichliformes; family Pholidichthyidae; genus Pholidichthys; species Pholidichthys leucotaenia. Next base: position 87,631,378 of record CM035839.1, on the reverse strand, counting down.
TTAAAGTAACTAAAAGTAAGGCACTCAATATTTTTGTATGTTGTCTGTTTCAGGATCCTTCCTTCCCATGTGCAAAAATGTAAACATGGAGAAATTTTATTTCATTATTATCTATAACGAATTACCATTTTAGAGGATTCTAGCCATTCACATCTAATGGGTATTTACGTTCATCAATTAAACAAGGCTACACATTACTACCTTTGGTAGAGAATAATATGCAAATTAGACACAGTATACCACCAGTTGTCTGTGTGTTCAATTCTTGGGTGTATTGAAAATACCCTAAGAAATTTATTTAATTCAAATGAAACCCTCCCTTTTGTTTTGTTCTTCAGAAGTTCAAGTTACTAGCCACAGTAATCAAGACTCAAATGCAAACATTGACACTCACTTGAGACCATGAAGGTCAGAGGTCACATAAACAGGTTTGAAGTGGCCTGCAGGATGGCAGTGAGATCAGACAAACACCTCCTACAACCAGTAGGGAGGACTGTTGGCAAACAGGAAATCCAAATTGCAGAATAGGTGTGGGCAGGGTGACGTCATGCGGAAGGAAACCTAAGGATCTTTCTGACCAAATGCAAAAGTGCAATGAGAATACATGTAAAGTTAATGTAAACATGTGGAAAACGTGAATTTGTGACTGTGAATCCATTTGTATTTCAAGAGATTCTTTTGTGTCAGAGCAGTGGAATAGAAAATTATGAGGTAAAAGCAAAGTCAATGAATATCGAATCTGAATGCTGAATTTGCCATTATGCACTTGTAAAACTGGCTTGAAAATATTATGTTAAAAAATAATAGTGTGAAACATTATGGTGCCAGATGCAGGTTTAAACAACTTTTAGATGCCATATAAGAGCACTTTCAGATCACAGAGGTGGTGATATGATACTGCATTAAACTGAAAAAATGTAAGAGCTTTATGATTTTGGATAGGCAGATATTATCAGCATCAAAAACAAAAAGCACCTCATTGTTGTCCCCCGTCCTACACATGCTGTCAGGCCTTACAAAACAAAACGCTACACCGATACATTTGTTTTCACGTTATTAGTGTGTGTTTGTCTGTGTGTGTCTGGTTAGCATACACAGCGTGTATGACAGCTGTCCTCCCTTAATGTATTCTACTGTACTTTGAATTCATTATGCCATTTTTCTCCCTAATTATGATGGTAGCAGAAGGGAAACAGACTAACATTCCTCCCTTTTTCCCTTGGACTTAACGATGTGATCTCTCTTTTTACCAGTGTTTTGGAAATGGCCTTTTGGTCTGCTTCTTCTTGTCTGTCTTTTTCATTATATTTCCAGCATACTGTTCATAAGCGTCTCTTATAGGCACCCATTGGATGCTGCCTTGGGGTCAAAAGGAGACCAAACCTGTTTTCAAGGAATGGATGGTCAATATCGTCTTTTTTAACCCTTCTCTTTAGTGATACTTTATAAACATCCACTCACATTCACACCAGACCATGTGATGAATCAGAGGCAGGGGAAACTCAGTGCTCTTAATATGGGTGAAGTGCACAGAGTGGAGAATGGGAGGAAAGGAAGGGTGGCAGTTTAATCACGGGGGCAGAGAAGACCGATTGTAAGGAGATCAAACCAGGTCTGGGTAAATGGTAGATGAAAAAAGTCAGATAATATGTTTTCTATTGGCATAAGGGCTTGGATCTGAGTGATATAATACATAAAATGTAGCCATCATAGCCACATGCAGGGACACGGTGCACTGGCCTCTTGTTGATCTTGTAGGGACAGTCCAACTGGAGAAGAGTTAAAACTAGGCCTGTAACAATAACAAATTTTGGAAAATGACAATTTCTTCCAGAAATCATCATGTTAAACAATATTAGCGTTGTTCTCATGAAGACCATTCTATGCACAGGATATAGTGATATAATAATAACAACCCATGTACATCCTTTCAAAGGGCTTTTGATTTTTTTTATTAATTAACAGTATTAAACACTGCAATTGAAACGTGGAAATTTAAAAAAAAAAATAACCTAAATAAATAAATGGTTGCATCGCTTTCTCCATAACGCTCTCTGTGAGTGTGTGCCGTTTATCACTGCCATGTTTACATCTGTACTGTTGGTCAAAGCTCCTTTATTGTCATGATAAAAGAATGGTCAGCTCACGTGCAGGGTGCCACACCAGAGAAAACACACGACACAGAGAAGCTACGTTAAAACAATTTATTAATCCAAAAGGGAAAGCACAGTTAGGGAAAGACGCCACTCGCCAGAGGAGGATTCAGCCTGTAGGGAGGACACGAGAGCTGGTTAATAGGAGGAGGGAGGTCGGGAAAGGTGGAAGACATATTACCACTTACGGGGAGCTGAGCAGAGAACCCGACAGAGAGACCCAGCAGGAATAGACGAACCAGCGGGGTGAAGCTGGCAGGGAGTAGGGAAGGAGAGGAGCTGGGTGAGGTGTCTGACTGGGTGGAGACAGGCAGCTGAAGTGGAGATGAGGATGATGGAGCAGGTGAGTGCACAATGATCCCCGGAGACGCACTGCACAGATGGCAGCAACCTGAGAAGAAGAAAAGGAGAGGAATTAACACTGTATCCTTTAAGTATTAATACAAACACACTTGCTCATTGATGAGGCAGTATAACCAATGAGCCAGTGCTGAAGCATTCACAGATGGGTCCTTGTAAGTGTTGGCAAGGCAGAGACGGCAGGTGCGTCCACTCACGCAGGTGTGATGATTACCTGCGGAGCTGGGAAACCTCTCGCAGGAAGGGAGGAGCGCGCGTGCTCACCTGATCATGACAGTGCCCCCCCCCCCCAAGGGGCGCCTCCTGGCTGTCCACTGGGTTTGTTGGGATGGGCTTTGTGAAAGGCCAGGACCATCCCTTTGTCGTGAAAGTAGGACCGGGGGATCCAGTGGATGAGGTATTGCAGGCCCTGGCCACGATGGCGAACATCAAGAATCCTCTGGACGGTGTAGGTGGTCTGGCGCTCGAGGATCCGGGGAGGAGGAGGCGGCTTTGGGAAGGGGGGCAGAGAGTGCTGGTGGAGAGGGGTTTGATTTTAGAGATGCGGAAAGTCGGGTGGACGAGAAGCGTCCGTGGGAGCTCCAGGAGGACCGTCACGTCATTGACAATCTGGAAGATGGTAAAGATAAGATAAGCCTTTAAGATAAGCCTTTATTAGTCCCACAATGGGGAAATTCCAGGATTGCAACAGCACAGGGATAGCAACACTCAGAGCAATAATTTAGAAGATAAGAAAATAAGAGCAGTGAATATACATATGTACACATAAATATATAAATATATATACACAGTGCGGAGCATTGTAGCTAGATGGACTAAACAGCATAACCGTCTATTTAGTTACCCTTCATGGTATGAATATGTACCCATACATATTGTCACCCTCCACAGCGACTGATATTGTCCTAGTTGTATACTGGAGGGGACCATTTGTGTAAGTCTGTTTCGTCTTTTGCATTCAATACTATTAGGTCGTCACGTTTTTTTTTGCTATCTCTGCGAGCAGCCCTGCTTAGGTTATATAGTCTGACAGCCGTAGGTAGGAAGGACCTGCGAAACCTCTCGGTCACGCATCTAGGACGATGTAGTCTACTGCTAAATGAGCTCCTCAGTGCGTCCAGTATGTCCTGCATAGGGTGGGACTCGGACTCCAGCAGAGATGACAGTTTAGCCACCATCCTTCTCTCTCCTATCTCCTCCACTGTGTCAAGGCGTTGCCCCAGGACAGAGCTAGCTTTCTTGATCAGTTTGTTCTGTCTCTTCCTATTGGCTGCTGTAATGCTGTTGCCCCAGCAGACCACTCCAAAAGTGATGGCTGATGCCACCACCGTGTCGTAGAATGTCTTCAAGAGCACCCCTTGTACACCAAAAGACCTGAGCCTCCTCAGTAGGAACAGCCTGTGCTGTCCCTTCTTGTCGAGTGCATTGGTATTGTGTGACCAGTCTAGTTTATTGTTCAGATGAACACCCAGGTACTTGTAGGATGACACCATCTCAATGTCTGTTCCCTGTATGTTTACTGGTGCTGTGAGGGGTTGTCCTTGCCTGCGGCAGTCCACCACCAGCTCCTTAGTTTTCCTCGCGTTGATCTGGAAGCAGTTCCGATGGCACCAGTCCACGAAGTCCTGGATAAGTCCTGTGTACTCAGCTTCATCTCCGTTGGAGATGACGCCAACGATCACAGAGTCATCAGAGAACTTCTGTAGATGGCAGTGTGTTGTGTTGTGTGAGAAGTCCGCAGTATAAAGGGTGAACAGGAAGGGAGCCAAAACCGTTCCCTGGGGAGCCCCCGTGCTACCGATGATCGTGTCGGACACACAATCCTGGGTTCTCACAAACTGTGGCCGGTTAGTGAGGTAGTCCAGGATCCATGATGACAGGTGCTGGTCCACCCCTGCCACAGCAGCTTGTCCTTCAGGATCATCGGTTGGATGGTGTTGAAAGCACTGGAGAAGTCAAAGAACATGATCCTCACTGCATTCCCGGGCTTCTCCAGGTGGGACAGGGAACGGTGAAGGAGGGAGATCACTGCATCCTCCACCCCAATGCCATGCTGGTAGGCGAACTGGAGTGGATCCATTGCTGGTCCCACCAGGGGGCGGAGGTGAACTAGGAGCAGTCTCTCCAGGGTCTTCATCATGTGAGAAGTCAGGGCCACTGGCCTGTAGCTGTTCAGGTCTTTGGTGTGGGAAGTCTTTGGTACAGGTACCACACAAGATGTTTTCCACAACTGTGGTACCCTCCCCAGCTTCAGGCTCAGGTTGAAGATGTACTCCACAATCCCACACAGCTGGTCTGCGCAGGACTTGAGGAGCTTCGCGCTGATGCCGTCCGGTCTTGAGGCCTTCCTCAGCTCCGTCCTCACCTGGGTCTTAGTGAGGGTCAGGTTGGGGGGCTGTGTGCTGGGAGTGGGGGGGTGTTATTGGAGTGGGGTGTGGACAGCAGGTCTCGATGACTTTAGAGGCAGCAGTGGCTGTTGTGCAGTCGGGGGGGAGGGCGGTTGGTCAAACCTATTAAAAAACAGGTTCAGATTGTTCACCCACTCCCTGCCTCCCGTGGCCTGGGAGGAGGTATTCTGGAGCCCAGAGATGGTTTTAAGGTTTCTCCAGACCCCACTGATGTCGCTCTGTTGCAACTTGTCCTCCATCTTCTTCCTGAAGCTGTCCTTGCCTTCTCTGATCTTCCTCCTCAGCTCCCTCTGTACGGACTTCAGCATCTCCCTGTTCCCCGACCTGAAGATCCTCTTCTTCTCTCTCAGAAGTGTTTTTATCTCAGGGTTGATCCAGGGTTTGTTGTTCGAGCAACACCGTAAATGGGCCAAAGAAGCGAGGTGATAACTTTCTGAACTCCGTCTTCAAGGGCACCTGGTCTGCCGACAGCCACACGCGCTGCCCAACTGTATATTTGGGTGGTGGGACCCGCTTGCAGTCCACATACTGGCGATTCTGCTCCGTAGAGTGGAGGAGGGCGGCTCGGGTGGGTCCAGAGCCGATGGCAGCAGCGGGCACTCACCTGATCATGACATTTATGCCAGGCTGGGGAAAGCGAGGCTCTACATATCTGACTACAGTTTTGTTCCCACTTGGAAAAATTGAGTGGGATGGATATGCTTTTCGTTGACGTTACTGGGTTCTCCTCATTCAGTTGGCTTCAGTCCAAAATGCTCCCACACCAGAGCTTTGGAATTCAGTTTTCCATTTATAAATTCTTCCAAACTTTCTGGAATTGTGTAGCCATTGGAGAGTTTTTTTTAGCACACCAATCTAAAGCACCACAACTATTTGCCTACATGACTGCTTGCTTACAAGAAGTGCTGTCTCAGAGACAGCACAATTACACTGTAATTTCCCAGTTTGGGATCAATAAAGTACATCTATCTATCTATCTATCTATCTATCTATCTATCTATCTATCTATCTATCTATCTATCTATCTATCTATCTATCTATCTGTCTATCTGTCTATCTATCTATCTATAAAGGCTGAATAAAATAATAATATACACTTAAGTTACACTTATGGTGTATTCTGAGTATTTTTTTTCATTTAAGGATTGCTCACACAGCCACTATGCTATAAAATGATTGACAGTACGAAGTATGGCGTACGCTCGGTCGCACCAATTCAATTCAATTCAACTTTATTTATATAGCGCCATTTCACAACAACAGTCATCTCATAGCACTATCAACTGTAGGGGGGGACCCCCACAGTTGCAGAAAGACCCCAGCAATCAGGCGATCCCCTGTGAGCAAGCACTTGGCGACGGTGGAGAGGAAAAACTCCCTTTTAACAGGAAGAAACCTCCAGCAGAACCAGGCTCAGGGAGGGGCAGTCATCTGCTGCGACTGGCTGGGGGGTGAGGGGACAGAGAAGAAGAAAAGAACAGACATGTAGAGAGCAAACAGCACGATGGGGACTCAATCTATGGGAGAGAACAAACAAATGTTAATGACCAGCAAAAAAAAAAAAAAAAATATTTCATAGAGAGTGAGGAAAGGAGTGAGGCCCAGTGCATTACTGGAGGTCCCCCGGCTGACTAAACCTATTAGCAGCATAACTAAGGGAGGGTTCAGAAACACATGATCCCTCCCTAATTGTAGGCTATATCAAAAAGGTATGTTTTAGCCCTATTCTTAAAAACAGAGATCGAGTCTGACTCCCGAATCCAGATTGGCAGCTGATTCCACAGGAGAGGAGCTTGATAACTGAAGGCTCTGCCTCCCATTGTACTTTTGGAGATTCTAGGTATTACAAGTAAACCTGCATTTTGGGAGCGTAGTGCTCTGTTAGGATGATACGGTAGTATCAGATCTTTTAAATAAAAAGGAGCCTGATTGTTTAGAGCTTTGTAAGTAAGAAGAAGGATTTTAAACTTAATTCTAAACTCTATGGGAAGCCAATGAAGGGAGGCCAGAACCGGAGAGATATGATCTCTCTTTCTAGTACCTGTTAAAACTCTTGCTGCAGCATTTTGGATCAGCTGAAGACTTTTTAAAGATGTTTTAGGACAGCCTGATAATAAAGAATTACAATAATCTAATCTCGAGCTAACAAAAGCGTGGATCAGCTTCTCAGCATCACTCTGAGACAAGATGCTCCTAATCTTGGCAATATTACGCAAATGATAGAAGGCATTCTTGGAAACAAATTTAATATGTGAATTGAAGGACAAATCCTGATCAAAAATAACTCCAAGGTTCCTCACAGAGCTATTAAGAGAAAGAGTAACTGCATCCAAACTGAAAGTTTGATTTGGAAAGGAATTTCTAAGGTTTTTTGGACCAACAAGAATGACTTCAGTCTTATCTGAATTTAATAGCAGGAAATTACAAGTCATCCAAGCTTTGATTTCCTTAAGACAGGCTTCTAACTTGGCTAATTGATTAGTATCATCTGGCTTCATTGACAGGTATAATTGTGTGTCATCTGCATAACAGTGAAAATGTATACAGTGCTTTCTAATAATGTTGCCTAACGGAAGCATATATAAACTAAAAAGAGTAGGGCCAAGCACAGATCCCTGTGGAACTCCATGACTAAGCTTTGAGCTGAGAGAAAACTCATCATTTACATGAACAAACTGGAACCTATCAGATAAATAAGATCTAAACCACTGCAACGAAGTTCCATTAAGTCCAACATAGTGTTCTAATCTATCAAGTAGAATATTATGATCAATAGTATCAAAAGCTGCACTAAGATCTAAAAGGACAAGTACAGAAACTAGTCCATTATCAGATGCAATGAGGAAGTCGTTAGTGACCTTCGCTAAGGCTGTTTCAGTACTATGATGGATTCTAAACCCAGATTGAAACTCCTCAAGTAAACCATTTCCCTGCAGGTGGTCAAATAATTGCGTAGCAACAACTCTTTCTAAGATTTTTGAAATGAAAGGGAGATTAGAGATTGGCCTATAGTTAGCTAAAGCTCCTGGATCTAGCGTTGGCTTTTTGAGTAAGGGTTTAATTACAGCCGTTTTAAAAGCCTGCGGTACATGGCCTAAAGTTAATGAAGAATTGATTATATGAAGAATAAAGCTACCAATAAGTGGGAAGACTTCTTTAAATAACCTGGTAGGAATAGGGTCTAAAAGACAAGTTGAAGGTTTGGATGAGGAAACTATTTTGTCTAACTCACAAAGGTCGATTGGAGTAAACTCATCAAGACAGACATCAATAGAAGGAGTTGTAGTAGTTACAGTATTTAAGTTAACTGTGGGAAGAATCTGATTGATTTTATCTCTGATGGATGAAATTTTATTATTGAAAAAGTTCATAAAGTCCTGACTAGTAAGCTCTAAGGGGATGCTAGGATTGACAGAGTCCTGACTCTTTGTCAACCTGGCTACAGTACTAAAAAGAAACCTGGGATTATTCTTGTTCTCTTCTATTAATGCAGAGTAATAACTCGTTCTAGCTTTTCTAAGAGATTTTTTATAAATTAAAAGATGATTTCTCCAAGCTAAATAGATTTCATCTAAATTAGTAGAGCGCCATTTTCTTTCTAATTGACGAGTCTTCTGTTTTAAGCTACGAATTTCTGTGTTGAACCAAGGAGTTAAAAATCTCTGATTAGACTTTTTCTTTTTTAAGGGGGCCACCAAGTCTAGAGCCTGATGCAGAGAAGCTGAAACACTATCCACCATGTTATCAATTACAGAAGGAGCAAGCTGTCTATAGCTTATTTCCGTTGTGTTGACACATGGCATAGAGGAAACAATCTGCATAAATTTGGAAACAGCATCATCTGAGAGGCATCTACTGTGATAATATTTTTCTTTAGGAGCCAAATAGTCAGAAATAGTAAAATCAAAGGTTAACAGACAATGGTCTGACAGTACAGGGTTATGAGGAGACACTTCAAGATTTTCTATTTCTATGCCATATGTCAGAACAAGGTCCAATGTATGGTGGAGGTAATGAGTAGAATTTCCTACTTTCTGAGAAAACCCAATCGAGTCTAATATTGAATTAAAAGCCACATTAAGGCAGTCACTATCTACATCCACATGTATATTAAAGTCCCCTACTATAATTATTCTATCAGATTTCAGCACTAAATCAGCTAAGAAATCAGCAAATTCGGATAAAAATTCTGAATAGGTTGATGGGGGACGATAAACTATGGCAAATAAAATTGGGTTTAACCTGGAATTGCTAAAGTGCCCAACACTGAGGACCAGGCCCTCAAAGGAATTATAACATGTTTTTTGCTTTACATTAACTAGTAATTTGGAATGGTAAATTGTTGCTACTCCTTCTCCACGACCAGAACTTCTGGGATTTTGACAGTTTAAATAACCAGAGGGAGTTGATTCATTTAAACCAACATAATCCTCTTGTCCTAACCAAGTCTCTGTAAGGGAAATTAAATCAATCTGATGATCAATTAACAGATCATGGACTAACAGAGACTTGGGAGTTAGAGACCTAATATTTAATAAACCACATTTAATTTTTAAATTATGAGGAGGAACAGAGGCCAAATCATTCAATTTAGAGGCTTTATGTTTAATTTGAGTTTTACCAATATTTTGCTTTATCACTTTGGGATGCTTATACATTATATTTTTATTTACTTTGGAGGGAGCAGACAACGATTCTCTGATGGGGAAGACAGGGGCTAAACTGAGGGGTGGCGGATGAAGAGGAGCTGCAGAGAGGCGTGTAAGACTGAGACTCTGCTTCCTGGTCCCAACTCTGAGTAGTCATGGTTTTGGAAATTTGGATAAAAAAGCATACGTCATACGCACGTAGGGTAAACGTGTGGTCATACATGAGACATCAGCATGTCCATTCAAGCCAAATTGTGCTTTGCAGCACAAAGCCATCACACTGTTAAAAGGAAGCAGCGTTTTAGGCTCGGTTGGGACAAATAATGTGAACGGACTCTCCTGTTTGCCAGCTGATTTGCCCTTTCTCACTTTCCCTGCTTCACACTGTGTGCATTACCCCCACCTCCACAGAGAGGGTGCTTGTCAATAGGAGTGGGACAGAAGCAGAGTGACCGGCAGAAATTTTGTAAACAAACACATGAACGGCAATGTAACTTATCAAGGTTGTGTTTTCGTACAATTAATCATTTTAGCTGTTATCCTTATAGGCCTCTTTAAAAATGAGGTACAACAGGTACCTTCCCATCCTTCATATTTTTCAATTGCAAGTTCAGTTTAGCTTATCCGGCCTATTACTTCAGTTGGATGATTTTAAGGTGCCATTGTGGGTGACCCCCACAACAGACTGGGACAAGCAGAGCGCTCAGCTGGGGCAATTAGCAGAACAATGAGATGTGTGTATTGAGATCAATAGGCAGCTTCTCTTTGTCTAGCTAGCTCTTTCCTGCCAGTATCCTGTTGATATGTGTGACTCAAATGCAGGTGTTCATGCTTCCTGCTCGGTACTGTGATGCAAATGTGCCTTTCATGTATTGTCTGTAGTGGGGTATTTAAACTGCATATCGCTCTGTAACTCCCTCTCTCTCTCTGACCACTGCTGCTTACGAGAGCCTGAGAGCTCGCTCCGGCGCGCCTGCATGGCGCTGGAGCGAGTTCTGTGATGGCGGGATGAATGATTAATAAAATCCACTTTTAAACCTCAGTTCGCTCCTTATTATATCATGCTGCCACACCATTATCATTTTGTCACCTTAAACTTTGATAATAACATGAGCTGAGAATCTCAGACTGACTGATAATTTAAAACTAACTGCTTCTCGATATATACTTGTAATTCAAATAGTTCTTTTTTCCCTTTTCTGAGCAACTATGAATTTAAAAACCTTGTTGACTGCGGATACTGTAACAAGTCCGCCAACTTCCTCTTCTTCTTTTGGCTACTCCCTATTCAGGGTTGCCACAGAAGGTCATCAGTCTGCATACTGATTTGGCAAGGATTTTACACCGAATGCCATTCCTGATGCAACCCTCCCCATTTACCCGGTCTTGTGACCGGAACTATGAATACACTGGGCTGTCTTCCCCTGAGCAGTAAGACAATTAAGGCTTGTTTTGCTGCTCTGTGTGATGACATTATGTTTAAATCTTCTGTATCTTGCTACAGAAGTTTTGTTTCCTTCCTCTGTTCCACCCAGCTTCCCTGTCTAAAGGTTTGTTTTTGTTCAGCCCTCCATGGCATTTCTAGTTTACCCCTTTGCGTTTTGAGCTTAGGTTAGTATTGTTACAGCCCCCGTGCTGATCTTTATTTTCCTTAATAAATACCATGAACTGTTCATTGTCTGCATTTGGGTCCTCCTCTGCCTGCAAGCCAAAACATAACACTTTAGCCTTCCACCATGTCACTTCATTTCATTATTTCCATGACCACTCCAGAAAATATAATGGTAGAACATACGTGGATGTTGTAAGACCTGTTGCTAAAAAAAACAACCATATTGAGTGCTTTCTGTTTGATGGTATTCCTTGATATTGTGTTGTTGCCCAGTAGTTAGTATTTACTTTCTTTCTCTTCACACTTTGCAAAATGATCAAGGAGAAGGTTCCTATGCAACAACAAAAACCAGTACGTCTGAACAGAGTGTGTTTATTAAATTGTAAGAGATTTTTTTTTTATTCAAGAAAGGTCACAACTGTAGTTTGATTCCATTTGCTGTAATCAATAGAATGCTATACCTGGAGCTGTTCTTCAAGTATCAGCACACAAAAGTTCATGTACAGTTGAGCAAAAAGCTAATACCTTTAGGAAGGTGTATTACATCTGAAGGGATACTATACTCTGGCACTTTCTCCGGCCTTCCATTTTCATACTGCTAACAATCATGAGTGTGAAACAGGGCTTCCTTTGCTGGCTGATCTACCGATAAACCAGAACCATGGGCACTTGTATTCAGAGTCAGGATGAAAAAAACAACACCCTCAACAAAGTCAATAATAACATAAAGAAGACTTTTAGATCCCTTGCATAACTTAGAATTTACATTTAAAAAATTAAAATTGTGAAACAACTATACAGTATAAACCAAATTAATTATAAGGCATCTTCAGACTACAAATATATGGTGTGTTTATGTTTGGTTCACTCATATAACCTCTTAATAAACAGTCTTGTAGAGATCCAAGCTGCGCACTGTTTTTTCTCCTCTCATTATTTATTTTCCACAACTGCAGCTTCATCCACACCTGCTCCCTCCAATCAAGCACCCTTTAAGTAGAGAGGGGCCCTCCACTCCTGCACGGAGACGTCAACTTCTGCATGTGGTCTAGAGTACTCCTCGCCACTGTGTGCAGCTACTCCAGCGCTCCGCTACGATCCTCTCCTCCACCGTGAGATTTCATAAGCAACCTCATTGTTCATTCCTCTTCCCCTCATTCTCCTCTGTTTGTTTTTGGACTTACCTGCGCACAGGTGGACCATCCTCCTTGCGGACTGGAATCATACCCACGGCGGACCCACTCTCCCTTTACCTCCCTGTAAGTGCACGTAATCATTTGGACTGAATTGTTTCCCCCTCTCACCTCAGCTGAGGCTTTTTCCCCTGCACAGCTCACTGTAAATATTTGCACAAGAACCTCATTCACCTTCACGGGACTGCTGCAATCCAGAGGAAGATGTGGAGCCGCTGGTAGCTCTCAGCCTGCTGCTCTACACTCCGTAAAACTATTATTAATATACCAGTTGTCCCACTGTGTGCTGCAGACTGATCACCTCTCTCTCTCTCTCTCGCTCTCCCTTCGCTTACAGGGTAGTCAAACTCCCCTCACCGTTAACACTTGCTTACAATAAAATCATTGCAATCTGTAACTGAGTTTGTCGTCTGCTTCTGGGTCTGAATACTAAAACCTTGTCAAGTCTTCTGAAATTAAATAATTTAGTTGTGGTTTCCTGAAGATGTGATGAATATTAAATGCTTGAGGGGACTACCCCCACAATACAATAACTGAAATGTAAAAATTGTATGACCATTTTGAACATTTAATTTCCCTGAACACTTTGTTTTGTACATTTTTGATACCCTAATTTAAATTAAAAAAGCAAAGAAACAAGCCAAATGTAGTCAATATGATTCATTTTATAATGTGTAGACTTTAATTGGATGGCTATCAAAAAAGGTAAGCTAACAAACTGTAGTCTTGTGATCTCATAATGGAATGACTTAATGGATTTCTTCATTAATACAGATTTTTGTTAATGCTGTTTTATGTCATTGATTCAACATGATGTTTAAAAACTACTCCTTGCATGTACTTACTGTATATTGTACTCTTTAAAGCTGTCATTAAGATTTGCTGTTTGCTCTATAAAGTACAAAATTATGGAACAGTTTGAAGCACTTTCCAGTAAAAGATTTGTGAACTGCATTAATGTGTGTGTCATGATCAGGTGAGCGCGCGCCCCCCCCCCCCTTCCTGCGAGAGGTCCCCCAGCTCCGCAGGTAATCATCACACCTGCGTGAGTGGATGCACCTGCTGTCTCTGCCTTGCCAGTGCTTATAAGGACCAATTTGTGAACGCTTCAGCACTAGTTCATTGGGTATACTGCCTTCCAAGCAAGCAAGTATGTTATATTCTAATTCCTCTTCTCTTCCCTTTTCCAGGTTGCTGCCATCTGTGTGGTGCATCTCCGGAGCTCGTTCTGTGTTCACCTGCCTATCTCCGCCCGGTCAGACACCTCACCCAGCTCCGCTCCTCTTCTACTCCCTGCCAGCCTCATCCTGCTGGTTCATCTTTCCCTGCTGGATCTCTCTGTCGGGTTCTCTGCTCAGCTCCTGTAAATTAGTTTGTCATTCCCCTTTCCCTATCTCCCTCCTCCTACTAACTGGCTCTCATCTCCTTCTTACAGGCTTAGTCCTCTTGTGGCGAATGACATCTTTCCTTAACTGCGCGTTCCCCTTTTGGATTAATAAATTGTGGTTTAACTTAGCTTCTCTGTGTCGTATGTGTTTTCTCTGGTGTGGCACCCCGCACGTGAGCTGACCATTCTCTCAACATGACAGTGTGTCACTTTATTCCCTATCTAATTTTGTGTTTTCTTTGCCACCCTCACAGCCCATCCTGTTTACTATCTTGTATCTTTTTGGATTGTGAGCCAAGAGTAATTTGGCTTTAGCACAATCTTGTTTCCCACATTTTACGTCAGCTCCCATAAATGAACGCGTGTACTTTGTCTGGATTCGCAATGTGAACAAGCTTGTGTTAAATTTTAGATTATCCAGTATACTACATTCATCCAGGGAACCATCCACCAGCCCACCTACCACTACTGTGCCGCTCTTACATGCGTCATAGCAAGTGCTGGCATGTGAATGACAAGTTTACATAATCCAATGGGAATGACAAGTGCAGCAATGAAAACTCAAAGTTTGTTTACTCTCTTTCTTTCTTACTTTGATGATGAGGCCAATTAATTATTAACTTGTGCAACTGTCATTGAAGTCTTTATTAATTTTGAATGATTTACCATTGTTAAGTTGATCAAAATACTGAAGATATTGACAAGAATTACTTACTTACATAATCTTCTTTCTTCAGTGAAGGCTTGCCATTCTAAAGGTCATTAACTCTAATATGCTGTTTGGGGATTTATGTGGTACAGAATCCACATGTAGTTTCTATTTCTATTAACCCCTTGCACTCTGGTCAATTTCCCTAAAAACGCCAAAAAATAACGTACCCAAAGTAAATCAAAAGCTGTTCTTCAACCCTTTGCAGCATCTTCATGGGGTTGGTCTCATTTAAAAGAAAACACTTTGAATTTTGGGGCAAAACAGTCATAATCTCTCTAAGTGCTCCTGCCACTGAGTAACAGTCATCTAAACATACTGAACTTGAAGAAAATAAATTTCGCCTGGGTGTTTTTTTGGATACAAATGCTTGCAAATAACACACAGCTGTCAGATCCGGGCTGGAAAATGCAACAGAAATGTAGAACCAAGTGTTATACAGCTGAGGTAAAACAGCTTTCTTCACAGGTTGTTCCCAGGCGTTTTTGAATTGTGCTAAATTGTGCCAAATGGCACAGTTTGGAAAAATGTGTATAACTTTTGAACGATTCAATATAGAAGCTTGATGTTAGGCTCTAATGAAAGGTGACACTCAGGGCTGTGTGTGTGTGGGGGGGGGGTTGTTTATTCATTCATGAATGAACAAACAAGCCCCCACACACAAAGAAGCATGCCACGTAAAAAATGTGTGGCTTTTTTTTTACAAGAAAAAATAACCTACAGTGCACTAAAAATTATACTAAAATATCTGTGTCAGAATCTTGAAACTTTAGAGTGATCGTATGTTGGTTCGTTACCTCAAATAAGATTCATGACACAAGTATATTCCTCATATGAGCTCTTTACTTGCAAGGAGTGCCATACTTTTAACAGAAAATGCAGCACTGGCCATAAAAAACAATCAGGAAGTATTTATACATAGTCAGTCACACAAACATCTACTGGATACAATTCACAGTCATAATATGAGTATACGAAACACTGGCCTGGACTGAAAACATGGCCTTGCAGGTGTGCCCCAGACTCCAAGTTAATCACAGTCACAGCATTTCGTAGGAAAACAAGATTAATTCTCCCTCACTCCCAGACCCCTTATCATATACATAGTCTGGTCTGGTGAGGCACTTTGACTTCTAAGCACATCTTAATGAAGGACACTCAGTGGGTCCACTTATTACAGAGAAACAATATAGTATGCTATAAACTCATAGAAGATGCATGCAGTATACATTTTAATCATATAAGATGGTTGTGAAATGATAATGATAATGATGTTAGTAATTATAAAATGATAAATGATTGAACATGCATGATAAACAATTTTCTGACAATCTGTAATGTAGAAGATAACAACTCCCCCCCCCCCCCCCACCCCCGCTACAGAGGACGGACATCGCCCATCGCTGCATGACGGACCGCGGGGACGGTGCGCCGCGGTCTATTACGCACAGTTGTACTAAAATATCTGCAATAATATCTCCAATCCGCTACAGAAGAGTAGCGGGGGGGGGGGCCTTCACAGTCCAGATGCAGCGCACGGACCGGTCCGTCATGTTGCGATGACGCACAGTTGTAATTTACCGATCGGTCAAAAGTCATTTTGATTACAATTTTCAGGGATAAAGAATACAGTTGGGTAAAAAAGTATTTAGTCAGCCACCAATTGTGCAAGTTCTCCCACTTAAAAGATGAGAGAGGTCTCCAATTTTCATCATAGGTATACCACAACTATGAGAGACAAAATAAGAAAAAAAAAATCCAGAAAATCACATTGAAGGATTTTTAATGAATTAATTGGTAAATTCCTCGGTAAAATAAGTATTTGGTCAATAACAAAAGTTCAACTCAATACTTTGTTATATACCCTTTGTTGGCAATGACAGAGGTCAAACGTTTTCTGTAAGTTTTCACAAGGTTTTCATACACTGTTGCTGGTATTTTGGCCCATTCCTCCATGCAGATCTCCTCTAGAGCAGAGATGTTTTGGGGCTGTCACTGGGCAACACAGACTTTCAACTCCCTCCAAAGATTTTCTATGGGGTTGAGATCTGGAGACTGGCTAGGCCACTCCAAGACCTTGAAATGTTTCTTACGAAGCCACTCCTTCGTTGCCCGGGCGGTGTGTTTGGGATCATTGTCATGCTGAAAGACCCAGCCAGGTTTCATCTTCAATGCCCTTGCTGGTGGAAGGAGGTTTTCACTCAAAATTTCACGATACATGGCCCCATTCATTCTTTCCTTTACACTGATCAGTCGTCCTGGTCCCTTTGCAGAAAAACAGCCCCAAAGTATCATGTTTCCACCCCCATGCTTCACAGTAGGTATGGTGTTCTTTCTCCTCCAAACACGACAAGTTGAGTTTTTACCAAAAAGTTCTATTTTGGTTTCATCTGACCGTATGACATTCTCCCAATCCTCTTCTGGATCATCCAAATGCTCTCTAGCAAACTTCAGATAGGCCTGGACATGTACTGGCTTACGCAGGGGGACACGTCTGGCACTGCAGGATTTGAGTCCCCGGCGGCGTAGTGTGTTTCTGATGTAGCCTTTGTTACTTTGGTCCCAGCTCTCTGCAGGTCATTCACTAGGTCCCCCCATGTGGTTCTGGGATTTTTGCTCACCGTTCTCGTGATCATTTTGACCCCATGGGGTGAGATCTTGCGTGGAGCCCTAGATCGAGGGAGATTATCAGTGGTCTTGTATGTCTTCCATTTTCTAATAATTGCTCCCACAGTTGATTTCTTCACACCAAGCTGCTTACCTATTGCAGATTCAGTCTTCCCAGCCTGGTGCAGGTCTACAATTTTGTTTCTGGTGTCCTTTGACAGCTCTTTGGTCTTGGCCATAGTGGAGTTTGGAGTCTGACTGTTTGAAGTTGTGGACAGGTGTCTTTTATACTGATAACGAGTTCAAACATGTGCCATTAATACAGGTAACGAGTGGAGGACAGAGGAGCCTCTTAAAGAAGAAGTTACAGGTCTGTGAGAGCCAGAAATCTTGCTTGATTGTAGGTGACCAAATACTTATTTTACCGAGGAATTTACCAATTAATTCATTAAAAATCCTTCAATGTGATTTTCTGGATTTTTTTTTCTCATTTTGTCTCTCATAGTTGAGGTATACCTATGATGAAAATTGGAGACCTCTCTCATCTTTTAAGTGGGAGAACTTGCACAATTGGTGGCTGACTAAATACTTTTTTGCCCCACTGTAATTTAGCTTATAACACTTACTTGTCCACAACAGCAGTGTCGCTGGCGAACTTCTCTTCCTCATTGTCAGACGAACATGACGCTGGTCCGCTTGTCACGGACTCGTAGTTCTGGTCACGCGACCCGGTCAAACCATAATTCCATTATTGCGGTTTTGCGCTTCCATGATTGCGGTTTTGGCAAATGATTTTTCAAAACAAATAAGAACAGTAGTAAGAAAAAAAGACTGGCGAACGCGTGTGTGTCACCCAGCGGCTTACACAAAACAGATTTTACGCACGGGACGCACGCTTTCAATCGTCGAACTTCTCTGCTTCAATTGGCTCGCAGCATTCGCAGCTGTTGGTAGGCGGGTCCTTCTTGCTAGGTTTTCAGTCATTGGTTCTTCAAGGTTTCAGAAACCCAATTCAAGGCTCTTATTAGTTGAATGAGAGGTCAATCAAATCTAAACCAATCAAAGCACTCCTTTGGCTTTCTGTTCGCAGCTGTGTCTGCAGCTTTTTTTTTTTCAGTGCGCCCTAGGATGCAGAAACATGACCGCCCGCGGTATCCCAGAGTGCAAGAGGTTAAGTAACCGGCCGACGATGCTAACGAAAAAACTCAACATACTGGGAGAGATAAGACGGAAACGGCGTGGTTGTCAAGCTGGGGCAAGACTGCGGGCAAGGAATATAAGGTACAGACCCACCCTCCCATCCGTTGTTATGGGGAATGTACGATCAATACTAAGAAAAACAGATGAGCTAGCGGCTATCTTCCGCTACGAGAGCATATACCAGGAGTGCTGCCTTATGCTATTCACGGAGACGTGGCTAACTGTACTAGCAGCAGATGCTAACAATGAACTGGAGGGTTTCCACGCAATACGGGCAGACCGAACACTAGACAGTGGGAAGGCAAGGGGCGGTGGAGTGATAATGTATGTCAATAACAACTGGTGCAGACCGGGACATATCACGGTTAAACAACAACACTGCAACAAAGACATGGAGTTGCTAGCTGTTAGCATGCGGGCTACATATCACCCGAGGGAATACTCCCACGGGATCTGCATTGTTATTTATGCAAACCCGACGGCGAACGCTGGGACAGCGCGTGATGTGAACTGGCATGCTGCAGACAGAACACCCAGATGCTCTTCTCCTCATCTCAGGCGACTTTAACCATGTTTCACTGTCTCCCATTCTACCCACGTTCACCCAGTATGTCACATACCACACTAGAGACAATAAAACACTGGACTTATTCTACGCAAACACTAAGGAGGCGTACACTTCATCTCCACTCCCCCCACTCGGGAGATCGGATCACAACTTGGTTCATCTCCGGCCGGTGTACAAACCCCTAGTGCACAGACAACCTCCGGTCATGCGCACAATAAAGTTATGGTCTGAGGAGGCAATGGACGCTCTAAAGGACTGTTTTGAAACCACTGCCTGGGAGCAGCTCTGCGATCCACATGGTGAGGACATCGATGGCCTCACTCACACCATCACGGACTACATCAGCTTCTGTGTGGACAACACCGTACCCACCAAGACCATACGGTGTTGCTCAAACAACAAACCCTGGATCAACCCTGAGATAAAAACACTTCTGAGAGAGAAGAAGAGGATCTTCAGGTCGGGGAACAGGGAGATGCTGAAGTCCGTACAGAGGGAGCTGAGGAGGAAAATCAGAGAAGGCAAGGACAGCTTCAGGAAGAAGATGGAGGACAAGCTGCAACAGAGCAACATCGGTGGGGTCTGGAGAAACCTTAAAACCATCTCTGGGTTCCAGAATACCTCCCCCCAGGCCACGGGGGGCAGGGAGTGGGTGAACAATCTGAACCTGTTTTTTTAATAGGTTTGACCAACCGCCCTCCCCCCCGACTGCACAACAACCACTGCTGCCTCTGAAGACATCGAGTCCTGCTGCCCACACCCCACTCCACCATCACCCCCCCACTCCCAACACACAGCCCCCAAACCTGACCCTCACTAAGACCCAGGTGAGGACGGAGCTGAGAAAGATCAAGGCGAGGAAGGCGTCGGGACCGGACGGCATCAGTGCAAAGCTCCTCAAGTCCTGTGCAGACCAGCTGTATGGGATTGTGGAGCACATCTTCAACCCGAGCCTGAAGCTGGGGAGGGTACCGCAGTTGTGGAAAACATCTTGTGTGGTACGTGTACCAAAGACTTCCCACTCCAAAGATCTGAACAGCTACAGACCAGTGGCCCTGACATCCCACATGATGAAGACTCTGGAGAGACTGCTCCTTTTTTTTTTTTTTGTTTTTTTTTTGTTACTTATTTGTACCCGTAGGTAGATTTGTTTTGCAGTCTGGTGACACACCACCAGCTGCTGGTCGCTGCGTGCGCAAGCGCCCCGTATCCCTAACCCTAACCTGCATGTTTTTGGCATGTGGGAGGAAACCAGAGAAATCCCGGAGTAAACCCACTCAACACGGGGAGAACATGCAAACTCCACACAGATCACTGTTGGTCGGGGGCTAGGATCGAACCCACGATCTCACGATCCCCGCGATCCCCCGGCCGAGGGTAAACTGTGCTGCCACAGTGCTAACCACTGCGCCACCGTGCAGCCCTTAAGTGGGCGAACAATCTTGCTCACCTCTGCCCCCTGGTGGGACCAGTGATGGATCCACTCCAGTTCACCTACCAGCATGGCATTGGGGTGGAGGATGCGGTGATCTTCCTCCTTCACTGTTCTCTATCCCACCTGGAGAAGCCCGGGAATGCGGTGAGGATCATGTTCTTTGACTTCTCCAGTGCTTTCAAAACCATCCAACCGATGATCCTGAAGGACAAGCTGCTGTGCGCAGGGGTGGACCAGCACCTGTCATCATGGATCCTGGACTACCTCACTAACCGGCCACAGTTTGTGAGAACCCGGGACTGTGTGTCCGACACGATCATCGGTAGCACAGGGGCCCCCCAGGAAACGGTTTTGGCTCCCTTCCTGTTCACCCTTTATACTGCAGACTTCTCACACAACACAACACACTGCCATCTACAGAAGTTCTCTGACGACTTTGCGATCGTTGGCCTCATCTCCAACGGAGATGAAGCTGAGTACAGAGGACTTATCCAGGATTTCGTGGACTGGTGCCATCGGAACTGCCTCCAGATCAACGCGAGGAAAACTAAGGAGCTGGTGGTGGACTGCCACAGGCAAGGACACAGGCAAGGACAACCCCTCACAGCACCAGTAAACACACAGGGAACAGACATCGAGATGGTGACATCCTACATGTACCTGGGTGTTCATCTGAACAATAAACTAGACTGGTCACACAATACTGACGCACTCTACAAGAAGGGACAGCGCAGGCTGTTTCTACTGAGGAGACTCAGGTCTTTTGGTGTACAAGGGGCGCTGCTGAAGACATTCTACGACACGGTGGTGGCATCAGCCATCACTTTTGGAGTGGTCTGCTGGGGCAGTGGCGTTGCAGCAGCCGATAGGAAGAGACTGAACAAACTGATCAAGAAAGCTAGCTCTGTCCTGGGGCAATGCCTTGACCCAGTGGAGGAGATGGGAGAGAGAAGGATGGTGGCTAAACTGTCATCTCTGCTGGAGTCCGAGTCCCACCCTATGCAGGACATACTGAACGCACTGAGGAGCTCATTTAGCAGCAGACTACATCATCCTAGGTACGCAACCGAGAGGTTTCGCAGGTCCTTCCTACCTACGGCTGTCAGACTGTATAACCTAAGCAGGGCTGCTCGCAGAGATAGCAAAGAAACGTGACAACCTAATAGTATTGAATGCAAAAGACGCAATAGACTTACACAATGGTCCCCTCCGGTATACAATTAGGAAAATACCGGTCGCTATCGAGGGTGACAATATGTATGGGTACATAATCATACCATGTAGGATAACTAAGAAGACGGTTTTGCTGTTCATTCCATCTAGCTACAATGCTCTGCACTGTGTGTGTTTATATATTTATATATTTATTCCATCTAGCTACAATGCTCCGCACTGTGTGTTTATATATTTATATGTACATATGTATATTCGCTGCTCTTGTTTTTTCTTGTCTTCTGATTGCTGCTCTGAGTGTTGCTATCCCTGTGCTGTTGCAATCCTGGAACTTCTCCATTGTGGGACTAATAAAGGCTTATCTTATCTTATCTTATCTTATCTTATCTTATTTCCAAAGGCCGTGAAAATTACTGTCTGCACTCAAAGTAAATAAATAAACTTGATTTGACATAGGTCCAATTTTCCCTTTCAAGGAAAAATAATTGAAAAAGCACCAATCTACTGACTGTATGACTTAATATCTGTCATCCCATCATCCGAGGGATCCGGAGCTCCTACCTGAAGTTGAGCATGCATTCACCTTGTAGCCTCCTCCTCCTGTGCACTGCCGCCGTTTCCAGAGGTCTCGCCCAAGGAGTTCCACCTCCACCCAGTCAGCAACTCCTTCGCTACAGCCACGCCGTCAAATTCAACCATGCTCTATGCATAAGCATTGATTTCAGGGATTACCGCATGGATGGTGGTCATTGGCAGGTGGTTCTGCTTACTTGGCAGGACCCACGGCGGGGCCCACAGCGTTGGCGACCGGCACACTTGGGCGAAATGATTGTAGCGTCCACACTTGTTGCAACGCCGTCCTCTCGCCGGGCAGACCCATGATGTCTTATGGTGCATCGGGGAACCACAGTTACCACCACTGATGGGCAGTAACGCATTAGAAGTAACGCGTTACTGTAATCCGATTACTTTTTCAAGTAACGAGTAAAGTAAGGGATTATAATTGCAAAAACAGTAGTTAGATTACTGTTACTTTCTCGCAAGCAGGCTGCATTACTGCGTTACTAAACCGTGATGTTGTTTTGTGAGACTGTCTCGTGACAATGACGTATGAGCAGCGCGATGCCAATGGTAAACAACAGACACGCGTAGTGATCAACAAGAGACAACATGGAGCGCGGGGTAGAGCAGGGCCATGCAGCATTTAATGCTCGGAAGTACTGACATTACTTTGAGTTTGACTCGGTAAAAGGTGACAAAAACATGAGTGTCTGCTGTACACTCTGCGTGGGAAGAAAACTTTTATCTGCAGCGAAAAAGTCCACCTCAAATCTGAGCAAGCACCTAGCAAGCCGGCACAGGAATGTGAAACTCACTGAGAAACCTCCAGATCCACCCACTGACATGCCTGCTGCGGCTACCACATCCAATTCCACCAGGCGAACCTCCGAGGGCCCCTCTCCTGCTAAACAGGTGAAAATAGACTTAAAAGCGACAGGACTTAGTGCCGCTGAACTGAATAAGCTCGTCGCTGGCTATATTGTCGAGGAGATGTTGTCCATTTCCACTGTAGACTCTGAATCGTTCCGACGCATCGTAGAAAAAATACTGACCAAAAGCAGTGTCAAGCTGCCGCAGAGAAAGTCATTCTACCTCTCTAGAATGATAGCCAGCCTTCCAGATGTCATTGTAAAGGTAAGATTATTATTTGATAATTGATTTGGGTGGATTTATTGAATTTATTATACCATTCATGGTGGGCAGATGTTACACTTCGTTTGTTTTAAGCAGTGAGTACAATTATTAAAATGATAGAATATAATAAAAGATCAATTATTCATCCCCTGCTCAATATCAGGGATATTGATTATCATTAATCATGAATATTAATCTAACATCAACAGAAGATTGAAATAAAGAGGTCAAAACAGCCTCAACCAAAATTAAATCTCATACAGTATTGATAGCACATGAGATGGTTTAGGTCAGTAAAGCCCACAAAATAATTAAAATAGCCGATTATATAGCAAAATAAATATATTCTTAGTTATATCATATTGTATTTCCCAGGCCATCAAAATTCATTTTGATGCTGTACTGGATAGCCAAGAAGGACTTCTTGCAGCGGCCGCTTGTCCGAAGTTCAAACTTTGATGGCTGACAGATGAGCGTAGGAGAGAACATGTGAAGGAGCTTCTGACAACAGAGTGTCGTAAAGCTGCTCCTGCAGCTGACAATGCTAACGTGTCCCAACTGGTAGCCAGCCCAGCTGAAATGGACTTTTTTGATTTTGAGAACCAGCCCCCAGAAAGCTTCTCAGCAGAAAAAGAAGTAACTGACTATTTAAGGTCTGGGTATGAGCTTGAGGTTCTGAATCACTTCCCATACCTCAAAAAGATGTACATGAAATACAACACTCCAACTCCATCCAGTGCACCAGTGGAACAGCTGTTTAGTTTAGGTGGCTTGGTGCTTTCCCCGAAAAGGAACAGACTGTCTGATAGTAGGTTTGAGAAGCTTCTGCTGATGCGATATAATCACTGTTTCACTCCGAAAGAAAACAAAAAAACATAGGGCCTTGTCAGGGTAGCCATAAAATGAGACTGGACTAACAGCCTAAATGTGGCATGCAACAGCATTTTTTGTTTTGGTAAACTCATTATTACTCCTCTGCACTTTACCAACTGTTAAAAGATGTAAATGTTAATAATTTGGAATACAGTCAGAAGAGACTTTGATTATAATTATTTTATTGCTGTATTTTATTTACATCTATTCGAATGAAGGAGTATACACACAATAAAGATTTTTATTTTATATGCTGGAATAGGTCCCAAGGTTGTCATAGCCAGGGATGGAAGTGGGGATAAGCTCCCACTATCTATAAAGTGCTCCCATATGGTGTGCGTCTCTTACAGCCTCTGACAACTAAGTCCAGCCCCTGGTGTGATTGTCGCGGGATTGCTTCTACTGACAGGAGAAGGGGTGAAGGCGGGTTTCTGGTGCCTTAAAACCAGATTGCTTCGGGTAGGTGGGGCTCGATAGCCGGGAAGGCAGCTCACCTAGGGGAAGGAAAACCCTGATTTCAAACCTCCGCTGCCTTGCGGTATACCTGCTCACGGGAAAGGCTTCGGGAGTCAACCCTGAGAAAAAATCCAGAGTCGGAGCCCCTAAGGCAGTTCGTCGTTGTCTACAACGTTGCTCTGGCAGCTCCTGCGATGGCGCTGGAACCATGTGTACTGGCTTTTGCCTTTCCATTGGATCATTTCAGCGACGTGGAGAGGGGGGACCTGATGCATGGGTAACAGCTTCTCCTCCATGCCAACTTACCCAGGCTTTGCGCAATGGAGAGGACACTTCAGCTTCGCTATGCAGCGTCGATACAACACGGGAAGCAGCAGTCTACCGGTTATAAGTCTTCGCTCGATTGGCGTACAGCTTGACGCCAGGGGCTGCTTCCAACGGTGGGAGGGGCCATCGTGCTCCACTGGGCAGCTACCGCCCGCCTTAAGCTGGGCAGCCCCCAGCCAATAAGGTGCTGCCTCGCCACGGACCGTTAACCTCACTGGGTGCGTGGGGTCTAGGGTGAAAACCGACAAGCGGTTCGATAACCTCGCACCAAGCAACAAGAACAGAAAGAAGAAAAAACCTTCCCTAAAGATGGGCACATGGAACGTCAGAACAATGACACCAGGTTTCTCTGACGATCTTCAGGAAATCAGCGATGCTTGCAAGACAGCAGTCATTGACATGGAACTGAGCAGACTGCAGATGGACATCGTCGCTCTCCAAGAGACCAGGCTCGCAGGGTCAGGATCTGTGAGAGAGAGGGACTTCTCCTTTTTCTAGCAGGGGAAACCACCTGACGAGACCAGGGAACATGGAGTTGGATTTTCGGTTAGGAACACCCTCCTGCGATCCATTATTCCACCCACAGAGGGAAGCAAACACATTCTGTCCCTTCAGCTTCACTCCTCAGAGGGGACAGTCAGTTTAATCAGTGCCTATGCACCAACACTGACGTCTACGGCGGAAGCTAAAGACAAATTCTACGATGCCCTCAGTACCGCCATAGAGAAAATCCCAAAACAGGAACCATTGTTCATCCTCGGCGACTTTAACGCTAGAGTTGGTGCTGACTACAACTCTTGGCCTACTTGTTTGGGCCAGTTTGGCATAGGAAGGATGAACGAAAATGGACAATGCCTACTGGAACTCTGTTGCCATCATGGTCTCTGCATCACAAATACGTTCTTTAACACGAAGCCCCAACACAGAGTCTCCTGGAGACATCCAAGATCCAAGCACTGGCACCAGCTTGATTTGATTCTCACCAGACGCAGCTGTCTACCCAGCGTCCAGATCACACAAAGCTACCAGAGTGTTGACTGTGATACAGATCACTCCCTAGTATGTAGCCAGGTCAAACTGCGAACCAAGAAAGTGCACCACACGATAAAGGAAGGCAGGCCTCGCATTGATACAAGTAAGACGCACGACCAGGAGAAAGTGGCGGAATATGCACGCGTCCTTGAGGAATCTCTCTCAGGCCGTTCCGGCGCTAGTGTCCAAGAAAAGTGGCAGCACTTCAGAGATGCCGTGCACAAGGCTGCCATAACCACCTTTGGCAAGAAAACTAGCAGGTCAGCAGACTGGTTCGAGGGTCACTTCGATGAAATGATCCCAGTAATCGTGGAGAAGTGGAACGCCTTGGTAGCTTATAAAGCCTGCCCCAGCGAACGCAACCTGCAAGTCCTCCGGGCCGCCCGTAGCAAAGTCCAGCAGCGTGCCAGACGATGCGCCAACAACTACTGGCTTCAGCTTTGCTCCCAGATACAGCTGGCTGCAGACACTGGCAACATCAAGGGGATGTACGATGGAATCAAGCTGGCCTTGGGCCCTATACAGAAGAAAATCGCTCCCTTAAAGTCAGCCACAGGGGAGGTAATCCAGGATCGGGTACAACAGATGGAGCGCTGGGTAGAGCACTACTCTGAGCTGTATGGCAGGGAGAACATAGTCACTGACGATGCCCTGAATGCCATCTAGTGTATGCCTGTACTGGGGGAGTTTGATGGAGAACCAACCATCGATGAACTGAGCGAGGCCCTTGACTCCCTTGCCACCGGCAAAGCCCCCGGGAAGGACGGCATCCCTGCCGAAGTTCTGAAGTGCTGCAAAGGGTCACTGATCACGGAGCTGCATGAAATCCTCTGTCTGTGCTGGAGAGAAGGCGAAGTGCCGCAGGACATGAAGGACGCCAACATCGTCACACTATATAAGAACAAAGGTGACAGGAGCAACTGCAATAACTACCATGGCATCTCTCTCCTCAGCATCGTTGGGAAGCTGTTTGCTCGTGTTATCCTCAAGAGGCTTCAAGTTCTGGCAGAGAGAGTCTACCCCAAATCGCAGTGCGGGTTCCGGGCCAACAGGTCTACAATCGACATGGTGTTCTCTCTCAGACAGCTGCAGGAGAAATGCAGGGAACAGAGGCAGCCACTCTTCGTAGCCTTCATTGACCTGATGAAAGCTTTCGACCTTGTTAGTAGGGATGGCCTCTTCAAAATCCTCTCCAAGATCGGATGTCCACCCAAGCTGCTCAGCATCATCCGATCATTTCACGATGACATGAAGGGGACAGTCGTCTTTGACGGCTCAACTTCATCTGCCTTCGATATTAGAAGCGGAGTGAAACAGGGATGCGTTCTCACACCGACTCTGTTTGGAATCTTCTTTGCCGTCATGCTGAAACATGCCTTTGGCTCTGCCAAAGAGGGCATCTACCTTAGAACCAGATTGGACGGAAAGCTCTTCAACCTCTCCAGACTAAGAGCAAAGTCCAAGGTCCAGCTAAAATGTCTGCATGACTTCCTCTTCGCAGATGATGCATCAATCACCGCCCACTCAGCCGAGGACCTTCAGCAGCTCATGACTCGTTTTAGCGAGGCTTGTCGCGACTTCGGACTCACCATCAGCCTGAAAAAAACACAGATCATGGGACAGGGCGTGGATTCTCCACCCAGCATCAATATCTTCGATCATGAACTAGATGTTGTCCATGACTTCGTCTACCTGGGATCCACTATCAATGACTCCTTCTCTCTCGACACAGAGCTCAATAAGCGCATTGGCAAAGCAGCTACGACCATGTCCAGACTGACAAAGAGAGCATGGACCAATGGCAAGCTGACAGAGCATACCAAAATCCAGGTCTACAGAGCTTGCGTCCTCAGCACCCTCCTGTATGGCAGTGAGTCCTGGACCCTGCGAGCCCGACAGGGGCATGCGCTGTCTCCGTCGCATCCTACACATCACCTGGCAGGACAAAGTCACAAACAACAGCGTCCTGGAGAGAGCTGGAATCCCCAGCATGTACGCGCTGCTGAAGCAGAGACGCATGCGCTGGCTGGGGCATGTGATACGCATGGACGATGGCAGGATCCCCAAGGATCTCCTCTATGGCGTCCTAGCTCAAGGCAAACGTCCGTGAGGCAGACCCCAACTGCGTTACAAGGATGTCCGCAAAAGGGACTTGATGGCCATGGATGTCGACCTCACCACGTGGGAAGCTGTAGCCTCAGACTGGACGGCCTGGAGGCAGATTGTGCAGAAAGGCCTGTCCAGCTTTGAACAGTCACTTATACAGCAAGCTGAGGCGAAGCAACAGAGGAGAAAGCCCCGAGGCCAGGCAGACCGACCAGCAACAGACTTCACCTGTGTCCAGTGCGGCAAGGATTGCCACTCCTGCATCGGACTTTTCAGTCACACCCGACACCGACGCTGCATCAAAACCACCCAGAGCGCAACTTCATAGTCTCCCGAGACTGACGGATGCCAGAGATGCTGGAATATGCAGAAATATAAGTTAACAGACTTGCTTTATTTTATTAATATACGGTGGAATGTGCAGAAAATAGGTTTAAATGTTCAACAATTTTCTTCAACTCAGACTGTTGCATTTAATTTAATTTTTGCTTGACGCTTGCTAGAAGTTAAAAGATTGAAACTAATAAAACAAGTTTTAAAAAAGACACTTTCATTTGATTCAATTTTATATGATGGAATATGCAGAAAGAATAGAATTAGGCTGAAAGGTCTATTGCTTTATAGCGTATTCAGGTTGTGCATAATGTTTTTGAAAAGTAAAGTAAACTAATAAAGTACCTAATTACTTTTGAAAATAAGTAATCAGTAAAGTAACTGGATTACTTTCTTGGAGAAGTAATCAGTAATCAGTAACTAGTTACTATTTCCAAGTAACTTGACCAACATTGGTTACCACACGCGTGGCCTCTCGGAGCGGTTCTTCGGTTGATGGCATTCGCCTCATACTCATCAACCGTGTCTTCATATTCCTCCATACCCACCGCGTTGGCTAACATCGTCTGTCCTGGTTGCTTCTGTTGCTTGCTGGCATACACCTAGCTCTGATGCTAACCTATCTGCTGACTCAAGCTGGAATGCTAGCTCTATTGTGCTAGCTAGCGTTGTGTCATTTGGCACCATTAGCATCTTAGCCCTTAGCCTCGGGTTACTCGTGTGCTCAGCTTACTGGTCCCGCACCATCTCGTCCTCCAACAATCCAAAACGGCACAGGCTAGCCAGATGTCTTAAGTCGGCGACGAATTGCAATAAACAAATTTTAAGTGATTCTTTTATGCATTTAAAAGCTAAAACGGGTCGGTGCCGACCCTAATACAAGAGGAAGTGTAACCCAGTGTTAAAAACACGAATAAAATTGTAAATATCGATAAAGTTTAAAAAAAACAAACAAACACTCATTTCACAATGGGAAGGGATATTTTGGAGATAAATATATAGATAAATATAAGTTCATAAATATATGTTTATAAATAGTTAGGAACATTCTTTGGAAAGTTTTGATAACGTTCCCAATGGGCGCAGTCGGGCATCCGGGCATTTGGCCTACTTCCGGTTAGCAACCCACATGGCAACGCCGTACTCGGTGAAAACAATTCAGTGGTGACCTAGTCCCAAGCAGCTGCTGTGACCCAGTCAAGCTTGTCCAGCCCATCGTAGTGCATTATATTCAGCTCATCACGTCCTATATCAGGTAATTGAGTGATATTGTGTTAGTTTAATTAGTTGCCACTTGATGGGTCACGTTTTGAAAATGCTAGCCGCCGACACAAGCCTCTCTGTATTGTAAACAGAGATGGACATTTCGTCTATGGAAATGCATGACTGATTCCCTTTTCACCCAACAATACAGACCTCTCTATGTGCAGTCAGCCTGACTAATTTAACTGTAGACTGTAGTAAATAGTGCAACAAAGGGGCTGGCCATTAATGAAAGAGGTGACAAATACGGTTTAATACGGGGAAAATGCAAGTTTAGCAAATACGGGCGTATTGCCATTTCTGTACGCCAAAAAGAAAAATATACGGGAAAAGAGGAACACCTCGTGTGACTCTCACAGCGAGCTGGCAGAGCGCTCAGCGTGAGCAATTACTGATCGTTATAGAAGCGCCTCGCACCTTCTGCGGCTCCGGAACAGAGAGGAATCCCGGCGCCAGTAATGCTGCGCCTGATATGTGTGACTAATGCAAATGTATATGCTTTCCTGCTGTCTACTGTGATGCTAATGTGCCATGCATGAATTAGCCGGGTATATAAGTTGACTGTCTGCATGAAGCACCCTTTTAAACTTCACTCGTGTCCGCCTGCACTTATTTCGATCCTCCACAAGCGCACCTAAGCAGTGTTTAGCATCAGTGAACATTTTCTTGTTTAATTATTTCTTTTAAGAATTACTCCTGTGCTGCCCTGATATTTAATGGATTGGTCATGTTACCCATAGGGGCCTTTCCTTAAAAACATTCAAAACATGTAAGAGGGTTAATCATGTTAATATGGGTCGAAGCAAATATGCTTACCAGGGGTGTCGATCAAGTAGCTGTACACGTCCGGCCACTGCACATCTGGCCACCTGATCGGGTCATTAACCCATTTTCGGGCTGGTAGCTTGTATGGGCAATCTGTCAGTCCACTTGCTGTCAGTTTCTCCTGATAACGTAGCCTGGCTGACTCATCAAGCTTTTCTATGTAGTCACAGGCCATGACAAAAAGTCAAAACACTGCACTCGACAAGGCTTGGTAATGGGTTTGTTTTCACCGAGTTAAGATGGCGGCGATGTGTTACTAACCGGAAGTGACGTAGCCCCGACCGCACCCATAGTTTTATTTGGTGTTTTGGGTGACCAATGGCTGCGTTGTTAGCTGGGCAGCAACAGCCAATGGGGTTCCGCCAGCCAACGGGGTCACGCATTTTCTCGCTCGGTTTTGGTGTGATCTGCAGAACGATTTCAGTCACGGCAGAGACACCGACGAGGAAGCGCGACTCCTTACTAGATGGAGCGCTAACGTGCTAGTAGCAGCCTTTGCCCAGATAAAACCCTTGAAATTGGTAAGCCTAAAACAAAATGAGAAATGAGACATTGTGGCATTGCCAAATTCTAATACCTCTTTTGTAAATTTTAAGATTGGAATACAAAGGCTGTTGACGCCGTTGAGCGTGGGAACTCCATTGACGCACGTGTCACCTAGCGTGGTAAGTGCCATGGTTGTGTATGGGAATGCTAATCGCTAGCTTAGCATGCTAACCGCCGATGCTAATTTTCGGCTAGTTTTTTTTTTATCAGAAAAAGACATTTTTCTGAGCTGTGGCGGTTAGCAAAGGTCCCAATTCCCCTGCCATTAAATGTATTTAATGGTGAAGGTTATACCTGTGATTTATAGGTATTTAAAAAATATATTTGTTGTACCATTAGAAATATTTTGTAATAGCTATACATAATAGCTTATTTGCTGTGTTCTGACCTATCCTATAGGTCAGGTTTTTTTTTGTTTGGACTGGCTGGACCAGAAGAGAGTGATTCTCCAGATCTGGATGGCGAGCCGAAGCCCGAATCAGCTTGACCACTAGAAGTGGTCT
Source organism: Pholidichthys leucotaenia (assembly GCA_020510985.1). Lineage (NCBI taxonomy): Eukaryota > Metazoa > Chordata > Actinopteri > Cichliformes > Pholidichthyidae > Pholidichthys > Pholidichthys leucotaenia. Next base: position 87,599,965 of record CM035839.1, on the reverse strand, counting down.
AATTGATCACCTGGAAAGGACTCTAGAAACTGTAAATATTGTAAATACATTTTGGGTATTTTATTTTTAATTTTTTTATTGTGACAAGGGCTGTATTTTTTTTATTTATGTGTACATATTTGTAAAAATATACATAGTTGCAAGTTCTATACACCGTGTGTTGTGTCATCTGTTGTTGCACCTCCCAGGCTCCTACAAACCTGTAATCTTCTGATCTGGCCGAATTATTTTTTTTTTGGTACTACATCTAAAGTGAGTAGGTGTTAGTGAGGGTTGCAAATAAAAATTTGGCGAGCGCAGCCAAGAGCGTGGAGTGTGGCACAACAGATGAGGATTCTGTTTTGACCCCTGACTAAACAGTTGATATACGGCCAAAATGGATTTTGGGGAAAAGTATGGTGTCAAAATACCTAATGCAGTCATTGTCAGTGGTGTTGTTGACAAAGAGAAAGACTCAGACATTTTTGAATTTCTAGAGCAACATGACACTATTTGTAGGGTGCATACCATTAATGATAACTCATCTGACTTTGACAAAAGTCATATTGTAGAGTTTGAATCTGGATTAAGCATTGAAGCATTAGCACCTACGTTGCCATGCTCCTTTCCATCCACTGACAATCCTGAGATTAAATACTGCATTCAAACTCTAACTGATGTCTACACTAAAACTGTAGGGGGCAGTGTTACTGAGGCTTATCTTAGCAACCTGAGGGGTTTAGCTAAGCTAAGTGGAAAAGGTTTTGAAGAGGTGTTGCAAGAGGTGTTGCAGGAGGTTATGTCCAAAATAGGGAAGTCTACTGAAGCTGCTGAGACAGCTGAAATGGTCTCTCCTGACATTGATCCTGCTTCCCTTACTGTAGAACCCACACAAAGTGGAGTCTCTCCTCCACTCCAAGTTGAAGTGCCTCGCACCCCTAAAACCACTCAAGCACTCTTTCAAAGCCCTCTTAGACCAAACTTAACACCTCAAAGGTTGAGCCCAGCTGATTTTAACCCACCCGAGGTTCAGAAAATCGTAGTCGAGCATGTCATTAAACATGCAGAGAAGCCGTTAAACACCCATTCCTCTTTGAGAATCAGAGCTTTCTCTGGCAAAACGCCAAGACCGTATACTGAAGCTGATTGTGAAACATGGCGTTCACATGGCCTGATGATGGAAGATACTTCTTTGTCTGACTTGGAAAAATCTCGCAAGATCTTTGAAAGTCTTCTTGCTCCTGCGTCTGATGTTATTCGCTCCCTTGGGCCTGAAGCCACCTCTGCTGACTATCTCAAGCTTTTGGACTCAGCTTTTGGGACTGTTGAAGACGGTGAGGAACTGCTTGTGCGATTCATGAACACTTTCCAATATTTTGGAGAAAAACCCTCAGCATATCTGCATCGTTTGCAGGTGGCGCTCAATCTCATAGTGCGTAGAGGCGGTCTAGAGCCCCAGGAAGTGGACAAACAGCTTCTCAAGCAGTTGAACAGAGGCTGTTGGGATGACAATCTGCTAAAAGAGCTACAGCTGGAACTAAAAGATAAACATCCACCTGAGTATGCAGAGTTATTGCTTCACCTTCGCACTGTTGAAAACAGACAAGAAGTTAAAAACACCGGCATGAAAAAACACTTGGGCGCCACAAAACCAAAAGCACCCTCCTACAAACAAACAGTCACCGAAACAAGTACAAATAGTGAAGTGGAGTCGGACAGTCTGAAAGATCTGAAAAAGCAAGTCGCTGATTTAAAAAGCCAATTAGCTGCTGTCGTGAAACAAAAGAAACAAGCACCACCGAAGAAAGACCCAACTAAGAAATCTGGAAATAAAAAACCTGACCATGCCAAACCTGAAAACTTACCTTCGTCCAGCCGTACCAATACTAGGCCCAGACCATGGTATTGCTTCCGCTGTGGCGAAGATGGGCATATTGTAGCCACTTGTGAGTCAGAGCCAAACCCTGCACTTGTAGCTGCAAAACGCAAAGAACTAAGAGTAAAAAGACAGATTTGGGACAGTCGGACCCCCCAATCTTCTTTAAAGCTGAAGTCTACCACTGTTGTGGGACAAACAGAGGCTAGTTCAGAGATGACCCATCCCAAACCGAAAGCTCCATTCAAGACATGTGCTAAACTGAAGTCACATTACAAAACAGACCCCTTTAACTTTCCTAATGGTCTAATTGGTACAAAAAGTACAGCACAAGTGAAAGTGAATGGCTGTACTGTGAGCTGTTTGTTAGATACAGGCTCCCAGGTGACTACTGTCCCTGAGTCCTATTACAGACAGTACTTATCCAACCATGAGATTAAGCCACTTTTTGAGCTGTTAGAAGTGGAGGGTGCTAACGGTCAGAGTGTACCTTACTTAGGCTACATTGAAATGCATGTCACTTTCCCAAAAGACTTTCTCGGTATTGAAGCCGAAGTGCCAACACTTGCCTTAGTGGTTCCCAATGTACGTGCAGCTGATCAGTCCTTAGTGTTAATAGGGACAAACACATTAGATGTACTTTACGAGCTGTACTCTGATGCACGTTCTGAACTGCAGCCAACCATGTCACTTGGTTATAAGGCAGTGTTAAAAGTCCTTGAGCTATGGCACAGACAGTCCAAAGACACTAGCCTTGGTTTAGTGACCATGCGCAACAAAGAGCCACAGTTAGTTCCAGCAGGCCAAACAGTTGTTCTAGATGGCGCTGTAGCTGTGTCAGCCGGCAACAGTGAAAAATCTGTCTTGTTAGAACACCCGTTAATGTCAGCCTTACCTGGTGGTATCCTACTAAAACCATGTCTCATAGACTTACCTGAAAGAGCACCTTACCTTGTTCCAGTTATACTCACCAATGAATTGGAACATGACGTGACAATCCCTCAGAAGTGTGTCATTGGAGAAATTTGTGCATATCAACAAGTCCTATCACAAGAACACTCCGTGAAAGTTACAAAGTCCAAAACTGAACCAAAGTCCACTCTGAAGTTCAACTTTGACTCTTCCCCCATTAGCGCTGAATGGAAAGAGCGCCTAACAGAAAAACTCAGTCAAATGCCCCAAGTATTTGCACAAAACGATCTTGACTTTGGCAAAACGGATCAAGTGAAACACACAATTAAATTATCAGATGAAACACCGTTCAAACACAGAGCACGTCCCATACATCCAAATGACCTGGAAGCGGTCCGTAAGCATCTCAAAGAACTCCAACAAGCAGGCGTGATAAGAGAGTCTACTCCCCCATTTTTTTCGCCTATTGTAGTGGTGTGAAAGAAAAATGGCGATGTCCGCCTTTGTATTGATTACAGGAAGCTTAACATGCAGACTGTAAAAGATGCTTACACCCTCCCCAACTTGGAGGAAACGTTTTCCACCTTGACTGGTTCGCAGTGGTTCTCCGTCCTCGATTTAAAGTTGAGGTACTACCAAATTGAGGTAGAGGGGCTGGACAAACCAAAGACGGCGTTCGTATGTCCCATGGGCTTTTGGGAATTCAATAGAATGCCCCAAGGCATTACAAACGCCCCCAGCACGTTCCAGCGCCTCATGGAGAAATGCATGAATCTGTATGAGGTGATCGTGTTCCTCGATGACATCATTGTATTCTCCAAGATGCCCGAAGAACATGAGGCTCGCTTAATGAAAGTTCTTAATCGCCAAAAAGAGTACGGGTTTAAACTCTCCCCTGAGAAATGCAGATTTTTTCAAACTTCTGTCAGATACCTCGGTCACATTGTGTCCAGTAAAGGAGTTGAGACCGACCCCGAAAAAGTGAAAGCCCTAAGCACCTGACCTGTGCCCCATGATCTCAAACAGCTTCGCTCATTCTTAGGCTTTTCAGGGTACTATAGGCGGTTCATTAAGAACTATTCCAGCATCGTTAAGCCCCTCACTGCCTTAACAGCAGGTTACCCTCCTTTGCGAAAGAAAGCCCAAAGCTAAGCCTGCCCAGTACCACGACCCAAAGACACCGTTTGGCGAGCGATGGACTTCTTCCTGTGATCTTGCATTCAAAACCATCATTGAAAAGCTCAGTGCTGCGCCTGTCCTGGGTTTCGCTGACCCTCAGTTGCCATATACACTCCATACTGACGCCAGCACTACAGGGCTTGGCGCTGCCCTCTATCAAGAGCAGGATGGCCAGATTAGGGTCATAGCTTATGCAAGTCGGGGGTTGTCTAGAAGTGAGTCCCGTTACCCCGCCCATAAATTAGAATTTTTAGCTCTAAAGTGGGCAGTAACGGAGAAGTTCACAGACTATTTATATGGCAATCATTTTACTGTCGTGACAGACAGTAACCCCCTGACGTACATCTTAACCTAAGATGGATGCATCCTAAGATGGCATCCTAAGATGGATGCCATGAGTTATAGGTGGCTAGCTGCTCTGTTGACATTTAACTTTAAGCTCCAATACAGAGCAGGCAAGCTTAACTCAGATGCAGATGGCCTCTCTAGACGGCCACATGGCGAGTTACTTAATGACTTAGTGTCCCAAAAGGAGTTTGACCACATACAGCAGTTCACTCAAACTCACTTGTCTCTTCCTGAGAACAGTTTAAGTTCCGAGGTAGTGTCTGCTATATGTGAAAAACACCTTGTCTGTAGCTCTCCAGACAACACCTTCCCTTTGGTTCACTCATTAGCCCTCTCTGTAGCCGCCATTCCAGATGGCTATGCCGATGAAGATGGCTGTGGTGGTCTTCCAGTTGTACCCCACATGACTCCTGAACAGATCAAAAACGAACAAAGAACTGACCCCTGTTTAAGAGAAGTGATTGCACAAATTGAAACTGGGCTAAAAGGTCCACCAACGGTACGAACTGAACTTCCTGACATCAACTTGTTACTCCGAGAGCTCAGTCGACTTGAAATGTGCAATAACATCCTCTACCGCACTTGCCAAGATGGAGGAAATGTTACTTACCAGCTCGTCTTACCTGAACAGCTCCACGATTCAGTCTTTCAAAGTCTCCACTGTGACATGGGCCATTTAGGCACAGAGCGTACTTTGGATCTCACCAGAACCAGGTTCTATTGGCCTCACATGGCAGCAGATATTGAAAGGAATATCAAGACATGTAATTGCTGCGTAAGACGTAAAACCGCTCCAGAATGAGCTGCTCCGCTTGTCAGTATCAAGTCCACCCGACCGCTCGAACTTGTCTGTATGGATTTCCTGTCCATTGAGCCCGATCAAAGCAACACAAAGGATGTGCTTGTGCTAACTGATCATTTCACAAAATACGCTATAGCCATCCCTACCAGCAATCAGAAAGCTCAGACCGTTGCAAAGGCACTTTGGGACAACTTTATAGTCCACTACGGGATACCCGAACTGTTACATAGTGCTCAGGGTCCCGGTTTTGAGTCCCATATTATAAAAGAACTTTGCAAAATCATGGGCATTTGCAAAATCCGGACAACACCCTATCATCCCAGAGGTAACCCGGTAGAACGTTTCAATAGAACGTTATTGAGCATGCTGGGTACTCTGGAGGAAAAGAACAAAACTTATTGGCACAACTATATAAAACCACTTGTACATGCGTACAATTGTACGAAGAATGACACTACTGGTTTTGCCCCGTTTGAGTTAATGTTCAGTCGTCAGCCGAGATTGCCCATCGACCTTGCATTTGGGCTCCCATTTCGCAACAAAAGTTTCAAGTCACATTCCCAGTACATTGAAAAACTGAAGACAACTCTACAAGAAAGCTACAAACTAGCAACAGAAAATGCTAACACGATGGCTGAAAGAAACAAAACAAGATTTGATATGCGAGTGAAACCCTCAAAACTAGAACCAGGCGACAGAGTTTTGGTTATGTGCAGTCCGCCTCAGAGGCAAGCACAAACTAGCAGACAGGTGGGAAGCTGAAATTCACATTGTGGTGAGCCAAGCAGGTGACTTGCCAGTTTACACCATAAAACCTGAGACAAAAGATGGTCCTGTTCGCACCGTTCACCGCGACCTCTTCCTTCCCTGTGGTTTTCTTGCCCCTGTTGAAGAAGAACCTGTCCAACCAAAACATGTCCGCCAACTTAAGACAAGACAATCACCTGAACAAAGTGATGAATGTGAGAATTCAGAACCGGAAAATGAAGATGTCTATTGGTACAGAGAAGAACCAATCCAAACGCCCATAAAGCTTACTCAAGTTTATGAAATTCCCCATCCAAAGACATTCTTTAAAGGAGACATTCCTGCTGAAACTCACTCACCTGAGAATGACAACCAAATAGAAAATGTCACTTCACCTAGATGCGACAACTTACCGAATGATGGAAACCTGGAGGAAACTGAAACAAATGTGGAACAATCAAACAATGAGAATGGAACTGAAAGTGAAACCAACTCACTTGATAAAAGTACCTGTGATGAACCTGTGGAAGAAAAAGAACCTGAAAAAGAGATCCCAAAGACTGTGAGACGTTCCGAGAGGACAACCTCCCAGCCAGAAAGACTACAGTATAGTCAGTTGGGAAACCCTCTCATAACTGTTGCCCAGTCCCTGTTTCAAGGACTAAACCTGGCTTTTACCAGAGCCTTAACAGAGACAGATCCAAAGATTATTCCCATGAATACTGGTTCCCTTGTCTTTAATATCTAGCTAATCCCATGCAAAGGGACTTGCATGATTCTAAGGGGGGGGGGGGTAGTGTAACCCAGTGTTAAAAACACGAATAAAATTGTAAATATCGATAAAGTTTAAAAAAAAACAAACAAGCACTCATTTCACAATGGGAAGGGATATTTTGGAGATAAATATATAGATAAATATAAGTTCATAAATATATGTTTATTAATAGTTAGGAACATTCTTTGGAAAGTTTTGATAACGTTCCCGATAGTTTTATTTGGCGTTTTGGGTGACCAATGGCTGCGTTGTTAGCTGGGCAGCAACAGCCAATGGGATTCCGCCAGCCAACGGGGTCACGCACTTTCTCGTTCGGTTTTGGTGTGATCTGCAGAACGATTTCAGTCACGGCAGAGACACCGACGAGGAAGCGCGACTCCTTACTAGACGGAGAGCTAACGTGCTAGTAGCAGCCTTTGCCCAGATAAAACCCTTGGAATTGGTAAGCCTAAACCAAAATGAGAAATGAGACATTGCGGCATTGCCAAATTCTAATACCTCTTTTGTAAATTTTAAGATTGGAATACAAAGGCTGTTGACGCCGTTGAGTGTGGGAACTCCATTGACGCACGTGTCACCTAGCGTGGTAAGTGCCATGGTTGTGTATGGGAATGCTAATCGCTAGCTTAGCATGCTAACCGCTGATGCTAATTTTCGGCTAGTTTTTTTTTTTTTATCAGAAAAAGACATTTTTCTGAGCTGTGGTGGTTAGCAAAGGTCCCAATTCCCCTGCCATTAAATGTATTTAATGGTGAAGGTTATACCTGTGATTTATAGGTGTTTAAAAAATATATTTGTTGTACCATTAGAAATATTTTGTAATAGCTATATATAATAGCTTATTTGCTGTGTTCTGACCTATCCTATAGGTCAGGTTTTTTTTGTTTGGACTGGTTGGACCAGAAGAGAGTGATTCTCCAGATCTGGATGGTGAGCCGAAGCCCGAATCAGCTTGATCACCTGGAAAGGACTCTAGAAACTGTAAATATTGTAAATACATTTTGGGTATTTTATTTTTAATTTTTTTATTGTGACAAGGGCTGTATTTTTTTTGTTTATGTGTACATATTTGTAAAAATATACATAGTTGCAAGTTCTATACACCGTGTGTTGTGTCATCTGTTGTTGCACCTCCCAGGCTCCTACAAACCTGTAATCTTCTGATCTGGCACAATTATTTTTTTTTTTGGTACTACACTTAAAGTGAGTAGGTGTTAGTGAGGGTTACAGAAGGTTAACTGAAGAAAGCTCTTCGACCCAGAACAAGCCATAACTTAGACAAATTGACAGATTTATGGTTTATATGTTGCAGACTTGGAAGTCAAGATTCCTCATTAACCAACCAGACAGTTTTGCAGTGCTATCTGGTGGACGACACAGGAATATTTAATTTTTTTTTTTCATTTCTCTGAAATGGAATCTCTGCAGTTGTGAACAATAAATTAATTCATATTCTTTCTCTCAAGACAGTATCCACTACTGAAGACATGTTTGAACTCTGGAATGGACAATTGTGGTTTCAAATGTTTTTATTGATATGATTTGATATGTGTTGCTTTATTTTCAGGAAGAAATTAACTTTTGCATGCCTACAAGAAATTAATCGCATGTACAATGTAGACATTGTGTGTTCCTTTTATCAAGTAGAATATCGTAGTCACTAAAGTTTAAGGAATTTATGTTTTCATAGCCAACATATGTGTTTTAGGAGGATCTCACTTTTCATATCAAATGTCTCTCCCCCTCCTCTCGCTACGCTTTGGGAGACCATAGCTGGACTTTGACTGACCAGTAGAGTTCCAGGCTTCACTGCATCTCCTTTTAAGGTTGAGTTTATGACTTTTGTTTAACAAAACCCCATGTAATGGGTTCAGCTCAGTTTCACGAAATTCAGTGAGATTGTGCCGCACTTGGGAAAAAAAAAACCCAAACAAACTTCCTTTGTTCAGTTTTGGGGTGTTGGTCAAGCTGTAAGGAGCAGACTTCTCTGCTCTCCCATTTTTTCTATCTGCTAAGTAAGACCCAGAGCCTGTCATGCTCTGTGAAAATTTGTTTTTTCTTTAAAGTTCACTTTTCCTTATTTTAATCCTTTTCTTTAAATTACCGTGTAAGAAGATTTTGTTTGATTTTGTTAAACTTAAACCAACTCATTCCAGCCACAATACATCAGAAGAAACAGATCTGTGGTGTGTTTTCAGAAAGTCAAATTTTCCAATTTTCCAAAACTTGTACAGTAAACAAATTCCTTCTTCAGTGCATAAGAAGACCGCAGCCAGCCTGCTGAAGAACCAGCCCCTTTGTGATCTCGGGAGTAGGCCATAACCGTGGTAAAGAGCCTGTCTGCCAGTCTTCCAACAGAACCCATGCCGGTCCAGTTGAAACAGAATCCAGTGGACTGCCTTGGACTTCGATCCAAGATGGCGCCCACAGCGGTCGACATGGTGCTTCGCTGCGCTCTTTGTTTGTTTTTGTTTGTCAATTGTGTGTCTGCTTGCACTTATACCCGTGAAGAACTTTTAAATATCAGGACTTTGACCCCCACGGACCTCCTCCCAGTTTTTCTAGCCCCTGCCGCCGACCTGGTTTATTGTTTGGCTCGGAAAGTGAGACGGCGGAAGAGAGGAAGACGAGCGGGCGCTCTCGTACGACTTCGCAGGAGAGGCTCGCGAACGGCGCTGCCTGGCATATTTCTGTCCAATACCAACTCTCTCTCTAACAAGGTGGATGAACTGAGACTGCTGATGCGTTTTAAGGACCTCGCCTCCTCAGCTGTCCTCTGCTTTACTGAGACCTGGCTCCGGGAAAATATACCGGACAGCGCGCTGCACCTCGACGGCTTTCAGCTCTTCCGTGCTGATCGTGACACAGAGCTTTCCGGCAAGACCACGGGAGGCGGAGTCTGCTTCTACATCAACTGCATCTGGTGCTCTGATGTAACGGTAATTTCCAAACACTGTTCTCCTGCCTTGGAATTTCTTGTTATCAATTGCAAGCCCTTCTATTCCCCGCGGGAGTTTGCTTCTTTTATAATGATCGCTGTGTACGCCCCTCCCGACGCGGACACGCGCGAAGCTCAGCGCGTGCTCGCGGATCACATTCAACACACAGAGCGGAGTTTTCCAGACTCGCTGATTATTGTGGCTGGCGACTTTAATCAGTGCAATCTGAGCCACGATCTCCCCCGCTACAAACAGTTTATTAAATGCCCCACCAGAGGATTAAACACACTGGATCACTGTTACACCACAGTGAAAGACGCATATCGCGCTGTCCCTCGAGCTGCGCTGGGATTATCTGATCACGTGATGGTTCACCTCATTCCCACATACAGACAGAGATTGAAGCTCACTAAACCTGTTGTGAGCACTATGAAGATACGGACCAGTGATGCTGAGGAGAAGCTGGAAACGTGCATGGAAATATCTGACTGGGGCATGCTTAAAGGAGCCACGCATGATCTGGATGAGTACACGGACACTGTGAACTCATATATCCACTTTTGTGAAGAGAACATTCTTCCATCACGCACCAGGGTGAAGTACTCTAATGATAAGCCCTGGTTCACTGCCAAGCTCAGACAGATCAGGAAGGAGAAGGAAGCAGCGCTGAAAAGTGGAGACAGGGACTGCTACAGGGAGGTTAAATACCGGTTTAACAGAGAGCTGAAGAGGGCTAAATCTGTGTACTCAGAGAGACTCCAGCAGCAGTTCACTGCTAATGATTCGGCTTCCGTGTGGAGAGGACTGAGGCAGATCACCAACTATCGGCCTCAGGCTCCTAAAGGTCAGGATGACAAAGCCCTTTGTCAGAGACTGTCCCAACACTATGCCCGTTTTGACACCTCGTCATCTGTGTCCAACTCCCCCCCTCCCTCCAGCTCCACAGCCTCCACATTCCCTACTTCATTTAAGGCACCCCCCCCTCCTCCCCCCCTCCCCTTATCATCAGTGAGCAGGATGTGCTCAAACAGTTCTCCAGACTGAACCCGCGCAAGGCCCCCGGCCCAGACGGCGTGTCTCCCTCCACCCTGAGACTCTGTGCGAAACAGCTGGCTCCTGTATTCACAGACATTTTTAACACCTCCCTTAAGTTATGCCACGTGCCATCCTGCCTCAAATCCTCCACCATCATCCCTGTCCCCAAGAAGCCACGGATCACTGGACTTAATGACTACAGACCTGTAGCGCTCACCTCTGTAGTCATGAAGTCCTTTGAGCGCCTGGTCCTGTCCCACCTCAAGTCCATCACCACCCCTCTCCTGGACCCGCTGCAGTTTGCCTACCGAGCCAACAGGTCTGTAGACGATGCAGTCAACCTGGCCCTCCACTCCATCCTGCAGCACCTGGACTCCCCGGGAACCTACGCCAGGATCCTGTTTGTGGACTTCAGCTCCGCATTCAACACCATCCGCCCCGCTCTGCTCCGGGACAAGCTGTCCCTGCTCAACGTGCCTGACTCCCTCTGCAGGTGGATCATCGACTTCCTGACGGACCGGAGGCAGCATGTGCGGCTGGGAAAGACTGTCTCAGACTATACTAGCATCAGCACCGGATCACCCCAGGGCTGTGTACTTTCCCCCCTACTCTTCTCCCTTTACACCAACTCCTGCACCTCCAGCCACCAGTCTGTCAAGTTGATCAAGTTTGCAGACGACACCACCCTCATCGGGCTCATCTCCAACGGCGACGAGTCCGCCTACAGGAGAGAGGTGGCCCAGCTGGCGACCTGGTGCAGCAATAACAACCTGCAGCTGAACGCTCTGAAGACAGTGGAGATGATTGTAGACTTCAGGAAAGTCACTACTCCTCTGCCCCCCCTCACCCTCTCAGGCTCTCCCATCACCACTGCTGATTCCTTCCGCTTCCTAGGCACTACCATCACCAGGGACCTCAAATGGGAGCTGACCATCAGCTCACTCATCAAAAAAGCCCAGCAGAGGATGTTCTTCCTGCGGCAGCTGAGGAAGCTCAAGCTACCCACCAAGATGTTAGTGCAGTTCTACACAGCCATCATCGAGTCCATCCTCACCACCTCCATAACCGTGTGGTACGCAGGAGCCACTGCCAGGGACAGACTAAGGCTGCAGCGCGTCGTGCGCACTGCTGAGAAGGTGATCGGCTGCAAGCTCCCATCTCTCCAGGATCTGTACATCTCCAGGACCCGGAGGCGTGCTGGCCGGATCATAGCCGATCCCTCACACCCTGGTCACGTACTGTTTGCCCCCCTCCCCTCTGGTAGAAGACTTCGGTCCATCCAGACTAAAACCTCCCGTCACATGAACAGCTTCTTCCCCTCTGCCATTAGACTGCTGAACACTAAGTGACTCTCGTGCACCATGTACAGCAGCTCAACCAGACTCATGTCAATCATCACTGTTTTCTTCCTGCATTACCGACTGCACTATATAGTTCTCCACAGTATCTGCTGCTGGCTAATATATATTTTAACTGTTGACCAGTATCACTTAATCTTATCCTACACTTTATTACATGTATAGTTTATTTCTCTTATCTTATCATGTTTAATGTTGCAGCATTGTACCGAGACAAATTCCTAGTTTGTGTACTACATGAACAATGGCAATAAACCTGATTCTGATTCTGATTCTGATTCTGCTACCCACTGGGACACAATGATTCTGCTTGGCTGACAGTCTGTTGTTTAATTTAAACTTAATTCTTCAGAATATTCCTGGTATAAGTTCTTTAAACTTAATTTCATGCAAACCCCAACAGAATTTCAAAATGAATTTTGTCCTTTCATTAATTTACGTTCTTTTTCAGAGTAACACCAATGTTCCATTTTTATAAATCGTTTAATCATCATTTCCTTCATAAAACTGCATCCACTTTTCTTAACCAATGCTATTTTATGGTTTTCCAGTTTCCAGTATACTGACAAGTTAAATTACACTTTATTCGGTTCCACAAATGTTTGATTCACAGGTTACACTCAGTAATTCATTAACAGTCTATGATGCTCATAATACATGTTGAATTCCCTGTTTTAAAGTTATCCAAATATGTTAACCTATTCTGACATTTCTTATTAAACTACTGAAAGACATATGGGACTTATTGTTTGATTTCATGTCCATCTTCTTGATTATCAGCTGACAAGAACTCACAATGGTTTTTTTTTTGAGACTGATTCATAATTGGTACAAATAAAGAATTGTTAATAAAATTGTCCATTATCTGGACTGGTGCCCTATGAGGAAATGAGTGTGTAATGAAAGGAAATCTTCATTCCTACTCACATTCATATTTACATTAATACTTGTACCAACAATAAAGCACCTATAAACCCATTAATATAAATCCACTACAATACCAACAACTTAAATCCATAATAAAAGCAAGATTCAATCTCAATCAGAAAGATTTAGAGGTACCAGTTAAGGTGAGAGTTTCTAAATCTTTGCTCCCCTAAACTGATATTGAAAATACACGAACTATTATCAAAACTGGATGACTCAGTATCTCTTCCAAAATCAGAATGGGAGACAGACCTATTAATTAATAAAGATGAAAGCTTCAGGCACAAATATGTTAAAACACTTTTTTTAATTAATTTTTTTATTGGGCGAGTCAAAGAATGATACATGGTTGTATTCCGCAAAACTCTCATATTTTTGTTTTTACAATCAGAACAGAACAGTATCTCTGTATAAAGAAATAACTAAAATATACAAGAAAACGAAAAAGAAAATTGGTTATAAATAAACAGACTCATATAGAAGCATGTCAAAGCCTACTTATTTTATATACACATATACAAGTACCCATATGTAAACAGAGTGCCAATAGAAGAAATGTCACAAAAAGGGGGGGTGAGATGGGGGAGGGAATTAGATAGTAAATGAAAAAAATATTTGCAAATAGAGCTCAATCAAAAGATGGGGTTTTTAAAGAGTAAAAGTAATTGATGAAAGGGTTCCATTTTTCAAAAAACTTAGCTGAGGAGCCTTTTATTGTCAGATTTATCTTTTCTACCTTAAGAAAGGACATAACATCCTTAAGGCACAAAGAGCTGGATGGAGGTTTAGGCGACTTCCAAAGGAGTAGGATACGACGTCTAGCTAGAAGGGAGGTAAAAGCAAGTAATTGTAATTGAGATGATGTTAATCGAATTGGAGCATGTGGGACTCCAAATATGGCAATCAAAGGGTCCATCCATCCATCTTCTTCTGCTTAATCCTTTTTGGGTCTCGGGGGGGGGGGGGAGCTGGAGCCTATCCCAGCATCTTTGGGCGAGAGGCAGGGTACACCCTGGACAGAGACAGACAACCATTCACTCTCACAGTCATACCTAAGGACAATTTAGAATCCCCAGTTTGATGCCAATTAACCTAACTTGCTCCATCTTAACTTTAATTGCTAGAACCTTGGACAGAGTTATAAAGTAGTCACTCCAATATTTATACAATCTGAGACAAAAAAGAACATGTGACTTAGATTACAGGGTGAGGCTTGACATCTGTCACATTGGTCCCTTATATCAGGATAAATTCTTGATAGTCAAGACTTGGAGAGATGGACTGCATTCAATATGTTAAACTGTATAAGCTGATGCCTAGCACTAGGTGTAACTGAGCGTATACCAAGGATGACTTTATCCCAGCACTGATCAGTCAAAACAGTACTAAGCTCCTGCTCTCATGCAGATTTATTTTTGACAACCAACTGAAGAGCAAATGCTGTAAGTGCATCATATATTTTAGAATAAGCGATTTTTGATTAAGTTCGAGGGTCAAAAGGTCATCCCAAGATTGATTAGCCAGGAGGCGAGGATAGCAGGAAAAAAGAGTTTAGGCACAGTGTCTAATTTGGAAATAGAGGAACAAGTGGGATGCAGGTAAATCAAAATTGGAAGCTAAATCTGAGAAGATGGCAAATAAACCATCCTTGTAAAGATCTCTGAAGGTTTTATTACCATGATTATGCCATTGATGAAAAGAAGAGTTGGTAAGTGAGGGTAAAAATTGATGATTTTTAAGTATGGGCATCATACTAGAGAGTGATAAAAACTTGAAGTGACGTCTAAACTGGAACCAAATTCTCAGAGTAGACAGTTCCATTGGGTTCTTTGTGAAATTAGAGAGGTCAGTGGGCAATGGGGAAGTGATTAAGGTGGCGGGTGAAGATGAAGAACAGGAGTGAATCTCAAGTGTACACCATTAAAGATCTGGAGAATGAAGCCAGTAATTCAATTTACATATGCGTGCAGACCAGTGATATAAAATAAAATTCGGCAAGGCAAGACCACCATTTGTTGAAAATTTTTGTAATACTGATTTACTCAGTTTGGGAGCTTTACCACTCCACAGAAAGAGGATATAATTTGGTCTAAAGTTTTAAAAAAGGTTTTTGGCAAAAATAAAGGAATGCACTGGAATAAAAAGAGAAATCTGGGCAAAACGTTCATCTTGACTGCGTTAATTTTACCGATCAGTGACAGAGGGAGAGAGCTCCATCTTTGTAAATCAGCCTTAACATGAGTCAGTAGAGGAACAAAATTAGCAGAATAAAGAATGCGTGTTAACGTTGATCCCCAAGTATTTAAACCCTGAAGAACTAAGTTTGAAAGGAATGTCAGACTGATTAAGTCCTAGCGCTAGGATGTTCATGGGGTGTGTTTAAACACTTTAAAGATGACTTAAAACTTTAACTTACAACTCATACAAATACAAAGTTCTACATAGAACTCCTTACACACAACAAAGGACGTTCGGAATGGGTCTGAGTGACACAAATATCTGTTCAGATTGTACTAGCAATGTCCCGGATAGTTATATGCATGCTATGTGGTCCTGTGCACCGGTCCTAAAGTTCTGACAGAAGACTTATCGGCATGGCTTGAGTATCACATTCTATCCTCTCCCACACTTTGCATACTAGGTGATTTAAATGAAATGAATATAGAGTTAAGAATGTCAGACATGGTTCTCACTGCTTTATGCATCGCAAAGAAAACTATCCTCATGAATTGGAAATCAAGAAATAATTTATGTACAGCTCACTATAATAACCTACTATTAGATTATATTAGTCTGGGGAGAATGTCTGCCTCCTCTAAAAACCAACTGGCCGAATTCAATTCTCTCTGATCCCCGCTTATTAATTCTATAACCTGAGGGGTGGTGGGCGGTGGCTCGCTCTCCTTGGCGTCTCTGGCGGCTGGCTGCACCCTGACCACGAGGGGTTTCTGTGACCCACTGGGGCCGGTGTCTGGGGACCCTGTCCCAGGGTGGCTGTGTGTCTGGCCTGGGGGGGTTGGGGGCTGGGGGGTTGTGAGGTGGGCTGGGGGGTGGGTCGTGGCCCTACGCCGGCTGGCCTTGCCTCTCGGGTGGGGTTAGGTCTGGCCCTGGGCTCCTGGTGCTGGAGGGTTCCCCCTCTGGGCTGGGGTCGGGTAGGGTTGTGCCCTCCCTGGGACTCTGGTGGTGCTCTGGGGCTGGTGCCTGCATCCCAGGGGGAGTCATCCCCCGTTCTCCGGGGCCTACGGGCGAGTGTGCTTGGGTGTACGTGTGTGTGTATGCGTACGTGTGAGTGTGTGTGTATGTATGCATATGTGCAGGTGTGCATGAGTATGGGTGTGTGGGGGTTCATGTGTGTGTGTGCGGATGTGTGTTTGTGCGTGTGTGTGTGGGCGTGTGGTTGTGTGTGGGCATGGAATCAGAATCAGAATCAGAATCAGAATCAGAATCAGGTTTATTGCCATTGTTCATGTAGTACACAAACTAGGAATTTGTCTCGGTACAATGCTGCAACATTAAACATGATAAGATAAGAGAAATAAACTATACATGTAATAAAGTGTAGGATAAGATTAAGTGATACTGGTCAACAGTTAAAATATATATTAGCCAGCAGCAGATACTGTGGAGAACTATATAGTGCAGTCGGTAATGCAGGAAGAAAACAGTGATGATTGACATGAGTCTGGTTGAGCTGCTGTACATGGTGCACGAGAGTCAATAAGTCACTTAGTGTTCAGCAGTCTAATGGCAGAGGGGAAGAAGCTGTTCATGTGACGGGAGGTTTTAGTCTGAATGGACCGAAGTCTTCTACCAGAGGGGAGGGGGGCAAACAGTACGTGACCAGGGTGTGAGGGATCGGCTATGATCCGGCCAGCACGCCTCCGGGTCCTGGAGATGTACAGATCCTGGAGAGATGGGAGCTTGCAGCCGATCACCTTCTCAGCAGTGCGCACGACGCGCTGCAGCCTTAGTCTGTCCCTGGCAGTGGCTCCTGCGTACCACACGGTTATGGAGGTGGTGAGGATGGACTCGATGATGGCTGTGTAGAACTGCACTAACATCTTGGTGGGTAGCTTGAGCTTCCTCAGCTGCCGCAGGAAGAACATCCTCTGCTGGGCTTTTTTGATGAGTGAGCTGATGGTCAGCTCCCATTTGAGGTCCCTGGTGATGGTAGTGCCTAGGAAGCGGAAGGAATCAGCAGTGGTGATGGGAGAGCCTGAGAGGGTGAGGGGGGGCAGAGGAGTAGTGACTTTCCTGAAGTCTACAATCATCTCCACTGTCTTCAGAGCGTTCAGCTGCAGGTTGTTATTGCTGCACCAGGACGCCAGCTGGGCCACCTCTCTCCTGTAGGCGGACTCGTCGCCGTTGGAGATGAGCCCAATGAGGGTGGTGTCATCCGCAAACTTGATCAACTTGACAGACTGGTGGCTGGAGGTGCAGGAGTTGGTGTAAAGGGAGAAGAGTAGGGGGGAAAGTACACAGCCCTGGGGTGATCCGGTGCTGATGCTAGTATAGTCTGAGACAGTCTTTCCCAGCCGCACATGCTGCCTCCGGTCCGTCAGGAAGTCGATGATCCACCTGCAGAGGGAGTCAGGCACGTTGAGCAGGGACAGCTTGTCCCGGAGCAGAGCGGGGCGGATGGTGTTGAATGCGGAGCTGAAGTCTGGGGGGTTTTGTGTGGGTGTGGATGGACGTGTGTGGTGGTGGTGTGTGTGTGTGTGTGTGTGTGTGTGTGTGTGTGCACGTGGGGGTGGCCGTGTGTGTGTAGGGGGGGTGTGGGTGTGTGGGTGGGTGCAGGTGCCTCTGGGTGGACTTACAGGGGTGGAGGGTGTGTGTGTGGGTGGGAGGACCTCATTGGGTGGCAGGGGGTGGGGTGGGTTGTCTGCTGACCTGGGGGTTGGCGGTTCGGGGCCTGCTTTTCTTGGCCGTCCTACCGTTGTGTTGTGGGGAGGGGCGCTTTGCCACATTGTCTCCAGTGTCCTTGCCGCCAGATGTGGGTGTGTGTGGGTGCTCGGAGGTGTCTGGGGAGACCGTTGGCGCAGGTTGGTGGCCATGTTTCTGTCGGTTTGCCCCGGGGCGGCTGTGGCTGCAGAGTGGCCTGCCACTGTCAGTGTGTGTCTGGGGTGGATGGTTGGTGGGCTTGTGGTGAGCACTCTGGGGTGTCACTTGGTGTGTGGGGCGCTGTGTGGGTCTGGCCCATTATTATTATTGTTATTATTATTATTGTGTGTGTTTGTGTGTACAGGATATGTGGTAGTGGGTGTGGGTGGCTCCATCATGCCTGTGGTGCTGGGAAGTGCCGGGGTGTGATGCTGGTGGGTCCTGGGCTGTTCGGCCTGGCCGCCCTCACCCTGAGTTGGAATCTGAGGGCAGTGGGTGGCCTTCTGAGCCACAGGGATGGCAACAGGAAATTCTGATTTCAGCTGAAATCTAATTTGGTCGATTGACTTACGGGGGGGCCGGGGGGGGGGGGGGGCGCAGCCCCCCTGAAGCTGGGAGGTTTTCAGTAAAATACAAGTAATTTAGACTGAAAAAAATGATTAAAAAAATGAAATACTAGACTTAGATAAATCATTAAATTTAATGAAAAGTTAACTTACTTTTTCTTCAATGTTGTCTCACTGTCTTTAGTCCAACATATTTAACAGTTCTATTAGAGTTTTTTACACTATTTACACTGGTCACCAAGTCACTTCTAATGTGAAACTTTCTTCCTTTTGGCAGCAAGCTGTGTCAGTCTCTGAACTTTGAACTTCATCTCCTTTTCTGGTTTCTTCAGAAACTGTCCAAGTGTTTCTGTTACCTCATTGAACTTTAAGATAAGATAAGATAAGATAAGATAAGCCTTTATTAGTCCCACAATGGGGAAATTCCAGGATTGCAACAGCATAGGGATAGCAACACTCAGAGCAACAATCAGAAGGCAAGAAAAAAACAACATCTAGTAAACATATGTCCATATTACTATAAATGTATATATATATAGACTTTGAGCCAATTTTCACCTTTACTGTCACTTCGCTCCCCGAAGCTCCTGGGTTTTTATGATTTTTAAGTACCAGAACTGTGCTTACATGACATAAAACAAACAGCTGAATGCCACTTATTACTGTATAATACTGACTTATGTTCCAAGAAGATAGCATTCCTAAACTAGAAAAGCACTCAGAGCGCATCCCTCCGCCAAGGCTCCTTCCGTTTGTCATGGATCAACTCCAAAATGTAATGGGTTTGTGTGTAGGCCTATAGCCACTTGTGGTGAAAATTGCATCAAAGTCTGTCCATCAGTTTTGGAGTATTGTTGCTAACACAATGTGAGAAGATAAGCGCCTTGGCTGAGGTATGCATTCTCAGATCATCACCAAAATATAATGGGTTCCTCTCTAGCCCAAGAACCACCTCTGGTGAAAATTTTATCCAAATCCATCCAGTAGTTTTTGTGTAATCCTGCTGCACAAATACAAAAAAGCCCTTGATGGAGGTATGCACTCTCAGATCATCACCAAAATCTAATCATCTGTTCCCCGTGCCATTGCACACCTTTCCTGAAAATTTCATGAAAATCTGTCCATCACTTTTCCTTGCTAACAAACAGACAGACAAGCCAACGCCGATGAAAACATAACCTCCTTGGCAGAGGTAAATATTCCAACAAGCATTATCCATCACATGCTTTAACACTTGATCAAATCCAAATCAGTTAATTTTATCTATTCCATAATAGAAATAAAATTCCAACATACCATTACTTTTTATAATTTCAGCATTCATTTCAGATCACCAGTTTCAATTTCCATTGAGTCTTGAGCAGCTCATTTTCCTCCCTCGCGCAGCCCAGCTCATACAGCCGTTGTACGCTGCACTCAAACGGAAACCGGCGGACAGAGTCGACTGGACTCCTGAACGGGAGCAGGCGTTCTGAGGTTAAAACAGCGCTCATTACCCACGTCTCGGACATGGGCATAGCGGCCGTCGTGGAGCAATGCGTTGCCGGTTCTTGGCAGCCGCTCACCTTTTTTTTAAGCAGGTCTTTGCACGACAGTGAGCGTAAATACAGCGTGTTCGACAAAGAGTTAATGGCTCTCTACCTGGTGTATGCCACTTCCGGTTCTGGCTGAAAGGGCACACTTTCACTGCGTCGTGGACCATAAGCTGCTAACGTACTTAACGTACATATAATATACAAATAAAGCAGAATTCGGTGAATTACCGGAAAAATCACATCCCTGAGAACAAGCCGAAATGAATTTTTGACAAAGCATACGAGCCATTTGATTGGTCCAATCGTTTGCAACTATCCAATCGCAGGGCTGTTTACAATACAGCAGTAGCTTGAGTACATCCGGGTTATCGCGAGACTTCGGGGAAGCACCAAGCGCGTATGTTTTTTTTCCCCCAAGCTTTATTGAGAACAAGGTAAAGGTACAAAATTATGACATAGATGATGATAAAATCGGCGGAAATCCGCCGATCGGCGGAAAATTGCCATCCCTGGAGCCAGTTTGGGAGCTGGCTTCTGTGTGTGTGTGTGTGTGTGGGGGGGGGGGGGGCTTTTGGACCGCCTCCCTCCTAGTCTTCCCTTTCCCCCCACTTCCCCCTGATTCTGGGTAGAACATAGATCTTATTGGATACACTTAGGGTTTTGGGGTGGGGGTGTGCCATTCTGTGCCAGTGAAGAGGATCCCTTTGTCTATTGCGCAGTGGGGCCGCCTTCACCTCAATTTTAATTGCACTATAGGCACTGAGGGATAGGGGGAATGGGAGCCCCACTGCCTATTGCAGTGGCTAGCGGCGCTCCAACACATCGTCCCCCCAATTTTAACTGCACTCTGGTAGTTCACACACCTGCACACAATCATACCACACAACTAACACACACCCATCATGATTCGTGCATGGGGGATGCTGCCCTCCTCTGTCGGGGGCCTGGGGGCCCGACGGATGGCCTAGGGCCTGTCATGTTGTCAATATCCCTGGGTGCAGCCAAATGAACTGGTGCGAGAAAGGGAGTGAGAGAGTGAGTGAACAAGAGAGTAAACAAGAGTGAGGGAGTGATGAGTGGAGACGGTGATAATGGGTCAGTTTTTGTGTGGCACTTTGCATGCCGGGTGGCATCTCGGAGCGCTTGCAGTGGTCCTTTGATCGGTCACTTCAGGTGTTCGTTGGGGTGGTGGTCTGCTTCTGTGGCCGTGGCTGCCCTGGGGTGGGTCAACAGGGGTGTGGTTGCCGGCCCACACCGGCGGTCTCCTTGGCCACTGCCGGGCACATTCATGCTCACTGCATCTGCACTGCAGTCGCCCCAAGTAATAAGGGTGAGTGAGTGTTGGTGAATGTGTGGGGGAAAGCACGAGTTGATGTGAGTGAGTCAGTGTGTGTATGGGTGAATGTGAGTGGGTGCAGGTGATTCTGAGAGCGAGCGGGAGTGGGAGAGAGACTGAACAGGTACAGGAGTGGGTGAGAGTGGATGGGTCCAGGAGTGTTAGCGTGGGATTGTGTGGGGTGAGGGCGAGTGAGAGAGTGCATGTGGGTGCAAGTGGGTGCATTTGATAGCATGAGGGTGTGAGTGTGTGGAAATGTGAGTGGGTGCAGGTGATTCTGAGAGCGAGCGGGAGTGGGAGAGAGACTGAACAGGTACAGGAGTGGGTGAGAGTGGATGGGTCCAGGAGTGTTAGCGTGGGATTGTGTGGGGTGAGGGCGAGTGAGAGAGTGCATGTGGGTGCAAGTGGGTGCGTTTGATAGCATGAGGGTGTGAGTGTGTGGAAATGGGAGTGTGTGTGGTCGGGGGGTGCTGGATTGAAGGGGTAGCACCTCCTGGCTGCGTGGGCTCCCTTGGATGGGGGGGGCTGGCCCCCCGTGGTGTCCCTGTGCCTTGCTGCCACTTTCTTTGGGTGTGGGCATGAGGGTCCCCGGGGTGTGTGGCAGCGGCGCTGGGGTGGAGGCGAGCCTGCTGTGGGGGTGTTTGGGGGGGGCTCACGCTGGAGGTGCAGGCCAATCTCTGGCTTGGAGGATGGGGGTGCTGGCCTTCCGGTGCCTGAGGCCCAGGGGCTGGTGTTGGTCCCACTGGGGGAAGGGGGGGGTCCGGGGGCAGGGGGTGTGCTGTGCCGGCCGCTTGGCTGCCCGGCCTCCCTTGGTCATCCCTCCTGGGGCAGATTCCTGGTTGTCCTGGGGCTGGCTGGCCTCAGGACATTTGTGCTCTGTGGGGGTTGGTGGCATTGTCCTGCTTTCTCGGGGTTTCCGGGGGGCGGGTTGCTGTGACCTGCCACCTTCTTCATATGTTTCCTGACAAACCACTCACACGCACACACTTATTTTGCAGGCGCTCTCATACACACGCACACGTATGCACACACATATGTTTCTCCTTTAACAGGTGTAGATACCAGACTTGTGATGAGACATTTTCTGTAGAAGAAACAGTCTGTGTTCTGTTTGTTTCAGTTGTGTTAGTCTGTTTGTCTTCTTTGTCTGTTCCTCTCCCTTTTCTTCCCCCCTCCCCACCCCTCCTTTCCCCATTCCCCCCCTGTCGGGTTCTTCATGGGTAAAACAATTTAAATAAAGTATTAAAAGTTATTACAAGAGGAGTTTATAAACAATATACAGTACATATATGCAGTATGTACTGTATAAAGTAAATCTGTTTGGCACAATAAGGCTGCGTGTCCACCAAACACGCTTTTTGTTGCCCGACCACCCTGAACATCTTTTTTTCAGCGTTTGTGTGTGGTGTTCTGGAAAAAAAAAAGCCCGTGGCCTGTATCCCAGCAACAGCTTGTCACTCACAGCTCAGCACTTCCGCTTTTCCTATGGTCAGACTTTCTACTGATGTTTTAATAGCAGTCTCTAAATAACAATGGACAGGAAACTTATTCTAGCAGCTCTGGGGGCAAAATGTGATGACACGGAAAGCAGGAGTCTGGGTAAAGACTGTATTGGCATCCCATGTCCTGCCGTTCCTTAATTCTGATTGGCTGCCTAGAAAGATCTGACTGATGAGCTCAGCTATATTCTGAAAAGTTGAACTTTTTTCAACGCTGAGCGTCTTATGCGCCGCAACAAAAAACGGCCACCGCCAAGAGCATTTCTGCGCCCAGCGCGCTCAGCACTATAGACACTGAACTACATAGAGAGTGAATAGAAAACAGTTGACCAGAGTGGAAAAAATGCGTTTGGTGGACACACAGCCTAAGGGAAGCAGATCCCTGTTCTGCTCACCTAGCTGCTTGACAGGACAAGGGGAAAGACATTGACAGACAAATCTGGTAATGGCATCTATTAAGAACTGCAATATAGCAAATGTTTGATATAGTAAACAGCTAGCTAGTCCTGAAATAAAACTTAGAATTAAATAGCCTCTGATCATTGTTACACTGAGGCTTTTGTGGGACCTGCACGGTGGTACAGTGGTTAGCACTGTTGCCTAACAGCTGGAAGGTTCCAGTTTCAATTCCCCAGGCTGGCAGGGGTAGGAACCTTTCTGTGTGGAGTTTGTATGTTTGCCCTGTGCTGTGTTGGTTTACTCTGGGAGCTCTGATTTCCTCCCACAATCCAAAGACATGCAGGTTAAGTGGTGATTCTAAACTGTCTTTAGGAATCTGTCTCCTATAGGCCCTTAGAATAGAGGGTTAGTACTAGTGAAATGCTTTGAGACTGGAAAAAGTGCTTTTAAGTACAGGCCCTTATCCCTTACCAAAGTATAATTATGCATGCATCTTTGAAAACCTCTCTGCAGTTTAGTTATGAAAAAAATTCTTATTTAGAGCCAAATATGTGTGTGTGAAAGGTGAAGGGATTGGCACCGCTCTTTGGCTGCCTCATCCATCCAGCTGCATGCCCTGGGATTAATAAATTATACCAAAAGAAAGTTTGGAATGACACAAGGCCATACATCATCACAAAGACTGCATTCTTTGGAGACGACTGAAAAAAAAAACCAACAAAAACAAATGCCAAGTCGATGCATTAAACTGAAGACATTTTAATTTCAGCAACTGAATTAAAAGTATGTGTGAACATCTGTGCAAATGCAGTACTGTGTATTTTGTCAAATGATTTTGTCAACCAAGGAGGTTATGTAATAATTTCCTTTTTGTGTCTTTTTGTCTATAGCGGGATTGCACTGTCAAGTTACACTTTCTACTCATTTATTGTTCTTTCTGTGATCATTTGTGGTCCTTTGCATTATTTGCCTTGTGTCTTCCCTGGGTCCTCTGTCATTGCCTTCTGTGTTTCCCGGTCTGTAGTCATGTTGTGTCATAACCATTGGTACCTAATGTCATTATTGGTGTCTCCGTGTTTTCATTTGTCATGATTATTATTTGCATTACATGTTCCTGTACCTCAGCCTTAGTTGATCATTGTGTTTATTTCAAAGAAAGATTCAACTTTATTTATTTAAATAGCACCATTTCAAAACAACAGTCATCTCATATCACTTTCAACTGAAGGGGAAACCCCCACAATTGCAGAAAGACCCTAGCAATCAGGTGATCCCCTGTGAGCAAGTGCTTGGCGACGGTGGAGAGGAAAAACCCTTTTAACAGGAAGAAACCTCCAGCAGAACCAGGTTCAGGGAGGGACAGTCATCTGCTGCAACTGGCTGGGGGGTGAGGGGATAGAGAAGATGAAAAGAACAGACATGTAGAGAGCAAACAGCATGATGGGGATTCAATCTATGGGAGAGAACAAACAGATGTTAATGACCAGCAAAAATATTTCATTGAAGTGAAGAAAGGAGTGAAGCCCAGTGCATTATTGGAGGTCCCCTGGCTGTCTAAACCTATTAGCAACATAACTAAGGGAGGGTTCAGAGGCACATGATCCCTCCCTTATTATAGGCTATATCAAAAAAGAAGGTTTTAACCCTATTCTTAAAAGCAGAGATCGAGTCTGACTCCCAAATCCAGATTGGCAGCTGGTTCAACAGGAGAGGAGCTTAATAACTGAAGGCTCTGCCTCCCATTGTACTTTTGGAGATTCTAGGTATTACAAGTAATCCTGAATTTTGGGAGCATAGGTTCTGTTAGGATAATTGGGTAGTATCAGATCTTTTAAATAAAAAGGGGCCTGATTATTTAGAGCTTTGTAAGTGAGAAGAAGGATTTTAAACTTAATTCTAAACTCTGTGGGAAGCCAATATAGGAAGGCCAGAACTGGAGAGATATGATCTCTCTTTCTTGTACCTGTTAAAACTCTTGCTGCAGCATTTTGGAAGCTGAAGACTTTTTAAAGATGTTTTAGGACAACCTGATAATAAAGAGTTACAATAATTTAATCTAGAGCTAACAAAAGCGTCGATCAGTTTCTCAGCATCACTCTGAGACAAGATGCTCCTAATCCTGGCAATATTACGCAAATGATAGAAGGCAGTCTTAGAAACAAATTTAATAATGAATTGAAAAACAGATCTTGATCAAAAATAACTCCAAGGTTCCTCACAGAACTATTCAGAGAAAGAGTAACCGCATCCAAACTAAGAGTTTGATTTGGAAAGGTATTTCTAAGGTTTTTTGGACCAACTAGAATGACTTCAGTCTTATCTGACTTTAATAGTGTCGTGAATCTGGGTTTGGCTCCCAAATCCAGTTCTACTTATCGTCTTGTTTTGCCCTGTTTTCCTCCTGACAGCTTGGGCACGCCCCCTCCTCCTTTCAAGTGCCATCAGCTGCACTGTCACGGGTGTCCACACACATACACGCTACACACTACACACACACACACACATGCACACGCTTCATTCATTCCCATCCACACACTCATACACGCTCTCTCTCACACCTGGTGCAATCAAGTTCAGCCCACGCTGTCTCGCACTGGCAATCTCTTTCCTTGTTGGCTTCAGGAGCATTTGTTTGCTGCTTTGGGGGAAAGAAATTGTTGGGGTATTCATCTCCATATGCGGCAGCTAGCTCTCCTCGTATGTGTCCATCACCTTCGTTGTTATCCAGCCCGTCACTGTAATTTTGGTTATTCCCTTGGAATTCTGGCTGGCCCAGCTCCTCTTTCTCATCTTCCAGACTGCACGGTTCGCCCCGGAATTGCTCCAGCTTCGTAAGTGTCATTTTCGCCTTCCCTCTCGTGTTTAGCAGCCCTGCAGCACTAGGCTGATCGCCTTTCCTTTTTGTGCGCTTAGCAGCCCTGTAGCACTAGGTTGATCACCTTTCCTTTTGTGCGTATCGCAGCCCTGCAGCACTAGGCTCCATATTGACCAGGCTGTAGAGCATTTGGCAGGCACCCTGTATGTCTGGTGGCCTTAATTCCATCATCTCATCTCTCTGTATGCTGTGGTTGAACTGAACTCTAAACTTTGTGGTGAAGTTTAATAAACATGACACTCTCTACTCCTGCGACTGGGTTTTTCATTCTCTCCCTCGTGCGCCGTGTAATGGCACATGGGGGTTCATGACAAATAGCAGGAAATTACAAGTCATCCAAGCTTTGATTTAAAGACAGGCCTCTAACTTGCCTAATTGATTACCATCATCTGGCTTCATTGACAGGTATAACTGTGTGTCATCTGCATAACAATGAAAATGTATACAGTGCTTTCTAATAATGTTGCCTAACGAAAGCATATATAAACTAAAAAGAATAGGGCCAAGCCCAGATCCCCGTGGAACTCCATGACTGAGCTTAGAGTTGGAAGAAAACTCATTATTGACATGAACAAACTGGAACCTATCAGATAAATACGATTTAAACCACTGCAACAAAGTTCCATTAAGTCCAACATAGTGTTCTAATCTATCAAATAGAATATTATGATCGATAGTATCAAAAGCTGCACTAAGGTCTAAAAGAACAAGTACAGAAACAAGCCCATTATCAGATGCGATAATGAGGTCATTAGTGACCTTCACTAAGGCTGTTTCAATACCATGATGGATTCTAAACCCAGATTGAAACTCTTCACATAAACCATTTCCCTGCAAGTGGTCAAATAATTGCGTAGCAACAACTCTTTCTAAGATTTTTGAAATGAAAGGGAGATTAGAGATTGGTCTATAGTTAGCTAAAACTCATGGATCTAGCGTTGGCTTTTTGAGTAAGGGTTTAATTACAGCCATTTTAAAAGCCTGCGGTACATGGCCTAATGTTAATGAAGAACTGATTATTTGAAGAATAGAGCTACCAATAAATGGGAAGACTTCTTTAAATAACCTGGTAGGAATAGGGTCTAAAAGACAAGCTGAAGGCTTGGATGAGGAAATTATTTTGTCTAACTCTAAAAGGTCAATTGGAGTAAACTCATCCAAACAGATATCAGTTGAAGGAGTTGTAGTAGTTACTGTATTTAAGTTGACGGTGGGAAGAATCTGACTGATTTTATCTCTGATAGATGAAATTTTATTATTGAAAAAGTTCATAAAGTCCTGACTAGTAAGCTCCAAGGGAATGCTAGGATTGACAGCATCCTGACTCTTTGTCAGCCTGGCTACAGTGCTGAAAAGAAACCTGGGATTATTCTTGTTCTCTTCTGTTAATGCAGAATAATAACTTGTTCTAGCTTTTCTAAGATATTTTTTTATAAATTAAAAGATGATTTCTCAAGCTAAATAGATTTAATCTAATTTAGTGGAGTGCTATTTTCTTTCTAATTGACGAGTCTTCTGTTTTAAGCTACACGTTTCTGTGTTGAACCAAAGAGTTAAAAATCTCTGATTAGACTTTCTTTTTTAAAGGGGCCACCACATCTAGAGTCTGATGCAGAGAAGCTGTAACACTATCTACCATGCTATCAATTACAGAAGGAGAAAGATCTCCATAGCTTATTTTCGTTGTGTTGACATATGGCATAGAGGTAACAATCTGCATAAATTTGGTAACAACATCATCTGAGAGGCATCTATTGTAGTAGTATTTTTCTTTAGGAGCCAAATAGTAAGAAATAGTAAAATCAAAGGTTAACAGACAATGGTCTGACAGTACAGGGTTATGAGGAGACACTACCAGATTTTCTCTTTCTATGCCATATGTCAGAACAAGGTCCAACATGTGGTGGAGATAATGGGTAGAATTTTCTACTTCTGAGAAAACCCCATCAAGTCTAATATTGAATTAAATGCCATATTAAGGTAATCACCATCTACATCTACATGTATATTAAAGTCCCCTGCTATAATCATTCTATCTGATTTCAGCACTAAATCAGAAAAGAATTTGGATAAAAACTCTGAGTAGGCTGAGGGAGGACGATAAACTATGGCAAATAAAATTGGTTTTAACCTAAAATTGCTAAAATGCCCAATACTGAGGGCCAGGTCCTCAAAAGAATTATAACATGTTTTTTGCTTTACATTAACTAGCAATTTGTAATGGTAAATTGTTGCTACTCCTCCTCCACGACCAGAACTTCTGGGATTTTGACAACTTAAATAACCAGAGGGAGTTGATTCATTTAAACCAACATAATCCTCTTGCCCTAACCAAGTCTCTGTAAGGGATATTAAATCAATCTGATGATCAATTAACAGATCGTGAACTAGCCGAGACTTGGAAGTTAGAGACCTAATATTTAACAAACCATATTTAATTTTTCAATTATGAGGAGGAACAGAGGCCAAATCATTAAATTTAGAGGCTTCATGTTTAATTTGAGTTTTACCAACTTTTTGTTTAATCACTTTGGGATGCTTATATATTATATTTTTATCTACTTTGGAGGGAGCAGACAATGATTCTCTGATGGGGAAGACAGGGGCTAAGTTGAGGGGTTGGCGGATGAAGAGGATCTGCAGAGAGGCGTGTAAGACTGCAACTCTGCTTCCTGGTCCCCACTCTGAGTAGTCAAGGTTTTGGAAATTTGGATAAAAATGATGCCAGATTGTTAGATAAATGAGATGCACCATACAAAGTGGGATGGATGCTGTCTCGTCTAATAAGACCAGGTTTTCCCCAAAATGAGTTCCAATTGTCTATGTAACCCCCATTGTTTGCAGGACACCACACAGACTGCCAGCGGTTGAAGGATGACAAGCGGCTAAACATGTCATCACTGGTCAGATTGGGGAGGGGCCCAGAGAATACTACAGAGGCAGACATTGTTTTTGCAAAGTCACACACTGATTCCACATTAAGTTTTGTGACTTCCGACTGCCGGAGTCGGATGTTGTTAATGCCGGCGTGGATAACAATTGTGGAGTATTTACAGCTACTTTTAGCCAGCATTTTCAAATTTGACTCAATGTCGCCTGCTCTGGCCCTGGGAATGCATTTGACTATGGTCGCTTGGAGTCTCTAGGTCAGGGGTGTCCAACCAGGTGCCATGGAGAGCCAAGACCCTGCAGGTTTTCTCTTCTACCCAGTCTCTTCAGCAGGTGTTTTCACTTATCAGCAATCAGTGGGAAGAAGTTCACAGAAATCTGCTGTTGAAGACACTGGTTGGAGGTAAAACCTGCAGGGTCTTGGCTCTCCATGGCACATGGTTGGACACCCCTGCTCTAGGTTCACGTTTCTGACTACAGAGTTGCCAATGATCAGAGTTTTTTCCTCAGTGGGTGTGTCGCGGAGCGGGGAAAAGTGATTAGAAACATGAAGAGGTTGGTGGTGAACCAGGGGCTTGCAGCTATGCTTCTTTTTCACTGTCACCCACCCGTTCTCTCCTGGCTGCCCAGGAGAGGTCAAAGCTGGGGGCTGGCTAGCAGGCCACCCTATGCTAGGGTGCTCTGCTGCAGCTAAGGGGCATCCGTCATTATTAACTGACGCTGACGGTGTTTCAGTGCAGCGGAGCCGGGATTCCAAATCACACAACCTCACCTTGAGCACCTCAAAAAGACAACATTTATTACATTTACCATCATCAATAAAAGATGCAGAGGTGGAGCTGTCACCATGGGGTGAGACGCCGGCTCGGCGCTCAGCCCATGCTCCTTTTATCCCTGCCTCTCATTGGGCAGTGCCTCAGCTGGTTCCCAGCTGTCAGTGTCACGGGACGGCTGGGGCCAATTAATCCTCATCAGCTGGGGCGCTGTTAATGAGTATAAAGAGGAGCAGCTTCGATCATTCGGGGCTGCGACATAAGCACTGCTAGGCTGAAGCCCCTTCGTCTGGTGTCAGCCTCAACTCCCCTTGCAGCATTCCGGTGTTTGTATCCCGCTGTGAGTATGCACGTCTTGTTACCCCCATGTCCGGTACGAGCTACCTACCCCTGCGCTGTGCAGCCTGAGAATGTACGTCTGTATGAGTGTCTGTGCTCTCCTCATCCCTTATCCCTTACCCAGAATAAAACATCTCGACTCACTGGCTTGTCCCTGGCTCTGATTGCCCGGCTCCCTAGAGCCGGATATGACAGGAGCTAAACATCTGACACAGACAGCACACCAGAGGAGAGGAAGGAGAGCTAGTAGCCATAGCTAGTGGCTAACCCAAAGCTAACACAAACACCGATGAAAGGTGAACAGAAGGTTAAGAGGGTGATTAGATGACAATGAGTGCGCACACAGGTGCAAGAGGCTTGATAAACAGAAGAGAGAGGTGATGGAAGATGGAAAAAAGGGATTAAAATAAATTAAAGGCAATAATCCTCAGGAGACTGAGGAGAACTAATCACAGAGCAATGACACGACAGTCAGCAACACAGGAAGTGACGATACATTACCAGAGGAAATGACGATCCTCCAAGATGTAGAATATGATCCAAAGTTTGAGATAGGAGTAAATTTATGCATCTAATTTGCATAATGTGATGGTAGCCGCATCAAATTACATAACTTTTGGTCAAAAGTGGACTTTGGACATATTTACACAAAGGATGGTTTTGTTTTTTGTCTTTGTTTTGTTTATGTTTTTTTGTTATCTTGTCTTCAAAGTACATGAACCAGCAAATCAGCGGAATATACACAAACCGATAAAAAACGGTCAGACCTACCGCTCATCGTGTCTTCAGTCGTCCATTTTTGTCATCCACGGTCCTTATTTCATCTTCTGCCAGTTATTTTTGCTTTCTTTCCCACATCCAGAAACTGTCACATGTATGTTATGAATTATTCCACCTCAATTCTGATTATGTTACGCCGCCAAACCGGCGCTATCGTTCTCTGTCGTCACGTGCAGCTCCTTCGATGGCAGACGAAAGTGTATATGCTCCAGACCGTCTTCTCCTGTCACAAAAGGTAAATATTTCCCTTCAGAAGCTAAATAATCTCTTTTTAGAATCATAATTGGCGAAAGTTGGAACAAATGCTTCCTCCATGTGGAAATGTATGTTAAGTTGGAGCCTTTGTTTACATTCTTTTCTTTGCATTACCGGAAATGATGTTTGCGACGGTTTGTTGGGTGAAGTCCACCAGTGAAGATCAGTAAGGTACGTATATGTGTCCTACATCTTTTGATGTGAAATGCTTGTTACAACTGTGTTTTCTGTGCTTTTGGGACAAATCACGTGTCAGGTACAGAACTGCGCCAGGGACAGCAGGTGACCCTGATGTCTTATGAAAGCGGACCTCCATATTTCAAATCAGGGGGAAAACAACCTAGATTGAGGTATGTGTTGTCTGTGTGGTCTCTAGTTCCTGTTTGTGATACTGGTATGTTCATATATTGGGCAGTCTTGTGGAAACTTTGTCACTGAGATAAATTATTTTCTATTACTTTTTTCCTGCTGTTATCTGTTACAAATAAAGATACATTAATAACAAGATGCACACAGAGACCACAAAACCTCTGACAAGGTAACAAATTTTCCTTTTTTGAATTATTAAGACGGTATGATCCAGTTCATCAATAAATACTAAAATCACACTCCACTTCTCCAAATATATATATATATATACATATACTGTATATATATATTTTTTTATCAGAATCCACTCATTCTAATAATATTTTTGTCTCAGTTATAAACTAAGTATTTCTTCCTTTGGAGACAGCTTCCATAGGTCTAGACATTTCTCTAAAATTATAACTGAGTTCAGTTTTAATAAATACTGTATGCTATGATTCAAGACCCAGTCATGCTTGAAGATCAGTCTATTGAGGAAATTGAGTCCTTCACATATCTCGCTCCAGAAGTAAGTAACATTGGAGCTGCTGACAAAGACATCCAAGCAAGAATCAGGAAAGCACAGTTTGCCTTCAAAAAGGTTTGGAAGATCTGGAGGAGTGGTCAACTAAGTTATAGAACAAAATTGCATATCTTCCAAGTCCAAAGTGATAGCTGTGCTGTTGTATGGCAGTGAAACTTGAGGAATCACCCAGACAGATGAAAAGAAGCTTAACCTGTTGCACTTCTGTGTACTGCGGGCGGGCACATCTCTGCGTCCTAGGACGCACGAGGGCGTCCGAGTAGGAGGCACTGAAAAAAAGAAACACCTGCGTTTCCGTTCTTCCACTACAGACACAGCCACGAACAGAAAGCTGTGCTTTGATTGGTTTAGATGTGATTGACCTCTCATTCGACTAATAAGAGCCTTGAATTGGGTTTCTGAAACCTTGAAGAACCAATGACTGAAAACCTAGCAAGAAGGACCCGCCTACCAACGGTTGCGAATACAGCCAGCCAATTGAAGCACAGAAGTTCGAAAGCTGTTTTGTGTAAGGCTGGGTGACACACAGGCATTCGCCAGTCTTTTTTTCTAACTACTGTTCTTATTTGTTTTGAAAAATCGTTCGCCAAAACCGCAATCATGGAAGCGCAAAACCGCAATAATGGAATTATGGTTTGACCGGGTCGCGAGACCAGAACCACGAGTCCGTAACAAGGGACCAGCGTTGCGTTCGTCTCACAATGAGGAAGACAAGTTTGCCAGCTATGCTGCTGTTGTGAACAGGTAAGTGTTATAAGCTAAATTATTCTTTATCCCTGAAAATTGTAATCAAAAATGACTTTTGACCGATCGGTAAATTACAGCTGTGCGTCGTAGACCGCGACGCAACGGGTGATGTCCGTCCTCTGTAGCGGGGGGGTGAGGCAACCCCCCCCACACACACACACAGCCCTGAGTGTCACCTTTCATTAGAGCCCAACATCAAGCTTCTATATTGAATCATTCAAAAGTTACAGATGTTTTTCCAAACTGTGCCATTTGGCACAATTTGGCACAGTTCAAAAACGCCTAGGAACAACCTGAGAACAAAGCTGTGTAATATATTCATTTTTTGTGGTATTGTTACAAAATTTTGACCTCAGCTGGATAACACTTGGTTCTACATTTCTGTTGCATTTTCCAGCCCGGATCTGAAGCTGTGTGTTATTTGCAAGCATTTGTATCCAAAAAAACACCCAGGCGAAATTTATTTTCTTCAAGTTCACTAGGTTTAGATGACTGTTACTCAGTGGCCGGAGCACTTAGCGAGATTATGACTGTTTTGCCAAAAAACTCAAAGTGTTTTCTTTTAAATGAGACCAACCCCATGAAGATGCTGCAAAGGGTTGAAGAACAGCTTTTGATTTACTTTGGGCACGTTATTTTTTTGGCGTTTTTAGGGAAATTGACCAGAGTGCAAGGGGTTAATGTCTTCCTGCACAAATACCTGTGAAGGATCTTCAGAATTGGGTGGCATGTGAGTCTCGAACAAAGATCAAAGAGAAGGGGAACAGGTGTTGAAGAGCAGTGCAGAGATATGAAGGCGCAGATAGAAGTGGATTGATCATGTACTAAGGATGGATCCAAGCTCTGACATGGACTTCTGGTGGCAAAAGAAAGAGAAGATGACCAAGAACCCCACGGCAGCAAATGGTTGAGAGTGAATA
The DNA here is from genome assembly GCA_020510985.1 of Pholidichthys leucotaenia. Taxonomy (NCBI): domain Eukaryota; kingdom Metazoa; phylum Chordata; class Actinopteri; order Cichliformes; family Pholidichthyidae; genus Pholidichthys; species Pholidichthys leucotaenia. The sequence continues at coordinate 87,566,402 of CM035839.1, read as the reverse complement.
ATCGTCCCTTGGCTTTGGATACTGGACATCTGCAAGACATGCCCCAAATGACAGCGTTAGTTGGAAACATCTGCTGAATGACCCAATTCTCCACCCGGAGGAATGGGCCTTGGTCAAGTCAGTTTTAAATAATCATCTAGCAATGTCACATGGATTGTTGTGTAATCTACTTCTATTATCATAATACCTAGTGGCTCTGATAAGTGCCATTTTCCATTCTGATACTTAGAGGGGTATTTACACTCTTCCCCAGTGGTTGTTGCATATTTTAAAGAAAGGGGCTTTTTCAGGTCACACATTCAATGTGGTCTCTTGAGAGCAATAATATCATGTTTAATAGGATTATTTCCTCATAAACATGCATAGATGTGCATAAATATGCAGGAATCACAGTAACAGGGCTTCTAGAATAATATAGGAAGGAAATACATGACTCTGACATTTGAAGGATGCCAAAACAGCAGTGGAAGCTATTGTCTTCTGTCATCTGGGTAAACGAGTCTGTGAGTCATCCTGAAGTAACCATTAGATAAAAAAATGTGTTTTTCATGCAGTTTGCTCCTGTGTAACAAAACTGTAAACAACAACAAGAGACACAAAGGATAATTGCTTGTATAAAAGGACGATAGCCTGCTACAGTGTACAGTTTTGAACTGCTGTGCACGACTGACTGTTCTATGAGGTTAGTGTGAACAGAAAATTGGCTGTGTGTGGGGCTTTGGGGAGATTTCATCCCTTAAAGCCATCTGGGTCAGTAAAGCCACTGTCTTAGCCTGCAGTTGTGACAATGACAGTTAGAGATGTATGTAACCATTAGAAGACAATCTGTCCTCAGGGTAAGACGTGTTTCTCTGCATAAATCCTTCTCAATAAATTTGCAATAATCAATAGCATTTGGAGCAACAGTTAGAATCCTATGCTGTCATTGGTGATTACCTTACTTACAGCTGATATGAAGAATGATAACAGTTTATCCTGCATGCAGAAACTTCAGTGGGCTGGAAAAATGGATGAAATGCTATTCTGTCTGATGCATGTTTTCCAATTCTTAGCAAGTGCAAGGTGTGCTTTTTTTAATATAACTCAATTAAGTGCCAATTCTAGGGGTACAAAGATTTAAAATGGTAGACAGCTGTAGCCACTGTCTCTCAGTTAATTTGGGTCAATTGCAGGACTTCTTTACAATGTTTGTGTTGATTTAAATATTGTATTTTTCATTTTAGACATATTTAATTGGATACACATTACCCTTCTGTTTATTGTACAACTAGATTGACCTTGGAGTTTGTACTTCTTTCTTCTTGTCACAACAGCGGTGGATAAGTGGACAAAACTCCAAATGCAGGCAAAATTCAGAACACTTAACAAATGTAAGAAACAAAAGTGCAGCACAAGGGCTGTATAAAACACTAAGTGAATAAATTGAAAACAAGAAATTAGACTAAACATGAAGAGAAAAACACAAACCACAGAGCACAGCAAACAGGAGATCATGGAAGACATGGGGACTATCCCCTTGACAGAAGATTATGACACCACACAGGTAAGGGGACAGAGCTACGCTAATACAATAATTCAGTAAAGGAAAACAGCTGAGAACACGTGCAGAGAATCGGACTAATTGGATAACATAACAAAAAGCCCCTCCCAGGCAAGTTTAAAGCATGGATATATCAGCATGGCATTCTGCCAAGGATACTATGGCCACTACTTGTTTATGAGGTACCCATGTCCATTGTAGAGTCCTTGGAGAGGAAGGTCAGTGGCTGTCTCAGGAGATGGTTGGGTTTGCCAAGGAGCCTGAGTAATATTGCACTCTACAGGAACAGCATAAAACTCCAAATGCCCCTTAATTCTTTGGGAGAGGAGTTCATGGTTGCATGGACAAGAGAGGTGCTGATGTACAGGAACTCAAAAGACCCAAAGGTGGCAAAGGCAGGAGTGGTGGTGAGGACTGGGAGGAAGTGGAGTGCCAAGGTTGTGGTGATGGATGCTGAGTCACGGCTATGCCATAAAGATCTGGTGGGTGTGGTGGCCTATGGTAGAGCTGGTTTGGGAATGTTCTCGATACTCCGGCACAAGGAGCTCAAGGGGAAGGATAGGTGAGGGCAGATTCAGGAAGAGATGAGAGCAGCAGTGGAGGAAGAAAGATCAAGCAGAGTGGCTAGTTTAAGGTAGCAGGGGGCCTGATGAGATGGGAGCAGGTCATGAATTGGAAGGTCACTTGGACAGACCTCTGGCACTCTGAACCACATCACATCACCTTTCTGATACGGGCAGTGTATGATGTCCTGCCTAGCCCAGCCAACCTCTTCACCTGGTGTAAGGCAGAAGCTCCAAACTGCCCACTGTGCTCAGCAAAGGGAACGTTGGAACACATTTGAGCTCCTGCCAAACAGCACTCTGCCAAGGCCATTATGGCACTATAACCAGGTGCTGAAACCTATTGCAGAAGCCATCAACATGGGGATCAGCAGTTGCAGCCAAGTGTGACCAGTGTAATTGCTTTTGTTAAAGCAGGAAAGCAACCCAGGGCAGGACACAAGAAGGTGGCAGCAGGAATCTTGTCAAGAGCTCAGGACTGGCAGCTCTCAGTCGACTTGGGGAAACAGCTGAGATTCCCGTAGCACGTTGTCAGCACCACCCTGAGGCCAAATATCCTTCTGGTCTCTGAGCCCACAAAGAACATCATAATCATGGAGCTAACAGTGCCATGGGAGGACTGCCTGTAGGAAGCGCATGAAAGGAAGACCACCAAATATGAGCTTCTTGTGGTCAGTTGTCGAGAGCAGGACTGGAATGTGAAGTGTATGTCTATTGAAGCAGGCTGTAGGGGATTTGTGGGTCATTCATTCCACAGAGACCTCAGCGCATTAGGCATTACAGGAAAAGCAAGGAACAGAGCCATCAAGTACATCACCAAAGCAGCTGAGAAAGTCTCGAGCTGGCTCTGGATCCGGAGAGGAGACCCATGGGGATTAGAGCATGCTACCTGAGCACACACTACGGTCTGATCAGCCGCGATGGGGTCACCTGGGCGAGGGTGTCTGATGCTGAAAGACCCAAAACACCTGATGGACCCAGGCTACATCACTGATGATGTGTTCAGGTGCATCAGAAGATGTATTTAAGAACTAGTGGACTAAAAAGTCAATTGGTTTTATTACTCTGGTACCTACTGTAAATAGGAAAGTTTATGTTTGCAACATTTATCAATAATCTTTTACTGAAGCATAGCAGTATCACCACCACAAAGTATTGCGATGTTACCCTGTATCATCCACCCCAATCCGTACCAAATAATTACAGAAATATTATGCAGTACTGCACAACTCACCTTGTAGAATCTGGGAAGCTCATCTCATCTGAAATATTTTTTTTGGGGGGGTTGTCACAATCACAGTAACATGAAGTATTTCTGTATGTGATAAAAGATTGTGAGATTGACAGTGTTCAGAGGAAAGTGCAATGGTGTAAATGGGAATTGTGTGTGTGTGTGTGCGTGCGTGTGCATGTACGTGTGCATGTATATGTGTGTGTGTGCATGTGAGCATGCGTGTGTGAGAGAGAGAGAAAGAGAGAGAGAGAGAGAGACTGTTTATGGATGGGATGGTTGTGCATGGCAGTATATTTGTGTGAAATGAGTTTGACTTTTGACGAGAAAAACTCTCATGCATGAGTACATTAGCACTTACAGACACACAACCTTCTGACCAAATCTGCTTCCAGTGAGTAATTCTTTGCAGGTCCCAGACTGTGCTGCACACTTCCCATTTGTAAAAGTTCATCTGGATCATATGCGATAATCTTCACTGCTTACTACACCTCATGTTCTAAATAGCATAGGTGTGATCTACCAAATGAATATTTCATGTTAGAGGAGAAAGGTTTGACACAAACATGATCACAAGATTGATATCATATTTCCCAAACACTGAGTAGAACACAAAATACCATAAGTCAGACTGAGAACAATGAAGTCCATCACGATGTAGCACTAATCTTAAAACATCTGTTAATCCATTGGTCGATTAGTCATCCTAATTGACGGCGGGCTCATCTTGTCACGGGTAGATTTAGTCAGGCTGTCAACCTTTTCTACATGTGGGTGTGAGACAGAGACAAAAAGATCTTTGACATTTGGAGTAGATGAACCATCACGTCAACAGCACAATCTGACATTATTTGCTGAGCAGCTTGTTTTGCCACAGCTTTCGAGTGACAACAACAAAAGCAAAAGCTGAAAAAAAAAAACAGAAATTGGACTTTCTTCCACAAAATGCCATAAACTGTTTCACTTAAAAATATGAGTTATACAGTGGTGTGAAAAAGTGTTTGCCCCCTTCCTGATTTCTCTTTTTTTTGTATGTTTGTCACACTTAAATTTAGATTTTAGATTTTTTTTTAGATTTAGTATACTTTATTGATCCCCAGAGGGGAAATTGAGGGTCATCCACCACCTGGTTGCATGAGGCAGCCACGATACGGTGCTATCCCTTAACCATTCACACACACATTCACACCTAGGGCCACTTTAGAGTCTCCAATTAACCTAACCTACATGTTTTTGGCATGTGGGAGGAAACTGGAGAAATCCCGGGGTAAACCCACGCATACACGGGGAGAACATGCAAACTCCACACAGACCACTGCTGGTCGGGGGCTGGGATCGAACCCACGATCCCCATGATCCCCCGGCCAAGGGTAAACTGTGCTGCCGCAGTGCTAACCACTGTGCCACCGTGCAGCCCAATGTAAATGTTTCAGATCATCAAACAAATTTAAATATTAGGCAAAGATAACACAAGTAAACACAAAATGCAGTTTTTAAATGAAGGTGTTTATCAATAAGGGTAAAAAAAATTCCAAACTTACATGGTCCTGTGTGAAAAAGTGATCACCCCTCACCAAAAAAACAAAACAAAACAAAACAAAACAAAAACTAGAAAAGCACTCAGAGAGCGCAGACCTCCGCCAAGCGCCACAGTCCCCCCCCCATACAGTGTTTGTGTGTACGTTTTCAGATTCCTTGACCATGAAAACATATGACTAGCAATTGGATTCACAATGATAGGATTAGTGGTTCAGTAGTAAAAGCATTGCGTCCTTGGCGGAGGTAATAAACTGAAGCGTTGGTGTTGTGTCCATCTCCTCCACTGAAAGCAGCACTCAGTGCTTCACTGATGGATGCAAATTAGGTAGACAGGTTGCTGTGGGTTTTATTGGGGTTGCGCTCCACGGCAAAAGAGGATTTGGGAGCTTCCCCGGCAGAGAGCTCGTTTTTTGTGCAGCCCCTATGGCTGCCCGGGGAACTTCTGCCAAATAATCCGGCGTCGGACAGCTGCCCGTCTCAGCTTTGGCAGCGTAGCGCAAACTCTGGCATGCTGCCGGGCATGTGAAACACCGTGTCCGCGTGTTTTTGTGGCTAAAACTTTGAAGAACGCGGAGTTTGTGTTCGTCAGAGATGACGACCAGCACCCCCCATTGCGCCTGCGCACATGTTGGAAATGGCCGTATCTCACAATGTTAAAGAATCCTTTAAAAAATTCCTGTATCCAGATGGTGATCCGGATCATCCCCAAAATTTAATCAGTTCTTCCTTGTACCATTTCCAACAAGGCCTGAAAGTTTCATTGAAATCCGACCAAAACTTTTTGAGTTATCTTGCTAACCAACAGACAGACAAACAAACAGACAGACAGACAAACGCTGGCAAAAACATAACCTCCTCCTGGCCTTCGGCCTGGCGGAGGTAATTAGTGTAAAGGTCATAACAACAGTTCAAAAAGAGGAAGAAAAAATTTTTTTACCGTAAGAGTCGCAATTATATGAAAGAAAGCAACTATGTTGTTCACTTATGGAACGCAGATCCTGCAAATAATATAAAAAACACTTTACACATAAGTGAAACTAGAAAAGCACTCGGAGAGCGCAGACCTCCGCCAAGCGCCACAGTTCCCCCCATACAGTGTTTGTGTGTACGTTGTCAGATTCCTTGACCATGAAAACATCTGAGTAGCAATTGGATTCACAATGATAGGATTAGTGGTTCAGTAGTAAAAGTATTACCTCCTTGGCAGAGGTAATAAACTGAAGTGTTGGTGTTGTGTCCATGTCCTGCATCTGCAAACTCCCAGGCTGGGGGCGTTGCAATTGAACGAATGAATGAATTAATCTTTATTTCAAATAGATTAAGAGTACAGGTTAAAAGAAAGTGAATAATATAACAAAGGGGGTAATAAAATCCAACAAGGTCAAATTAGACAATAGCTCCTCTGATTATACAGTTCAACATAAGTTATCCGAAATATGTGATGGCTGAATCCGCAGCTTATATTGCCCACCCATGTTCCATCCAAGAATTCAAAAGAAAAAACAAAAGAAGTCATGACACAACTGCGTACAACCCACAGGCCAATGGGTTATGTGAGCGTTTTAGATCACTGAAAGTAGCACTGAGGGCTTCACTGACGGATGCCAATTAGGTAGACGGGTTGGCGTGGGTTTTATTCAAAATTCAAACGTTTATTTGAAACTCAGGGTTCATATTAAATGCAGAAGTAAAAGGAGTAGAAAATAAAAGTACTGTAACATGCGCGCCAACTGACAACGTCCCACCGGGAGGTTCGAACTCATGCCTCCCGCTCCAGAGACCTGCACTCTACCTGTGTCGCCAATAGGGTCAACCCACTTGGCAAGCCAAGTAGGGTGCTCATATTGAATTCGCTACAGTATATACAGATCAGCAGACAGTCGGCGGTCTTGTAACAACAATAACATACAATATTGGACTCAGTATAAAATGGAACGCCACCACTTCCAAATGCTGGAGTGAAGTGTGAGTGACGAGTTGACAATTGGTGATATAACATGATTGTTACATGGCAGCAACCTTCTCATCAAACTGTAAACATTGTTACGTATCAACTCGCCAAAAGACGGAATGTTCACAGACACAAACATCTTGCTTGCACTCGACCTTCGTGGTACATGTAATCTTTATCTTTATTGGGGTTGCGCTCCGCGGCCAAAGATGATTTTGAAACTTCCCCGGCAGAGAGCTTCTTTTTGCGGAGCTACTATGGCTGACCGGGGAATTTCTGCCAAATAATCCAGCGGCGGACAGCTGGCCGTCTGAGCTTTTGCAGCGTTGCGCAAACACAGGCACACAGCACGCTGGCGAGCAGCTCGTTTTTGCGCAGCGCCTATGGCTGCCCGGGGAATTTCTGCCAAATAATCCGACGGCGGACAGCTGCCAGTCTCAGCTTTTGCAGCGTCGCGCAAACACAGGCACGGTGTTTTCCGCGTGCTTTTGTGCCTAAAACGTTGAAGAAGGCGGAGTTTATATTGGTCAGACACGATGACCAGCGCCCTCCATTGCGCCTGCGCACATGTTGAAAATAGCCGTATGTCACAGTGTTAAAGAATGCTTTAAAAAATTCCTGTATCCAGACGGTGATCCGGATCATCCCCAAAATTTAATCGGTTCTTCCTTGTACCATTTCCAACAACGCCTGAAAGTTTCATGGAAATCCGTCCAAGACTTTTTGAGTTATCTTGCTAACCAACAGACAGACAGACAGACAGACAGACAGACAGACAGACAGACAGACAGACAAACAGACAAACCCCGGCAAAAACATAACCTCCTCCTGGCCTTTTCGGCCTGGCGGAGGTAAAAAACATAAATTAACTGTGGTTTGTCACATCTTTGGAAAGCTGAGTTCAATTTCTCTAGCCACACCCAGGCCTGATTACTGCCACACCTGTTCTCAATCAAGAAATCACTTAAATAGGGCCTGTCTGACAAAGTGAAGTAGACCAAAAGATCCTCAAAAGCTAGACATCATAATGTGATCCAAAGAAATTCAGGAACAAATCAGAATCAAAGTAATTGAGATCTATCAGTCTGGAAAAGGTTAAAAAGCCATTTCTAAAGCTTTGGGACTTCAGCAAACCACAGTGAGAGCCATTACCCACAAATGGCAAAAACATGTAACAGTGGTGAATCATCCCAGGAGTGGCCGGCCGACCAAAATTACCCCAAGAGCACAGCGATGATTCATCCAAGAGGTCACAAAAGACCCCACAACTACATCCAAAGAACTGCAGGCCTCACTTGCCTCAGTTAAGGTCAATGTTCATGACTCCACCATAAGAAAGAGACTGGGCAAAAATGGCCTGCATGGCAGAATTCCAAGACGAAAACCACTGCTAAGAAAAAAGAACATAAAGGCTCGTCTCAGTTTTGCCAGAAAACATCTTGATGATCCCTAAGACTTTTGGGAAAATACTCTGGACTGACGAGACAAAAGTTGAACTTTTTGGAAGGTGTTTGTCCCATTACATCTGGCATAAAAGTAGCATGGCATTTCAGAAAAGGAACATCATACCAACAGTAAAATATGGCAGTGGTAGTGTGATGGTCGGGGGTTGTTTTGCTGCTTCAGGACCTGGAAGATTTGCTGTGGTAAATGGAACCATGAATTCTGCTGTCTACCAAAAAATCCTGAAGGACAATGTGCGGCCATCTGTTCATGATCTCAAGCTGAAGTGCACTTGGGTTCTGCAGCTGGACAATGATCCAGAACACAACAGCAAGTCCACTTGTGAATGGCTTAAGAAAAACAAAATGAAGACTTTGGAGTGGCCTAGTCAAAGTCCTGACCTGAATCCGATTGAGATGCTGTTGCATGACCTTAAAAAGGTGGTTCATGCTCGAGAACCCTACAATGTGGCTGAATTACAACAATTCTGCAAAGAGGAGTGGGCCAAAATTTCTCCACACTGCTGTAAAAGACTCATTGCCAGTTACTGCAAATGCTTGATTGCAGCTGTTTCTGCTAAGGGTGGCCCAACCAGTTATTGTGGAGGGAATAGAACAGGCGAGAGGCAACAAAGCTGGGAGGGTACAAGGTTTTATTCCTCCAACATACTGGAACACGCTTCGTAGCTCGTGTGAACTACTGCGCTGCTGAGGCATGTGTAACAAGCTCTTTTATACACGTTATACAGACAGAGAGAATGCATGGCACATTAGCATAGTGATTGTCATCTCATACACATCAGTCAATACATACAATTAGCATGACATCAGCTGACACCCGGATGTCCTTTCCGTCCTCGGGGGGGGGGGGCACAATACATACAGCCCAGTCTGATTGCCCCCCAGGGCCTTTGTCCGTATGACTATTGTCCTGCCCTTCCTCCTGCCCTGATGGGTGTGAGATAATGTCGTCCGCAGCATGCTGGGTCACCACATTATTAGGTTTAGGGGGCAACCACTTTTTCATACAGGGCCATGTAGGTTTGGATTTTTTTCCCTGAATAATAAACACCTTCATTTAAAAACTGCATTTTGTATTTACTTGTGTTATCTTGGTCTAATATTTAAATTTGTTTGATGATCTGGAACATTTAAGTGTGACAAACATACAAAAAAAAAAAGAGAGAAAATCAGGAAAGGGACAAACACTTTTTCACACCACTGTAAATGGAAAAAAAACCCCACCAATTCAATTCAATTCAATTCAACTTTATTTATATAGCACCATTTCACAACAACAGTCATCTCATAGCACTATCAACTGTAGGGGGGAACCCCCACAGTTGCAGAAAGACCCCAGCAATCAGGTGATCCCCTGTGAGCAAGCACTTGGCGACGGTGGAGAGGAAAAACTCCCTTTTAACAGGAAGAAACCTCCAGCAGAACCAGGCTCAGGGAGGGGCAGTCATCTGCTGCGACTGGCTGGGGGGTGAGGGGACAGAGAAGATGAAAAGAACAGACATGTAGAGAGCAAACAGCACGATGGGGACTCAATCTATGGGAGAGAACAAACAAATGTTAATGACCAGCAAAAAAAAAATATTTCATAGAGAGTGAGGAAAGGAGTGAGGCCCAGTGCATTACTGGAGGTCCCCCGGCTGACTAAACCTATTAGCAGCGTAGCTAAGGGAGGGTTCAGAAACACATGATCCCTCCCTAATTGTAGGCTATTATCAAAAAGGTAGGTTTTAACCCTAATCTTAAAAACAGAGATCGAGTCTGACTCCCGAATCCAGATTGGCAGCTGATTCCACAGGAGAGGAGCTTGATAACTGAAGGCTCTGCCTCCCATTGTACTTTTGGAGATTCTAGGTATTACAAGTAGTCCTGCATTTTGGGAGCGTAGTGCTCTGTTAGGATAATACGGTAGTATCAGATCTTTTAAATAAAAAGGAGCCTGATTGTTTAGAGCTTTGTAAGTAAGAAGAAGGATTTTAAACTTAATTCTAAACTCTATGGGAAGCCAATGAAGGGAGGCCAGAACTGGAGAGATATGATCTCTCTTTCTAGTACCTGTTAAAACTCTTGCTGCAGCATTTTGGATCAGCTGAAGACTTTTTAAAGATGTTTTAGGACAACCTGATAATAAAGAATTACAATAATCTAATCTCGAGCTAACAAAAGTGTGGATCAGTTTCTCAGCATCACTCTGAGACAAGATGCTCCTAATCTTGGCAATATTACGCAAATGATAGAAGGCAGTCTTAGAAACAAATTTAATATGTGAATTGAAGGACAAATCCTGATCAAAAATAACTCCAAGGTTCCTCACAGAGCTATTAAGAGAAAGAGTAACTGCATCCAAACTGAAAGTTTGATTTGGAAAGGAATTTCTAAGGTTTTTTGGACCAACAAGAATGACTTCAGTCTTATCTGAATTTAATAGCAGGAAATTACAAGTCATCCAAGCTTTGATTTCCTTAAGACAGGCTTCTAACTTGGCTAATTGATTACTATCATCTGGCTTCATTGACAGGTATAATTGTGTGTCATCTGCATAACAATGAAAATGTATACAGTGCTTTCTAATAATGTTGCCTAACGGAAGCATATATAAACTAAAAAGAGTAGGGCCTAGCACAGATCCCTGTGGAACTCCATGACTAAGTTTTGAGTTGAAAGAAAACTCATTATTTACATGAACAAACTGGAACCTATCAGATAAATAAGGTCTAAACCACTGCAACGAAGTTCCATTAAGTCCAACATAGTGTTCTAATCTATCAAGTAGAACATTATGATCGATAGTATCAAAAGCTGCACTAAGGTCTAAAAGGACAAGTACAGAAACTAGTCCATTATCAGATGCAATGAGGAGGTCGTTAGTGACCTTCGCTAAGGCTGTTTCAGTACTATGATGGATTCTAAACCCAGATTGAAACTCTTCAAGAAAGCCATTTCCCTGCAGGTGGTCGAATAATTGCGTAGCAACAACTCTTTCTAAGATTTTTGAAATGAAAGGGAGATTAGAGATTGGTCTATAGTTAGCTAAAGCTTCTGGATCTAGCGTTGGCTTTTTGAGTAAGGGTTTAATTACAGCTGTTTTAAAAGCCTGCGGTACATGGCCTAAAGTTAATGAAGAATTGATTATATGAAGAATAAAGCTACCAATAAGTGGGAAGACTTCTTTAAATAACCTAGTAGGAATAGGGTCTAAAAGACAAGTTGAAGGTTTGGATGAGGAAACTATTTTGTCTAACTCACAAAGGTCGATTGGAGTAAACTCATCAAGACAGACATCAAAAGAAGGAGTTGTAGTAGTTACAGTATTTAAGTTAACTGTGGGAAGAATCTGATTGATTTTATCTCTGATGGATGAAATTTTATTATTGAAAAAGTTCATAAAGTCCTGACTAGTAAGCTCTAAGGGAATGCTAGGATTGACAGAGTCCTGACTCTTTGTCAACCTGGCTACAGTACTGAAAAGAAACCTGGGATTATTCTTGTTCTCTTCTATTAATGCAGAGTAATAACTTGTTCTAGCTTTTCTAAGAGATTTTTTATAAATTAAAAGATGATTTCTCCAAGCTAAATAGATTTCATCTAAATTAGTAGAGCGCCATTTTCTTTCTAATTGATGAGTCTTCTGTTTTAAGCTACGAGTTTCTGTGTTGAACCAAGGAGTTAGAAATCTCTGATTAGACTTTTTCTTTTTTAAGGGGGCCACCAAGTCTAGAGCCTGATGCAGAGAAGCTGAAACACTATCCACCATGTTATCAATTACAGAAGGAGCAAGCTGTCTATAGCTTATTTCCGTTGTGTTGACACATGGCATAGAGGAAACAATCTGCATAAATTTGGAAACAGCATCATCTGAGAGGCATCTACTGTAATAATATTTTTCTTTAGGAGCCAAATAGTCAGAAATAGTAAAATCAAAGGTTAACAGACAATGGTCTGACAGTACAGGATTATGAGGAGACACTACAAGATTTTCTATTTCTATGCCATATGTCAGAACAAGGTCCAATGTATGGTGGAGGTAATGAGTAGAATTTCCTACTTTCTGAGAAAACCCAATCGAGTCTAATATTGAATTAAATGCCACATTAAGGCAGTCACTATCTACATCCACATGTATATTAAAGTCCCTTACTATAATTATTCTATCAGATTTCAGCACTAAATCAGCTAAGAAATCAGCAAATTCGGATAAAAATTCTGAGTAGGTTGATGGGGGACGATAAACTATGGCAAATAAAATTGGGTTTAACCTAAAATTGCTAAAGTGCCCAAATACTGAGGACCAGGCCCTCAAAGGAATTATAACATGTTTTTTGCTTTACATTAACTAGTAATTTGGAATGGTAAATTGTTGCTACTCCTCCTCCACGACCAGAACTTCTGGGATTTTGACAGTTTAAATAACCAGAGGGAGTTGATTCATTTAAACCAACATAATCCTCTTGCCCTAACCAAGTCTCTGTAAGGGAAATTAAATCAATCTGATGATCAATTAACAGATCATGGACTAACAGAGACTTGGGAGTTAGAGACCTAATATTTAGTAAACCACATTTAATTTTTAAATTATGAGGAGGAACAGAGGCCAAATCATTCAATTTAGAGGCTTTATGTTTAATTTGAGTTTTACCAATGTTTTGCTTTATCACTTTGGGATGCTTATGCATATTTTTATTTACTTTGGAGGGAGCAGACAACGATTCTCTGATGGGGAAGACAGGGGCTAAGCTGAGGGGTGGCGGATGAAGAGGAGCTGCAGAGAGGCGTGTAAGACTGCGACTCTGCTTCCTGGTCCCAACTCTGAGTAGTCATGGTTTTGGAAATTTGGATAAAAAAGATGCCAGATTGTTAGATAAATGAGAAGCACCATCCAAAGTGGGATGAATGCTGTCTCGTCTCATAAGACCAGGTTTTCCCCAAAAAGAGCTCCAATTGTCAATGTAGCCCACGTCATTTTTCATTGAGTTTATAGAATTCATGGGACAATATAATGATTACAGCTACACATATTCTCAAGGTAAACCCCCCCAACACAAGCCATAACTTAAACGTATTTTAGGCTAATTCAGGTCGGTTGAACCAAGCCTTAATTTAGCTCACAAAAAGACGTTGAAAATTGAGCTGTGTTTAGTCCATCTACTACAGACCACATTTAATCAGAAAAAAATGTTGAAAATTGGGCAAAAAATAGTCCAATGTTGGCCCAAATTTATCCTAAGAATAGTTTTTGTCATTTGGTGATGGTGGTGGGGATCTGTCTCTCCAAAGTCAAATATACTTTTATAGCTGCTCTTTATTAAATGTGCTTTATAAAAATGCACATTTTTAACAGCTTTTTAAAAGTTTGACATTTGGCATAATGCTTGTTACATAATATCTGGAACAACAATCTGAAACCGGTGCCAGTGCTATACACTTAAAAGGCACTATTTGAATGGAAGTACGTTTTACAAATTTCTCTCTATGTTGTATCTTTTTATTGGTGTTCACACCTTGGGCTCTGGATGTCCCCAGACACTTCTGGTTTTGGCTGATCTTGAAAGCTAAGTAGAGTCTAGCTTGGATGGGAGACTGTGTGGGAATACCAGGTACTGTGATGGACTGGTGATGTGTTCTACATCTTGTCCAAAGAGGCTGGTATAGATGCCCACACAGAACCCAAAAAGGATCAGAAGATGAATGATGTTTGTTACTACATGTTTCCTTTTTTTTATCAACCTGAAAAAGGCAGCTTTTCATCTTCATTGTTAAGCCAAAATCAGACCATACAAAGACATCTACATGAAGACACCTTTTCAACAACCTGAAAAAGATCTCTTTTCATCTTTCACTTTTCAACCAAATCTTGACATTTTTTAGACTGTTGGCAAAGCTGTCTTTTCAATCAATTTATGTAAGAGTGTGGACATGGCTGAGCCCATGTCCCTGTTTTGTGCTCATGTTTAGTTTTGTGTGATCTTCAAGACATGAGTTCAGTCCATGCCTTCACCTTCAGTTATGTTGTTTTCTCTGTGTTTCCCTGCCTCAGCCTTAGTTTGATCATTGCGTTTATACTCATTATACATCCATCCATCCATCTTCTACTGCTTTTACGTGCCCCACACCCATGTTTATTATCATCATTATCTAGCGCCCGGTGTCCATTGTCTGTACAGCCCCACCCGTCCTGTTCTCCATACCGGTTGTCTCTGTCTCCCTGTGTGTTTTTGATTTGCTTTGATCCCCCCACACCCCGTTCTGTGTTCCCTGATTGCTCCTTGCCTATTTTAGTGTCTTGCTGCCATTGTTCTGTTTTGGTATCTTTGCATTAACTTCTGCATCGTCTTGTGATATTTTTTATGTGAAGTCCTGTGCGTGATTACACGCTTCAGTCATAGTCCTGTTCAGTCCTGCTGTGTATCCTATTTAGTGTTTATCTGTGCTTTCTGTTTATTTTATTTCATCCCATGAGCTGTCATTGTTTTATGTTTGCTCATTAAATCGTTTGAACTTGAAGTCCAGCGTTTTGGGTCCTGCCTAACACCACACCCTGACAATTTGTGCTGGGAGGGATTCCTTGATTGTAGTCCTAATTAGCTTTGCCTTAACCCTCCTGTTGTCCTCGGGTCAAAATGACCCGCCACTGTGTTAAAAACCAAAAAAAATCCCCCTAAACAATATTTTTTCAACTTAAAATTTTATGACTTTTCCTAGATTGACCCCAACATTAGGATAAGTGAATTGTTGCCTTTATTCACATTTCCATGTAAGCTGTACAAAAAAAGGTACAAAGGTCGTCTTCGGGTCAAAATGACCTGACAGTCAAATTGAGTTGAAATCACAGTCACTGAGTTATTTACACACCACAGAATGTGAGAATGTTTTAGTTCTGTCTCAGATCAATCAGTAGCAGATGTAAACAACACAATAGCAGACGTAAACAAGACAAAACAGGTGGCCTTCTCGCAGACTGCAGTGCCTTTGATTGGTCTCAGATCAATCAGTAGCAGACG
The DNA here is from genome assembly GCA_020510985.1 of Pholidichthys leucotaenia. Taxonomy (NCBI): domain Eukaryota; kingdom Metazoa; phylum Chordata; class Actinopteri; order Cichliformes; family Pholidichthyidae; genus Pholidichthys; species Pholidichthys leucotaenia. Next base: position 87,551,120 of record CM035839.1, on the reverse strand, counting down.
TAAACAAGACAAGACAGGTGGATTTCCAGAGGTTATAAAGGTGCTGCAGATGACAATACCCCAAATTCTCTCTGTGCTGAAGCCATGAGTGCGCGTTATACCGTCGAGCAGGCTATAGAGCTGATTTTTTTCAGATGTCCAGCAAGACAACTCTGATTCAGAAGAAGAAGTGGAGGATGTATCAGAAGAAGAAGATAGGGAGGAATACAACCCAGAGCATGATGAATCATCTTCAGAAGAAGAAGAAGAAAACCCTGAAGCTGAAAGAGAGACTTTCCTTTTAACAAACAAGAAACAAGAATGTAGTACTTCTGAGCACACAGCACAAAGACGCTGCCATTAGCGATCGTGAGGACAGGAAGCCAGCCATCATCCTAGACTACAACTGCAACAAAGGAGGTGTGGACAACCTAGATAAGGTGATTGGGACATACAGCTGCAGAAGGATGACTGCCCGCTGGCCCCTGGTCATCTTCCACAACATCATTGATGTTTCCTCCTACAATGCCTTTGTGATTTGGAGAGAGCTCAACCCGACCTGGATGCCTCATAAGCAGAACAAGAGGAGGGTGTTTCTGGAGCAGCTAGGAAAGGCACTTGTAACTCCACTCATTGAAAGAAGGAAGCATGTCCCCCGCACAGAAGCCTCTGCAGCAGTTGTGAAAGCTATTCAGAGTGCAGGAACTCCTGATCAACCTGAGGATCTGGCTGCCACAGCCGCTGCCCCAGCTGGGACAAGTAAGAGGAAGAGATGTCAGTTCTGCCAGCCAAAGAAGGACTGTAAAACACATACAGTGTGCTGCAGGTGTAAGAAAAAATATCTGCAAAGGCTGTGCACTTGCATACTGCCCTACATGTGCTAATTAGTTGAATGAGTTATGCTGTTTTCACATTTTTGTATTGTATATTTTCTTGTTCACTAGCAAAAAAAAAAAAAAAATCAAAAGAAACTGAATCATTGGGATGAATAAAAATGCATTCAAAACTCATTTTTGCACATTTCTATTCTTTCTTATACAGGTGAAGAGGGAAAACTCAGGTATTCACACATTTTGTGGTGAATGACAAGTTGTTTCTTCAAGCAAAATAAAATTTGGTGTTTAACATTCAATTAAGCTGCTTATATTGGGGGTTTAGTGAAGACGGGTCATTTTGACCCGGAGGACACGGGGTGTATACAGAATATGAGGACAACAGGAGGGTTAAGTTCTGTCACATATACAGTGATGGTTACTCTTATTAAAGGTCTCATTTACTGCACTTTTTCCAAATGTTGACAGTTCCCACAGCTCTTAATGAAATGCATGTGACATATTTTGGCCAAATTGCCTTTGATTATTTAATTATTGCAGCATCATACACACACACAGCCCCCCAACATGACCCTCACTAAGACCCAGGTGAGGATGGAGCTGAGGAAGATCAAGGCGAGGAAGGCATTGGGACCGGACGGCATCAGCGCAAAGCTCCTCAAGTCCTGTGCAGACCAGCTGTGTGGGATTGTGGAGCACATCTTCAACCTGAGACTGAAGCTGGGGAGGGTACCACAGTTGTGGAAAACATCTTGTGTGGTACCTGTACCAAAGACTTCCTGCCCCAAAGATCTGAACAGTTACAGACCAGTGGCCCTGACATCCCACATGATGAAGACCCTGGAGAGACTGCTCCTTGCTCACCTCTGCCCCCTGGTGGGACCAGCGATGGATCCACTCCAGTTCGCCTACCAGCATGGCATTGGGGTCGAGGATGCGGTCATCTTCCTCCTTCACCGTTCTCTGTCCCACCTGGAGAAGCCCAGGAATGCGGTGAGGATCATGTTCTTTGACTTCTCCAGTGCTTTCAACACCATCCAACCGATGACCCTGAAGGACAAGCTGCTGTGCGCAGGGGTAGACCAGCACCTGTCATCATGGATCCTGGACTACCTCACTAACCGGCCACAGTTTGTGAGAACCCGGGACTGTATGTCCGACACGATCATCTGTAGCACAGGGGCTCCCCAGGAAACGGTTTTGGCTCCCTTCCTGTTCACCCTTTATACTGCGGACTTCTCACACAACACAACACACTGCCATCTACAGAAGTTCTCTGACGACTCTGCGATCGTTGGCCTCATCTCCAACGGAGATGAAGCTGAGTACAGAGGACTTATCCAGGACTTCGTGGACTGGTGCCATCGAAACTGCCTCCAGATCAACGCGAGGAAAACTAAGGAGCTGGTGGTGGACTGCCGCAGGCAAGGACAACCCCTCACAGCACCAGTAAATATACAGGGAATTGACATCGAGATGGTGACATCCTACAAGTATCTGGGTGTTCATCTGAACAATAAACTAGACTGGTCACACAATACTGACGCACTCTACAAGAAGGGACAGAGCAGGCTGTTCCTACTGAGGAGACTCAGGTCTTTTGGTGTACAAGGGGCGCTGCTGAAGACATTCTACGACACGGTGGTGGCATCAGCCATCACTTTTGGAGTGGTCTGCTGGGGCAGTGGCGTTACAGCAGCCGATAGGAAGAGACTGAACAAACTGATCAAGAACGCTAGCTCCGTCCTGGGACAGCGCCTTGACCCAGTGGAGGAGATGGGAGAGAGAAGGATGGTGGCTAAACTGTCATCTCTGCTGGAGTCCGAGTTCCACCCTATGCAGGACACACTTAATGCACTGAGGAGCTCATTTAGCAGCAGACTACATCATCCTAGGTGCACAACCGAGAGGTTTCGCAGGTCCTTCCTACCTATGGCTGTCAGACTGTACAACCTAAGCAGGGCTGCTCGCAGAGATAGCAAAAAGATGTGACAACCTAATAGTATTGAATGCAAAAGATGCAATAGACTTACACAATGGTCCCCTCTGGTATACAACTAGGAAAATACTGGTCGCTACGGAGGGCGACAATATGTATGGGTACATAATCATACCATGTAGGATAACTAAGTAGACGGTTATGCTGTTTCATTCCATCTAGCTACAATGCTCCGCACTGTGTGTGTTTATATATTTATATATTTATTCCATCTAGCGACAATGCTCCGCACTGTGTGTTTATATATTTATATATTTATTTGTACATATGTATACTCGCTGCTCTTGTTTTTTTTCTTGTCTTCTGATTGTTGCTCTGAGTGTTGCTATCCCTATGCTGTTGCAATCCTGGAATTTCCCCATTGTGGGACTAATAAAGGCTTATCTTATCTTATCTTATCGTATCATCCTGAATAATCATTTGCAGCCTTCCTCAGAATGGCTCATTTAGGTGCATGTCTCTTTAATTGGCCAAGAGCTAACCCTACCCTCCCTCTTTCCTTTTCTCACTATTGCTATTTTTAGCTGGCTAGCTCCTAGCTTGGGTAGTGAGCGTGAGTCAACTAATCTAAATTCATCTTAAAGAATGAATGAAATAAGGCACCACTGGTGGACATTGGTGTATGGTAACAGTGGTCAGTAGGATATGACCGGTCCCTGCAGTACAATAAACACAGATACATTCACGAATGAGTGACTGGATAAACTGATTGTGTCAGCAGCCGCCTTTGGTCCCGGTTAGAGATAATAAAGTACAATAAATAAGTTAAAATAATGTCTTAGACTAATGATTATGGTCAAAGTGTTGGTATATGAGCAAGGACTCCAGTGGGGGTTAATAGAATTGATAGAAAATAGCAATCAAAACTGTTAGCTAATGTTAACAGTTTGATGTACTATCACAGGGAGAATCTAACAAAAAAAAGCCAGAATGACATGAGATATATTATGGATTGTGTATTACTGAAGCAGGTGGAAAGATGGATGTCTATTAGGGTGACTGAAATTTAAATAAAATAACAGTATAAACCATGCTAGGTAAGCAAATGCCATAGTAGCACTGTTAGCTCTGAAGCTAACACATTGGGCTTACACTCTGGATGGGGACTGAATCATCACAGCCGATTGATAACTTTCAATCACATGAATTCCAGCAGGATCTCCTGCAACATGGCTGTCATTTGTTTACTTATGCAATGGAGTGAAAAAGTGTGAAAACCTCCAAAGCTTAAGGTGAAACTCTTAATAATGACCCAAGACAGCATTACAATAACAAATTTACTTTAATCGAGGAGCAGGACCTTAACTTGGAGACAAGTGGGATCACACAGCGGTGGTCATTGGCACCCCCCCTCCCCTTGATGCTACCACGTGGCCGGTGTACAGAGATACACATTATGAATCTGAGCCAACACTGTTGACTCACAGAGTGTGAACACGACCGAGTGTGTGGCCATATTGAGCTCTGAGCATGTCACGGAGATCGTAGAAAGGCATTGTAAGTGGATTTTGTCTTTTCAACTGGGGTTCGTCAAAATTACGAGCTAATGCAAGTTAGGTTAATTGGCATCAAAACTGGGGATTCTAAATTGTCCTTAGGTATGAATGTGAGAGTGTATGGTTGTCTGTCTCTCTGTGTTGGCCCTGCGATGGACTGGCGATCTGTCCAGGGTGTACCCTGCCTCTTGCCCAAAGATGCTGGGATAGGCTCCAGCCCCCCCGCCCCCCCGCGACCCGAAAAAGGATTAAGCGGAAGAAGATGAATGAATGAATGAATGAATGTTTAGAGGCTAAAAGTAGCTAAAAGTAGTTTAGTGAAACTTGCTTGGTAGATTATTTTGGACGGTCATTGTAGATTAAATGAACATATCAGTTTGTCCCTCCTACCAGTGTTTGTACAGCCAACGCCATACAACCAATGATAGCATGGTACCATAGGTACAACATTTTTTAGCTGAATGCAGCAGCTTCACTTCCAACATGTCCAGCATTTGACTTCATATAAAGCTATCAATAGCACGGTGATAGATCGTAACTGAAATCCAGATCATTTTTCAGTGAGGTAGGGAAAAAAGATAGTGGAAGAGCAAAACTGGCTTCCATGTTTGAGTTAATGGGACCTTTAAGTCTGCATATACTGTATACCATGGGTGGCATTAGGCCTTTAAAAGGGGTGCTGTAACATCCTTAAACTTAAACTCAGCACCCCTAAAAATTGGAGTGAGAAAAGTTGTGATTATAAAATTTTTGTTCGTCTTTGACAGGATGAAATAACATCCAAAACATATTCATTAGTTTGTCGTTTAAACTTTTAAAAAATGAAAATGAAAACACCCTCCAGCCACCAAATGGTATGATCCCTCCTCACACACACCTTCTCTCCCCTGTACCTGCACACACTGGAGCCCTGGCGCACACACACAGAGGTCCTCCCCTATTCCAACAGCAGGAGGCTGCTGCAGCTTTTCTACAGGTAACAATCTGAATATGATGTATAACGCCAGCCTCAGCTGAAATATTCCGCTATGTTATGAATAGTTTTTGGGTCTGTCTGAATCTATTCAGTAAGAGTGTAATGCATACCTGCAAACATGTAGGTTTCAGAATGAGTGAGGTTTTCACCTGGGGTGGGGGATTGGAAAATAGGCTATTAATAGGCTGTAAATAGCTTATAATATAACAGAAAATACTGCATCTTTGCTCATTTTATTTTTGATTTCTAGTTTATGAGGAAAACCTCACAAATTTATGAGAATAAAGTAAAAAATGTACAAGAAAAAAGTCCTAAATTAGCACTAAACACAAATTATGAGAAAGTTGATTTAAGTGGGAAATTTTTTTTTCAAATTTACAAGGAAAAAGTAGTAAATTTAGAATAAAACTGGTATAAATTTAAGAGAAAAACCTCAAAATGTTTAGACTAAGGTCACAAGTCAGTAGCTTAAGTACTTTGGGGTAACTACTCTTATGTATATTTGAGTGATAATATACAAAGGTAACCTACGTTTACTTCTGTACAGTTTCAGGCTACTCTGCCACTTAAATTAGAGATTTTTTTAACTGAAAATGTGGACATTTTTTTATGTGAATTTGGAGAGTTCTCATGAATTACCTACTTTTTCTTTCTTTCTTTCTTTCTTTCTTTCTTTCTTTCTTTCTTTCTTTCTTTCTTTCCTTCCTTCCTTCCTTCCTTCCTTCCTTCAAACCACAGGGATTCATTTGTTAAGGGCAAAAGTGGGATAATTCTGACCTCTGTTAGACCATTAAGTGTGATGGTTGAATGTTGCTACTTAACAAATTGGACCAAAAATGCCAGGGTCGATTTTTCTGTCCCAGTCCAGCCCCGGCTAAGGCAGCTAGTAGCAGATGTTTTTCTGTAATGATTGCATCGTAAATCAACCACTGTGCACTGTTTGAATTTGAGAGAAAGAAGCTGTTGCTGTTTTGGTATAAGCACAATATTAACTCTTTAGCTGCCCAGGCGCCATATGGCGACAGAAACGGTTACGGGGTTTAAACCTAACCCCTAGTGGTCAAGAGTGGCAAATATTTTTTGTCAATAAAACAGTTCAGATTTCCAAGGCTATAACTTGAAAATTACAAGAGATAATGGCTTACTGTCAGTTCCTATGATGTAGAATATGATCCAAAGTTTCAGACAGGAATAAATTTGAGCATCTAATTTGCATAATGTCATGGCAGCTATATAAATTGCATAACTCAGTCAAAAGTGGACTTTGGACACATTTACATAAAGAATGGTTTGGTTTTTTTATGCCGATTTGTCTACAGGGGTATGTATCTAATCTTCAAAGTATATGAACCAGAAAATCAATAAAATGCCAAAAAAACATATTTCTCTCTTACCTGTTACCGGGACGGGGGGTGGGGGGCGTTTTCGTCCATCGTAGCCGATTTTCACCCATGTACCACATCTACAAACTCTTATGATTACCCCACGTGAATTTTGTTTGTATTACATGGCTATTTTTTCTGTTTGGTGCATTATTCCTGTGGGAATACATGCCGCCCGTGGGTGCCGCCATCTTGGTCCTGAGAGCTCCATCTTTTGCTACATCGACCTTGATGTAACACGTTTACTTAGTAATTTACACCCGTATACCACGTCTACAAACTCTTATGATTATCCCATGTGGCTATTTTTCCCGTTTCATGCAGTTTCCGTTATCAACGCTGACGCAACGCTGACGCAATGATCAAACGGAGGCATCCACATTGGTGTGTGAGCTCAAAGCGGAAAAAGGAAGAGGAATAATGAGGATTTCTCCTTCTTTGCTATATTCCATGTCAGCCATGATTCATTCAGCGGGTGTCTCCCACCTTCTAAACTGTCAGATCAATAGAGATTAGGACAAATTGTCAGTATAGCCAGGGACGTCAATAAGTTGACACGTGCAGTTGCTGTGTTTCGCCACTGGGGGCGCGTGACTCGTCCATTTAATCCGGGCAGTTAAAGGGTTAAATCCAAGCTGTCACTGTTTTTATGTGTCATCACATACCACGTTCTCTAACTAGAAGCCAGGGAGGAGATGTATGAAAGATGATAACTCTAACAAAATAACGTCTGTGTGTGGGGGGGTGAAAAGGGTGTGTGTGTGTGGTGGAGCTCATTGGGTGCTCAGCATCCCCAAAGTTCTGATTTTAGAACCACCCCAATATATACTGTATATGCACGTACTCCCCATGAGCTATAGATCTGTATTTATGATATTTTATTTCTCTTTTTCTTAAAGAGGAGCAGTCAGTGGCTAATGTTAATATTTAAAAGAGAGAAGCGTAAACTACTTGTCTCAAAGAGTTTTATGCTAAACATATTATGTTAAAACAAAGACGTCCTACCTGGTAGAAAGAAATATTTCCTCCTCTATACTATCACAGGACAAACAATGCAATATTTCAAGGCAATGACTGCTTGTGTGTCCTCAAATATTGTACAAGATATTATGGAAAAAAAACTTTTAGATAATCTTACCTCAGAAGACACTTTTTCTAATCATCTTAGAGGTTGATGTACACCCAGCCTTTGAAACAGACAGTAGACATTGTAATGAATAAATGACTAGAGACTTGGAGGAAAAGAAATATGCTAGAATTGTTTCAAAAGGTAGCTTTACTCTGTATTCTATTGCAAATAGCCAAACCTAATTATCTGAGGCTGCAAGCTAAAATTCAATAACAAAGGATGAGACATTGTGAAATTATGAAACGTATAGAAATGCATGCAATCAAAAAGACAAAGAAAGGTAGGACGAGATGTGTGCTGTGTAAGAAAGAAAAAAGTTATTAGTCTAGATATGAGATTTACACAATGAACACAGGAGCCCAAAAATGGGATCAAGATAATGGAGTGTTTGGGATATATTGAAAATCAAACACAAAACTGCTGGAATATAGATCTGTGAATTCACAATATTTTTGATTGACCAGTGTCTGTCAATAACGTTATTTATTTCCTATTGAATAATATTCCTGGGGTGAATAAAGAATACAATACTTTACTCTCAGAACAGTAATTCCTGTGATTTTCAAGGAGTACGTATTAATGGAAAGTCCAGGATGTTCTCAGAAGAGAGAGACTGAGGACTCACAAGTTATTTTTTTTTTTTTTTTTTGTGTGTGTGGTTAATTGTGTTTTATTTTATTTAAGTTTTTGTAAAGGGTATACAGGTCGTTACAGCAATGCAGTGTTTACATTTTCATCACATGTTCCCTTATTTTCTGATATCTGACAACATTGGAAGATTAATTCTTACAACACCCCTTTTTTTTTTTTTTTAAAGTGAAAGAAAAAGTGAAATTAAAGAGAAAAAAACAAACAAAAAACAAATAACAAAAAACCCCCAAACAAACCAGTAAAAAACAAACAAAAAGAAAAAGTAAGTAAATAAAGATAAAAGAGCATCTGAGTAGCATTGGAACAAAGAGCGGAACCATTATTGAAATGGTATTTGTCAAAGATTAGATCTAATGGAAGACACATATGCGGTCCAGGGTTGCCAAAAGTTCATGAACCCATCCATGTCCTGTCTCAGTGCGAATGTCAACTTTTCCATCGAGTAAATGTCTTGGATCACGTTAGTCCAATCTTCAGGTGTAGGACAGTCCTTCAACATCCATTTTTTAGTTAGAGCTTTTTTGCTTGCCAATATTAAAACATTGAATAAGTATTTTTCTCCTCGTCTTTCCAGTGAGTCCGGTAGTAAACCCAAATACAAAGTTACAAAAGAAAAGGGAACTGTAATTTTGAATATTTTCCCCAATATTGTTTGTACCTTGGTCCAATATTGGTGGATAACTGGGCATGACCAAAACACATGAAAATGATTTGCAGTCTTTTCACCACACAAGCGCCAACAGTTCAATCCCTTATGGGTAAATTTGTTTTGTGCAGGTGTTCTGAAAAATCTTGCCAAGTTTTTCCATCCAAATTCTCTCCACTGCAGGGATGAGGTACTTTTCCATTGCTGTTTATTTAGCTTTTCCCATATTTCCAGTTGTAAAGTGAAATTCCCCTCTTTTTCCCATCTCTCTTTTATATAAGATGTGTTGTCTCCTTTTAAGTCTTGAAGACCTTGGTATATTTTAGAAATGTATCTGATCCCTGGGATCCCTTTATATGCCATTAAGAAGACCTTCAGAACACCTGACTGGGCCCTTTCCAAAACCTCCTTTTTAAGTATATTGTTTATGTGGTGTCTAAGCTGGAAGAACCTGTAAAGGTCTTGATTTATTAGGCCTTGTTTTTTCAAATCTTCAAAACTTCTTAAGATTTGCCCTTTAAAAAATCGTAATATTTTATCAGCCCTTTCTCCTTCCACTTTTTAAATCTGGTGTCTGTTTTATTAGGAGTAAAGTCCTGATCATAGGCGATCCATTACAGAAGTCGATAGGGCTCTTTAGTTTGATTCTCTCTCACTATCTTAAACCAAATTTTTAGCGGGGTCTCTATCCACGGGTTAGTGTTATTCAAAAGCTTAGGTAAGGCATTGTTCCCTATTATCGCCTGTAGGGGGATGTCACTTGTTATTTGGCATTCGATCTCCTTCCATTGTGCAGTGTAGACTGGGTTACATATCTCTACTAAAGTTTTAATTTGTGCGGCTTTAAAGTAGTCCCTGATATTTGGCAGCGCGAGCCCACCTTTGTCTTTGTTTAGCTGTAGGGTTCTATATCTGATTCTAGGTCTCTTGCCCTGCCATATGAATCTTGAGATCCTTCTGTCCAGCTCCTGCCATGTTTTTTTGGGAGGTTCTACCGGTATTGTTTGGAAAAGGTATAGAAGACGTGGAAGTATATTCATTTTGACTGCTTCAATTCTTTGTGCAGTACCCAAGAATGGTATCATATTCCATCTTGCTAGGTCAGATTTTATTTTTGTCACCAGTGGATCATAGTTTAGTGATATAATTTTGTTGAGTTGTTTCGGGATATTGACCCCCAGATATTTCATAGATTCCGACTCCCAGTTAGTTTTGAGTTTGCTTAGTGAATAATGATTTGGGTCATAGTTGAATGTTAAAACTTGGGTTTTATGCATATTTAATTTGTACCCCGATAAATCTCCATACTCTGAAAAAACTGAGGTTAGTTCTGGTAAAGAAGTGTCCGGCTGCCCTAGGTATATTAAAATGTCATCAGTAAAGAGTGCTATTTTATGTTCCTTCTGACCAAGTGTAATACCTTGAATTTTTTGGTTTTGTCTTATCCATTGGCTCAGAGGTTCTATGAAGATTGCAAAGAGCAGTGGAGACAGGGGGCAGCCCTGACGACATCCTCTTTCCAGTTCAAAAGATGATGATAAATTACCGTTAATCCTTATTTTAGCTGTTGGTTTTTTATATAATGCCTGTATAGTTCTAATGAAGTTGTTATGAAAATTGAAACTGGATAAGATTCTATATAGAAAAGACCAGTCAACCGAATCGAATGCTTTTTCAGCATCTAATCCCAATATGACTGCATTTAAGTTATATTTTTTTATATGATGAATTATGTGTAAAGTGCGTCGAATGTTGTCTTGTGTCTGTCTTTGTCTTATAAAACCTGTTTGGTCTAAATGAATTAGGTCTGTCAGTATATTTTCTAACCTTTTGGCAAGGATAATGGTAAAAAGCTTATAGTCCTGATTTAGTACACTGATTGGTCTGTAGTTGGAGCACTCTAGTTTATCCTTTTCAGGTTTAGGTATAACTGCAATGACCCCTTCTCTCCAGGAGGGGGGGATTTCCCCTGTGTGGAGGACATAATTAAATGTTTTCAGGAGGAGAGGAGATAGTTGCTGTTTAAAGGTTTTGTACCACTCTGCTGTATAGCCATCAGCTCCTGGGGATTTGTTAGCTTTAAGTTTCATAATTGCTTTTTCCAATTCTTTAGGATGTATTTCTGACAGTAGTGTTTTATTTTGTGACTCCGTAAGTTGGGGAAGGTTTAATGTGTTTAGGAATGCCTCGGATGCGTTTTTTATGTTTTTTGTGGGAGTATAAGTTCTTATAGTAATTCTCGAAGTTTTTAAGAATATCCTGAATTCTGAATTTTATTTCCTTTGATACTGGGTCTCTGATTTTGTAGATTGCTCTTTCTGTTTGATGTTTCCTCAATTTATAGGCTAGCAATTTTGCCGATTTACTGCCTGCTTCATAGTATTTTTGTTTCAGAAATGTAAGTTTCTTCTGGATTTCTATTGTGTAGATCTCATTTATTTGGTTTTTAATTTCCTTAATCTTGAGCGAGTCAGTAGAATGAGTGTTGCCTTTGTGTTCTTTTTCTAGGTTCCTAAGTTCTGACTCTAATGTGGATAGTTTTTCTTGTCTTAGTTTCTTTTGGGTTGCCAGTTTTGCAATAATCTTTCCTCTTATTACAGCTTTACATGCATCCCACAGTATTAAAGGGGATACTTCTCCATTATCGTTATCTTCCAAATATCTGAGAATATCTGATTCCAATTCATCTTTCAATGGTCCTTTCAGGACATTTGAATTTAACCTCCAAGAAAATGTATTATTTGTGTATTTTTGGATATTTAAGTCCATGTAGATCGGACTGTGGTCGGAGAGATCCATCAGTCCTATTTTACATGTTTTTACTCTTCCAATGTCTCTATTAAACATAAAAAAATAGTCAATCCTTGAGTAAGATGAATGTGGAGTTGAGTAAAATGTATAGTCTTTTACACTGGGGTTGAGTTCCCTCCACACGTCACAGATTCCCAATTCTTTTAGTAGCATCCGAGTCTTCCTGTTTTGGGTGTTATTTTGATGTGGGGAATTACCAGAAGCATCCCAGTATGGATTCAGTCTAAGATTGAAGTCCCCACCACATATCACTAAACCTTGAGCTTTAGTTATCATTAGGTCGAATACATTTTTATAAAATTTCCAGTTAGCCCCTGGGGGAGCATACACATTCAGCAGGGTGATATCTTCTCCCTCTAGCCGCCCAGTTACCAAACTGTATCTCCCTTCTTTATCTTTGTGTTCTGATTTTTTTTTCAAATGTAATTTTGATTGATATCAATGTCGCTACTCCCCTCCTCCTCCCTGATTTATATGAAGATGAAGAGATCATTTTAAACCCTTGTCTACTGAGTTTATTGTGTTCCACGTCTGTTAGGTGGGTTTCTTGTAAAAGTATTATTCCTGCTTTGTCTTTTTTTCATTTTGCCTAGAATCTTGGATCTTTTAACTGGATTCAGGATTCCTTTTACATTATATGAAATTATTTTGGTTACACCCTGTTTCTCCATTGTGTTGTTTTGTTTAGTATAACTGTGTGGTGGCCCTCTTTTGTGCTACTCAGAAACTGAAAGAACATTAAAAACAAGAAAAACATTAAGAACATAGTGTAAAAAACTTTAAAACAAAAAGCTGTCATAAGAACTTCCTGAGCTGAGGTCTTTTTAAAGACCCTGTAAGAGCCTTGATGGAGTGAAGGCTCTGAGGGAAATTCCTCAAACTCTGTTACGTGTTGAGGGCCCTCTCTTACCACTGAAAGTAGTCCCATGCTTTTAACGTGAGTTTCAGAACCCAATCCAAACTTGTAATGATTTTTTTTTTTTTTTCCTTTTATGCCTAAACCCTGTGAAATTGTGTGCACCCTCCCACCCCCATCACATCAAACATTCACGCAAAAACAGTATTTGTTAGTATGAGGAGAACATGTGGATTATTGTCACATTTCTATTTTAACAAGTTTTTTTTTTTTTTATTACAAAGACTTATTTGTTTCAAATAATATGATTGTTCCATGAAATGTTTTACCACATGCTGAATATGCATCTCCTTTAATGTTTGTTACCTTGTATGAGGGGGGTTGGATGTGCGGATTGATTCAAGAGAAAAGAAAAAAAAAAAAAAAAAAAGGTCGCTATTCCAACCTGAAAACGGATAGTTTATCCGCGACGCTCTGGTGCTGGGTTTCCCGCTGCTGGTCCGTGGATTTTGAGGGTCTTTGTGTTGTCCATGTTTGCGCTTTGATCTTCTCACTCGGGTCTGCTGCGGGTTTAAATACCGTTACCGGGAGCCCTCTTTTCGCCATGTCAGCTGTTGCTTCTTCCGCCGAATTATAGAGACACGTTTCATCGCCGTAGAAGACCCTTAACTTCGCAGGAAATGGTGTCTGAAAGCGCAATTTCTTCTCTCTTAACACCTTTTTCGCGTCATTGTATTCCCTGCGCTTTTTAAGGACCTCCGGGGCGTAATCGTGTTCCACGTAGACTTTTCTCTCCTGGTGCATAAATCCTTTTTTCTGCCAGGCCAGTCTTACAACCTCTTGTTTTATTTTGAAATTGGAAAATCTTACAAACACCGAACGTGGGGGCGCTTCCGCCGCCGGCCTAGCGGCTAATGAACGATGTGCCTTTTCTATCTTCAAGTCGGTGGTTTGTGGAATATCCAATTTCTCTCTTAGTAAGGATTCCACGCATTCTGCCATTGAGTTAAAACCATTTTCGGTTCCTTCTATCAGACCATGAATTCTTATGTTGTCTCTTCTTTGTTTTCCTTCTTGGTCGGTTAGCTTAGCCTCTATAGCTGCTTGTCTTTTGCGTAGGTCTAGCACAGAATCTTCGAGCACTTTTATTCGATCCTCTGTTTCCAAGATTCGGTTCTCGGCCTGGTCCACTCTGCTGTTTGTCCTTTTCAATTCTTCTCTGAATTCCCGAAATTCGGCCGTAACATCTCGGCGAAATCATCGTAGCTCCTCAAATAGTGATTTCAGGCTAACCCTTTTGTTAGCTATCACCAGTTCCTCGTCTTCTGAACGGAGATCTTCCAGTTCAGATTCTCCGGCCGATACGTGTCCTGGCCTGGAGAATTTCAGTTTCTTCTGTTTTCCTTTAGACATGATGATTTTGTCTTTTGATTTTCACTCCTCCAAAAATCCGTTAAGTTTGATTTTCAAGGTGTTATCCTGGATTGGGTCTGAGAGCTTCAGTGTTAAACTGCAGTCGCCATGGTGTCCAGACCGGAAGTTGTCCACAAGTTATTTTAACAGTATACTGATTAGGCCCAATATCCACTGATTACAGTCAATGGTGTGAAAAATTAGCAGTGAAATAGCCGTGGGTGTAAAATTGTGGTCTTGGTCTTAGTAATGGCTGTACAGTGCAGTTCATCTGTGTGTGTGTGTGTGTGTGGGGGGGGGTTACAGGAACAGGTTTTGTGACTTTACGAAGACTTCATAGAGTTTGTCCCTACTACATGATTTAAATGGACATTGTTATATCAGTCTAGCTTATCAATCAGTGCAATCTGTATAACCACATATACCTTTAGAAAGTGGGCACCTTTCGAATTTATCTTGTAAACAGTAAGCCATTTTTAAGGTGATTTTGTGTCATGTAGATAGTTGTGACATGTGGAGACATCACAGCATTTCACCATTTCAGAAATACTCAAAACCTCATATGGAGGATGGTAGAGGATAGATGGCAGCACCAAATATTGTGCTGCTATGCAAGAGATGTGAGTTTAATTCCACTTGGTGCCTTTTTGTCTACATGTCTGTCTTTGCTTTTATTTCTCATTTTAATTCAGGGTCTGTAATATTCACTCTTTAGTGGTTAAATTTGTGAAATGCTTAGGATTAGGAAATTAGACTTGCTTAAAATTTGGGAAATAATTATTTTATGATAAGATAAGATAAGATAAGATAAGATAAGCCTTTATTAGTCCCACAACGGGGAAATTCCAGGATCGCAACAGCACAGGGATAGCAACACTCAGAGCAACAATCAGAAGGCAAGAAAAAAAAGCAAGCAAGCAAGAGCAGCTAATATATATATGTACATATTACTATAAAATATATATATACACACACACAGACACACAGTGCAGAGCATTGTAGCTGGATGGAATAAATATATGAATATATAAACACACAGTGCGGAGCATTGTAGCTAGATGGAATAAATATGTAGATATATAAACACCCACAGTACGGAGCATTGCAGCTAGGTGGAATAAATATGTAAATATATAAACACACACAGTGCGGAGCAATGTAGCTAGATGGAATAATATGTAGATATATAAACACACAGTGCGGAGCATTGTAGCTAGATGGAATAAATATATAGATATATAAATATAAACACACCCAGTGCGGAGCATTGTAGCTAGATGGAATAAATATGTAAATATATAAACACACACAGTGCAGAGCATTGTTGCTAGATGGGATGAAACAGCATAACCGTCTACTTAGTTATCCTACATGGTATGATTATATGCCCATACATATTCTCACCCTCCATAGCGACCGGTATTTTCCTAGTTGTATGCCGGAGGGGACCATTGTGTAAGTCTATTGCATCTTTTGCATTCAAAAAACTATTAGTTTGTTACGTCTTTTTGCTATCTCTGTGAGCAGCCCTGCTTAGGTTGTACAGTCTGACAGCCGTTGGTAGGAAGGACCTGCGAAACCTCTCGGTTGTGCACCTGGGATGATGTAGTCTGCTGCTAAATGAGCTCCTCAGTGCGTTCAGTATGTCCTGCATAGGGTGGAACTCGGACTCCAGCAGAGATGACAGTTTAGCCACCATCTTTCTCTCTCCTATCTTCTCCACCGGATCAAGGCGCTGCCCCAGGACAGAGCTAGCTTTCTTGATCAGTTTGTTCAGTCTCTTCCTATCGGCTGCAGTAATGCCACTGCCCCAGCAGACCACTCCAAAAGTGATGGCTGATGCCACCACCGTGTCATAGAATGTCTTCAGCAGCGCCCCTTGTACACCAAAAGACCTGGGTCTCCTCAGCAGGAACAGCCTGCGCTGTCCCTTCTTGTAGAGTGCGTCAGTATTGTGTGACCAGTCTAGTTTATTGTTCAGATGAACACCCAGGTACTTATAGGATGTCACCATCTCGATGTCTGTTCCCTGTATATTTACTGGTGCTGTGAGGGGTTGCCCAAGCCTGCGGCAGTCCACCACCAGCTCCTCAGTTTTCCTCACGTTGATCTGGAGGCAGTTCCGATGGCACCAGTCCACGAAGTCCTGGATAAGCCCTCTGTACTCAGCTTCATCTCCATTGGAGATGAGGCCAACGATCGCAGAGTCATCAGAGAACTTCTGTAGATGGCAGTGTGTTGTGTTGTGTGAGAAGTCCGCAGTATAAAGAGTGAACAGGAAGGGAGCCAGCACCGTTCCCTGGGGGGCCCCTGTGCTACCGATGATTGTGTTGGACACACAGTCCCGGGTTCTCACAAACTGAGGCCGGTTCGTGAGGTAGTCCAGGATCCATGATGACAGGTGCTGGTCCACCCCTGCGCACAGCAGCTTGTCCTTCAGGATCATCGGTTGGATGGTGTTGAAAGCACTGGAGAAGTCAAAGAACATGATCCTCACTATATTCCCGGGCTTCTCCACGTGGGACAGAGAACGGTGAAGGAGGAAGATCACCGCATCCTCGACCCCAATGCCATGCTGGTAGGCGAACTGGAGTGGATCCATCGCTGGTTCCACCAGGGGGCGGAGGTGAGCAAGGAGCAGTCTCTCCAGGGTCTTCATCAAGTGGGACGTCAAGGCCACCAGTCTGTAGCTGTTCAGGTCTTTGGGGCAGGAAGTTTTTGGTACAGGTACCACACAAGATGTTTTCTACAGCTGTGGTACCCTCCCCAGCTTCAGGCTCAGGTTGAAGATGTACGTCACAATCCCACACAGCTGGTCTGCACAGGACTTGAGGAGCTTTGCGCTGATGCCGTCCGGTCCCGACGCCTTCCAGATCATGTTTGTGATGGAAATACTCTACTATACAGTGGGGTAAAAAAGTATTTAGTCAGCCACCAATTGTGCAAGTTCTCCCACTTAAAAGATGAGAGAGGTCTCCAATTTTCATCATAGGTATACCTCAACTATGAGAGACAAAATGAGAAAAAAAAAATCCAGAAAATCACATTGAAGGATTTTTAAGGAATTAATTGGTAAATTCCTCGGTAAAATAAGTATTTGGTCAATAACAAAAGTTCATCTCAATACTTTGTTATATACCCTTTGTTGGCAATGACAGAGGTCAAACATTTTCTGTAAGTTTCCACAAGGTTTTCACACACTGTTGCTGGTATTTTGGCCCATTCCTCCATGCAGATCTCCTCTAGAGCAGTGATGTTTTGGGGCTGTCGCTGGGCAACACAGACTTTCAACTCCATCCAAAGATTTTCTATGGGGTTGAGATCTGGAGACTGGCTAGGCCACTCCAGGACCTTGAAATGCTTCTTACGAAGCCACTCCTTTGTTTCCCGGGCGGTGTGTTTGGGATCATTGTCATGCTGAAAGACCCAGCCAGGTTTCATCTTCAATGCCCTTGCTGGTGGAAGGAGGTTTTCACTCAAAATCTCACGATACATGGCCCCATTCATTCTTTCCTTTACACGGATCAGTCGTCCTGGTCCCTTTGCAGAAAAACAGCCCCAAAGTATCATGTTTCCACCCCCATGCTTCACAGTAGGTATGGTGTTCTTTCTCCTCCAAACACGACAAGTTGAGTTTTTACCAAAAAGTTCTATTTTGGTTTCATCTGACCCTATGACATTCTCCCAATCCTCTTCTGGATCATCCAAATGCTCTCTAGCAAACTTCAGACGGGCCTGGACATGTACTGGCTTAAGCAGGGGGACACGTCTGGCACTGCAGGATTTGAGTCCCTGGCGGCGTAGTGCGTTTCTGATGTAGCCTTTGTTACTTTGGTCCCAGCTCTCTGCAGGTCATTCACTAGGTCCCCCCATGTGGTTCTGGGATTTTTGCTCACCGTTCTTGTGATAATTTTGACCCCACGGGGTGAGATCTTGCATGGAGCCCCAGATCGAGGGAGATTATCAGTGGTCTTGTATGTCTTCCATTTTCTAATAATTGCTCCCACAGTTGATTTCTTCACACCAAGCTGCTTACCTATTGCTGATTCAGTCTTCCCAGCCTGGTGCAGGTCTACAATTTTGTTTCTGGTGTCCTTTGACAGCTCTTTGGTCTTGGCCATAGTGGAGTTTGGAGTCTGACTGTTTGAGGTTGTGGACAGGTGTCTTTTATACTGATAACGAGTTCAAACAGGTGCCATTAATACAGGTAACGAGTGGAGGACAGAGGAGCCTCTTAAAGAAGAAGTTACAGGTCTGTGAGAGCCAGAAATCTTGCTTGTTTGTAGGTGACCAAATACTTATTTTACTGAGGAATTTACCAATTAATTCATTAAAAATCCTTCAATGTGATTTTCTGGATTTTTTTTTCTCATTTTGTCTCTCATAGTTGAAGTATACCTATGATGAAAATTGGAGACCTCTCTCATCTTTTAAGTGGGAGAACTTGCACAATTGGTGACTGACTAAATATTTTTTGCCCCACTGTACATATTAAAAAGTCCACCAACGCCCTTCATGTAGCTATTTTCACAACCACTAGATGTCTCTACCCACACCTAACTATAGCTCCTTATTCCTGCTAGTAAACTACAAAAAAAAGCTCTAATAACTTGGCTTGAAACAGTTCATGCACATTTCCATTATAGCAGGCCAGCTTTTCTATTCATTACATATTTTTTAAGCCTGCAGTTTATTGTGTGATGTTGAGCTCATCTGCAGTGCACTGCATGAGAGTAAAGTGAGTAGAGAAGGCCTCTGCTTCATGATTATCTGTTCTTATCTTCAGTACCACTTAATGTCCTTTTGTCAGTTGTTTATGTTTATTGCAGGTTTCAGGATTAGTATATAGAGTTAGAGGAAATTTTAGGCTATGCTTAATATAGATGAAATCCTGTAATTAAAAGTCATTATATTTTTTCTCCAAATTACAAGATAGAAAGCATTATAAGCAAGTTCTGTATCTGTCACACTATCCTACACTAATGGGTGAGTAATGGATGTCAAATATGCTAGTAAATATTTAAAATGCACCTTTGTTATATTCTGCTACCTTTGTTGAAGCTTGCACTTTTGGCGTGTGTGCATGAGAGGATTGTGAATGTGCATGTCTATGCACTGTATTTAATTTAGAGCATTTTTTTGGTTACAAAAGTTTAAAAACAAATCAGTGCTACTACAGACACCATCACACTTCACCCCTTGAAGAAGCTAAAGGGGTTCCCAAAAATAAAGGAGATGACGTTGGCTAAGTTTCCCATTGTGATCATTCATGTTTTGTTCTGGAAAAGAATGAGAGGAGGAGCAGATGAAGACGTGTACAGTACACCAGTCAAGATTGGTGCTCAGACCTGAGTCATCTTTGGAAGCTTTCACAAGTAGATATTAAAGGTCCCATCCTGTTACTCACAGTGAATGCAAGGCCTAAGTCTAGATCTGTAAAGGCTAAAAGAGTACATCATTATTCATCTATTCCCCACCACCACCTAACATGTCATCATGTTAATACTGTATTGCTGCTATTCTTAGCTAAAGCATGCTCACAAGTAGTTCCATTATACCTTTTATGATCTCTCCTTGTCTACCTTTCCCCCATTTAGTCATTTAGAAAAGTGGTTTAGGAAGTACAGCAGCATGAATACACACCATGTTGAGATCCATTAGGGACACTTACTTCTGAAAATAGTGCAACATAGAGATACAGGGGAATGACCATTAAGAAGGATGCATTTGAATGACAAGCGTGTGGTGGTGGATGGGTGGGGATAAAAACGTGTGTAATCCCCAACTACTCACTTCTGTTTCTTTGATGACTTTGGCTCTTTTAAAATGGAAAACATGTCCAAGGAAGCAGTGGTTAGCACTGTCGCCTCACAGCAAGAAAGTCATGAGTTCGAACCCAAGAGCTGGCCAGTAGTGACCTTTGTCAGTGGAGTTTGCATGCTCTCCTAGTGCCTGTGTGGGTTTTCTATGGGTACTGTGGTTTCCTCCTACATTATAAAGCAGAGTTGGGTCCAAAAAGTAATAGATTACTTTGTGGAATTCTAAACAAATTGTAAATGTAATTTATTTGTTTTGAAAAGTAGTTTCACTTTTCAAATACTTTTGATATATTTGGCATAAGATAGGATAAGTCTTTATTAGTCCCCCAATGGGGAAATTTCAGGATTGCAGCATAGCAGCACTCAGAGCAATAGTAAATAAGATAATAAGATAAGAACTGGTTAGCCAAAGCAGTAAATAAATATACATATGTACATAGTTGCAGCGTGGTGGGGGAGTGGTTAGCACTGCGGCAGCACAGCAACTCACCCTTGGCCGGGGGATCCTGGGTTTGATCCCAGACCCCGACCAACAGTGATCTGTGTGGAGTTTGCATGTTCTCTCCATGTCTGCGTGGGTTTACTCCAGGATTTGTCCGGTTTCCTCCCACATGCCAAAAACATGCAAGTTAGGTTGATTGGCATCAAAATGGGGATTCTAAATTGTCCTTAGGTATGACTGTGAGAGTGAATGGTTGTCTGTCTCTCTGTGTTGGCCCTGCGATGGACTGGTGATCTATCAAGGGTGTACGCTGCCTCTCGCCCAAAGATGCTGGGATAGGCTCCAGCCCCTCCGCGACCCGAAAAGGATTAAGCAGAAGAAGATGGATGGATGGATGGATGGATGTATACAGTTATACACACAGTGCAGGAACATTGCAAATAGATGGTATCAACAGCATTACGGTTAGTTAAAGGTTACCTATAGTGAATTTTAATCAAAAGCTATTTCAAAGGATCAAATATGATACTAATGGTTCCATCCAGTAATTTTGGTCATGATTCCTTCTCAAATATGCCTGAGTTTCAAGTCACTGCTCTCTCAGTCAGTCATGGTCAGTGACATTTTGCCTCCTTCATGGCCAGTTTCAGCATGGTAGTGACGCACAGTCATTGTTTTGTGTGATTGACTGGACTGCAGTACAGCAGTCAACAAAGCTTCAACATCAGAATTTTATGTAATTTTTTACAACCATGTACAAACAAATCTACCTGCATATAATTTAATGAAATAAAATTCTAGTATATCGAGACTTCCGGTTATGGCGGCCACGTAGGAAGACGTGTTTCACACTGCTCTGCTCCTAAAAATAAAAAGTTTGCTAAAATTCTCTTAATTGGAACAAAAACCCATCCCAGCATTTAGGCGTGGATATGGTAAAGACCAAAGCTGGGAAATTAGGCGGAGGAAAAAGTAATTCAACAAAACAATCCAAACTAACAGACTTCCACGCTCGTGGCGAAGCAGAAAAAAATCTATAGACTATGGCGGAGGATGTAGCCAGCAGCGGAGCGGGAACTGCTGAGGAGGGGACAAGCGCGGTGCTCGCTGCCATCAGCTCCATGAGAGCAGACTTTCCGTCTAAATTTGATGGGATTATAGCAGCGATAGAAGGAATGAGAAAGGAAATAAGTGACTGTATGGAACGAGTATCGCAGGCGGAGCTCCGAATTTCAAGCGCTGAAGATGACGTCACCAGCCTACAATCAAAGTTGCAAACACTGGAATTAAAATGGAAATGTCTGGAAGATAACGTCCTGGACTTAGAATCCCGCTCGCGACGGAATAATTTGAGGTTGGTGGGCCTCCCGGAGGGAGCGGTGGGACGGGACCCATGTTCCTTTTTGGAAAAGTGGATTCCAGAAGTGCTGAACAACGCGGACCTGCAGTCATCGGTCGTTTTAGAGAGAGCTCACCGAATCAGCCCACCGAGAGATAATAAGACACCACCGAGGACGCTGATTATGAAGTTCCTCAACTTCAGGGACAAGATGACGGTCACCAACGTGGCGCGAGCTAAAGGGGAAATTAAATACCAGGATCAACAGGTGCAGTTCTACCCTGATTTGGCCACAGGAATACAACAATTAAGGAGGCAGTTCGACCCCGCCCGCAAAGAGCTGCGCAACCTTGGGATTCGTCACGGAGTGATTCATCCGGCAAGACTGCTGGTCACATATAAGGGCAGAACCCACATCTTCAAGACCCCTCAAGAGGCGCAGGAGCTCATTAAGCAGATCCAAAAGGAGACTGGTGGGAGCTAAGCCTGAACATGATAAAGGTAGAACATTTAAGCATTTGTACAGGCATCTGATTGATCTGAAGCATATAACATGTCTACAAAATACAGACTGTATTATAAAAAAAAAAGCTATGATGTACAAAGTTGCTATAAAACTTTGAAGTTATGTTGAAAAACTACAGAAGATAGTTAATGTCATTAAAAATAGTAGTAGAGTCAGGGTGATTGAGTGGAGAAAGAGAGAGTGGTTTGACTGATCCTCGCAGGTGTGGAACAGTCACTAGCTATAAGGGGAGACGGAATTTTTTTGATTTTGGGGGGATTACCACGAATGTGGGGAAAGGGAATTTGTTTTTGTGTAGTTTGTAGGATGAATGATCAACCATCCATGTTTTTGCTTCTCTGTATGAGCATGTTCATATTGCAAGGTAATCTCAAACTCCTTATTGATCATAGATCAAAGCGTTAATCTTAATTTAACTTCATGGAATTGTAGCGGTCTACAAAATCTAAAAAAACTTAAACAAGTTATGAATAAAATAAAAGACATAGATTCAAAAATTGTATTTTTACAAGAAACTCATCTAATAGAGGAGGATGTAAAAAGAATTAGGAGAAGATGGCAAGGAAATGTGTTCACCTCATCATTTTCATCCCGAGCCAGGGGAGTTATGATTCTCATACACAAAACAGTCCCATTTCAAGTGAAAAATGTAATTGGAGACAAAGTTGGAAGATATCTAATCATCCAAGGATCTTTGTTATTAGAAAATATAAATCTGGTGAACTTATACGGCCCCAATATTGATGATCAAAACTTCTTTGTTAATTTATTCCTTACTTTATCATCACTTACAGGGCAACATATAATAGCAGGGGATTTTAATTGTACATTGAATCCCAGTATAGATAGGTCAACAGGACTGGACTGTACACACAATGGATGCAGGATGACCATTAATCATTTTATGAAAGAACTGAGATTGCTAGATATATGGAGAGAAATGAAACCACAAGTCAAAGCCTATTCTTGTTATTCTAATACCTATAAAACATTCTCACGTATTGACTACTTTTTGATCTCTACAGAATTAAGGTCCAAGATTCAAAACTGTTTTTTATGATAACATTGTGATCTCTGATCATGCACCCTGCTGTCTAATATATGTAGATAAGAAATTGACAAAGGATCCAGGTAGGTGGCATTTTCAGCATAAATGGTGTAGCATCATCTCACTTTGGCTCAGCAATAATTATTCTTCTGCTTAAAGACATTTTGTTTCACCCAGGAGTAAGACAAAGAAATGGATTCTCTCCCCCAGGCCACAGCTGAAATCCCATTCCTTTGTTAAAACCAGCCTAAGGAATTTCTCCAATGTCCGGCTTTGCTTTTATTGCCCCCATAAACATGCAACAGACCTGGCCAAACATGGATCCACAGCTCAATAAAATTTCCTTAAACTCTGGGACAAGCTGGATTTAACCCGTGAACTTTAAAGTACATTATTACAAACTCAATTCTAAACCTTCTTCTTTTCAGAACTATGAAAAGCAAATGGACTCTGATGTTTTAATGTGGGAAAATCAATAATTATGTGTGAAATGCATTAATCTGTGATTTTATATATATATATATATATACTGTATATTATATATATATATATATATATATATATATATATATATATATATATAATATAATATATATATATGCATGTTAAAAATGTTTAAATGAATGTTTATTCCTGCATGTTGATTTAGAAGCACTGCTTATAAGATATACTAAAGTTAACTTAGTTTAATACATAAGGAAAATAGCACATTCCAGTATGTATGGGAAATTTGCCTCTAAAACCATGTGACTCCAGCAGCCAATCTCTGCATGACAACAACTCTTCATCCCAAAGAGCTCCAAACAATAGACTGTTTGTTATTGGACTAAAGGTTCATCGGGCCTCCCACGAAGGACTCTCATTGGCTGAGATTCCGGTCAGGCCGGAAGCCCGCGATAGCTCAACGGAACTTATAAATAACAGAGAGACCCCTGCTTTGTCCTCTTTTCTCTTTTTGCTTTTTCGGTTCGTCTCTCTATGGTCTACACACAGCAAGGAAGAACAAAGGACCGTCTGAACAAAGACTTCGACCACATGTCGCTTTTCTGAACACAGAGCAGATAACTCGTAATTTGTTTATGTAACTTTGTATTTTAATGTCTTTTCTTTTTCTCTTAAATGCCTAGGAATTCCTATTTCTTTGAGCTCAATTCTTAATTGGAGTTAAACTCCAGTTTTTATTCATCACTTTTTCTTTGTTAAACTTTCTGTAAAACCACCATTTGTTTAATTTTAATGTAAACTTTAATCTTGACTTTATTTTAATAATATTTTTCTTGACCAAGCACCCACCAGAAGCTACTATTTTTATCTAAAGTCCGAAACTCTTTAATTTGAGATCGGATTAGATATCCTTAATTAATTATTATCGAAGGCCTCTAGCTCCCACATCACGCGCAGCTGAGGAATCAACGCGCAGCTGTTCATCACACGCTGAAGAAATGTTGTCATCATCTGGCTCCAAACCCAGTTTCAACTGTGGGTCATACAGCCCAGAATCCAGCCTCTTCGACAGCTTGAATTTAAAGGTCGAAATGTGGACCCTGAAAATATCTGCAGGCAGATATTAACGTCCACGAAATCTTGGGCTGAGGACGACGAAAGAACCATCATCACCGAGGGATCACGTGAGCTGAAACTTGAATTAAACGTCTGAGGTTCGGTAATAATTTGTATATCTAATCAGATGCAAATTAAGAAGCCCTTAACATAACTCTTCTTTTTATTAAAATTCCGTTTTTATTTTCTTAAGATCAATCCAGGACTTTTCATATAATTAGTAAACTTTCTCCATAAATTTGCGTTGTTTCCATAATCTGTTAACTCAAACTGATAGAAATTGGTTTCTCAGTTTAACCCTGGTTCTGAAAATATTGACATTGTTAATCTATCATTTACAAGATTGATTCTATGATTAATGAAATTACTGCAATGTCTATTAATCATTTCGTTTAATAAATATGTGAAAATGAGAGAAGTTGTTGAGAATTTATTTCATTCTGAGTCTGTTCAAGCACAGGTATCGAATTCATGGAAAATTTTTGAGACTGATTATTGATTAATTTATTGAGTGATTAAACAGGTATAAAGTGAAATTAAAGATTAAATTGCTTCTTAGAGATAGGAGCTGGTGCCCCAGGAGTGTTATTGACTTTTCTGATGTATATGAAACAAGATTTGATCTCAGATTCCAATACATCAATAGAAATTAAATAATTCATACCTGATCATATTTATTATTTATTAATATTCCCTATTTTACGCTACAATGGCTTCAGGATGAGGAATTTGTTAAGTACATAGAAAAATAGATAGATGAGTTCTTTGATATTAATACTACACAAACAACGGCATGTATAAAGTGGGAGGCTTTCAAAGCTTTTATTAGGGGGCATATTATTAGTTATACTGGTTCAAAATCTAAGAAGACTCGAGAGGAGAGAGTCCAACTGGAATGTAAAATAAAAATTCTTCAAGAAAAGGTGTATGCAGGAAGTAACCCACAGTTAGAGAATGAATTACTGATTCTGAGAGCTGAATATGACAAAAAAAATCAGCGACTAGAGCTGCCTCAAGTCTTCTAAGACTGAAGCAAATTTTTTATGAACAAGGTGAAAAATCAGGAAAATTATTGGCATGGCAGATTAAACAATTAGAATTTAAAACACCAATTACCAGTATTATAAGTAACGGACAGGTAGTTATAGATCCTTTAGAAATTAATAGTGCCTTTAGAGATTATTATGAAAAACTATATGATACAAAAAAATTAAACTGACTTAACAAAACTAAATGGGTTTTTGGGTGGATTATCTATACCGTGTATTTCAAATGAAAACAGGGAGATACTGGAGTCTAAAATTAGTCAAGAAGAAGTTGGGCTAGCCATTGATAATATGAAATCAGGAAAAAGAGCAGGACCAGATGGTCTTCCAGTTGACCGCTATAAAAAATTTAAGAATAAATTAATAAAACCACTTTTGGAATTGGTTTTAGAAGCATTTCAAAATGGTAATTTACCACCATACATGAATAATGCCTTAATTATACTGTTTCCAAAACCAGGTAAATGCCCTAATAAATGTGAAAACATGAGACCAATAAGCCTATTAAATGCTGATCTTAAGATAATCTGTAAAATTTTAGCAAAACGACTACAAGAAATATTACCAAATATTATTAACCGAGATCAGAATGGTTTTATAATGGGAAGACAAGGCTTCCATAATGTAAGAAGACTATTTAATATTATTTATTCCAATAAAGAAGCACCGGATACAGCTCTCCTATCATTGGACGCCGAAAAGGCCTTTGATAGGGTCGAATGGCCCTATCTTTTTGAAGTCCTACAAAGGTTTGGACTTGGAAATAATTTCATAAATGGGTCCAGATAATATACAATAATGCTACAGCAGAAATCCTAACAAACAGCAATATCTCAAAATCAACAAAAATCAATAGAGGATGTCGACAAGGCTGTCCACTTTCACCCTTATTGTTTACTATGGCAATTGAACCTTTAGCGATGGCAGTACGTTTACATCCACAAATATATGGAATTAAAGTAGGACCAACAGAACATAAAATCTCCCTGTATGCCGATGACATAATTTTGTTTATGTAGAATTTTAAAAAATCAATTCCAACCTTGTTAAATTTAATAAAGAACTTTGGGGAAATATCAGGATATAAAATAAATAAAACAAAATCTTCAATATTAATGATAAATGAGACCCAGAGAAATCACCCAGCTCCTGAGGTAAATCAATTTAATGTTGTAAATCAGTTTAAATATTTAGGAATTCAAATTTTGCCTAAGCTAGAATCAGTTGCTAGTGCCAACTATGAAGCCTTAATGACAGATATTAATGAGGTACTTTAGAGATGGATGTCACTACCAATGTCGATGATCGGGAGAATTAATATACTTACAAGTAATATCTTACCAAAAATACTTTATTTATTTCAATACATTCCTTTACCACCACCTTCAGATCTATTCTCAAGAATTAAAAAAAAGTTAGTGGAATTTATATGGAACAATAGGAAGGCTAGATTACGTTTGTCCTTACTATATTTACCATTTGATCGTGGAGGTCTGAAATGTCCAAACTTTATGTTGTATTACTGGTCAGCACAACTGAGGTCTATGACATATTATTTTTCATCAAATGATCCTCCTCACTGGACTGAAATGGAATCATACAATTTACCTTTACCTCTTCCCTTACTTATATACTCAGACTGGGCTAAAAAAATTACAGAAACAAGTTAAAAATCCAATTGTAAAGCATATGATCAAAATATGGTGTGAAACCAAAAAATATTTAAAAGAACCACACTTATTGTCACAATTTAGCCCAATATGGGGTAATCAATATTTTACACCAAGGAGAGCGGATGCTGTATTTAAAGTATGGAATTTAAAAGGGATTCAAAAGATTCCAAGACTTATATTTGTCATGTTCAGATAACATAATGTCTTTGAAGAACTGAGGATTAAATTCAATCTTAATAGAACACATTTTTTTAAATATCTTCAGCTTAGAACTTTTATTTGATCAAATCAAAATAATGCTCTCACCCGACCTACTTATTCATCCTTGGAAAAAATTTTGACGAAAGATAGTAAGAGAAAGGGTATTATATCAGAGTTTTATAACTCATTGACACTATTCTCAAGTGAAAACTCACAGAAAAGACTGAATTATTGGAAAGAAGACCTGCAAATTGAAATTTCAGAGGAACAATGGGAAATGGCTTGTGCAAAAGCTCAAACCAAATCAATAAATGTACGTCTTAAACTGATACATTTTAAATGGTTAATGCGGATGTATGTTACACCAGTGGGTTAAATAGATATAACAAAATACATAGCCAGATACATGCACAAAATGTATGGAAAGTAAAGGAACCCTATTTCACTGTTTAGGGGAATGTAGAAAAATCAGAATGTTTTGGGAAGAGGTGAGGGTAACAGTTGAAAAAATAATTCAAAACAATCACATTGAACCCTAAACTGTTTTTGTTGGGTCTGTATCCAGAAAAACATAACTTTAAATAAGAGTGAAAGAACATTCATAGACCTCGGTTTTGCTTAATGCCAAAAAATTATTGCACTATTGTGGAAAAAGACTCATAGACCAGATGTGACTCAGTGGTTAAGACAGATGTTAACAAACTTTCCACTAGAAAGAAATACATACATACGGAAATCAAAGGAAAATGTGTTTGAGAAATATAGGAGACCTTTCATTGATTATGTAAAGAAATTAAACCATAATTCTGAAGAAGAAGGTGAATGATATGTGTGGACCTTGCAAATTCCAAACTGGTGAATGTATATATGTATTCTTATGTAATAGATTACCTAGACTAAACAGAGGAGCATTGTTGTTGACTTACCTTTGCTAATGGTTGTTGGTGTTTTTAGTACATTTTTTTTGTAGTTAGTTTTTTTTAATTTTTAAATTACTTTAGTGTTAGTGTTTGATTGTGCCATGTTTGTAAAAAAAAAAGGTTCAATAAAAAATATCGTGGGAAAAAAAAATTCGAGTATATCGAGATTTATTCAGGCGTATTCTGAGTTACTTGACTGGGAACTTGTCTGTTCGTCGGGTCCCCTTCCAGCTGCCGGTCCCCAGAGGTAACTGCAGATCATGCCGTCAGTGAAGGCCATTTCCAAGGACAGTTTGTGCAGTATACAGACGTGGTCAAACTTGTTGGTACCCCTCTGTTAATGAAAGAAAAACCCACAATGGTCACAGAAATAACTTGAATCTGATAAAAGTGGTAATAAATAAAAATTCTATGAAAATTAACCAGTGAAAATCAGACAATGCTTTTGAATCGTGGTTCAACAGAATTATTTTAAAAAACAAACTCATGAAACAGGCCTGGACAAAAATGATGGTACCCCTAGAAAAGATTGAAAATAATGTGACATAGGGACATGTTCAACCAAGAGGTGTCCCTATAATTTAACATCACAGGTGTCTACAAACTTGTAATCAGTCAGTCGGCCTATTTAACTCAAAAAGTATGAACGGATTTGACAAAATTTTCAGGAAAAGTCCGAAATGGGACAAGGAAGAAATGATTAGATTTTGGGAGTGATCCGGATCACCGCCATTACCGAAAAAGTGATTTTTGTCATAACTACTCACTAATAAAGATATCAACATGAATCCAATTGCTAAAGGTATGTTTTGATGGTCAAGGAATCTGAAAATATAGATAAATAAATGTAGGACTTTTCAAAGTCAGTATTACATTTTTTGAGTAGATCACAGCATGGGGGACTGAGCTGCCTTGGCGGAGGTCTGCGCTCTCCAAGTGCTTTTCTAGTTTATTATAACAATGTTCCTGTCTTGACTCCATTTGCATGGAGTCAATAACTATGACAGGCACAATAATAAACAGGCATCAAACACCTGATGTTATTTTCATGTGAGATGAGCGAAAAAACCTGTAGGCAGTATATACTTTCATGAGTAATCATTGTAATGCAATTTCTTTTATTCATTCAGTACATATTCACAGGTGAAAAGTTATCATCTCAGGCCCCACTGCCTTGACGGGTCTTTTTGGAAACTTTATTAACACACATGTTATATCAGGAAATAAACATATGCAAAACAAAACATTTTCAGATCAAAAACATTTCTTGTGTGTGTTGTGTCTGAGCCTCAAGACCTGCCATATAACAGAGCTTCAAATATTCTAATTCTATTCTATCTACATGGACCACAAATAGCTCAATATTTGAAGATACTGTACCATCCATCCATCCATCTTCTTCCACTTAATCCTTTTCGGGTTGTGGGGGGGGGGGCTGCAGGTCTATCCCAGCATCTTTGGGCGAGAGGCAGGGTACACCCTGGACAGATCGCCAGTCCATCACAAGGCCAACACAGAGAGACAGACAGCCACTCACTCTCACATCCATACCTAAGCACAATTTAGAATCCCCAGTTTGATGCCAATTAACCTAACTTGCATGTTTTTAGCATGTGGGAGGAAACTGGCGAAATCCCGGAGTAACCCCACGCAGACATGGGGAGAACTGTAACTCCACACAGATCACTGTTGGTCAGGGGCTGGGATCAAACCCGGTATCCCCCGGCCAAGGGTGAGTTGCTATGCTGCCGCAGTGCTAATCACTCCACCACTGCGCTGCCGCATTTTGAAGATACCTGCAAGAAAAGAAAGGAAAAGGAAGGGGCCAGAGGTTACTAGCACATGACCCACCACAGGAAGGTGCCTTCCGACACACCCCTTTTCATGTAAGTTTATATGTTTCAGGTTCAGGTTCAGGTTACTTTATTTGTACCCGTAGGTAGATGTTTTGCAGTCAGGTGACATCCTTTTAGACACATCTTTACAAACCACAATTACATTCAACATGAACACAAACACAGGCATGCATGAAGCTGACTATAAACACGATAAAAGTACTCAAGGCTCCACCAATCAGGACATAAGACAAAGAGACAAGAGAAAAAACAAAGAGATAAGAGAGAAGGGTCATATTAAAAAAGTTAAAAACTAAGTCAAAGAGATTAAAAACTCAATAAAAGTCTAAAACCCAATAAAAGATTTGAAACCCAAATATAAAACCTACAAGAATAAATAAATATAAAATAAAAAATGATAAATAGATGACTAAATTATGTGCAATATATTGTTACATCTTGTTCAACTCTTTGACAGCAGCAGGAACAAAGCTGTTTTTGTAACGCTGGGTTTTACATTTTGGGACAACAAACCTCCGTCTGGAGGGAAGAAGCTGAAAGTGGCAGTGCAAAGGGTGGGAGTCATCATTTAAAATGGCGGTAGCAATCCTCTGTACCTGTCTGGCGTGCAGGGATGTCAGGCTCAGCTGTGACTCACCAAGCAAACGACTGGACCATCTAACTACCTGGTCTAAAGATTTCCTCTGTTTCAGCTTTATCTGACCAAACCATGACACTAAAGAAAAGGATAAAACAGATTCAATAAAAGCCCGATAAAACACTATCATTATGGTTCGGTCAATTTGGAAGTGTGCGAGTTTCCTTAAACAATGCAAATGTTGCTGTCTCTTTTTGCACACCCTTTCACAGTTCTCTTCAAAGTTTAAATTACTACCAATAATTGTCCCAAGATATTTGTAAGATTGCACACATTCAATGGTCTGGTCTTTTAGTACAGTGACTTCGTGCCTGGGAGTTTTCCTCCTAAAGTCAATAATCATATCTTTAGTTTTTGTTGTATTCAGTTGCAGGTAGGAATCCTCACACCAGTGAACAAAATCATCAACTACTGGGCTGTGGCCACTCTCACCATCCTGAAGGAGACTGACAATAACTGAATCATCAGCATACTTTATGATGTGTCTGTTGTCATGTCTGCTCTGACACATGTTTGTGTACAGGATGAAGAGTAGTGGTGACAGCACACACCCCTGAGGAGAGCCAGTAGAAGAACACTTTTGGTCAGACAATGTACCATTGACCCTTACTCTCTGTGTCCTGTTGGTTAAAAAATCCAGAATCCAACCCACCAGATTATTACTCAAATCAAATTGTTGCAGGAGCCTTTCAACTAAAATATGAGGTTGGATTGCATTAAAAGCAGAAGAAAAGTCCACAAATAAAAGCCTGGCATGTGTCCCATTAAAATCCAGATGTTTAAAAAGCATGTTAAGCTGAGTGACAGTGCCATCCTCCCCTCCTCTGTGAGGCCTATAGGCAAACTGCAAAGGATCCAATGCATGCTCAGTCTGAATGTAGGACCTCAAATCTGACCAGTTTTTTAAAAATTTTCATTAAAATTTAAATCAAGGCAACTGGTCTAAAATCATTAACCGTTTTAGGACAGCTGGATTTTGGAACAGGGACAACCACAGCGTCTTTCCAGACCTTAGGCACATGTTGTGTATGTAAGGACTTATTAAAAATGTAGTGAAACACAGGACTCAGTTCATGTGCACAGGACTTTACCAAGTGCCCACATATATTATCAGGGCCCTGACTTTTGTTCACTTTTACAGCACTGAATGCCCTTTTAACATCTTGCACCTCAATATTAACGTGCTGATTGTCTTTGAATTTCTGTTTCAAATCTTGGGTTTCTGTGCTAAAATCAAAGGAATCAAAACAACCGTAAAAACAATTAAGAGCATTAGCCAGCTCTTAATCAGATTACTGCGCTCTGTGCTCTGAAGGCCTGCAATAGCTTTCATACTAGCCCAGGCTGAACCAAGCTTCTTTGCTGCCATCTTGCTTTCCAATTCTGCTTTATAATTCTGTTTTGCTCTTAAAATTTCGGACTTCAGCTCTTTTGTGGCAACCTGCAGCTCAGAAACAACCCCCTGTTTAAAGGCCAGTACTTTCCTCTGTAAGCAGGATTTAACTGATTTAGTAACCCATGGCTTATTGTTGGGATATATTTTGACACGTTTACATGGAACGATCATATCCCTGCAAAAAGCCATGTTCAGGTTCAGGTTCAGGTTACTTTATTTATACCCGTAGGTAGATTTGTTTTGCAGTCTGGTGACATCCATATTTACAAGCCACAAATTACATTCAACATAGACACAAACACAGGCACACATGAAATTGACTATAAACATGATAAAAATACTCAAAGCTCCATCAATCAGGGTATAAAAAGACAAAGAGATGAGAGAAAAACCAGAGATAAGAGCAAAGAGTCATATTAAAAGTTAAAAACTAGTCAAAGAGGTTAAAAACTCAAAGGTCTAAAACTCAATAAAATATTTAGAACCCAAGTAACATCCTAAAAAAATAAGTAAATATAAAATGGAGTTAATAAATAGGTACCTAAATTATGTGCAATATGTTGTTACAGCTTGTTCAACTCTTTGACAGCAGCAGGAACAAAGCTGTTTTTGTAGCGCTGGGTTTTACTTTTTGGGACAGCAAACCTCCATCTTGAGGGAAGAAGCTGAAAGTTGCAGTGCAAAGGGTGGGAGTCATCATTTAAAATGGAGGTAGCCATCCTCTGTACTTGTCTGGTGTACAGGGATGTTAGGCTCAGCTGTGACTCACCAAGCAAGCAACTGGACCAACTAACTACCTGATCCAAGGATTTCCTCTGTTTCAGTTTTATCTGACCAAACCATGACACTAAAGAAAAGGATAAAACAGATTCAATAAAAGCCCGATAAAACATTGTCATTATGGTTCGGTCAATTTGGAAGCGTGCAAGTTTTCTCAAGCAATGCAAATGTTGCTGACCCTTTTTTGCACACCCTTTCACAGTTCTCTTCAAAGTTTAAATTACTATCAATAATCGTCCCAAGATATTTGTAGGATTGTACACATTCGGTGGTCTGGCCTTTTAGTACAGTGACTTTGTGCCTGGGAGTTTTCCTCCTAAAGTCAATAATCATGTCTAGTTTTTGTTGTATTCAGCTGCAGGTAGGAATCCTCACACCAGTGAACAAAATCATCAACTACTGGGCCGTGGCCACTCTCACCATCCTGGAGGAGACTGACAATAACTGAATCATCAGCATACTTTATGATGTGTCTGTTGTCATGTCTGCTCCGACACATGTTTGTGTACAGGATGAAGAGTAGTGGTGACAACACACACCCCTGAGGAGAGCCAGTAGAAGAGCACTTTAGGTCAGACAATGTACCATTGACCCTTACTCTCTGCGTCCTGTTGATTAAGAAATCCAGAATCCAACCCACCAGATTATTGCTCAAATCAAATTGTTGCAGGAGCCTTTCAACTAAGATATGAGGTTGGATTGTATTAAAGGCGGAGGAAAAGTCCACAATAAAAGCCTGGCGTGTGTCCCATTAAAATCCAGGTGTTTAAAAAGCATGTTAAACAGAGTGACAGTGGCATCCTCCACTCCTCTGTGAGGCCTATAGGCAAACTGCAGAGGATCCAATGCATGCTCAGTCTGCTTTAGGACCTCACATCTGACCAGTTTTTCAAACATTTTCATTAAAATTGAAGTCAAAGCAACTGGTCTAAAGTCGTTTACCGTTTTAGGACAGCTGGATTTTGGAACAGGAACAACCACTGCTTCTTTCCAGACCTTAGGCACATGTTGTGTTTGTAAGGACTTATTGAAAATGTAATGAAATATAGGACTCAGTTCATGTGCACAGGACTTTACCAAGCACCCACATATATTATCAGGGCCCTGACTTTTGTTCACTTTTACAGCGCAGAACTCCCTTTTAACATCCTGCACCTCAATATTAAAGTGCTGATTGTCTTTGAGTTTCTGTTTCAAATCTTGGGTTTCAGTGCTAAAATCAAAGGAGTCAAAACATCCATAAAAACAATTAAGAGCATTAGCCAGCTCTGTGTCTGAATTAAAACAATCTAAAAACACACGATTACTGCGCTCTGTGCTCTGAAGGCCTGCAATAGTTTTCATACTGGCCCAGGCTGAACCAAGTTTCTTTGTTGCCATCTTTCTTTCCAATTCTGATTTATAATTCTGTTTTGCTCTTAAAATTTCGGATTTCAGCTCTTTTGTGGCAACCTGTAGCTCAGAAACAGACCCCTGTTTAAAGGCAAGTGCTTTCCTCTGTAAGCAGGATTTAACTGATTTTGTAACCCATGGCTTGTTGTTGGGATATATTTTGACACGTTTATGTGGAACAATCTTATTTTTACAGAAAGCCATGTAAGAGCATGTGACATCTACCAAAGAGTCCAAATCATCCCTGCACGACAGTGTGAACACCTCCCAGTCCGTACAGTTAAACATTCCTGGAGGCAGAGCACTGAATCATCTGTCCAAATGGTTATGTCCCTGGTCTTTGTCTTCTCTTTTTTGAGAGCAGTTTAATATGTGGGCAGCGAATGTACACAGTTGTGATCTGAGGATCCTAAAGGAGGAAGGGGAAGAGATTTATAGGCCCTCTCTATAGATCCGTAGCACAGGTCCAATGTCTTTTCTCACCTGGTTGGGCAGGAGACGTACGTATGTGGGCAGTGTTGGATGTGTGTACAGTATATAGAACAGCGGATAGCAGAAAGACACAATATATACATTTCAAGCAATGGCCTCTCCTTCATCACTGTCAGTACCAAATTCACAGTGGTCCTTGTTGTGTAGGAGAGACCTAGACTCCTCTTGGGAGTGGACCTGGGCCATCATCCTCTGGATTGGCTCCTTGGATAGGGCTGTGATTATGCATCTCTCCAGCAACGCTCTCAAACATGGGATGCAGCAACTCCCCACCCTGAGTATCACTGCTAGTGAGGTGACTACAATCAGGATTACTGAATGTATCACACCTGCCCAACATCCAAAAGATGGATTAGAGCCAAGTTGTGAAGGCATCTGGCTCATATTCAATATTTTGGCCAAATTCTGTGCGTAGGCCTTCTAATGCCTCTATAGCATGTGTGATGCTTCTCCCTTATGGTGCAGTTAAGCAGTATAGGCGACATCACTGCTATTAGCACTGACTGTGTCAGCAACAATCTGTAGTAGAGGTCAATTTGGCTCAACAGCTCTAGCACAGTGAGTCACATAAATCCAATTGCAGAGTTTTCCTTTTTTTTCTCCACAGTTGTACTGCATATGAGGTAGCTTTTATTTCTTTAAAAGGACCTGTACTGTGACAGTTCTGCAGTTTGGCTATTCCTGAGTGCTAAGGGTGAGGTAATAAATAGTAAATAGTGGGGAATCAGGTAGAACGTTGTATTGGGGGTGGATTGCCGTGCCATCAGCGCTAATGGCAGTGCATACACCTATGCCATACCTGTTACCATATATTATTTGGCTATCACTTGCTTTTAAAGTGCCACTTGCCTATACTGAACCAAACCTATGCTTTATGCCTAGAACTTGTTCAATTTCCTTCAAATGGTTATTGGCAAAATGACTTCCATTGTCTGATCTGATTGTTCTGGGGAACCATGTCTAGGAATCACTTTTGCTGTTAGCCATTTTATCACTTCTTTTGCGCTCTCATTTTTACAAGCTTTGGCTTCCACTCATCTTGCAACTGTGTCCACACAGATCAACAAATATCTGTAACCCCCACACCTATTTTTGGGGCCCATATCTATTCAATTCAACCTTATTTATACTATATCGCCATTTCACAACAACAGTCCTCTCATAGCACTTTCACCTGTAAGGGAAGCCCCCACAATTGCAGAAAAACCCCAACAATCAGGTGCAAAACCAAGCTCAGGGAGGGGAAGTCATCTGTTACAACTGGCTGGGGGGTGTGGGGATAGGAGAAGAGAAGAAAAGGACAGACATGTAGTGAGCAAACAGCATGATGGGGACTCAGTCTATGGGAGAGAACAAACAGATGTTAATAATCAGCAAAAATATTTCGTTCAGAGTGAAGGAGTGACACCCAGTTCATTATTGGAGATCCCCTGGCTGTCTAAACCTATAAGCAGCATAGCTAAGGTAGAGTTCATGGGCACATGATCGCACCCTAATTATAAGTTATAGCAAAAAAAAAAGAAGGAAGGTTTTAACCCTATTCTTAAAAACAGAGATCAAGTTTAACTCCCACATCCAGATTGGCAGCTGGTTCCACAGGAGAGAAGCTTAATAACTAAAGACTTTGCCTCTCATTGTACTTTTGAAGATTCTAGGTATTACAAATAATCCTGCATTTTGGGAGTGCAGTGCTCTATTAGGATGATAGGGTAGTATCAGATCCTTTAAATAAAAAGGGGCCTGATTATTTAGGGCTTCAAAAGTAAGAAGAAGGATTTTAAACTTAATTCTAAAGGAGGCCAGAACCGGAGAGATTTGATCTGTCTTTCTAGTACCTATTAAAACTCTTGTGGCAGCATTGTGGATCAGCTGAAGGCTTTTTTTTTAATGTTTTAGGATAGTCTGATAATAAAGAGTTACAATAATCTAATCTAGAGCTATCAAAAGTGTGGATTAGGTTCCCAGCATCACTCTGAGACAAGATGCTCCTAATCTTGACAATATTACGCAAATGATAAAAGGCAGTCTTAGAAACAAGTTTAATATGTGAATTAATAACAGACCTTGATCAAAAATCATCTGTGAAAACAATCACTATTTCTTTCCATGGCTCTGTAGGGGCAGGGAATGTACCAAGGAAGGCCTTCAGTGTGTGCTTTGGGTTGACCTTTTGACATGCTTCACACTAGATTAACTTTTGATATGTGACCTCTCTCATGTGCCTTTTTGCATAACAACAACACTTTAGCAGGGACTACTATTCCTGCATCTACAGGTTGAAATGCACCTGCCCTCTCATCATATTTTACAACTGCATATGAGGCACTCAGAGACCCATCTGCTTTCCTGTAGCAACAGCCATCACAAAAAAGGTTCAAATTTGGATGGTCGATAGGTTCAGATTGAAGATTAGGGACAGCTTTCATATTAACCTCCACAGTTGCTAGACAGTCGTGAGGTTCACCTGTAAGCATGTCCTCTGCCATGTTTGCCCCTTCACTTGTGTAAATGACATTTGGTGCCTGTAGTATTCTTTTCAACCTTTGTGTTCTTTTAACTGAGAGTATGAACAGCACACTTTGGAGGTAAGAGACTACTCCATGCGTGGTGTGTACAGTCACAGTGTGCTTAATGCTTTCAATGCTTTCAATATGACGTGTGCATGGTGGGTATCCTTTCTCTATGTTATCGAATGTTGAGCTATAATACATTAGAACTGACCTGGACCCTGTACTTTCCCCCTTCTGATACAGTCTGGTGAACACTGTACTGTATCAGAAACAATCAAGATGAAATGGGGAAGAGTAATCAGGTGTTGTTTTTTTTTCCCCCTTGTCTTGTCAGGCAGCTAGGCAAGCAGAACAGGGATCTGTCACCCTTACTGTGCCAAAACAGATTTACTTTGCCAAGAGGAGCTTATATAGTACCTAACTATGTATTGTATATTGTTATAAACTCCTCCTGTAATAACTTTTAATACTTTATTTTAATTACTTTACCCATGGAAGACCTGACAGGATGGGAAAGAGGGAAAGGAAGTGTGTGGAGGGGGAAAGAAAAGGAAGGGGAACAGACAAAAAGACAAACAAACCAACAACTAAAACAAACAAAAGACAAACTGCTTCTTCTACCGAAGATGTCTCAACATGAGTCTGGTTTCCGCACCTGTTAAAGGAGAGACACTTGTGTTTGTACGTCTGAGTGCGTATATATGAGAGCGCGTGAAAAATAAGTGTGTGCATGTGAGTGGTTTGTTGAGAAACATACAAAGCGGGGGGCCGGTCGCAGCAGCTCCTCCCCCGGGAACCCCGAGCAGGCAAGGCAGCACCACCAACCCTCACAGGGCACAAACGTCCAAGGTCAGCAAGCCCCAGGAAAGCCAGGCATCCACCCCTGGAGGGACGATCAAGGGAAGCCAGGTTGCCAGGCAGCCGGTGCAACAAGCCCATACCCCTGGACCCGCCAGCCCCCTACCCGCCCAGCAGGGCTAATGCCCGCTCCCGGGCCCCAGGCGCCAGGAGGCCAGCAACCCCACCCCTCGGGCCAGAGATCAGCCTGCGCCCCCCGGCACAAGCCCCCCCAGGCACCCCCATAGTGCCCCCCCCAGCACCACCGCTGCACACCCAGGGGACCCCATGCCCAAAGAAGTGCCCCCACCCAGGGGAGCCCACATTGCCGAGAGGCACTACCCCCCTTAACCCAGCACCTCCCGACTCGCAGACACATGCCTCCCCACACCTTCACACCCACATGCTCCCATACACACCCTTGTGCACTAACTCACTCTCACTCACCTGGACCAACCCATTCTGTCGCACTCCTGTACCCGCCCAAACTCACCCGTCATTCACCCTTGTTTCATAAGGCAGCTGTGAAGCAGATGCAGCGAGCCAGAACACGCACTAGCACCTGGCAGCGGCCAGGGAGACCACCGACGCAGGCCACAGAAGCAAACCCCCACACCCGGCGCCCACCTGAGTGACTGATCAGCAGACCACCACAGGCTCCCCGAGATGCCACCCGACATGCAAAGCGCCGCACAAAACCGACCCACTATCACCACCTCCATTCATCACCCCCTCAATCTCACTTACTCTCATATTCAGTTCCGCTCTCATTCCCTTGGTTGCATCTATACAGTGATCCCTCACTTATCGCGGTTAATGGGTTCCAGAACCGACCGCGAAAAGTGAAAAACCGCGAAGTCGCGTCACCCCTAATGACGTCATCCATAAATAATACGTACGTTCATTCTCTCACTCTCTCTCTCTCATATGATACGTGTGTGTGTGTGTACATGTACATACATACGTAGATGTAAACAAAGTGTACATAAATATGTTTTTAGAACTCTTTTATTCTTATAACAAGATGTGTAACTCAAGATGAAAATGATTTACTGCACAGGTTAATGAGAGCTTTACTGCTCCTCAGGTGACGCCTCATCGTGAGGTGCTGGAGGCGCAGGATCATCGAGGGCAGCTTCCGATAGAGCTGAAGCTGCAGGAGGCGGCGTAGTGGCTCGACGGGAAGACTATTTCGCACAAAATGGCACAAGAGAACAGCAAAAAGTTCCACGCGGCGAGACTAAGTAACACGAGCGATAAAAAGCAATGAATGCGGTCTTCCTTCGCTTCATGGGCGCTCGGCAGGGAGAGAAGGTGGGTGAAACATCTCGGCCAATCAGCTTGCGGGGTGAAACGTCTCGGCCAATCAGCTTGCGAGATTTCCGAGCCGAGCCAACACGAGAACAGCGAACAGAGAGTTGTGCAGCTCTCCGTGTTGATACCTGATGGTCTAATGTAGTCTCCCTGCCTTCTGCTAGCGCCCGCCCATTATTTCTCAATTTTGAATTTTTGATGAATATTTTTGAGAAATCCGCGATGCACTGAGGGCGCGAAAGGTGAAGCGCGAAGTAGCGAGGGATCACTGTACATTCAGTAGCATCCAGGGATTTCCAGGGAGCACCAACACACACCCGCCGCCAATGACGCCCGGGGCAATGCGACAAAGCGCCTCACCCCGCAACACAACAGCAGGGCGGCCGGGCAAGCAGACCCCGAAATGCCAACCACCATGCCACTAGATGGACTGCCCCACCCCCGCCACCCAACAAAGTTCTCCTACCCATACACACATCCTCCACGCCTAGACATCCACCCACAGGTAACTGTACCCATACACACACACCCCCACCCACCATCACGCATGCCCACCTACACCCACACACAGCCCCACCTGCCCACTCACAACACACACACCCACTTCCGCACCCGCTCATACACAAGGCCCCACTCACACCCACTCTCACACACATACAATCACACACACACACATGCACACCCACACCCGCAGACCCCAGTGGATGGGGAGGGCGACCCAGGATGCAGGCACCTGCCCCAGGGTTCCGCCAGGGCCCCAGGGAGAACACGACCCCACTGCACAAGGACGCACCGGGGCCAACCCACACCACTGGCGCACACCCGACCCCAGCCCGGGGGGGAATGCCCCCCCCCCCAGCACCAGGGGCCCAGGGCCAGACCCAGACCCTGCCAGGAGTCGAGGCCAGCCGACCACGGGCCTCGGCCCACCCTGCAGTCCCCCCCCAACCAACCCCCCCCAAGCCAGACACACGGCCACCCTGGAACAGGCCCCCCCAGACACCGTGGTCGGGGCGCAGCCAGCCGCCAGAGGCACCAAGGAGAGCGAGCCACCGCCCACCACCCCTCAGGTTATAGAATTAATAAGCGGAGACCAGAGAGAATTGAATTCTGCCAATTGATTATTTGAGGAAGCCGACATTCTCTCCATGCTAATATAATGTAATAGTAAGTTATTATAATAAGTCATGCATAAGTTATTTCTTGATTTCCAATTCATGAGGATAGTTTTTTTTGCGATGCATAAGGTGGT
Organism: Pholidichthys leucotaenia; assembly: GCA_020510985.1. Classification (NCBI taxonomy): domain Eukaryota; kingdom Metazoa; phylum Chordata; class Actinopteri; order Cichliformes; family Pholidichthyidae; genus Pholidichthys; species Pholidichthys leucotaenia. The sequence continues at coordinate 87,509,909 of CM035839.1, read as the reverse complement.
GAGAACCATGTGTGACATCCTTGCATGTATATTTATTTCACTTAAATCACCTAATATGCAAAATGTGGGTGAGGATGGGACACTATACCCAAGCCATGCTGACAAGTCCTCACGTCTTCTGCCAGAACTTTTGAACTGGTGCACAGGACCACATAGCATGCATATAGCTATCCGGGATGCTGCTGGTGCAGCAAGAGCAGATATTTGTGTGACTCAGTCCCATTTTGAACATCCTTTGTCCTGTGTAATGAATTCTATGTAGAACTTGATACTGTATAAGTTGTAAGTTAGAGTTTTTAGTCATCTTAAAAGTGTTTAAACATATTTGTGCCCAGAAACTTTCCTCCTTATTGATCGATAGGTCTGTCTCCCATTTTGATATTGGAAGAGATATGGACCCATCCAGTTTTGATAATAGTCCATGTATTTTCAATATCAATTTAGGGGAACAAAAATTTAGAAACTCTGCCACCTTAACTGGTACCTCTAAATCTGTCTGATTAAGAATGACTCTTGCTTTTATTATGGATTTAAGCTGTTGGTATTCAAAATACTTTTTATCACTGATTCATACTGTGACACTAGTTCCAGAAACTGGATAAAATTTCCACCTTGAACAAGATGTTCTAAGTTATTTATTCCCATCTTTTGCCATAGTGGAAAATTTAATGTCCTCTTTTGTTGCAAGATATCAGGATCATTCCAAATGGGTGTGAGTTTATAGGGGACAAGTGAAGACCCCGTTATTTTTAAAAATTTCCACCAAGCCTTCCGTGTTGCCAGCGACAGTCCCAAAACATCACTGCTCTAGAGGAGATCTGCATGGAGGAATGGGCCAAAATACCAGCAACAGTGTGTGAAAAACCTTGTGAAGACTTACAGAAAAACGTTTGACCTCTGTCATTGCCAACAAAGGGTATATAACAAAGTATTGAGATGAACTTTTGTTATTGACCAAATACTTATTTTACTGAGGAATTTACCAATTAATTCATTAAAAATCCTTCAATGTGATTTTCTGGATTTTTTTTTCGCATTTTGTCTCTCGTAGTTGAGGTATACCTATGATGAAAATTGGAGACCTCTCTCATCTTTTAAGTGGGAGAACTTGCACAATTGGTGGCTGACTAAATACTTTTTCCCCCCACTGTAATCGTAAGTTAATATCGTCCAAAAATGTATTTATCTCTAAGTCAGCTGGGTTAATTTGAGATGAGTAGAGTTTTCATAAAACTTTCTGAAGGAGTTATTTCTTCAGGCTCATGGGTAATATTTCCAGTCATATCCTTAATAGAGTGGATAGTTGTTTTTTCTTTATTCAGTCTAAGCTGGTTCACAAGATATCGCCCTGATTTATTACTGTGTTCAAGCTTCTCAAGACACAGTCTTTGTATTAAAAACTGTGCTCTTTTGTTTGTAATTTCTTTTAATTCCAGCTTTAATTTTCTCAGATCGCGAAGTGTCTTTTCCTGTGGAGAAACGGCATAGGTCATCTCCAGTGATTTAATTTTCTGTTCTACCTCCAGTACCAGTGCCTTTTCTTTTTTCTTTTTATATGAACCGTAAGAGATTATTTTACCTTGCATGACCGCTTTTGCTGCTTCCCAAAGAACACATGGGGATATTCCTGGCACATCATTATATTCCAGATATGATTCCCACTCTTTATTAAAGTAGTTAATAAAGTCTATATTTTTTTTGTAGTGACATATTAAATTTCCAGCTCCTAGAATCCCTTGTAGCTTTCCTATTTACTAGTTTAAGAGATACTGGATGGTGATCGTGAATAGCTTGATTTGATCATATTTCAGTGTCTGTGATGTCCCTCACAATAGAGTTACTGGCTAAAAAGAAATCTAGACATGAATGTGAACTATGAACTGATGAAAAAAAGTGTATTCCCGAAGAGTTGGGTGAAGTGAACGCCATTCATCGCAAAGACCAAAATCATTCATGTATTGCTTGAGAGTGTCAGTAGCCTGCCATTTTTGGTAATTCCCCGATGCACTGAGCCTGTCGATTGCAGGGTTTAATACCAGGTTGAAGGCTCCTCCTATTATGAGTGTAGTGTCCAAGTGCTCAGAAAGAGAAGTGAAAAAAGTGTGAAAATAGGATGAGTTGTCAACATTTAAGCCATAAACACTTGCAATTCATATATCCAAATTTTGAACTGAGATTTTTAGTATTATAAATCTACCGGGCTCAGGGAGTGGCAGTCATCTGCTGTGACTGGCTGCGGGTGAGAGGATAGAGAAGAAGAAAAGAACAGACATAAAGAGAGCAAACATTAATGATGAGAAGCCAAGTACATTATTGGAGGTCGCCCAGCAGTCTGAATCTATTAATAGCAAAACAAAAGGGGGGTTAAGAGACACAAGATCCCTCCCTAATCGTAGGCTATATTGAAAAGGAAGGTTTTTACCCTATTCTTAAAAACAGAGATTGAGTCTGACTCACGGGCCCAGAGTGGTAACTGGTTCCACAGGAAAGGAGCTTGATAGCAGAAGGCTCTGCCTCCCATTGTACTTTTGGAGATTCTGGGTATTACAAGTAATCCAGCATTTTCGGAGCGTAGTGCTCTGTTAGGATGATAGGGTAATATCAGATCTTTTATATACAAGGGGGCCTGATTATTAAGAGCTTTGTAAGTGAGAAGAAGGATTTTAAACTTAATTCTAAACTCTATGGGAAGCCAATGAAGGGAGGCCAGAACCAGAGAGATATGATCTCTCTTTCTGGAACCCGTCAAAACTCTTGCAGCAGCATTTTGGATCAACTGAAGACTTTTTAAAGATATTTTAGGACAACCTGATAATAATGAATTACAGTAATCTAATCCAGAGCTAACAAAAGCGTGGATCAGTTTCTCAGCATCATTCAGAGACAAGATACTCCTAATCTTGGCAATATTGCGCAGATGATAGAAGGCAGTCTTAGAAACAAATTTAATATGTGAATTAAAGAACAGATCTTGATCAAAAATAACTCAAAGGTTCCTCACAGAACTATTCAGAGTGAGAGTAGCAGCATCCAAATTAAGAGTTTGATTAGAAAAGGTATTTCTAAGGTTTTTTGGACCAACAAGAATGACTTCAGTCTTATCTGGGTTTAATAGCAGAAAATTACAAGTCATCCAAGCTTTGATTTCCTTAAGACAGGCATCTAACTCGGCTAATTGATTACAATCATTGGGCTTCATTGACAAGCATAATTGTGTGTCATCTGCATAACAATGAAAATGTATACAGTGCTTTCTAATGATATTGCCAAACGGAAGCATATATAAACTAAAAAGAGTAGGGCCTTACACAGATCCCTGTGGAACTCTGTGGCTGAGCTTAGAGTTGGAAGAAAACTCATCATTGATGTGAACAAACTGAAGTCTATCGGACAAATAAGATCTAAACCACTGCAGCGAAGTTCCATTTAGTCCAACATAGTGTTCTAATCTATCAAGTAGAATGTCATGATCGATAGTATCAAAGACTGCACTGAGATCTAAAAGGACAAGTACAGAAACGAGTCCATTATCAGATGCGATAAGGAGGTCATTAGTGACCTTCACTAAGGCTGTTTTAGTGCTGTGATGAACTCTGAACCCAGATTGAAACTCTTTAAATAAACCATTTTCCCTGCAAATGGTCAAACAATTGCGCAGCAACAACTCTTTCTAAGATTTTTGAAATGAAAGGCAGATTAGAGATTGGTCGATAGTTAGCCAAAACTCCGGGATTAAGCCTTGGCTTTTTGAGAAGGGGTTTAATTACAGTAATTTTAAAAGCCTGCGGTACATAACCCAAAGTTAAAGAAGAATTAATTATATGAAGAATACGGCTATCAATAATTGGGAAGACTATTTTAAATAACCTGGTAGGGATAGGGTCTAAAAAACAGGATGAAGGCTTGGATGAGGAGATAATTTTATCTAACTCTATTGAACTGAATTGAATTTTATTTTATTTGGTAATAATAATAGTAACTAGAAAAGCACTCAGAGAGCGCAGACCTCCGCCAAGCGCCACAATTCCCCCCATACAGTGTTTGTGTGTACGTTTTCAGATTCCTTGAGCATGTAAACATATAACTAGCAATTGGATTCACAATGATTATTTGTTTATTTGACTGGGACAGTGCAATAAAGACACAATTAATCAATGACAATCAGTCTGATAGTGATAGGATTAGTGATTCAGTAGTAAAAGCATTGCCTCCTTGGCGGAGGTAATAAACTGAAGTGTTGCTGTTGTGTCCATCTCCTCCACTGACAGATGCAAATTGGGTAGACAGGTTGCCATGGGTTTTATATTATATTGTAACGTGCTGCTCGACATGGCGACGTCCCACCGGGAGGTTCGAACTCACGCCTCCCGCTCCGGAGACCCGCACTGTACCTGTGTCGCCAATAGGGTCAAGCCACTTGGCAAGCCAAGTAGGGTGCTCATATTGAGTTCGCTACAATATTATTTTTTGGGGGGTTGCGCTCCGCGGCAAACGAGAATTTAGAAGCTTTGCCGGCAGAGAGCTCGTTTTTGCGCAGCGCCTATGGCTGGCCGGTGAATTTGTGCCAAATGCGCAGCTCCTATGGCTGGCCGGGGAATTTCTGCCAAACAATCCGTCGGCGGACAGCTGCCCGTGTGAGGTTTTGCGGCGGGCCCAGGCCATTCATTCATTCATTCATTCATTCAAGGTGGTAAATCCCTGATGCAGTCACTTTTAGCATTAGAGTGAGACATATCAGGCGCAGCATTACTGGCGCCGGGATTCCTCTCTGTTCCGGAGCCGCAGGACAAAAGAAGGTGCGATAATGGTTGCCGTGGGTTTTATTGGGTTTGCGGTCCGCGGAAAAAAGAGGATTTGGAAGCCTCCCCCGGCAGAGAGCTGGTTTTTGCGCAGCCCCTATGGCTGGCCGGGGAATTTCTGCCAAATAATCCGGCGCCGGACAGCTGCCCGTGTCAGCTTTTGCAGCGTAGTGCAAACACAGGCACTCTGGCGAGCCCTGTTTTCTGTGTGCTTTTGTGCCTAAAACTTTGAAGAAGGCGGAGTTTGTGTTCATCAGACACGACAACCAGCGCCCTCTATTGCGCCTGCGCACATGTTGAAAATGGCTGTATGTCACAGTGTTGAAAAATGCTTTAAAAAATTCCTGTATCCAGACGGTGAACTGGATCACCCCCAAAATTTAATCAGTTCTTCGTTGTACCATTTCCAACAACGCCTGAAAGTTTCATGGAAATCCGTCCAAGACTTTTTGAGTTATCTTGCTAACCAACAGACAAACAGACAGACAGACAAACAGACAAACAAACACACAAACTCCGGCAAAAACATAACCTCCTCCTGGCCTTTTCGGCCTGGCGGAGGTAATAAACATATACAATACAATAAGAACACACAAAAGAACAACCGAAAGGGTGTAGGCTGAAGCTAGTGCTTATATAGTGCCTACCCCATTACAATTTTAAAATCAATAACATAAAAATTTAAGTGTTACCCAAATTCAACAAAGAAAATCAAATAGAACCAGTAGACAAAAAAAAAACAAACAAAAAAAACTTTAAGTTATTACAAATTTATCTCCCAGCATTTACAGTGAGATACTGGGAGATTATCTCATCTTTATACAATTTTTTGAACATGTTTTAATATTTTCACAGCAACAGTTCCACAGTTTAACTCCAGTGACAGACATGCAATGATACTTTGTATTTGTTCTAACCTTTGGCTTATTAAAAACAGAGTTACCTCTTAGCTCATATTTGCTTTCCCTTTTTTTAACCTCTTGCACTCCGCGATACCGTGGGCGGTCACGTCTCTGCGTCCTAGTGTGTCCTCGTGCGTCCTAGTGCGCACTGTGCGTCTCAGAGCGCACTGAAAAAAAAACACCAACAAGGCCCCAGGAAAAAAAAAGAAAAAAAAAACACATCCCCTGACATACCCATCACATTCCCACAGAAAACAATGAAACAAATAGGGCAAGAGTTACAATACATGGGGCACAAACCATACAAAGCATAATTTACCAGACACAGAAGGTTTTCCCACAGACCACAGACAAACTGTTTAACCCCAGTATACATGACTTCATGTGGTTTTAAGGACTCATCTGAGTGAAGGTCCTTCCACGCCGTTCACACACAAACCCCTAAATGCCACAATGGATCAATTTATGCTTCTAAGTACCCAAGTGCATAAAACCTCTGCCACATTCTTCACAAAAGTACTGTTTAGCCCCCCCAAAAAAATAAAAACAAAAACCATCATCCTCGAACACCAGAGTGCCTATGAAAAACCACAAAGTAACATGCAATAACCCCTCCGATAGGAAAAAAAAAAACATACTACATCAACATACACATGCGTCAATCTTATTGTTCCAAATGACCCTCACACCATACAGTCCAAACAGACGATGGCAGGCAGAGACCAAATGCCCCAGGCATTTCTGGCTGTCTCCCTGCGTCCGATGGCCAACGGGTGGTCACGGGAAACAGTACATGGTCGGGCAGCCTGACCCAGTCCCAGGCCCCGAGAGTCAAGTCCTCCGGCGGCCGTACCAGGCCACCCAGTAACAAACACAGTTCATCGGGTGGCTGGCCCAAGGCGCCAAACAGGCAAAACAGCTCCTCGGGTGGCCGACCCACATCCCTCAGCCACCAAAACCATGGAGAAACAGCATGCGGCGGCCTCCCCGATGAAGAAACTACATGGGAGCGCCAGCCTGCAGGAAGAAAACCTCCAACGGCTCCCAGCACTGACGACCCCAGCTGGTGGCTCCTGAGAGGGGAATAATCGTGATGATGAGCCCACATCACATCAGGCGGTGAAGGGTCTGCGGCTCCTCCACCGACCTCAATCCACACCAACCGTTGAAGCTCCACCTGCATCGGACCCCGATTGAGTCACAGCAGCACCTGCGTCGGACCCCCACTGGACCTCATCGGACCCCAATTGGGTCACAGCCGCACTTGCGTCGGAATCCCGCTGGGTCTCATCAGACCCCGATTGGGTCACCACTGCACCCGCGTCGGACCCCGATTGGGTCACAGCAGCACCCGCGTCGGACCCCCACTGGACCTCGTCGGACCCCGATTGGGTCACAGCTGTACCCACGTCGGACCCCGATTGGGTCACAGCAGCACCTGCATCAGACCCCGATTGGACCTTGTCGGACCCCGATTGGGTCACAGCTGCACCTGCGTCGGACCCTGCTGGGTCACAGCTGCCCCCGCGTTGGACCCCGACTGGGCCTCATCGGACCCCGACTGGGTCGACACTGCATCGGCGACAACCTCCATCCCCGAACTTGGGACCTCCTGCACCGCGACCTCGACAGATTCCAAGCCGGCGACACTGTGAAGAGGCTCAGAGGAACAGAGAGGACTGGGATCAGTATCCCCGGCAGCACCAGAGCCCAGCAAGATGAGTTCGGGCACAGCAGACGGCTGCCCCTTGCTCGCCTCCCCGCGAGGCAGGCAAAAATGCTCTAACACACTACAAAGGAAAACAAAGAAGAGCACTTGCCTGCACTCGGGCTCTGGAGCCGTCCAGGACTCCGTCGATCCAGGTTCGGGTAGAAGCTCATCAGCTTCCTCGTCAGCTCAGGCTCCACACCGCAGTCCGCTCTTCTCAGCTGTCCAAAATATGGCTGCGGGGCCAGGATTATTTCCTGAGCCACAGGCTTCCTCCTCGTTCGACGACGTAGACCTAACGCCGAGGACCGCTCAGCGGAGGAAAACACAGAGGCAGCAGGTTCAGTAAAGATGACTACAGCTGGTGATGGGAGCTCGGGGGGCTGCAAACCCCGAACTCCACCCCCAGGAGTCAGACAAGACAAATCACTATTATCAGTAGGGGAGTGAACTTGAACTTGCCTGTCTCCCAGAGGAAGGGTGGTGCCAGCTGTAGGGGGCATTGCTCCTTCCTTCGCCCACTGGATGGTAACAGAGGGCCCCCCAGGAGGACCAAGGGGAGCCGCTCTCAAGGACCCATGGACGGGGCTCACCAAAGCAGGACTCTTGTCACGCACAGCAGCTGGCTGGTTGATTGGGTCACTCCGGCGGCCCGGAGCTGGATCCGGAACAGGAGCTTGCTGGGGCTGTCCTTGGCCGCGGCGCCGACGTCTACGATGACCCCTGGATGGTGCGAACTCCTGGAGTGGATCGAGGACAGGAACGGGATCCCAAAGCGAGGAGCGTGAACACCTCCTCCTCTGCTTCTTGCCGTATTCCTCCTCCACCATACGGAGTATCTCGCGTTGCGCGGTGATGTCATCCCTCCTCGCGGCGACTTCTGGGTGGTCGGCGTAGCAGGGAGAAAGATGACTGAGCGAGTCCTCAGCACAGTCCAGGTACCAGAGTACGCTGCGGTTGTAGTCGAGGAGGGAAGTAGAGATGACCGTCTCATCCACATATTCCAGGACATCCGCCAGCTCGTGGCTCGGACTCCAAGCGCGGCCCCTCCGCGACGGCATTCCTCCAGCACACCGTACCCAGACAAGAAAAGAGCAATGGCCAATTAACACAACCTCACTGGTGAAAGGCGTCTCGGGTTGGCGTCACCTTAAAAACGCTGTTTTTGGCAGCAGTGTACTGTCATGCGGTGGCCCTCGCGAGCCACCATAAGACGCCACACCGTCACCAGAGAGTCGTGTTACGCAGCGACCGGCAGCTGGTGAAAAAGTCCATCGTCTGTTTGTCTTGTTTTTATGTACATTAATGTGTTTCTACGAAATTCTCTGTGTCGTTTCTGTCCTGGAATGTTTGTGGACTGTATGGCGAAGAGCTCCCTGGTTCCATCAACATGGACTTCCTCTCCTTTTTTGCACTGCTGCTACTGTTCCTCCGGCTCTTTGTCTATGAGGTAAACGCGACCGGCATCATGGCGGGCAGAATACATTATTCCTGGGACATGTTGCTGCATTTAAACACGGTTGATGCAGCGGCTGTGATTGAGCCTAAGCCGCAACTGCCGGACTTTATTTTGAGAGATGGACACAGCGGTGAAAAGAGAGACGGGAGTGACGGGAGAAGAAAACGCGGAAAGCGTGGAGGTGTGAAATTGCGCCTGAGAAGATATCAGTTTGGTAACATTCCTCTTCCTTCTATGATTTTTGGGAACATACAGTCTCTGAGAAACAAGGTGGATGAAATTCAAGGGAATGTACGCTACCAGAAGGACTTTAAGAACTGCTGTGTCATGGCTTTCACTGAATCTTGGCTTAATGCGCATGACTGAGACGCAGATCTGTGGATTGACGGCTTTAGAGCCCCACTGCACTCGGATCGGCAGGAAGAGGTAACGGGGAAACGTCAGGGGGGCGGCGTATGCTTATACATTAATAAGCAGTACTGCACGTCTGTCACGGTCAGAGAGCGCATCTGTACACCCGATGTGGAGCTTCTGTCTGTGTCACTACACCCCTTTTATTTGCCTCGCGAGTTCCCCCAGCTTTTCATCACAACTGTGTACATTCACCCGAGGGCAGACGCTGACTCCGCCTCCAGCACCATCTTTGATGTGATCCAGCGGCTGCAGTCAATTTCTCCAGAGGCGCCAAACTTCATTCTTGGGTATTTTAACCATGTTTCTTTAAAGAAGACACTTAAAAACTTTTATCAATATGTCTCCCGCCCAACCAGGCGAAAAAAGACATTGGACCTGTGCTATGGATCCATAGAGAGGGCCTATAAATCACTCCCCCTTCCTCCTGTAGGATCCTCAGATCACAATTGTGTACATTTGCTGCCCACAGGTAAAACTGCTCTCAGAAGAGGCAAGATGGAGACGAGAGACATAGATGTATGGACAGAAGATTCAGTGCACAGCCTCCAGGAATGTTTTAACTGTACAGACTGGGAGATGTTCACACTGGCCTGTGGGGATGATTTGGACTCTTTGGTGGACGTCACATGCTCATACATGGCTTTCTGTAAAAATAAGCTTGTTCCACGTATACGTGTCAAAATATATCCCAACAATAAACCATGGGTTACAAAATCAGTTAAATCCTGCTTACAGAGGAAAGCACTTGCCTTTAAACAGGGGTCTGTTTCTGAGCTACAGGTTGCCACAAAAGAGCTGAAATCCGAAATTTTAAGAGCAAAACAGAATTATAAATCAGAATAGGAAAGCAAGATGGCAACAAAGAAACTTGGTTCAGCCTGGGCCAGTATGAAAACTATTGCAGGCCTTCAGAGCACAGAGTGCAGTAATCGTGTGTTTTTAGATGGTTTTAATTCAGACACAGAGCTGGCTAATGCTCTTAATTGTTTTTATGGTCGTTTTGACTCCTTTGATTTTAGCACAGAAACCCAAGATTTGAAACAGAAACTCAAAGACAATCAGCACTTTAATATTGAGGTGCAGGATGTTAAAAGGGAGTTCTGCGCTGTAAAAGTGAACAAAAGTCAGGGCCCTGATAATATATGTGGGTGCTTGGTAAAGTCCTGTGCACATGAACTGAGTCCTATATTTCATTACATTTTCAATAAGTCCTTACAGACACAACATGTGCCTAAGATCTGGAAAGAAGCAGTGGTTGTTCCCATTCCAAAATCCAGCTGTCCTAAAACGGTAAACGACTTTAGACCAGTTGCTTTGACTTCAATTTTAATGAAAATTTTTGAAAAAACTGGTCAGATGTGAGGTCCTAAAGCAGACTGAGCATGCATTGGATCCTCTGCAGTTTGCCTATAGGCCTCACAGAGGAGTGGAGGATGCCACTGTCACTCTGTTTAACATGCTTTTTGAACATCTGGATTTTAATGGGACACACGCCAGACTTTTATTTGTGGACTTTTCCTCCGCCTTTAATACAATCCAACCTCATATCTTAGTTGAAAGGCTCCTGCAACAATTTGATTTGAGCAATAATCTGGTGGGTTGGATTTTGGATTTCTCAACCAACAGGACGCAGAGAGTAAGGGTCAATGGTACATTGTCTGACCTAAAGTGCTCTTCTACTGGCTCTCCTCAGGGGTGTGTGTTGTCACCACTACTCTTCATCCTGTACACAAACATGTGTCGGAGCAGACATGACAACAGATAAAGTATAATATCAGCAGATAAAGTATGCTGATGACTCAGTTATTGTCAGTCTCCTCCAGGATGGTGAGAGTGGCCACGGCCCAGTAGTTGATGATTTTGTTCACTGGTGTGAGGATTCCTACCTGCAGCTGAATACGACAAAAACTAAAGACATGATTATTGACTTTAGGAGGAAAACTCCCAGGCACAAAGTCACTGTACTAAAAGGAAAGACCACCGAATGTGTACAATCCTACAAATATCTTGGGACGATTATTGATAGTAATTTAAACTTTGAAGAGAACTGTGAAAGGGTGTGCAAAAAGGGTCAGCAACATTTGCATTGCTTGAGAAAACTTGCACGCTTCCAAATTGACCGAACCATAATGACAATGTTTTATCGGGCTTTTATTGAATCTGTTTTATCCTTTTCTTTAGTGTCATGGTTTGGTCAGATAAAACTGAAACAGAAGAAATCCTTGGATCAGGTAGTTAGATGGTCCAGTCATTGTCTTGGTGAGCCACAGCTGAGCCTGACATCCCTGTACACCAGACAAGTACAAAGGATGGCTACCTCCATTTTAAATGATGACTCCCACCCTTTGCACTGCAACTTTCAGCTTCTTCCCTCAAGACGGAGGTTTGCTGTCCCAAAAAGTAGAACCCAGCGCTACAAAAACAGCTTTGTTCCCGCTGCTGTCAAAGAGTTGAACAAGCTGTAACAATATATTGCACATAATTTAGGTACCTATTTATTAACTCCATTTTATATTTACTTATTTTTGTAGGATGTTACTTGGGTTCTAAATATTTTATTGGGTTTTAGACCTTTGAGTTTTTAACCTCTTTGACTAGTTTTTAACTTTTAATATGACCCTTCTCTCTTATCTCTGGTTTTTCTCTCATCTCTTTGTCTTTTTATACCCTGATTGATGGAGCCTTGAGTATTTTTATCATGTTTATAGTCAGCTTCATGTGTGCCTGTGTTTGTGTCTATGTTGAATGTAATTTGTGGCTTCTAAATATGGATGTCACCAGACTGCAAAACAAATCTACCTACGGGTACAAATAAAGTAACCTGAACCTGAACCTATGTCTTTATTCACTGTGAAATCACAATAATACAAGCCGCTGAGGCTATGACACAAGCAAGTCTACACACAGGGAGGCGTAAGGCTAACAAGCTCACTCACGGGTCCACAGGATAAGACGGTCACACCACAGACGGGCAATGTAGCATAATCCATAAAGTACGATCGCTCCGACGATCAGCGACGGACACTGCTGCAAGGATGCAGCCGCTAGCGTCAGCTTAAGAAGCCAGCCACTAACGACAGCAAATGCAGAACAGCTGTTCAGGTCTTGACATCTGAGCGGAAGCCTCCCCGAGCGCTGTCACAATAAGAGCTCGGAGAGCCGGAATAATAACACCGCTGTCAAGACCTGACAGGAATAGCCCGAGCGCAAATAACATTGGTGCTCGGGTCATAACAGAAGAACAGCTTTTGATTTACTTTGGGTACGTTATTTTTAGGCGTTTTTAGGGAAATTGACCAGAGTGCAAGGGGTTAAACAGTCTCTGAATATTTACAGGTAATTGGTTGTTATTTGCTTTGCACATGATTTGAATGACATTATAATCTACCAGATGTCTAAATTTAAGAGTATGTAATTGAATGAATATTGGATTTGTTGGTTCACGGTAAGGTTTCTTTGATACAATGCGTACAGATTTTTTCTGTAGTAAAAAGATTGTGTTTGTTTTATATGTGTTTCCCCAGATCTCCACACAGTATATCATAAAAGGAACTATCAGTGAATTATATAAAATGCAAAGAGATTTCTGACACAGGAGATCCTTAACTTTATACAGTACGGCAATGGATTTAGACATTTTAGTTTTGACATAATTTATGTGTGATTTCCAGTTAAGTTTGTTATCAACAATGACCCCTAGGAACTTGGTTTCAAAAACTGTGTCAATTTCAACATTGTTTATTTTAATTTTTCTGTGATTATGTAATTTGCGGTTTCCAAATATTATACATTTTGTTTTTCCAAGGTGAATAGATAATTTATTGGCAGTGAGCCATTGATTGATTTGTTTAAGTTCATTTTCTACTGAATCCAGAAGCTGCTTAAGATTTTCTCCACTACAAAAAAAAGTTGTCATCTGCAAATAAAATACACTTGAGCAATTTAGACACAAAACATAAATCATTAATATACTGTACAAAATAAACAGCAATGGACCAAGCACAGAACCCTGTGGTACCCCACACGTCATCTTCAGCAACTCAGAGTCTGTATTATTCACATGAACATATTGATATCTGTCTTTTAAATAACTGTGTAACCAGTCAAAAGCAATTCCTCTGATGTCATACTTACATAATTTACGGAGGAGTAATTTATGGTCAACTGTATCAAATGCCTTTTCTAAGTCCATAAATATTCCAACTGTGTATTCTCTTCTATCTGTTGCATCCGTAATCTGTTCAACAAAGTCCATGAGTGCCAGTGAGGTGGTCCGGTTCTTCCTGAATCCGTACTGTTGTTCACAGAGTATATTGTGCTTATCAATGAAATCATTTAGTCTCTTAACAAATATTTTTTCCAGTATTTTGGAGAACTGAGGTAACAAGGAGATGGGTCTGTAGTTTGACAATGAATGTTTGTCACCAGTCTTATACAGAGGAATGACTCTTGCTATTTTCATTTTCTTTGGAAATTTACCAGCAGTAAGTGACATGTTGCATGTGAAAGTGAAGTGTTTAACAATACAATCAATAATACATTTAACCAAGAACATACTGAAATCATTACAATCAGTTGATTTTTTGTCTTTGAATTTGTTAACAATGTCAAGAATTTCTTTTTCATCTGTTTCTTTCCTAAACACTGAGTAAGCGTTTATGTTGACGACATTGTCAGCGCCACTTGTATTTGCTGATGATACAGTGGAGTTGGCAATCTTTTTTCCTATATTAACAAAATATTCATTAAACGTGTTGGATGAATTTGTTTGATGTTTTTGAATTAAAGAAAACGTGTTTCTTTAATGTCATGGTTTGGTCAGATAAAACTGAAACAGAGGAAATCCTTGGATTAGGTAGTCAGATGGTCCAGTCGTTTGCTTGGTGAGTCACAGCTGAGCCTGACATCCCTGTACACCAGACAAGTACAGAGGATGGCCGACTCGATTTTAAATGATGACTCCCACCCTTTGCACTGCAACTTTCAGCTTCTTCCCTCCAGACGGAGGTTTGCTGTCCCAAAAAGTAGAACCCAGCGCTACAAAAACAGCTTTGTCCCTGCTGCTGTCAAAGAGTTGAACAAGCTATAAAAATTATATTGTACATATTTTATATTTACCTATTTTGTAAGATGTGTGCCTGTGTTTGTGTCTATGTTGAATGTAATTAGTGGCTTGTAAATATGGATGTCACCAACTGCAAAACAAATCTACCTACGGGTACAAATAAAGTAACCTGAACCTGAACCTGAACCTGGAGATCAAACTATTTTCATTGATTATTCCATTATCTGAATTTAAATAAGAGATGTGGTTGGAATTTAGTTTTCCTCTCTTTGTTATATTATTTAACACCTTCCATATATTACATGTATTAGTTTTGTTATTTTCCAATAATTTACTGTAATATGTTTTTTTTACTCAATCTTAAAGTACTAATGAGTTTATTTTTATGTCTTGTATTTCTTTTCTGCTTCCACAGTTCTTAATTTCAGCAATGTTTTGTATAACAAGTTTTTCTTTTTAGAAGCATTTTGCAGGCCCTTGGTGATCCTTTCTGCAACTGTGGGGGTTCCCCCTACAGTTGATAGTGCTATGAGATGACTGTTGTTGTGAAATGGCGCTATATAAATAAAGTTGAATTGAATTGAATTGAATTGATCCAAGGCTTATCTCTGTATTTAACTTTAGTTTCCTTTACCACTAGAGGGCAGTGTTTATTATATAGTTGTGATAAAATAAAGACAAATTCTCCATATGCTGTATCAATGCCATCAACATAAACATCGCTCCAGTCTTGTATTTTTAGATCATTTCTAAGATTGTTGATTGTGGTTTCTGTTACAGGTCGTTTAAAAACCTTATCTATTTCAACATTATGTGTTGTGTGTGAAGAAACAAAAACAGGCAGATGGTCTGTCACATCATTGATAATAAGACCAGCAGTTACATTCCTCTCAGTGACATTTGTGAAAATGTTATTAATAAGCGTTGCTGAACGTGTTGTTATTCTAGTGGGGTATGTTATTGAAGGGTAGAAACCCATACAAAACATGGAATTTATGAATTCACTCATTTGGATATGGTCATTTGGATTTAATAAGTCAATATTGAAGTCTCCACAAATAAATACCAGCTTCTTATTACGTAATGCACTGGAAAGCTCAGACAATTTTTCTTTGAAAATGTCAATATCGGTACCCGGTGCTCTATAAATGCAACTTATTATGATGTTTTTTGTAGTTGTAATTAATTCCACAGTTACACACTCCATGATGTTTTCCATTTCAAAAGACATATTTTCTACAACTTGGCTTTGGTAGCAGGACCTGATATATAAAGCAACACCACCACCCCTTTTTTTTGGACTTGCTTGTGGTATATAAATCATAGCCTCTCATTTGCACTGTATGAAGTTGGTCATTTTTTTAGTCAAGTCTCAGAAATTGCAACAGCAGAAAAAAATTGTGTTATATTGCAACAAACTGTCCTGGATTTTTAGATAGATAGATAGCTACATACTTTATTTCCAACAAAAAAAGTAAAAAAAACAAACAAACAAAAAACAAACAAAACAAAACAAATGACAAGTGTGATAAAGTGACAGTATACAGTGCTCGAAAGGGAGAAGGAAGAAGTAAACACTTATTAACTCCAACTCCTCTTTTCCATAAATACAACCCATGTGAAATATATACAATTTACCACATTTAAGACCCCAAGTAAACAATTAACTATATTTTGTACATATCAACATTAACACCCATCCATCCCAACATACATACAGTCCATACATCAAAACCAGCCCCAAACAACACAGATATACACAGTACTCTCCCACCCACCATTCCATAGTGTCCCAGAGTGAGCATAGTGAATCGTACATATAAATACTACCCTTCTAACATATATTCTTTCAGCAAATAATGTTTATACCTATTTTTGAATTGATTTCTGTTTGTACATAGTTTCAGTTACAGCTCCAGACTGTTCCACAAATCCACCCCACAGAAAGATATTCACACACTTTTCTTAGTTGTTCGTATCTTACGTTTTGTAAAGTTTAAGTCTCCTCTCAAATTATAATCATTGTCTCTTTTTTTGAATATTTTTTGTATATTAGTTGGGAGTTGATTATTAATTGCCCTGTACATGACTTGTGCTGTCTTAAATTTAACTAAATCCATGAACTTTATGACATGTGACTTTAAAAACAACAAACTGGTATGGTCTCTATATCCTACATTATTTATTATCCTTATAGCTTTTTTTTGTAATGTGCATATTGGCTGTAGGTTGGTCTTGTAGGTGTTTCCCCAGACTTCTACACAGTAGTTAAGATAAGGTAGAAACAGTGAATTGTACAGTAAGAACAATGATTTATAGTCCAAGATGTGTCTTGTCTTCCCCAGTATCCCTATACATTTTGTCAATTTGGCCCGGATGTGACTGATGTGAGGTTTCCAGCAGATTTTATTGTCTACCGTCACCCCCAGAAACTTATTTTCCTGTACTGTTTCTATTCTGGCATCATCTATCGTTACCATTATTTCATGATTTATTTTATAATTTCCAAACAACATAATCTTTGTTTTTTTTTTTGTTTTTTCAGATTTAGAGATAATTTATTTTTGTTGAACCACTGTGTTAACCTTTTCATTTCAGTTGTGACCACCTCTAAAACCTGCTGCAAATTCTCACCAGTGCAAAGGATATTTGTGTCATCTGCAAACAAAATAAATTTCAGAATTTTTGATACTTGGCATATGTCATTTACAGTGATCCCTCGCTACTTCGCGCTTCACCTTTCGCGCCCTCAGTGCATCGCGGATTTTTCAAAAATATTCATCAAAAATTCAAAATTGAGAAATAATGGGCGGGCGCTAGCAGAAGGCAGGGAGACTATATTAGAACATCAGGTATCAACACGGAGAGCCGCACAACTCAAAAAATCCACCTCTCTGTTCGCTGTTCTCGTGTTGGCTCGGCTCGGAAATCTTGCAAGCTGATTGGCCGAGACGTTTCACCCCGCAAGCTGATTGGCCGAGACGTTTCACCCACCTCCTCTCCCTGCCGAGCGCCCATGAAGCGAAGGAAGACCGCATTCATTGCTCTTTATAGCTTGTGCTGCTTAGTATCGCCGCGTAGAACTTTTTGCTGTTCTCTTGTGCCATTTTGTGCGAAATAGTCTTCCCGTCGAGCCACTACGCCACCTCCTGCAGCTTCTCCAGCTCTATCGGAAGCTGCCCTCGATGATCCTGCGCCTCTAGCACCTGAGGATGAGGCGTCACCTGAGGAGCAGTAAAGCTCTCATTAACCTGTGCAGTAAATCATCTTCATCTTGAGTTACGTATCTTGTTATAAGAATAAAAGAGTTCTAAAAACATATTTATGTACACTTTATTTACATCTACGTATGTATGTACACGTACACACACACACACACACGTATCATATGAGAGAGACAGTGAGAGAATGAACGTACGTATTATTTATGGGTGACGTCATTAGGGGTGACGCTACTTCGCGGTTTTTCACTTTTCGCGGTCGGTTCTGGAACCCATTAACCGCGATAAGTGAGGGATCACTGTATATACAAGATAAAGAGTTTGGGTCCCAAAACTGACCCCTGGGGCACACCACAAGTGATGTCCATGAAGGGTGATTTGTGCTCACCAATTTCTACAAACTGTTGTCTGTTACTTAAATACATTTCCACCCAACTCAGTCTGACCCCTCTTATCCCATACCTTTCCAATTTCCTCAGTAGAATTCTGTGGTCGATGGTGTCAAAAGATTTCTTTAAATCTATAAATACTCCTACAGCAAACTTTTTTTTTATCTATACAACTAGTAATTTCTTCTATAAGTTTGATCAGTGCCAAAGATGTAGATTTATCTGCTCTAAAACCATACTGGCTGTCTGTAAGGAGGTTGTGTTTTTCAATGAAATCATCCAGTCTCTTAGTGAAGATTTTTTCAAGTATTTTGGAGTATTTTTCAAGTATTTTGGAGAATTGTGAGAGTAAAGAGACCGGCCTGTAATTTGTGAAATAATGACTGTCTCCTGTTTTGTATAGTGGTATTACTTTTGCAATTTTCATTTTGTTTGGAAATTTACCAGTTTGAAATGACAGGTTACAGATGTGGGTGAGTGGTTTAACAATTCCTTCAATTACTTTTTCACTATTGTCATGTCAATTTTACTCCAGTCAGTTGATTTTTTTGTTCTTAAATTTACTCACAGTCTCGATAATTTCCTTTTCTGTAACTGCACCCAAAAAAGATTGTGTTTGGATTTCTATCTTCTATTTCATTTACAGAACCACTGTTGTTTGTTTCTGGGTGTCACTATTGATTTTGCTAATTCAAGACCAACGTTTACAAAAAATTTATTGAAACCACTAACCACATCCTCCATATTATTTATCAAATTGTCATTTTCAATAAAATATTCTGGATAATTAGCATTCTTAGGTCGGTTACTAATAATCCCATTGAGTACTTGCCATATTCGTCTTAAGTTATTTTTATTATCCTCTAATATTCTGTTGTAGTATTCTTTCTTACAAGTCCTCATTATATTAGTAAGCTTGTTTTTATATCTTTTATATTTGATCTCAGCCTCTTCCATTCTGCACGTAATGAACTGTTTATATAATGTATTCTTCTTTTTACATGCATTTAGTAACCCCTTGGTGACCCAAGGAATATTTTTGTTTTGTTGTCTGTCACTGTATTGTTTTATAGGACAGTTTTTATTGTACAATGATTGAAATATTTGTAAAAATTTATCATATGCTTCATTTATATCATTTTCATCACAAACTATCTTCCAGTCTTGTATTAATAATTCCTTTGCCAGTAAATACATAGATTCTTCAGTTCATATTCTTTTATATTTAATATTTTTGATATACTTTTTCTTCCTATAATCACATTGATAGACAACAAAAATCGGCAGGTGGTCACTGATATCATTCAATAAAAGCCCACTCATGATATTATTTTCCATAATGTTTGTGAATATGTTATCTATTAGTGTGGCACTGTGTGACATGATTCTGCTAGGTCTGGTAATTGTTGGATGTAAGCCCATACTGTACATTGTGTTGATAAATTCTTCTGTCAAACTATGTTGTTTTGAATTCAAAAGATCTATATTGAAATCCCCACAGATGAACATAACTTTATGAGTTAGTTTTGCATACATTTTTTTCCATCCAGTCCTTAAATACTGTAAGTCAATGTTTGATCCAGGTGTTTTAAACACACAGCTCATGACCATATTGTTCACATTGTCCAGACAGATTTCTATTGTAATACATTCAAATACAGTTAGGCCCAGAAATATTTGGACAGTGACACAGTCTTCATGATTTGGGCTCTGCATGCCACCACATTGGATTTGAAATGAAACAACTACAATGGAATTGAAGTGCAGACTTTAAGGTTTAATTCAAGGGGTTGAACAAAAATATATGATTAAACATGTAGGAATTGTAGCTATTTTTATACAAACGCTCCTCATTTCAGGGGCTCAAAAGTAATTGGACAAATAAACATAACCCTAAGTAAAATGTTACTTTTCAATATTTTGTTGAGAATCTTTTGCAGGCAATGACTGCCTGAAGTCTGGAACCCATGGACATCACCAAACACTGGGTTTCCTCCTTTGTGATGCTTTGTCAGGCCTTTACTGCAGCTGTCTTCAGTTGTTGTTTGTTTGTGGGTCTTTCTGCCTTAAGTTTTATCTTGAGCAAGTGAAATGCATGCTCGATTGGGTTGAGATCTGGTGATTGACTCGGCCATTGCAGAATATTCCACTTCGTTGCTTTATAAAACTCCTGGGTTGCTTTTGCAGTATGTTTTGGATCATTGGTGAAGCGCCGTCCAATCAACTTTGCTGCATTTGGCTGAATCTGAGCAGAAAGTATATCCCTATACACTTCAGAATTCATCCGGCTGCTTCTGTCTTTTGTCACATCATCAATAAACACAAGTGACCCAGTGCCATTGGAAGCCATGTTTGCCCATGCCATCACACTGCCTCCACCATGTTTTACAGAAGATGTAGTGCTTTGGATCATGAGCTGTTCCAATTCTTCTCCAAACTTTCTTCTTCCCATCATTCTGGTACAGGTTGATCTTAGTCTCATCTGTCCAAAGAATGCTGTTCCAGAACTGGGCTGGCTTCTTCAGGTGTTTTTTGGCAAAGTCAATTCTGGCCTTTCTATTTTTGAAGCTGATTCATGGTTTGCACCTTGTGGTGAATCCTTTGTATTTACTCTCATGAAGTCTTCTCTTTATGGTAGACTTAGATACTGATACACCTACTTCCTGGAGAGTGTTCTTCACTTGAGTGAATGTTGTGAAGGGGTTGTTCTTTCCTGTGAAGAAAACAACAACAGTGGTGATCATCCACCACTGTTGTCTTCTGTGGACGTCCAGGCCTTTTTGAGTTCCCAAGCTCACCAGTGCACTCTTTTTTTCTCAGAATGTACCAAACTGTTGATTTGGCCACTCCTAACATTTCTGCTATCTCTCTGATGGATTTCTTCTTTTTTTTTCCAGCCTCAGGCTGGTCTGTTTCACCTCCATTGAGAGCTCCTTTGACCGCATGTTGTGTGTTCACAGCAACAGCTTCCAAATGCAAACGTCACACCTGGAATCAACTCCAGACCTTTTAACTGCTTAACTGATGACAGGTTAATGAGGGAAGAGCCCATGCAGCCTTGTTATTTATTTATTTATTTTTTTTGCAGCCTTCTGAGTCAATTGTCCAATTACTTTTGGTCCCTTGAAAAAGAGGCGGCTACGTATTAAAGAGATGTAATTCCTAAACCCTTGCTCCAATTTGAATGTGAATACTCTCAAATTACAGCTGAAAGTCTGCACTTTAAGCCCATATTGATTATATAATTGTATCCTGAATATGTTTTCGTAAACAGCTAAAATAACAAAACTTTTGTCACTGTCCAAATATTTTTGGGCCTAACTGTAAATCATCCACAGTTACTGACAAATTTTCAACAACCTTGTATTGCAAGCTCTTGTCAACATAAATTGCAACTCCTCTTCCTTTTTTTCACTTTTCTATTTATATAATTTAATTCATAGCCATCCATGGTAAAATCCACTCCTTTCTCTTCACTGAGCCATGTCTCTGATATTGCCACAATATTGAATGGCTCTTTAAACTGATGTAAATAATCTTTAATGTTATTAAAGTTGGCATAGAGACTTCTGCTGTTGAAGTGGATCATAGAAATATTGAAATCAGATGTGACCATTGTGTTAAACTGTTCATCCGTGTAGTAACTACAGTTACTATTGATGGAGCTAAATAAATTATTATCAGGGTCTATGTTATATTCTATGTCCTGTGGATTGTGATCCGTATATTCAAAAACTTTCAGTTCCTGAAGTTCCTGTTTGTTGATCTTTTGTTTCATGTAATTAAATGTCCTGATGCAGATGAGTATACCCCTTCAGTGTCCTACATGTTGTCTCTTGTTGCTGTCGACTCCAGTTCATAATATTCATTGATATTTGTCCAGTTCCATAATATTACGGATGTTGATAACCTTGGCTTCTTCAGGTGATCCATTTAATTTGATGTATATTTTACAGTTTGATGTCCAGGTGTTTTGAATCTTTTTCTGCTTTCTCATGTATCTAGCTTTTCTGGCTATTTCTGCGTTTTCTTTTGTAAGGTGCTTGTTTATATAGATGTTCGTTCCTTTCAGTTTCCTCCCTTGTTTTAGCAGCACAGTCTTGTGTTGTCTATTGACAAACCCCATGATGACAGCCAGTTTGTTGTTGTTTTTCCTGGGCAGAGGGTGGCAGGCCTCAATGGTGTTATAGTCCAGCTTGATTCCTTTGGACTGCAGGATGGCCGCCACTTGTTGCTCCGTGGATTCATCTTCCAGCGCATCGAGCCTCCCTCCGCTGTCCGTGGCCACTGCCTGAGCATATGATCGGGGTTTAATGTGGAGCCCAGTGATGATCACGTCGTTCACCCGGGTGTACTGCTCCAGGTCCGACACTCTGCTCTCCAGATACGCCAGCCTCTTGTCCTTCTCAGCGTTCTGGGTCCGCAGCGCTTTCACCTCCTCAAGCAGGCCCAGGATGTTTTTTTTGCTGCAGCTTAACAGCAGAAATCTCTTCAGCCAAGAAGTTGAGCAATCTTTTAATATCATCCACCTCCTCAGTCTGCTGAGCATTCTTGGGACCCATGATCCCGGACGATGTATGTTGACTAAACAGCTAATGAACAGCTGTTTAGCTAGCTGAATGGCGGGCCGCTCTGCTCCGCTCTCGTTTCCCAGTCCGTAGATGCCGCTATTGGCGTCTTAAGTCAGGCAGGGGTCCAAACTAAGATGTCCAGTCCGTAATCCAAATTCAGTTCTCAAAAGCCAAAAAAAGTAGTCAAAAACCGAGCACCAAAACACAGAAATCCACCGATTGACAGGATCTGACAGCAAGTTGACAGCAGGTTGACAGGAACTGGAAGTTTTTGGAAAAATTCATGTTGAGACTTCTACTATTAAAGTGTATTATTGAAAATGATTGGTCAGAAATTGTATTTTTAGTTGGTCTGAGCTAAAGTATTTACACTGATGTTTTACTGTTGAAAAAGTGATTTTCAGGATCGGTTTCATATTCAACACTGTGTGGCTTATGCTCAGTATATTCGTACCCTTTAAAAATGAGGTTGTTTCCTATAAAAGTTTGCATCTTAATTATTCAGGTCAATGGAAACAAATGCACAGTTTATATCTCTAAGTTGATAATGAAATGTCAATCATTTCTGGTTGATTTTTGGCTCCATTGATTTTGGTCTACTGTTACGGGGATGGCGTGGGTGAATAATGAGTCTGTCATACTTTAAATAGGCTATGTCCCCCCGTGTTCTTGCAGCTTTCAGCTCTGGCATTAATTCATTTCGCTTCCTTCTTACCAAATCAGTGAAGTCCTCATTGATGAAGATTTTTGTTCCTTTGAGGGACTTGGCTCTTTGAAGAATGGTCATCCTGTCCTTGTGCTGCAGGAACTTGACCACAATGGGCCTCGGTCTTTCTCCTCCAGGTTTCCCGGTGCGGTGGGCTCTCTCCATCTCAATCCCTGGTAGTAACTGTAGTTTCTCCATGAGAATATTTTTAATCTTCTCCTCCATGTCGGCCAAGGTCTCTCCTGGAGCCTCCACAACACCATCAAAGACTAGATTATTTCTCCGGGATTGTCCTTCCAGATATTCAAATTTGTCGGTGATAGTCAACAGACTGTCACACACTTTAGAAACATCTGATTGCAGCACATTGTTGCAGTCTGCTTGTTTAGACAAATCGGCTTTTATGTCATCTACGTCTTTTTGAGTGAACTGTAGACTGGTTTTAATGTCCTGCAACTCTCTCGTCATCGTGTCCACTCTTGCAATAGCTGAGTCCATGATCACTTTGATGAGGCTTTTGAAAGTTTCCTGTTGTTGGTTTAACAATGCAGAAAACAGTTTTTTTTGTTGTTGCAGTAAGTCATTTACCTGTGCAAAGGACACATACACTACCGTTCAAAAGTTTGGGGTCACCCAGACAATTATTTTGTGTTTTCCATGAAAAGTCACACTTATTTACCACCATGAGTTGTAAAATGAATAGAAAATATAGTCAAGACATTGACAAGGTTAGAAATAATGATTTTTATTTGAAATAATAATTTTTTCCTTCAAACTTTGCTTTCGCCAAAGAATCCTCCATTTGCAGCAATTACAGCATTGCAGACCTAACATGATTGCACAAGGGTTTTCTAATCATCCATTAGCCTTCTGACGCAATGAGCAAACACATTGTACCATTAGAACACTGGAGTGATAGTTGCTGGAAATGGGCCTCTATACACCTATGTAGATATTGCACCAAAAAACAGACATTTGCAGCTATAATAGTCATTTACCACATTAGCAATGTATAGAGTGTATTTCTGATTAGTTTAAAGTTATCTTCATTGAAAAAAAGTGCTTTTCTTTCAAAAATAAGGAAATTTCTAAGTGACCCCAAACTTTTGAACGGTAGTGTATTCCTCCTCCGATTTGGCCTCTGCTTTTGGCTTAGGTGGCATTTTGCTGCAGTTTTGCAATAATTTGCAGGAGACAAGAGTCTGTTTCCAAGACTATTTCAGTGTTGATGAAAAATTCAAGCAGCAACAACAACAGGAATGCGTGTAAGGCCTGGTGCCAGGCCTGAAGCCTGACGGAGGTGGCTGCAGGGCCTGGTGGTGGTAACTGCCTGTGAAGCCTGGTGGTGGCGGCTGCCTGTGGAGCCTGATGGTCGTGGCTGCTGGCCTGGTGATGGTGGCTGCCTGTGGAGCCTGTTGTTGGTGGCTGCCTGTGAGGTCTAGTAGCAATGGCTGCCTGTCTGCTTCTAAGGCAGAAAGGCCCAATTCTATATCCACCAGAATCTTCCCCCAAGCCACCAATCCACTGTCAAGTGTCAACCAAATCACCTCCAAAAGTCCAGATCTAGCCACAGGTGAAGAATTGATGTTCTATTACCTCTTGAACAGGTAGTATTTAATCCTGCTGCTCAGTGCTGCTGCTCAGTCCTGCTGCTTCCCCTTCCCCCAATGGTCAAATCAATCAAACTCTAAAAGGTCAATTGGAGTAAACTTATCTAAACAGATATCAGTTGAAGGAGTTGTGGTAGTTACTGTACTTAAGTTTACGGTGGGGAGAATCTGACTGATTTTATCTCTAATAGATAAAATTTTTTGATTGAAAAAGTTCAAAAAGTCCTGACTAGAAAGCTCTGGGGGGATGCAAGGATTGACCGAGTCCTGACTCTTTGTCAGCCTGGCTATAGCGTTGAAAAGAAACCTGGGATTATTCTTATTCTCTTCTATTAATGCAGAGAAATAACTTGTTCTAGCTTTTCTAAGAGATTTTTTGTAAATAAGAGATGATTTCTCCACGCTAAATAGAATTCTTCTAAATTAGTAGAACGCCATTTTCTTTCTAACTGACAAGTCTTCTGTTTTAAGATACGAGTTTCTGTGTTAAACCAAGGGGTTAGAAATCTCTGGTTAGACTTTTTCTTTTTTTAAAGGGGCCACCAAATCTAGAGTCTGATGCAGAGAGGCTGTAACACTATCTATCATGCTATCAATTACAGAAGGAGCAGGCTCTCCATCTTTTATTTCCATTGTGTTGACCCATGGTACAGAGGAGACAATCTGCAAAAATTTGGTGACAACGTCATCTGAAAGACATCTGCTGTAGTAATATTTTTCTTTAGGAGTCAAATAATCAGAAATAGTGAAATCAAAGGTTAACTGACAATGGTTTGACAGTACAGGATTATGAGGAGACACTACCAGATTTTCTATTTCTATACCATAAGTCAGAACAAGGTCCAATGTGTGGTGGAGATAATGGGTAGAATTTTGTACTTTCTGGGAAAACCCCATTGAGTCTAAAATTGAATTGGATGCCTTATTGAGACAGTCACTATCTACATCAACATGTATATTAAAATCCATCCATCCATCCATCTTCTTCCACTTAATACTTTTAATTATTCTGATTTCAGCACTAAATCAGCTAAAAATTCAGCAAATTCGGATAAAAACTCAGAGTAGGCTGAGGGAGGATGGTAAACTATGGCGAAGAAAATTGGGTTCAAGCCAAGATAGCCAACATGCCCCACACTGAGGACCAGGCCCTCAAAGGAATTAAAACATGATTTTTGCTTTACATTAACTAGTAAATTAGAATGGAAAATTGCTGCTACTCCACCTCCACGACCAAAACTTCTGGGATTATGATAGTTTAGATAACCAGAGGGAGTTGATTCATTCAAACCAACATAATCATCTTGCCCTAGCCAAGTCTCTGTAAGGGATATTAAAACGATCTGATGATCAATTAATACATCATGAACTAGTAGAGACTTGGGAGTTACATACCTAATATTTAACAAACCACATTTAATTTTTAAATTATGAGGAGGAACAGAGGCCAAATTATTAAATTTAGAGACTTGAGGCTTGATTTGGGTTTTACCAACATTTTGTTTAATCACTCTGGGATGTTTATGCATTGTATTTTTATTAACTTTAGGGGGAGTAGACAAAGGTTCTCTAAGGGAGAAGACAGGGGCAAAGTTGAGGGGTGGTGGATGAGGAGGAGCTGCAGAAAGATGTGTATTTATCAAGTTGTGTTGTATTTTTTTTTTTTTTTTTGTTACTTAATTGTACCCGTAGGTAGACTTGGTTTGCAGTCTGGTGACAAGCCACCGGCTGCTGGTTGCTGCGTGCGCGAGCGCCCTAAACCTACATGTTTTTTTTGGTGTGCGGGAGGAACAGGTTGAAACTGTCAACAAAACCAATGCTAAAAGTAGGACATGTAAAACACAACCAAGTATTAAGACTGAGAGTTCTGCTAAAATAATTACAACCTCGTCTGAAAGGGGCCAAAGGCGCAGAGATAAACAAACATCTGCCACAGTTCATAAGAGTGGACAGAAGGCTCCTGAAGTCACTCTTTAAGATCTCCGACGCTTCATCAGGGATGTTGTTGCATCCAACATGAACTATGACAGTTTTAGCGTGGGGGAATTCATTTAATAGGTCAGGGGTAAGAGCCTCCATATCAGACACTTTAGCCCCAGGAAAAAAATTAGTGATACAGTACCTGCTTCTGACATTCCTCATAATCGAGTCACCAATTACCAGCATCATCTAGGGGGATTTTGTCGGTGGTTTCTGAAGTGGTGGATAATTTTGTCGATGTTGTTGTGATGGCAGGGTGATGCGCTCTCTTCTTTTTGGAGCTGGTGTGTAATTTGGCAAACCTAAAGTAGTCTTAGTCCGGGGTTTGCGGGTTTGAGCCGCCGCCGAAGGAGGAGGAGAAGGAGGAGGAGGAGGGGCAGTCATGGGCAGATGGTCTGTGTCCAGGTGGGGAAAATCTTCCAGAGAAAGGATGTCGAATCTGTTTTCCAAAAGCAAGGGAAGAGAAGAGGCGCAGCCCTGTCTGATTGATCGTCGATGATTAGTAGTTGGTCCAACCACGGTCCAGGGCGCACATTAAGGATGAGAAAAACCACCTGGAGCTTTGGGTTTAGCTCCGAGTTGAAGCCAGTGATTATTGCTGTGGTTGTGGACATCTGAAGAGACCGGAGCAGGGGTGGAAGTGGATGGCGATGCGTTGAATTCACCCAGGTAAGTAGCCATCTCTGCCAGCTGCAAGTCGGTTGCCGGGGCCAGTTTCGCTCGAGAATTATGGTGTCAGGGTGGTCTTCAGCTTCCCGAATCTTATAGAGGTTGGAGAGTCTCACTTCCAACTCAGAAACCTTCCTAAGGAGGGACACACAGCTGACACACGTCGAGGATGGAGCCATAATGTTCCAGGCGAGAGGTGGATAGCCAGCCAGCCAAAAACAGCTAAAAACAGGTTAGCTAAAAACAGCTAAAAACAAGTTAGCCTAGCCCATTAAACAGCCCAGCCGGGGGTCCGATCCACCTGTGTGTATGATCGGGCTTTCTGCTAGGCCAACACTAAGCTAACACCAAGCAAAAACTAATATCAGCAAAAAGAGATAAAAAATTAAAAACGAAATCAATAAAAACAAACAAAAGCGGACAAGATAACGCTTTGACATGATGAGATGTTTACAGACGCTGGCGCAGGTGTCTGCGCCGGCGTCTGTAATTTTTCGGTTTTCTCTCTCAACAATACCAAGCCGCATGGTTAGTGTGTTTACTGACTTTTTTAGGCTATTATTGTCCTCTAGGAGAGAGACGAGCTGTGTTTGACTGAACTCCAGACTCTCACACAAACACTGGAATTTTTTATGAAGCAGCTCAACTAACGCCAGTCTACCATCCATGCTGATAAGTTTATTCTCAATAGAGAAAAGGATGTCACTAATCTCGGTGCCCTCCTGTGATTTCTTGGGCATTATTTTTGGCGAGTCTGCAGGTCTCGGTCATTTAGACTGAGAAACAGGGACGGGACACACACTCACCTGCTCCATGACACAGCAACGGTAGTAAAACTTATCGATATAGTTCACTAGTTCCTCCAACTCCATACAAAAAAAAAGAAAGATAGACACAGACAGTCAGTTAATGGATTAATTACAAAAAGAGAAAAAAAAAAAAAACTACCCGTGGAAAAGTTTGTTTAAGCTTGGTCGATGGGAATCACCATTTTGAATTATTGCGCAACAGTCTCGGAACGTCTCGCGATCATAGCATTGGCCCCCATAATCAGGTGGTTTTAGTGAACATGCATGTGACATAAAAATGGTAGGTGAATCAATAAAACCTTGTGGTAGGTGGCTGTAAGTGTATTGTTGATTCTGGTATGTGAATGCAAAAGGCGCCTGCTGTCTGGATGTAATGAGATGCTAAAAAAACAGAGTTTCCATACGCTTTTATTTTTATAGTTTATTTTCTACAATTCAAGACTTCTGGGTTATTTGTTTCCATTTTTACATTTGTTTGTATTTCTGTTTACAGAATATATTTTTCAACCTCCTGTATCAAAAAAAAAAAAAGATTGGAAAAAAAAAACTTATGTGCAGGTGTAGTGGTTTTTAATAACAAGTAAGGATTTGGAATTGTATAGTTGGTTGGAATGACTACTGAATTGATCAGGCGCAAATCATGTACCATGCGATACCACTGGGAGAATGGCAGTCTTCCAAGGAGAGTTAGTTGGCACACAGACACCAGTTTGAAGGACGCCCTTGATTGTTCCCGCTATACCAGTGATTTTTTCTGGTGATAGGGGATATTATGGTCACCATATGGGCTGGACATTTGGTTTTAAAGGAATTTGCACAGGGGTACAGTTTATCAGTCCCACATCCGCAGATCCAGCAGACCATAGAGATGATGGCATAGTTTTAAGCAAAGAAAATAATTTAGGGTGATCAGTATTTCCCTACCATGCATGTGGTCTAGTTGCACCCATTGGGGAAATATTTTCACAGCAGCATTCATAGTAATTCAATTCAATTCAATTCAATTCAATTCTACTTTAATTATATAGCACCATTTCACAACAACAGTCATTTCATAGTACTTTCAACTGAAGGGGAAACCCCCACAGTTGCAGAAAGACCCCAGCAATCAGGCGATCCCCTGTGAGCAAGCGCTTGGCGACGATGGAGAGGAAAAACTCCCTTTTAACAGGAAGAAACCTCCAGCAGAACCAGGCTCAGGGAGGGGCAGTCATCTGCTGTGACTGGCTGGGGGGTGAGGGGATAGAGAAGATGAAAAGAACAGACATATGTTACAACTTGCCGCTCATTAGCGGCGCCAGCTGAGCGCACACCTGCACCTCATCAGCGGCAGAGCATATAAGCCGCTCTGCCCTGGGCTTCGGCCTGAAGCCGTCTGTTCCCTTCAGCTACTTGCTTCAGAGGAACCCCCTCGCCAAACAGCAAGATCTCTCACGTAAGCAACTCTCTACTTGTGTTCCAGTCTTTTCCCTGTGCACAGGTGGACCTTTCCCGGCGGCGGACCCCGCCCCCGCATCACCACCTCGCGGCTGCTGTCAGGTGCATCGCCAGGTCTCTGTCTCCCAGACTCTCCCTTGTGCGTGCCTGCCACCTGCCCTGCCAAGTAAGCCAACTAACCTCTCATCTCCTGTTGTACTGGTTTGATGCCCGTCACCTTCTCCCTGTGTTCTCTCCCCAGGGTTGTCTGGCTGTACGGTTTCCTGCCTCCGTGCCTGACGCTGACGTCCACCACCAGTACATCCACATTCCACAAACACGCATCCATTCATCCTTGTTGTTGAATAAAGCTATTGAATTCACTCTGAGCCTGCGTGTGTGTCTCCTGAGCCGTGCGTTATGTCAACATGTAGAGAACAAACAGCACGACAGGGACTCAATCTATGGGAGAGACCAAACAGATGTTAATGATCAGAAAAAAAAAAAAAATCATTGAGAGTGAAGAAAGGAGCGAAGCCCAGTGCATTATTGGATGTCCCTCAGCTGTCTAAACCTATTAGCATCATAACTAAGGGAGGGTTCAGAGATACATGATCCCTCCCTAATTGTAGGCTATATCAAAAAGGAAGGTTTTAACCCTATTCTTAAAAACAGAGATCAAGTTGACTCCCGAATCCAGATTGGCAGCTGGTTCCACAGGAGAGGAGCTTAATAACTGAAGGCTCTGCCTCCCATTGTACTTTTGGAGATTCTAGGTATTACAAGTAATCCAGCATTTTGGGAACGTAGTGCTCTGTTAGGATACTAGGGTAGTATCAGATCTTTTAAATTAAAAGGGGCCTGATTGTTTAGAGCTTTGTAAGTAAGAAGAAGGATTTTAAACTTAATTCTAAACTTTATGGGAAGCCAATGGAGGGAGGCCAGAACCGGAGAGATATGATCTCTCTTTCTGGAACCCGTCAAAACTCTTGCAGTGTGGCACATATGTGGGTTTCATATGCTTCACATATATATTACTGTGTGCTTATTGTATGCTTCACATCTCAGAGGAACAAAAGGACTGAACCTCCTAGGGGTAACAGGAGGATGTGAGATCTGGCCTTTTGTATGCAAAGAGATGGCCTTGAGGGATTTCCTGACCACCAGTGACTTTAGGTGGAGGTGAGAAGACCTGGAGGGAGACGCATTGTGTCTTGGGATTAAAAGACAATGTGACTGTGTTCTTTGATGTCCTGGGGTATAAAAGGGACAGATGTTGGGGGATTCACTCTTTTTCTGTTTTTGGATGTTGGAGAATGTGAATAAAAGTGGACTTGTGAAATAAACTCAGCCTCGTCCTTCCACACTCCACAGCAGCAGCATTTTGGATCAACAATCAGTAATGCAGTAACAGCCACTAGAGGGGAGAAATGCAATTGTGCATTTTGAGTTGATACCCAGTCAGATAACTGAATGCAGTTTTTTTACCATTGTACCTCGGCTTCACCCCCTGCGGACACTGCTAACATTTTTTTTTTTTTTGTTACTTATTTGTACCCGTAGGTAGACTTGGTTTGCAGTCTGGTGACAAGCCACCGGCTGCCGGTCGCTGCGTGCGTGAGCGCCCTAAACCTACATGTTTTTGGTATGCGGGAGGAAACCGGAGAAATCCCGGAGTAAACCCACGCAACACGGGGAGAACATGCAAACTCCACACAGCTCACTGCTGGTCGGGGGCTGGGATCGAACCCACGATCTCATGATCCCCACGATCCCCCGGCCGAGGGTAAAACTGTGCTGCCACAGTGCTAAACCACTGCGCAACCGTGCAGCCCCACATCAGCTACACATGACATGTGTAGCTGATGTGTCTGTAAGTGCATACAGAGAGTCAAAGTCTTTTCCATGAAATGCAGCAGCTGCCACTCCTTGGGGGCCAACATAAATGTCTTTACAGGTTAACATGAGTTTATCTGGCAGCACGGACCACTGATCATCATAGAGTTCTTGGTCATCATGAGCAGTGTTCCCTCTGGCTTAAAGACTTTGGTGCGGTGGCAACATATTTTTCCGGGGGGGGTGGGGCAGAAAACACTTGACATGCTTATAACCAAGAATATGTTAATTTTAGGGCGGCATGGTGACGGAGTGGTTAGCACTGCGGCAGCACAGCAACTCACCCTTGGCCAGGGGATCCTGGGTTCAATCCCAGCCCCCGACCAACAGTGATCTGTGTGGAGTTTGCATGTTCTCCCCGTGTCTGCGTGGGTTTACTCTGGGATTTCTCCGGTTTCCTCCCACATGCCAAAATCATGCAAGTTAGGTTAATTGGCATCAAACTGGGGGATTATAAATTGTCCTTAGGTATGACTGTGAGAGTGAATGGTTGTCTGTCTCTCTGTGTTGGCCCTACGATGGACTGGCGATCTGTCCAGGAAATGTTAATTTTACACTATTTATTTTTATTTTTTAAATTTTGCACAGTAATATTGCATAATGGAACTTACCATTTGAAGTATTGTACAACCAAGGCTTGAATATTGGAATATTGGGCCAGTTGGGGTCCCACCCAGATGTTTTGTGTTTGGACTTTTTACTAGTGTCATCCTTCTCTCCTTCCTCTGCTCTCACCTCTCCTGGACCCTCTGCCTGAACACTTTCCTCTCCTTGACTCCTCTCTTCTTTCTCATCTTTCCCTCTCTGAGCCCTGTCTGCTTCAGGTTCTCTCTCTGTCTATGGTGGTATACAAACAGGTTTGAAAATATCAAGTGTCATGTTTTGTCCTGCAGGATTTTTTTTGCCATGGTTTACATAAATGACAAAAATATGGGGTTTTTTTGTTTGCTTTTTTTTGCATGTTTATTCTGGTGTTTCTTCCATTGAGAAAAGTAGGAAAGAGAAGGAAAAAAACATTTGTAATAGTAATGTACTCATGCATACTTAAATTATATGATCAGAGGTGGGTATAGTAGCCAGAAATTCTACTCATGTAAAAGCAGTGCTATGAAATTAATAATTAAAAGTAGACAACCCAAAATTTCTAGTTAAGGATACAAAGAGCACCCACTTAAAAACTTGAGTAATGACTTCAGTCTTGAAGGTTTGAGGTTTTTCTCCAAAATTTATAACAATTTTCTTACAGTTTTCTACTTTTCTTTGTAAATTTATCTAAATTGGAAACCATTTTCCTCAAATTAGTATTTTACTCTTGCAAAATTGACTTTTCTTGTACATTTGAAACTTTATTATAAATTTGTGGATTATTTTATGGCTTATTTTTGTCTGTTTTTTAAAATAAAATTACTGGGTTTTTTTTAAATAAATTTGAAACAGACTGTGGTAATTTTTTTTTACTTTTTCCTTATAACAATTTATATTTTTGATTATAACTTTGCAGTCAGAACAGAACAATAATTTAACTCTCATTACAAAGAAAAAAATATTAATAAAATTGTATTTAATGATTTAAATTAACTTAAATGACCAAGGATGCCGTTATTTCTGTTATAATATTCTATATATTTATAGGTTTTTTTTATTATTTT
This sequence comes from Pholidichthys leucotaenia, assembly GCA_020510985.1. Classification (NCBI taxonomy): domain Eukaryota; kingdom Metazoa; phylum Chordata; class Actinopteri; order Cichliformes; family Pholidichthyidae; genus Pholidichthys; species Pholidichthys leucotaenia. The sequence goes on along the minus strand of CM035839.1, from coordinate 87,476,646 downwards.
ATTTTATTTTTTTTTTTAGAAATCTCCTCACCACCAAGACAGCAAGAAAAACCTCCCTTATTTTGAAATCCAAATGTTGGCACATTTAGTTTGTCTGAAGGCTGCTGACAGATTAAAGTCATTGACTTTGTGAATTTCGGTCATCTTAACTTGCCAGGTACATTATAGGGAAAATAACTTTAATATTGTAGTGGCTGGTGAAATATATTCTAAGCAGTTCAGTAGTCCCCCTTGCCTTTCCCTTCATATGAAGCCAGCTGCATATGAATTCTAACCACATCTCTTAGTTAAGCGACTCTTCCGTTATCGCTCCCGTTTCCAGCAGGTTAAAACCATGATAAATGTCTCCAGTGCTTACATACCTCTTCTGATTTCTTTCTGCATTTTAAGTACTTTAATAAACCCATGTTTCTGTTGAACAGTCATGCTTAGCGAGACACCCTGCCTTGTAAAGCCTGCTTCATGCTGCATTTCCCCTCAGTCTGCCTTGGTCTGCGTACGCTTTGGACGAGCCCGGCACACACGTGGCGCTGTTTATGCTCACTTTTTTCATCTACTCAGGCCAAGCGGTTGATGCATGCGCACAACCATCATTTGTAGTTTCACTCCCGTCCGATAGGTAGCGCCAAGGCGCTGACACGCCAGGATTTTCACCAACGAAGTAAACGGCAGACTTCTTCACAAAGTTTCTCTTCAGATATAGAGTCAATTTCTGCTGTTTGGCTTCCCAGTTTTCACTCCTTTTCCACGAAGATGCTGCTGCCGCTGTGAAAGAAAGTACAGTATGTATGTATGATTCATGTATGTTTTTATTCTTGTTTTCTGACTGACTGGAAAGCTTGCGTGGGCGGGGGGCTTCTAAACTCCATGTGGATGACGGCCACGTGTGTCGTTCGTGTGTGCGCTTGCTGAAAGTCATTGCTTCATATATTTTTCTTTAAATTCATATCTCCTCATTGGCGTGGCGGTAATATTTCTGGCAAGGCGGCCGCCACCAAGAAATGTTGCCAGAGGAAACCCTGATGAGTATAGTTCATGGTGCAATGCGGTGGATATGTGGGAGGGTCATACGGTCACATGGAGTCAATCCACGGGGCTCAAGACAGATAGTAAGTTTGTACCACCAAATTATCTTCTGGGTTTATGCTGTCCAAGAGCAACTACCACACCATAGCCAGTGATGAATGCATATCCTCTGGTTCAGAAACAGGAAGTAGAGGTGCATTAAAAGATGAACTTGTGTCCAAAGTGCAGCAGAGCATAGTGCCATTAGGCAGACACACCACAGTCCCAGTAGAAGCAAAATAGATGTAGGCCTTCACCTTCCACATTACATCTCATCCCAAGAGATTAAAAGGACAGTCTGGTGAATACAAAAGAGAGTGCACAAGGTCCAGTCCAGCCAAAGAACACTCCAGGAGCAGGTAGTGGAACTGGAGTGTACGTGGCGTATGGGCGGCCTCTCACCATAAGACCTCTGCGATAGTCTCGGGCCCAGTGTCCAGACCCCCCTTGTGGGGTATGAATACCACTGCTGTTGGGGTGCCAACACATGAGGCTCTGCCGGAAGTCGGCTAATGATACTCTCGAGTGGGTACAACAGGAGCCTGCACAATAAATTTGTTCTTTTTGGTTTTGTTTACTTCTCCCCTGGCTGCTTTCAGTTGAGCTTTTAGTAACTGGTTGGAGAGTTCTGCATTTTCATCGTTTTTATCTTTTTGTTCTTTCTTTTTGTTTTTTCTTTTTTCCCCACATAATGGTGAATGTGTAATAGCCATTGGGCTTAAGGTTGTGTATTTAAGCCAACCACTCCCTCTAGTGCAGCCCTTACAGGTGGGGGAACTGAACTCTGCACCACACTGCAGAATACCGAAGCTACTGTGGGATTATGACGTGGGTTCTCTCCAGTCGTATCTGCCCAGACAGCCATGCATCTCTCCACATAAGAACCCGCCTCTTACAAACAGACCACATGATGGTTGTGGCATGGCCAGATTAAATTTAAATATTAAGGGGGAAAATTGTTTCAAATATTTTCTGTTATGGTGCGGCCCTCACAGACTGCTAATGAGACGCTATAGGCGACCAGTGAGTTTGCGTATTTGTTAACACAGGGGAAAAGGTACAAAACAATGAGCCATGGGGGGGGGGGAACACAGATAAGGGCTAAGGCTAGAACACACTGATGATAAACACCGAGTAAGGAATAAACTTACAGAAAGCAGAGAGGAGTCAGAGGATGACTGGAGCCGGGATGTAGGGACTCCAGCCTAACGTTGGGGAGACCAGCATTATCCATAAATGTATGAGGTAGCAGCCCCGAGAGACCAAAGCTGCCCCCGTAAATAGGCAAGGGAATAGCACAGCTGATGAGGGCATCATCAGCTCCATTGATTCCAGCTGTCACAGCCAGCTCAGCTCTGACAGCCGGAAGCCCCGCAGAGACGCTGTCAGAATAAGAGCTCTGCGGGACCATAAGGAATAGTATCGAATGGGAGGAAAATACTGCATGACCCGAACACGGACGAGATCGGCGCTCAGACCATGACAGTACTCCCCCCCCGAACGACGCACTCTGGGCGTAACCGTAACATCCAAGCCTCCTCCCCACCCAGAAGGCTACGAAAACTCACCCAGGGCGGGTGGAGGGCGGAAAAGGCTCAGCGGGCAAGAATCACACAAAGAAAATACACCAAAAAACAACAACCAGGGCCAAAAACAGAACAAATATGAGCATAGTTCACAACAGAGCAAGGAGAGAGAGGAAAAAAAAACAACAAACAAACACAGATACACTCCATAATGCACAGGCAGAGGACAAAACCAAAAAAGCAAATAACAGATACATGGTTAACCCACCACCATAAGCAGGCGTCTCTCCACCAGAGAAAGGAAAACACAAAATCATGCTAAAATAGCGGCAAAATACAGACAGTTCAAATCAATTCAAATAAATGGCCATAGGCAACAAAGGAACATCTCACAGCCTACGGAGGGAACAATCAAAGGGGGAAAAAAAAAGCACACGCTAAAGAGCGGCGAAATACACAGTATAGTAACACCAGCGCGTCCCTAAAATTACAGCAAAGCAGAGGGAAAAAAAAAAAAAAACAGGGATGACAGCAGGCAAAGACACAATGGCATGAAGCCAACAGTTCGGGGGCTCTTCCTGCGTCAAGCGTCCAAATTGCTGGCAGGGGGAAAAGGAAGAGTTCGGGCGGCCTACCCCAGTCCCAGGCCCAGAGAAACAGTACCTCTGGCGGTCGGACCAGGTCGCCAAGCAGAAGGTTCAGTTTGTCGGGTGGCCGACCCAGAACGCCAAACTGGCAAAACAGTTTCCCAGGTGGCCGGCCCGTGTCACTCAGCCACCAGGACCGCAGTGGCGAACTTGGAAACGGCCCCCCTATAGAGAGGGAAAACGAGAAAGGGCCGGACCTATAACGGATATCTCCAGCGGCCCCTGATGGAAGAGGAAAAAGAACGGGGGAAGGATGAGCGACCAGCCCGGCATCACTCAGCGGAGGATCTGCAGCTCCACCTCCGAACTTCACCAGAGTAGGCACTGTCCTCCTGTCAGATCCCACGTGAGCCCAAGCTGCACCCACGATGGACCCTGATCGGATCGCAGTTGCACCCACGACGAACCCCGATTCAGTCGCGGCTGCACCCACGACGGACCCCGATTGGGTCGAAACAGCAGCAGGAACGACCTCCAACCCCGAGCCCAAATCCTCCAGAACAGAGACCAGGACCGACTCATCACCGGCAACTCTGGGAGAAGGCTCAGGAGAGGGAACAGAACCGGAATCAGGATCACCGGCAGCGACAGAACCTGGTGAGACAAGCTCGGATGCAGCAGACGGCTGCACCCAGCTCATCTCCCCGAGAGACAGGCAAAAATGCTCAAGAGCAGAAAGGAGGAGGACAAAATAGAGCACTTGCCTGATCTCGAGTTCTGTCGCCGTCCAGGACTTCGGCGATCTGGGTTCAGGACGAAGAAGGACATCCTCTGGCTCCCACTCGGCTACAGTGGGCTCCACAGTCTGAGGACCCTCCAACACTGACGTCCATGCTGACGACCTGCACGGCTTGGTGGCAGGAGATCCTCGACCTGCTGGGTCGAACCGCTCCTCCATGGAGACCCGCGGACGCTTCGTCATTGGCGCAGGCTCCAAGTTGCAGTCCGACCTCCTCCTCTGCCCGTGACGTGGCTGCGGGGCTGGATCCAAACTCTCCAGGGCCGCAGGCTCCTTCCTCGTCTGGCGGTGTAGTCCTGACCGCGGGGAACGCTCAGGGGAAGAAGACACAGAAGCAGCAGGTTCACTATTAATTACTACAGCAGGTGGAGGGAGCTCGGGGGACTGTAAACCCCGGGCTCCACCCCCAGGAATCAGACAAGGCAATTCACTCAGAGAGGGAAAAGAATGAACGTGCACTTGCCTGCCTCGCTGAGGACCGATGGGACCCGCTGCAGTGGACTTGGTTCCCCTCTTCCCCTGCTGGATGGAGACGGAGGGCCCTCCGGGAAGACGAGAAGGAGCCTCTCGCACCTGATCAGGAATGGGAGCAGCCGGAGACGGACTCGTGGAGTTCACAGCAGCTGGAAGGGGCATCGAGGAGGGGGGAGGAACAGCCGAGGTGAACCAGGATCGAGGAGCTGACGGAACAGCGGGGACAGATGACCTGGAGGCAGAGGCGGCTGTCTTACTCCTCCGACGAGACATGGAGGCTGCAGCTGGCTGAGACAGAGTTCGTGCAGCTACCCGGAACTGGACCCAGACAGGGTTCTCACTGAGGCTTACAATCAGCATGGAGACGACGTTTACTGGCAGAGGGCGAGGCAAAGGTGAGGTTAGGGAAACGCCGCTCCTGCGCAGAAACAGATTTGAGCAGGTCGGCGTATTCGGGGTAATCATACAGTTCTGGGTTCCTCTCCACCAGCCTGATCACCGCCGTCACATGCTTTATTATCGGTGTAGGATGGGAAGCAGAGTGAGCTGCAGCCACTCGGTCCCAGATGGAAATCGCTGACAGCTGTAAATCCTCTGGGGGAATCCCAACTGACATCTCACTCTGTCGGGGAAGACCTATGGACGGTGTGAGCTCCTGGACTGGATGAGGGACAGGAATGGGTTCCCGAAGTGAGGAGCGAGGATGCCTCCTCTTCGGCTTCCTGCTGGAGGTTCCCTCCAGCCCACAGAGCTTCTCCCAGTGCGCAGAGATGTCCGCCATCCTCGCCGTGATTTCAGGATGGTCAGCGTAGCGAGGATGGCGGTTAATGGTCGCCTCAGCGAAGTCCAGGTACCAGTGTGCATCGCTGGGAGTGTCATAGAGGCGAGCGGTGAAAAGGCTTCCATCAATCTCCTCGAGGGCCCTCACTAGCTCGTAGCCCAGGCTCCTAGCGTAGCCCTTGAGCGGCGCCATCTCCCAGCACACTGGTACATGGTAAGTGGAAATCAAGTCCAAACAAACTCACAGTCACCGGCGTCTCGTTCTGGCTGCGACCTACTCCTCACGGACCGCTAATGAGACGCTATAGGTGGCCAGTGAGTTTGCGTATTTATTAACACAGGGGAAAAGGTACAAAACAATGAGCCACAGGGGGCAAAACACAGATACGGGCTAAGGCTAGAACGCACTGACGATAAACACCGAGTAAGGAATAAACTTACAGAAAGCACAGAGGAGTCAGAGGATGACTGGAGCCGGGACGTAGGGACTCCAGCCTAACGTTGGGGAGACCAGCGTTATCCATAAATGTATGAGGTCGCAGTCCCGAGAGACCAAAGCTGCCCCCGTAAATAGGCAAGGGAATAGCACAGCTGATGAGGGCGTCATCAGCTCCATTGATTCCAGCTGTCACAGCCAGCTCAGCTCTGACAGCCGGAAGCCCCGCAGAGACGCTGTCAGAATAAGAGCTCTGCGGGACCATAAGGAATAGTATCGAATGGGAGGAAAATACTGCATGACCCGAGCGTGGACGAGATCGGCGCTCAGACCATGACATTTTCATAAAAATGGTGAAGATTTGGTGTTTATTACAAAATGTGATAAAATGTAAAAGTCTGAAAGAGTTGATTTTTGCAGTCCTACATAATTGATAACTTGTACAAACATGGTTCAAAATTTGTTAAAAATGGGACATGAAGATTTTCTACAAAATGTTGTAGAAGTGATCATTTGAAAATGAAACATTTACAGAGATTAAAAGAAAAGTGTTGTATGTTAAAATGTATCTGTTTCTTACTCCGGGATTTCTCCGGTTTCCTCCCACATGCCAAAAATATGCAAGTTAGGTTGATTGGCATCAAAACTGGGGATTCTAAATTGTCCTTAGGTATGAGTGTGAGAGTGAATGGTTGTCTGTCTCTCTGTGTTGGCCCTGTGATGGACTAGCGATCTGTCCAGGGTGTACCCTGCCTCTCGCCCAAAGATGCTGGGATAAGCTCCAGCCCCCCCGCAACCCAAAAAGGATTAAGCGGAAGAAGATAAATGAATGAATGTTTCTTCCCTTGTTAAATCATTTTAATAATTACTGTGGGAATTTATTGATATGATCAGTATCCTCACATACATGAATATCAATAATCATTAATAATATATTATGGGGGACCCATACTGTGGTATTCATCTCAGACTGGAAGGAAGGGAGATGCAGTAATTTCCTCTGACGGAAGAGCATGGGGATCAAGGGTCTGGGGGACAAAAGGGATTGTGATGCGAGGATGAATTGTGATGTAGGACCTCAGGCAGCAGGGGCGTGTGAGTGTGGTAATATAAAAGAGAGCCCCTGCTCCAGAATGTTAATGTTTTCTGATTCTGAGAGATGTGAGAGAGGGAATAAAGTTCATCTGCTCTGAATGCTTGGCCTGGTCATTCCTCTCTCCACACTGGTGACCCTTGACGAATAATGGAACATAAAGCAAACACCCCGGAGATGACCCGCATGGGAAGCCCCAGCAACGCGTGCGCCATTTCGGTCAAACTACCAGATTTTTGGCTGCATGACCCGAAGTCTTGGTTCCTCCACACTGAGGCCCAGTTCGCCCTCCGGGGAATAACAGCAGATGACACCAGATATTACTACGTGGTCGCATCGCTGGATGCTCGCACGACTCAACAAGTAGCGAGCCTGCTCCAACAGCCCCCAGCCCACGACAAATACGGGGCTCTCAAAGCTGCGCTGACCCGGCTCTACACGATCTCGGACTGCGAGAGGGCGGAGAGGCTCCTGATGCGCTCCGAGTTAGGAGACGGGTCAGCAGTCGAACTGATGGAGAAGATGTTGGCATTGATGGGCACGGACGATGGGCATTTTCTATTTGCCCACCTTTTCCTCCGGAACCTCCCAACGCTGGCCATAGCGGTCCTTGCCAACTCGCCGTTACTGGCCGCACGTGACTACCGTGCGCTAGCCCAGGAGGCAGATCGGATCATCCTCACCACCAGAGCCCTCTCAGTGAACGCAGCAGCATCGGAACCCAGTGAGACAGCCAGCGGAAACGAGGAGCCAGCGATGGTAGCGGCAGCGGGGGCCAGGAAGCGCCAGAGAGACACGCTCTGCTCCTACCACCGCCGTTCTGGAGAGGATGCACTCCGATGCGTGCCACCGTGCCAATTCAAGCATTCGGGAAACGCCAGGACCGGCAGTCGGTAGCAGCTGCGACCGCCGGTGAAGAAAGCAAGCTGCTCTACGTGACAGACTCACGCTCGGGGAGACGGTTCCTTATGGACTCCGGCTCCCAAAAGAGCCTCATCCTGCCGTCCTACGCCAACCGGCTAGCGGGAGCTAGCGGCCCCAAGCTGATGGCCGCAAACGGCTCAAACATTAAGACTTTTGGTGAGAGGACACTGATTGTATCTCTGCACGGCCGTACGTACCAGTTGACATTCGTCATAGCGGCATGCAGTTTTCCAATCTTAGGCGCTGATTTTTTGTGTGCACACGGACTACTAGTCGATGTTGCTAACAGATGCCTGTCTAATGCAATGTCTTTTGATTCTCTCCCCTGTACAGCTCGAGGACCCAGGCCAACAACGCTAGCCAACGTCACAGCTCCAAGTGGTAAGTTCCACACACTGCTCACCCAGTTCCCAGCACTCACGGTCCCGACATTTTCGGCGGCCATCATTAAACACGGGGTGGAGCACTTTATTACCACCACCGGGCCGCCCGTTTTCGCACGACCTCGGCGCCTGGACACAACTAAACTGGCCATAGCGCACGAGGAGTTTGCCAACTTGGAAAGGCTAGGCATCATCAGACGATCAAACAGCCCATGGGCATCCCCCCTACATATGGTCCCTAAGGCCGAGGGATCGTGGTGACCTTGCGGAGATTTCCGCAGATTAAACAACGCCACAGCGCACGACCGCTACCCGATCCCCCATATTCAGGATTTTTCCGTTCACCTCACCGGGGCACGTATTTTTTCTAAGATAGACCTGATCTGTGGTTACCACCAGGTCCCGGTGAGCGCAGAGGACATACCTAAAACGGCAGTAATAACCCTGTTTGGTCTTTTTGAGTTTTTACACATGCCTTTCGGGTTAAAAGGCGCAGCACAGACATTCCAACGCATGATGGACGGTCCCTGGCCTCAGACGGTCAGGGAGCTGCAGGAGTTTTTGGGGATGGTTAACTTTTATAACCGTTTCCTCCCCCGCGCAGCCCAGCTCATGCAGCTGTTGTACGCCGCACTCAAGAAACGGAAACTGGCGGACAGAGTTGATTGGACTCCTGAGTGGGAGCAGGTGTTCTCTGAGGTTAAAACAGCCCTGGCAAACGCCGCATTACTGGCGCACGCGGACCTGGCGGCTCGGATAGCGCTCACTACCGATGCCTCGGACGTGGCCATAGGGGCCGTCGTGGAGCAATGCGTCGCCAGTTCTTGGCAGCCGCTCGCCTTTTTTAGCAGGGGTTTGCACGACAGTGAGCGTAAATACAGCGCATTCGACAGAGAGTTACTGGCTCTCCACCTGGCCATACGCAACTTCCAGTTCTGGCTGGAAGGGCGCAACTTGACTGCGTTCGTGGACCACAAGCCGCTAACGTATGCGATGGCCAAGGTTTCGGAACCGCGGTTGGACCGGCAGCAGAGACAGCTGGTCGCAATTTCGGCGTTTACGACTGACATTCAGCATGTGGCCGGTAAACTTAATGTGGTGGCGTACTGCCTCTCGCGCGCCTTAGTGGGCCCAGTCTACGAAGGGATAGATTACACGGCCAGGGCCGCTGAGCAGATCGGCGATGCGGACGTTTGCGCGCTCCAGTCTGGACCAACAGGGTTAAGGCTGGAGAGCAGGGTACTGCTAGACGCCCCCCCCCCCCCCCCCCTACTCGGTGATGTCTCCACAGGACTCCAGCGCCCAGTGGTCCCACGCGCTTGGCGCCGCTGTGTTTTTGAGTCCGTTCACTCCCTGGCGCAGCCAGGAGTGGGCACGTCAGTCAAAATGGTGGGAGCGAAGTTCGTCTGGCCGAGCCTATGCAAACAGGTGAAAGAGTGGGCTGCAGCCTGCATAGCGTGCCAACGAGCCAAAGTGCATAGGCACACAAAGGCCCCTTTGGAGCCGTTCCATATCTCGGCTAAGAGGTTCGACCACGTTCACGTGGACCTCGTCGGACCCCTCCTGCCATCGCAGGGGTTCACGCACCTCCTGACAGTGGTGGACCGCACCACATGATGGCCAGAAGCAGTCCCGCTAGCTTCCACCGCGTCCGCAGATGTGGCACGTGCTTTTTTGACAACATGGGTGGCACGTTTTGGCACCCCTTCGGACATCATGTTCGATCAGGGCCCTCAGTTTGTTTCCGACCTCTGGTCAACAATAGCCCAGAGCCTGGGCATCGCAACTCATTGCACGACCACGTACAACCCACATGCCAATGGGTTATGTGAGTGTTTCCATAGGTCACTGAAAGCAGCGCTCAGGGCTTCGCTTACAGATGCAGATTGGGTGGACCGGTTGCAGTGGGTTCTGTTAGGGTTGCGGTCCGCACCGAAAGAGAATTTGGAAGCTTCCTCAGCAGAGCTTGTTTTTTCTCAGCCGCTGCGGCTCCCCGGGGAATTTTTACCAAATAACCCCGCGCCGAACACCCATCCGTCCCCGTGTTCACGGCATAGCGCAGATGCAGGGACGCTACCTGGCCCGGCCCACCACTGTTTTCCCCACACTTTTGTGCCGAAAACGTTGAAGGATGCGACGTTTGTGTTTGTCAGGCACGATGCCCACCGACCCCCATTGCACCCACCCTACGATGGCCCGTTTAGAGTGCTGGAACCCGGGGACAAACATTTTGTGTTAGACTTGGGGGGTCGCCAGGAGAAAATCTGTATAGACAGGCTTAAGCCAGCCTTTGTGGTGGCAGACGAGCAGGTGGAGTTGGCTCAAACTCCTCGGCGTGGAAGACCCCCCCTGAGAACTCCCCAGGTAAACGACTCATCAGAGCAGTCACATGAGCATGCTGAATGTCCCCCCCCCCCTCCATTGTCCACCCACAGACGGACGCACCCCCAGGAACCCCCCACCGGCACAGCAGTGCCTCGGAGCCAAAGACCCCCCGTTACAGCAGCTATGGGCGGAGGCTGAAGCCGAGAGGACGGGAGGGGTAAAACTCAGTCTGAGACTCTGGGGGGGGGGGGTATGGGGGACCCATGCTGTGGTATTCATCTCAGACTGGAAGGAAGGGAGATGCAGTTATTTCCTCTGACGGAAGAGCATGGGTATTAAGGGGCTGGGGGACAAAAGGGATTGTGATGCGAGAATGAATTGTGATGCAGGACCTCAGGCAGCAGGGGTGTGTGAGTGTGGTAATATAAAAGAGATCCCCTGCTACAGAATGTTCATGTTTTCTGATTCTGAGAGATGTGAGAGAGGGAATAAGGTTCATCTGCTCTGAATGCTTGGCCTGGTCATTCCTCTCTCCACAATATAAACTTAAATGGTGCAACTTTTTTCATGTGTGAAACCTCCTTTCCCAGTTCACTATTCTCATCCTCCACATCTTTCGGCTTAGTCTGAAGATATGTTGGAGCTGATGTATTAACCCCTTGCACTCTGGTCAATTTCCCCCCAAAATACGCAAAAAAAACCGCCAAAAAATAACGTACCCAAAGTAAATCAAAAGCTGTTCTTCAACCCTTTGCAGCATCTTCATGGGGTTGGTCTCATTTAAAAGAAAACACTTTGAATTTTTTGGCAAAACAGTCATAATCTCTCTAAATGCTCCTGCCACTGAGTAACAGTCATCTAAACATACTGAACTTGAAGAAAATAAATTTCGCCTAGGTGTTTTTTTGGATACAAATGCTTGCAAATAACACACAGCTGTCAGATCCGGGCTGGAAAATGCAACAGAAATGTAGAACCAAGTGTTATACAGCTGAGGTCAAAATTTTTTAACAATACCACAAAAAATGAATATATTACACAGCTTTTTTCTTAGGTTGTTCCCAGGCATTTTTGAACTGTGCCAAATTGTGCCAAATGGCACAGTTTGGAAAAACGTCTGAAACTTCTGAATGATTCAATATAGAAGCTTCATATTGGGCTCTAATGAAAGGTGAAGGGCTGTGTGTGTGTGGGGGGGGTGTGTGTTATTCATTCATCCATCCATCCATCCATCCATCTTCTACCGCTTTTCCGGAGGTCCGGGTCGCGGAGGCAGCAGTTCAAGCAGAGAAGCCCAGACTTCCCTCTCCCCGGCCACCTGCTCCAGCTCTTCAGAGGGGATACCAAGGCGTTCCCAGACCAGCTGGGAGACATAGTCTCTCCACCGAGTCCTGGGTCTGCCCCGGGGTCTCCTCCCAGTGGGACGTGCCTGAAACACCTCAAGTGGGAGGCGTCCAGGAGGCATCCTAATCAGATGCCCATACCACCTCAACTGACTCCTTTCAATGTAGAGGAGCAGCGGTTCTACTCTGAGCCTCTCCCGGATAACTGAGCTCCTCACCCTATCTCTGAGGGTGAGTCCAGCAATCCTACGGAGAAAGCTCATTTCAGCCGCTTGTATCCGCGATCTCGTTCTTTCGGTCATTACCCAAAGCTCGTGACCATAGGTGAGAGTAGGAACGTAGATTGACTGGTAAATCGACAGCTTTGCCTTAGAACTAAGCTCCCTCTTCACCACAACAGACCGGTACAACGTCCGCATCACTGCAGATGCTGCTCCAATCCGTCTGTCGATCTCTCGCTCCATTTTCCGCTCACTCGTGAACAAGACCCCAAGATACTTAAACTCCTCCACTTGGGGCAGGAGCCTGTCCCCAACCCGGAGAAGACAATCCACCTTTTTCCGGCTGAGGACCATGGACTCGGACTTGGAGGTGCTGATTCTCATCCCAGCCGCTTCACACTCAGCGGCAAACCGTCCCAGCAAGAGCTGTAGGTCATTGCTGGATGAAGCCAACAGGACAACATCATCTGCAAACAACAGAGATGAGATCCTGTGGTCACCAAGCATGACACCCTCCATTCCCTGGCTGCGCCTAGAAATCCTGTCCATAAAAATTATGAACAGGATCGGTGACAAAGGGCAGCCCTGGCGGAGTCCAACTCTCACTGGGACCGAGTGTTGGCAATATGAACCAAACTCTCACAACGGTCGTACAGAGACCAAATAGCTCGTAACAACAAGCCCGATACCCCATACTCCCGAAGCACCACCCACAAAAATCCACGAGGGACGCGGTCAAATGCCTTCTCCAAGTCCACAAAACACATGTAAACTGGTTGGGCAAACTCCCACGAACCTTCAAGAATTCTCGAGAGGGTAAAGAGCTGGTCCGATGTGCCACGGCCAGGACGAAAACCACATTGCTCCTCCTGAATCCGAGGTTCGACCAACGGCCGGACTCTCCTCTCCAGTACCTTGGCATAGACCTTCCCAGGGAGGCTGAGGAGTGTGATCCCTCTAAAGTTGGAGCACACCCTCCGGTCCCCTTTTTTGAAGAGAGGAACTACCACCCCGGTTTGCCATGCCAAAGGCACTGCCCCCGACCTCCACGCAATGTTGCAGAGGCGTGTCAACCATGACAACCCAACAACATCCAGGGCCTTGAGGTACTCAGGGCGAATCTCGTCCACCCCTGGGGCCCGGCCACCAAGGAGATTTTTAACCACCTTGGCGACCTCAGCCCCTGTGATAGGCGAGTCATCCCCCTCGTCACCAAACCCTGCTTCCTCTGTGGAAGGCGTATCAGTGGGATTGAGGAGATCCTCAAAGTATTCCTTCCACCACCCGACGATATCCCCAGTTGAAGTCAACAGTGTCCCATCCGCACCATACACAGTGTGGACGGGGAGCTGCTTTCCCCTCCTGAGCCGCCGAACAGTTTGCCAGAATCTCTTTGAAGCCGACCGAAAGTCTTGTTCCATGGCCTCACCGAACTCCTCCCATACCCGGGTTTTTGCTTCAGCAACCACCCGAGCTGCACTCCGCTTGGCCTGCCGGTACACCTCAGCTGCTTCGGGAGTCCCACAAGCCAACCAAGCTTGATAGGACTCCTTCTTCAGCTTAATGGCCCCCCTCACCACTGGGGTCCACCACTTGGTTTGGGGGTTGCCACCACGAGATGCACCGACCACCTTGCGGCCACAGCTCTGGGCCGCCGCTTTAACAACAGAGGTGGAGAACATGGCCCATTCAGACTCCATGTCTCCAGACTCCCTCGGAATGTGGTTGAAGTTCTTCCGGAGGTGGGAGTTGAAGACCTCCCGGACAGGGGCCTCAGCCAGACGCTCCCAGCACACCCTCACTATACGTTTGGGTCTACCAGGTCTGAATGGCTTCCTCCCCTGCCATCGGATCCAACTCACCACCAGGTGGTGATCAGTTGACAGCTCTGCACCTCTCTTTACTCGGGTGTCCAAGACATACGGTCACAGGTCTGATGATACGATAACAAAATCGATCATTGACCTGCGACCTAGGGTGTCCTGGTGCCAGGTGCACATATGGACACCCTTATGCTTGAACATGGTGTTCGTTATGGACAGACTGTGGTTAGCACAGAAGTCCAATAACTGAACACCACTTGGGTTCAGATCGGGCAAGCCGTTCCTCCCAATCACCCCCCTCCAGGTTTCATTGTCGTTGCCCACGTGTGCATTGAAGTCCCCCAGTAGGACAATGGAGTCTCCAGGAGGAGCACCCTCCAGCACCCCAGTCACAGACTCCAAAAAGGGTGGGTACTCTGAAACATCATTTGGTGCATAGGCACAAATGATGGTCAGGACCCGTTTCCCAACCCGAAGGCGCAGGGAAGCAACCCTTTCATCCACCGGGGAAAACTCCAATATAGAGGCAGCAAGGTGGGGCGATACAAGAATACCCACCCCTGCTCGTCGCCTCTCACCCGGGGCAACTCCAGAAAAGGCCAAGCTCCAGCCCCTCTCCAGGAGACTGGTTCCGGAACCGGAGCTGTGTGTTGAGGTGAGGCCGACTGTATCTAGCCGGTATCGCTCAGCCTCGTACACCAGCTCAGGCTCCTTCCCCACCAGAGAGGTGACATTCCACGTACCAAAAGCCAGTTTAGAAAGCTTGGGATCAGTCCGCCAAGGTCTCCGCCTTTGACCGCCACCTAATCCACATAGCACCGGACCCCCATGATCCCTCCTGCAGGTGGTGAACCCACTGGAGGGCGGACCCATGTAACTCCTTTGGGCTGAGCCCGGCCGGGTCCCATGGGTGGAAACCCGGCCACCAGACGCTAGCCTTCGAGCCCCTCCCCCCGACCTGGCTCCAGGGTGGGGCCCCGGTAACCCCATACCGGGCGGGGTACACTGAATCCTTGATATACAATTTATCATGAGAGTCTGTTGGATCGTTCTTAGTCTGGCCCTTCACCCAGGACCAGTTTGTCTTGGGAGACCCTATCAGAGGCAAATTGCCCCCCGGACAACATAGCTCCTGGGATCACTGGGGCACGCAAACCCCCCCACCACGATAAGGTGACGATCCATGAGGAGGTATTCATGAATGAATGAATTTACAAACAAGCCCACACACACAAAGAAGCATGCCACGTAAAAAATGTGTGGCTTTTTTTTTTTTTTTACAAGAAAAAATAACCTACAGTGCACTAAAAATTACACTAAAATATCTGTAATGTAGAAGATAACAACTCCCCCCGCCCCCCCCGCTACAGAGGACGGACATCGCCCATTGCTCCATGACAGACCGCGGCGCATGCCGCGGTCTACTACGCACAGTTGTACTAAAATATCTGCAATAATATCTGCAATCCGCCACAGAAGAGTAGCGGTGGGGGGGGGATCACGGTCCGGACGCGGCACACGGACTAGACACAAAACAGATTTTATGCAAGGGACACACGCTTTCGAACTTCTGTGCTTCAATTGGCTCGCTGTATTCGCAGCCGTTGGTAGGCGGGTCCTTCTTGCTAGGTTTTCAGTCATTGGTTCTTCAAGGTTTCAGAAACCCAATTCAAGGCTTTTATTAGTTGAATGAGAGGTCAATCACATCTAAACCAATCAAAGCACTACTTTGGCTTTCTGTTCGCGGCTTTATCTGTAGTGGAAGAACGGAAATGCAGGTTGTTTTTTTTTTTCAGTGCGCACTAGGACGTGCGTCCTAGGGCCCCCTCGTGCGCTCTAGGATGCAGAGATATGACCGCCCGCGGTACACCGGAGTGCAAGGGGTTAAAGGACACCCTAACCTTATCATGTTGACTTAATCCTGACTGTGAAGAGTCAGAGGGTTCACTAAGGGAATGAGCAGCTATTATACCATGCATTTCTTTTCCAGCATTTTCCTCATCCAACATAGGTCTCAGTTGCAATAGTCCTGTCACTGCCCTCACCTGATCACCATTATCTTTTATAAATGTTGTGACTTTGTATAATTGTTTGCAAAACTTTCATCAGTTTAGCTGCTTGGGGCATTAGGTTATGTGACCCTGGCAAATATCCCTGATCCTGCATTTCACCTACCTTTGCTGCTTTTGGCATAGAAACTTTAAATTGGTTTTAAATTTAGGTTATTCTGAATAATATGGCTTATTTTAAAGTTAATTTGGAAGCTTGATTTGGTTCTAAATCGGCTTAATAGATTCGCACGTTGTATAATTTGGAGGTAAATTTATGAAAGAATGCAATTCATATAGCTGGCCACAAGATGGAGGCAGTAACTTGTGCACTCAAGGAGGAGAAGACACAGTGACGTCGCTTGGAGGCAGTCTAGGTGTCTCAGCTCCAAGATGGCACCCAGGATGACTCACCCTGGTGATTTTCAAAATGGCGTTTGCACTGCTTAGTCTGCACATGCGCAGTTCTCATGCAATGGGAATGTTAGGTGGCCGTTTCGATCACGCGCAAATGTGAACGCGCAACGTGGCCACGAAGGCTGTTGACCACAAAACACGCCTTGTTTTTTCAAAGAAACTGGAGAGTTGTCTCCCTTAAATTTGGTTTTATTCATGCCAGAATAATCTTACAATTTTTACTTTGTGTACAATTCAGTGTTGTTACTTCAAAAAATTTCCTCCCAGTAACTCTTATCATGCTTTAAACACAATTTCTCAGTTCAACTCAGGTGAGCGGGTGAATCACCCCCTCCCCTTTGTGATCAAAAGCACACAGACTCGCTTCTGTTTACTGCACGGTGAAAAGTGGTTTTGATGTCGCCGTTTTAGTTAAATGGCCTGTATATACTATGGGAAAAAGAGTTAGTAGATATTTACAGCCCTGCGTTCCAAACTCCGGATTTCAATCCCTTTCTGGAAATTGCAGGCTCTCCAAGCTTCTACCTGAATCCTAATGAGCCAGGCGGGAGAGCACATTGCCTGCAATGCCAGTGGAAATTGTAAATTCTTTGTTTCTGGTAGACCAAAAAAAAAAAAAAATACGGTCCCCAGGTGTTCATCCTCTATTTCCCAACCCACAATGCAGAATTCCTCTCTAGACAAACAGATGATGGGAATTCTGAATTGGAGCTAACCTCTTCCTCCTACACCACTTTTATCTTTTAATATGAATAGAGAGGCTAAACCACCCACACAGTTTGATTCCCCCCCAAAAAACATGCACCTCAACTAGCAGAACTGTGTGTGTATTCTGTCCCTTCCACTTGATGACCAGCTTAACTCCATATAGAGGTTATTTTCCATGACCCGCGTCAAGAATTAGAACAAATGATAGCTTATTATGGAGATTAGTCCAACTAATTTTAACAAACTGGCAGTTACAATTACTCACTATTTGTTGTTTCTTAAGATTTTTGTACTGTAACCTCTTATTCCATTAACATATGAAAGTCCTGTTTTACATCAAGACTCCCTATGTATCTTTTGATAACATATGAAAGTCTCAAGACTTTCTATGTATCATTAGTAACATATGAAAGTCTTATTTACATAAAGACTTTCTATGTATCATTAGTAACACATGAAAGTCTTATTTACATAAAGACTTTCTATGTATCATTAGTAACATATGAAAGTCTTAAGACTTCCCATGTATCTTTAAAAAGCAGCTCATTGATATGTCCCGAACATGTGAATGCATGCATGCTTTTGAGACTCCCTGCGTGTTCTTACAATCATAAAAAAATAGCCACAAAATGTAACATTATCTTTGTATTAAGTTTTCTCAATAAAATTTAAAAAAACAGGACAAAAGGCTTACTTTGACTGAATGTCGCAGACAATCCTACAGAGATTTGTAGAAGAGGTTCCAGCTCACCTTCTGATCAGTGGGGCCCTGGTTTGTCTGCAGCACCCAGACAAAGGCTTTGTGCCCCGATGTCTAAACAACAAATTCATATCTCCTACAGCCTTTTCCATTAACTGTTGGAATGTGGCTGGGACACCAGTAATGCCCTGTGGCATGCATTCAAACTGGTAGAACCCCAGTGGACATACAGACGTGGACAAAATTGTTGGTTCCCCTCTGTTAATGAAAGAAAAACCCACAATGGTCACAGAAATAACTTGAATTTGACAAAAGTGGTAATAAATAAAATTCTCTGAAAATTAACCAGTGAAAATCAGACAATGCTTTTGAATTGTGGTTCAACAGAATTATTTTAAAAAACAAACTCATGAAGCAGGCCTGGACAAAAATGAAGGTACCCCTAGAAAAGATTGAAAATAATGTGACCATAGGTACATGTTCAACCAAGATGTGTCCTCTAATTAACATCACAGGTGTCTACAAACTTGTAATAAGTCAGTCAGCCTATTTATAGGGTGACAAGTAGTCACTGTGGTTGTTTGGTGACATAGTGTGTACAACACTAAACATGGACCAGAGGAAGCAAAGGAAAGAGTTGTCTCAGGAGATTAGAAAGAAAATTATAGACAAGCATGTTAAAGGTAAAGGCTATAAGACCATCTCCAAGCAGCTTGATGTTCCTGTGACTACAGTTGCACATATTATTCAGAAATTTAAGATCCACGGGACTGTAGCCAACCTCCCTGGATGTGGCCGCAGGAGGAAACTTGATGAAAAATGGAAGAGACGGATAATACGAATGGTAACAAAAGAGCCCAGAACAACTTCTAAACACATTCATGGTGAACTCCAAGGTCAAGGTACATCAGTGTCAGATCGCACCACCTGTCCTTGTTTGAGCCAAAGTGGACTTCATGGGAGACGACCAAGGAGAACACCACTGTTGAAAACAAATCATAAAAAAGCCAGACTGGAATTTGCCAAACTGCATGTTGACAAGCCACAAAGCTTCTGGGAGAATGTCCTATGGACAGACGAGACAAAACTGCAACTTTTTGGCAAGGCACATCAGCGCTTTGTTCACAGACGCAAAAATGAAGCATACCAAGAAAAGAACACTATCCCTACTGTGAAACATGGAGGAGGTTCTGTTATGTTCTGGGGCTGCTTTGCTGCATCTGGCACAGGGTGTTTTGAATCTGTGCAGGGTACAATGAAATCTCAAGACTACCAAGATATTCTAGAGAGAAATGTGCTGCGCAGTGTCAGACAGCTTGGTCTCAGTCGCAGGTCATGGGTCTTGCAACAGGATAATGACCCAAAACACACAGCTAAACACCCAAGAATAGCTAAGAGCCAAACATTGGACTATTCTAAAGTGGCCTTCTATGAGCCCTGACCTAAATCCTATTGAACATCTGTGGAAGGAGATGAAACATGCCGTCTGGAGAAGGCACCCTTCAAACCTGAGACAACTGGAGCAGTTTGCTCATGAGGAGTGGGCCAAATTACCTGCTGAGAGGTGCAGAAGTCTCATTGACAGTTACAGAAATCGTTTGATTGCAGTGACTGCCTCAAAAGGTTGTGCAACAAAATATTAAGTTAAGGGTACCATCATTTTTGTCCAGGCCTGTTTCATGAGTTTGTTTTTTAAAATAATTCTGTTGAACCACAATTCAAAAGCACTGTCTGATTTTCATTGGTTAATTTTCATAGAATTTTTATTTATTACCACTTTTGTCAGATTCAAGTTATTTCTGTAACCATTGTGGATTTTTCTTTCATTAACAGAGGGGTACCAACAATTTTGTCCACATCTGTATAAATGCTGTCTTTTCTTTGTCTTCCTCTGCTATGGCAATTTCATAGTAGCCACTGCGGAGATCCATCACAGAAAACCGGTGGCTTTCGGTGAGACATGCCAAAGCATCATCAGTGCGCGGAAGGGTGTACTGATCAGGTATGGTTTTAAGATTAAGCGTGCGATAATCGATGCACATTCTTATCTTACCAGATTTCTTTCTGGCTATTATGATGGGTGAACAGTAAGGCCTGCGCGACTCTTCAATACTGCAAGGAGCTCCTGCAGGTGGCAGGGGGCAACGAACATCATCAATATCGGCTGGCACTAAACGCCGAACCCTCTGTTTAAAAGGTTTAGAATCGTGAAGTCTGATGTTATGTTCCACTTCTTTAGCCAGACCAACATCTAACTGTGACAGGGGGAAAACTCCCAGATGAATAGCTAGATGCTGTGCAAGTTGGTTTTTCCAGGACTCTGAAATGGGAGAGCCGCCGAAATTGAACATGGCGGGATCAAGACTTTTCTGAGTGGTGTCAGCCTGCTGTAATTGGGTCACAATATCGGCTTTGTGAACATGTGCAATGACAGTACCTTTTAGTATAGCTTTGGTTCTGAGTGACTCATTTTTAGAAGCACCGCAAACCGGTCTAGGTTAATCTCAGCAGAGAGGAGCACACAAGGGGACATTAACACTCCTGCTAGGAGTGCACTCCTGAATGGGGTCTCTACAGTAAGGATGCTGTCCTTTAAAGGTTCACTGCTGCACAATTTACAAATGGCTACCTGCGCACTACTGGGAGGAAATGTAAGAGCACCAGGCCCTGACCATTTCACAATAGCTACAGGGTCACCCCTAGTTAAAGGGAATTTTGACTGTGCGTGTTTTTGAAGGCTTGCCCTCATTGTCTGAGCGGACCTGTGGCCTCCCCTTCTCTGTTGGCTCTGGGCCTTATGACTGAAGGTGCAGGCATTTGTGCCAAGGATAACTGGTAGCTGGTCTGGGCCTTTAGCGTCCGGGCAGACCAAAGCTAGCGCTACCTTAGGTTCAGAGTGGCTGTCCTCAGGGAACTGAATCTCAGCAGCAATGAAACCCTTATATTGGCAACTAATCTGGCCTAAACCCCACAGATGTAAGCTAGAGATGGGGTGAAGAGGTAAATGAGATAGGTGCTGCATGTACCAACCCTCAAAAACTATGGATAAGGTGGACCCACTAACCGTCAAAGTTTCACACAGTGTCCACTCTATTATGGCTTTTCCGAGTGTGGGTGTCCCTACAAAACCTCTAGGTATCTGGACACAACCCTGGGACCCAACACTACTCCCGTGACCTGATCACCCTTCTCTCTCTGCTCAGAGGAATGTACTATGCACCCCTTCTGGTTCTGTTGTAGCTTCTGCATAGATCGGATTGGTTTTCTAATCACTTTAGTTGGGTTTTCAGGCTCTGTGCACCTAGAGGATATATGCCCATCCTTGCCACAATGGTAACAGAAAACATCCTGTCCCTCTTTTGGGAGCCTTGCAGGGTCTCTAACTTTGTTTGGAGTAAGTGTTAGCCCTGGGGTGCCCAACCAGTTGATTGTGCGCACTGCACGTATGATAGATGCAGGTGATTCATCTTTTGGTGTTATCTCATTATCAAGTAAAGGTAGGATGCCACTTAAGGACTTCCCTTATATTTCCAGAAGTTTATGCAACTTCTGTGAAAAATCATCAGGTGAGCTTGGCACACCTGTGAGGGGTGTCACCTTCTATGAAGTTCCGCCAGCAAGGGAAGTAACCGCAGGGGGAACTTTAGCGTTGTCTACTTGGTTGTGACATTCACACATCATCATCTCACAGTTCATCTGGGTAATGAATTTTTTCGCCCTGATCCGCACTCGACCGAGAGCTTTAATAGTTTCAACAGTCTCTTCAACATCTGCAACGTTGGGGTCTTCAGGTACACCATTAAAATCAAAGCATTAGCTGGATTCACTTCTTCTTCATTACACCACTTCTCAAGCTCAGCTACAAGCTGAGGCTCTAAAGAATGAACCATTACTCTCTTTTTAACAATGTATTTTGCAAAAAGAAAAAAAACTCAAAAGAGAAAAAAAAATCATACAGGTTAAAGAATCCTAGCGGTGCCTCCATATGTAACACTGTTCTGCCCCTCACGTTTTATGAACAGTGCTCTAGGTTCGGAATTTGACTTTCAAACTGAAAAGAAATGACGCTTATTACAAAGAATAAAGTTAAACTTGGATTGGACCTTTAATTTACAATCAATACTGTCAGCAAAACTTTGGGTTTTAAGGACACAGAACAGTCAACACATTAATGGGCCCAATCAACAACAGCAGCTGCACACAAAAAAGAAATAAAATAAAAGCCGGCATACCAGTTAGTACCCCCGAATTAATCCACCAGTGCAAGCCTGATCAAGGCCACAAGATGATGACAGTCGCTCACCCATGTGTGGCCAGGGACTCACTACTGCAGACTAGTCTCCTCGGCCGGGCTACTATTCCCCAACAGATGCTCCCTGATAGGGTGCAGGGAGTGTGGATGTCCTCCTTAACTGTGGTGAAATTGGTCAGTGGCATTGTCCACCATTCTCCTACTCTCTGGCTGTCACAGAGGGGCCGCTGAATACATTCATTTCAATTCAATTCAACTTTATTTATATAGTGCCATTTCACAACAACAGTCATCTCATAGCACTTTCAACTGTAGGGGGAACCCCCACAGTTGCAGAAAGACCCCAGCAATCAGGCGATCCCCTGTGAGCAAGCATTTGGCGACGGTGGAGAGGAAAAACTCCCTTTTAACAGGAAGAAACCTCCATCAGAACCAGGCTCAGGGAGGGGTAGTCATCTGCTGTGACTGGCTGGGGGGTGAGGGGACAGAGAAGATGAAAAGAAAAGAATACATGCGGGGCCCTGCAGGGTTTGCCCAGGGCATACACTCTAGTCCAGTCTTCTGGCAAACCTGAACGATTAGCTTAGCAGTTAGCAGCTCCCAGTTTACACCTCAGAGATATAACACAGGGTTACAAAAATAATTTTTTTGTAAGTTGTCTGTGTTTTTTCAACTGATTTAAGACAATTTTGCACCGCTGAATCTGAAAATGACATCATTTTCTCTCGATCAGGTGCTAAGTAAAAACCTGTACTTACTTAGTACTTACTTAGTACTGTGCATGTACTTACCTTTATATAAAGGTAAGTACATGTAAATTGAATGTTACATCATCATTGTTCAAAATTCAGAGAATTTCAATACATAAAAAAGAATTTTGCATCATATAAAGTGAAAATACCCATGCTGTGGTGACCCAGCACATTGCGGAAGGACATTATCTCACACTCATCAGGGCTGGAGGAAGGGGAGGACAATTGACATATGGACAGAGAGCCTCGGGGGGGGGCAATCAGACGGGACTGTTATGTATGCATCCCCAGAGGACGGAGAGGACATCCATACGCCAGCTGATGTCATGCTAATGATGGGTATTAAATGACAATCACTATGCTGATGTGCCATGCATTCTCTCTGTCTGTATAATGTGTATAAAAGAGCTTGTTACACATGCCTCAGCAGCGCAGTAGCTCACCGAGCTACAAAGCGTGTTTCATTATGTTGGAGGAAATAAAACCTTGCACCCTTCCAGATCGTTGCATCTGCCTGCTCTATTACCTCCACATTGGTGACCCTGACGTGATGGTGCGTCTCCCGCCTGTTCTATTACCTCCACATTGGTGACCCTGGATGTGCATGGTGTGTCTCTCGACTATGCCATTATCTCCACATTGGTGACCTGACGGAGATGAACTGTCTCTCCCTTACGCTGTACACCACATGATGACCTGACGTGGGATGACTGTCTGCTCCCTTTCACCGTGCTGTGGATTCCAGAGTACCAGAGAATGCCTGCATCCTCTTCATCCACACCGGAGTGCGCTCTCCAGAGCGGGCAGCATTGGGACCGACACGCACCATGAACAGCGACACGAGCGAACCGAAGGAAACAGCCGGAATTGGGAAGATCATCGGCGCCGTCTGCGTTGATTTCCATCAAGCTCCCCGACCCTGACTCGCCTCCCCACAGCGGACTTTCTGTGCACAGAAGCCCCACGCGCACACTGCAGGATTATGAGGACAGCGCAACTTCCAGCTATGTGGTCACTGCGCCAGGTGCGCGCCATGCACCAGGCACAAACCGGCTCCACAGACTTATACAACGTCCTCCACCGCTGCACATGCCCGAGAAACATGGCCGATCACCATCCTCTGAACCTTTAGGGCTGCTCACGCACCTAAAGCAGAAATGCAGCCCGCACACGGGACTTTGTATGGGTTTCTCAGCCCCGACACACAACGGGAATTTAGCCGATTGCTTTCCCCGATGACTTTAGGGCTGCTTCCACACCTAAAGCCAAACCGCCAAGTCTCTCACACAGCTTCAGTTTTTTTTCACAGCCACTATGCATCCTCGGGGAATTTGGCTATTCACCTTCCCCAAATCCTCGCAGGACTGAGCTGCAAGAGGAGTCAGAGACTTAATTTTTTTCACAACCACTGCGGATCACCGCCAGGTTTACCGGGAAAGTCCCTCACCATGGTGGATCCATACGCAATTTTTGCGCGGCCCATACACTTTTGACGTCCCGGGCCGGCACTCACTTATTCCCATCCACCTCTCCCTCCTCCTCCATGTCGTTCTCCCCACACCTCACTCCCTAAAGCCGGCCGATCGCCGGTTTGTTCCGTTATGCACGACGCGCACCGGCCCCATGCGCCCACGATCCACGGCCGTTCAACGTGCTGGAACTCAGAGCGGAGCACACTGTCTTTTCCACCCCTCCCCCGCCCCCCTCACGGACTGACATGCCCTCCGACACTCATCTACAGCAGGACAGTTCTACAGGAGCTGGAGCCCAAACGACTGGCGGGGTGGGGGGGGTCACAGCCCCTTCTGAGTGTTCTGGGGGGACCCTGTGTGGTGACCAAGCACGCTGCGGACGGACATTATCTCACACTCATCAGGGCTGGAGGAAGGGGAGGACAATTGACATACAGACAGAGAGCCCAGGGGGGGGCAATCAGACGGGACTGCTATGTATGCATCCCCAGAGGACGGAGAGGACATCCGTGTGCCACCTGATGTCATACTAATGATGGGTATTAAATGACAATCACTATGCTGATGTGCCATGCATTCTCTCTGTCTGTATAATGTGTATAAAAGAGCTTGTTACACATGCCTCAGCAGCGCAGTAGCTCACCGAGCTACAAAGAGTGTTTCATTATGTTGGAGGAAATAAACCTTGCACCCTTCCAGCTTGTCGCATCTTGCCTGTTCTATTACCTCCACAGCACATGTAAACAAAAACGTATAACACAACATGTGGCCATAATTCAAACAGTTGACCTGATTGAGCAAAACCAATGTGATTTTTGGATTCAGCACATCAAAATTGTCCCAAATCAGCTAAAAAAACTTAGACAATAAATTTGGTGTTGACCAGTGTAATGCCTATAAGTCCATCGCTTGGCAGACTCCCGGCTTCACAGCGGTTTAACACGGCTGCTTAACACCATCTAGTAAAGCAAACCAGCAGTAGAAGGTGGAATAAAAGATTTGCGTTTTCTGAGATGCAGCTCCGACGTGGCCTCCTGACTGCTGCCTGAGGAGAGACAGCCAGCTCTTTCCTCTCCACACCATCTTGACGTCTTCTACCCTGCCAATCACTGACCAAGTACTTCACACTGACTTGAGACTGGCCAGTCACAAGTTACATTGTTGGCCACGTTAAAGGTGCGAACAAAAATAAACAAGTTAGGTTTTACCTTCTTTCACATTAGCACTGCATTCTCACATAACAGTACATGGTGCATTTACTGTCAGTTGGACACCAGAACGCTTCAACAACAAGGAGTAGAATGCACATTAACAATACATTTGGGACAGTTGTACAAGAACTAAAATTTTAAACAAATAAAACAAGAATAATTTTAAGGTAAATAAACAAAAATAACCCAGGGGTTACATCTATTTTCAGTGAACCATCTACGACCTGGTTTAAGACCCTCGACTTAAATATAGGTACATTTTTATGGAAGGATAAACCATCACGGATCAGTTTAAAAACTCTTCAAAAAGCAAAAGAGTGCGGAGGTTTAGATTTACCAAATTTTTGAAATTACTTCTTAGCCAATAGAGTGCAGTTTGTTTCTAACTGGACAAAATCAATTCCGCAAGGAAACCCATGGATAGATGCCTAACAGGCTCTCTGTGGGTCATTAAATATCTGACTTACCTTTCATGAGCCCCTGTATCACATGCCATGACTGTTTTAAAAGCATTAACATTAGCTACTCTCTGACAGCCTGGTGGAAATTTTTAAAAATAACGAGGTCATCACTTGTTCCTTGTAAACTCATGTCCATTTGGAGCAATCCTGATATCCTACAACAAAAGAGGATGATGAACTTAAAACATCTTGCTCGAGGTGGAAACTTTATCCAATTCCAGGAACTGGTGTCGCAGTATGACATCACTGATAAAAAAAAAAAAAAATCTTTAAAACCAACAGCTTATGTTATGATGTCTACTGCACCTTGGGGCCACCCTCACCTCAGTTTTAATTGCACTGTAGACACTGAGGGCTTGTGGGGGATGGGAGCTCTTCTACCCATAGTAATGGGTAGCAGTACCCTATCACACTATCCCCCCAATTTTAACTGCACTTTTGTAGTTCCCACACCTGCACGCAATTACACCACACTACTAATACTCACCCATCATGATTCACGCACGGGGGGTGGGGGTTGTGAGGGTCTTCCTCCACCCCTGCTGCCCTCCTTCTGCTGGGGGCCTGGGGCCTGGCTGGTGACCTGGGGTCCGTCATGTTGTTGCCATCCCCAGGTGCTACCGCGAGTGAACAGGTGCGAGAAAGGGATTCAGCGATTGAGAGAGTGAGTGAGCAAGTGAGTGCAAGTAAGTGAGAGTGAGGGAGTGATGAGTAGTGATGGTGATGGTGGTACTGGGTCGGATTTGTGTGGTGCTTTGCATGTCGGGTGGCATCACGGAGCGCTTGTGGTGGGTCCATTAATCATTCACTCTGGGTGGGCGTTGGTGGCGGTGGGCTGCTTTTGTGGCCGCAGTTGCCCTGGGTTGGGTTGGCGGGGGTGTGGCTGCTGGTCTGTGCCAGTGGCCTCCCCGGCCGCTGCCAGGCATCGGTGCATGTTTGTGTCCACTGCATCTGCGCTGCGGCCACCCCAAGTGTTAAGGTTGAATGAGTGCGAGTGTGTAAGAGAGAGCACAGGTAAATGTGAGTGAGTCAGAATGCAAATGAGATTCTATATACACTACCGTTCAAAAGTTTGGGGTCACCCAGACAATTGTTTTGTGTTTTCCATGAAATTTCACACTTATTGACCACTATGAGTTGTAAAATGAATAGAAAATATAGTCAAGACATTGACAAGGTTAGAAATAATGATTTGTATTTGAAATAATATTTTTTTCCAGATACTCAACCTGCTCAAAGGAAGGTCAGTTTTATAGCTTCTCTAACCAGCTAAACTGTTTTCAGCTGTGCTAACATGATTGCACAAGGGTTTTCTAATCATCCATTAGCCTTCTGACACAATGAGCAAACACATTGTACCATTAGAACACTGGAGTGATAGTTGCTGGAAATGGGCCTCTATACACCTATGTAGATATTGCACCAAAAACCAGACATTTGCAGCTCGAATAGTCATTTACCACATTAGCAATGTATATTAGATATTAGAGTGTATTTCTGATTAGTTTAAAGTTATCTTCATTGAAAAAAACAGTGTTTTTCTTTCAAAAATAAGGAAATTTCTAAGTGACCCCAAACTTTTGAACGGTAGTGTATGAGTGAGCATGAGTGGAAGGAAGCCTGTGTGCAAGTGACTGTGAGGGCAAGTGGGAATGTGAGCAAGACTGAACAAATATGGGAGTGGGTGAGAGTGCATGAGTCTGAGTGTGGGAGTGCGAGTGTAAGATTGTGTAAAGGAGAGTGTGAGTGAGAGTGAGTCTGTGTGAGTGCGAGTGAGTGCGTGTGAAAGCATGAGGGTGTGAGTGTATGTGCTGGTGGAGGGTGCTGGACTGAGGGGATGGCACCTCCTGGTACCTCCTGGCCACCTGGGCTCCCTTGGACCGGGGGTGCTGGCCCCCCATGGGGCTCCCTGTGCCGTTCTGCCATCTTCCCTGGGTGTGGGGGCCTGGAGGCTCTCAAGGTATGGGTCGGGGGCACTGGGGTGGGCACGGGCCTGCTGTGGGGGGAGGGGGGGAGTGTCAGAGGCGCAGGCCGGTCTCCAACCCAGGGGGCGGGGGAATGGGGGGAATGCATTAGCCTTCCGGCGCCTGGGGCCCGAGGGCTGGCATTGGCCCCACCAGGGGGGTGGGAGCGGGCTGGCTTGGGGGCAGGGCACGCCGGCTATTTGACGGCCCAGCCACTCTCAGCTGTCCCTCCTGGGGTGGTAGCCTGGCTGTCTTGGGGCTTGTTGGCTTAGGGGCATTTGTGCTCTGTGGGGGTTGGTGGTGCTGTCTTGCTTGCTCAGGGTTTCTGGGGGCGGGGGGAGGGTTGCTGTGACCTTCCATCCTCTTTGTATGTTTCCTGGCAAACCACTCACATGCACACACTCACTTTGCATGCTCTCGTACACACGCATACACACACATGCATAAACAAATATGTCTCTCTGGTTTTTTACAGGTGCAAATACCAGACTCGTGATGAGACCTTTTCTAAAGAAGAAACCATTTGTCTTCCATTTGTTTCAGTTTTGTCAGTTTGTTTTTTCTGTTTGTTCTTCTCTGTTTTTCCCCCTCCCCTCCCCTCCCCATTCCCCCCATCAGGTCCATCATAGGTAAAGCAATTTAAATAAAGTATTAAAAGTTATTACAAGAGGAGTCCATAAATAATATACAGTGTATATATATATATACGTATATATATATATATATATATATATATATATATATATATATATATATATATATATATATATATATATATATAAAGCTCCTTTTGGCAAAGTAATAAGGAAAGTAGATTTCTGTTCTGCTTACCTAGCTGCTTGATGGGACAAGGGGGGGAGTCAGTTGCAGTAGTGATTTTTAAAGTAACTGTATTTGTAATTGATTAGTATTTAGACCCAACTCTGCTCCAAAGATATGCATGTTGCGTTAATTGATATTAAGTGGGGATAAATTGTCCTTAGGTATGAATGTGAGAGTGAAGGGTTGTCTGTCTCTCTGTATTGCCAAAGGACAGCCTTTACATTATCCAGTAGCCTCCACCCTAATGAAACCTGACATGGTAAAGGCTTACATCAGTAATGCATATAGCTGTTGGATCACATCAATTGTGGGCATTAAATCTCTAAATTTCTGTTGTGGAGAGAGAAATAATCAGGCAGAGAGGTCCAGAGTAGAACAGGCTTTATTAATCTCTCTCTCACATTCACCAGAATCACAAGCATCAAAAGATTCACAAGTCACAGGCACCTCTCCTTTTATATCACACAACTCGGTCAGCCTTCTGTGGTGCTGCATTAACATGAAAGCCTTTGCAATTCCCATTCTCTTTGTCACTGTTCGCATCAGCACACCAACCCCCACATCAACACACAGACCCCCCATGACGATTCCCTTTGTCCTTCCGTCTGAGTGGAAACATACTGAGTGGATTCCCCACACCGCCTCCCCCAGAAACTCAGACTGAGCCTTAACCCTCATGTCCTTTGGGCTTCAGCCTACATCCATAGTGGCTGTAATGGGGGGTCTGCGGCTCCGAGGCACTGCTGTGCCGGTGGGGGGCTCTTGGGGGCATGTCCGTCTGTGTGGGGACATTGGGAGGGGGGGAAACATCTTTAGCATGCCATTGTGACTGATCTGACGAGTCATTTACCTGGCGAGTTTAGTGGGGTCGTCCACGCCGAGGAGCTCGGGCCAACACCACCTGCTCATCTGCTAAAATGAAAGCGGGCTTAAGCCTGTCTATAGAGACTGTTTCCCCTCATCTCCCCAAGTGTAACACAAAATGTTTCTCCCTGGGTTCCAGCACTCTGAACGGGCCATCGTAGGGCGGGCGCAAGGGGGTCCAGTGGACATCGTGGCTGACAAATATGAACGCCGTGTCCTTCAAGGCCTTTGGCACAAAAACGTGTGGAAAACAGTGGTGGACCGGACCGGGTACCGTCCCTGCCGCTGCGCTATGCAGTGAAAGCGGGTATGGATCCGTGTTCGGCGCGGGGCTATCCGGCAAGAATTCCCCTGGGAGCCGCAGCGGCTGGGAAAACAACAGCTCTGCCGGGGAGGCTGCCAAATCCTCCTTCGGTGCTGAACGCAACCCTAATAGAACCCATGGCAACTGGTCCACCCAATTTGCACCCGTAAGCGAAGCCCTGAGCGGTGCTTTAAGCGACCTATGGAAATGCTCACATAACCCATTGGCCTGGAGGTTGTATGCGGTTGTGAGATGAAGTGTGATGCCCAGGCTCCGGGCCATGGTGGACCAGAGGTCGGAAACAAACTGCGGGCCACGATTAGATGTGATATCTGAAGGGGCGCCGAAACGTGCCACCCTTGTCGTCAAAAAAACGCGTGCAAAGTCTGTGGACGTGGTGGAAGCTAGCGGGACTGCTTCGGGCCAGTGCGTGGTGTGGTCCACCACTGTCAGGAGGTGCGTGAACCCCTGCAATGGCGGGAGGGGGCCCACGAGGTCCATGTGAACGTGGTCGAACATCTTACCCGGGATATGGAACTGGTCCAAGGGGACCTTTGTGTGCCTGTGCACTTTGGCTCGCTGGCACGCTACGCAGGCTGCAGCCCACTCTTTCACCTGTTTGCGCAGGCTCGGCCAGATGAACTTTGCTCCCACCATTTTGACTGATGCGTGCACTCCTGGGTTGTGCCAGGGAGTGAACCAACTCAAAAATGCGGTGGCGCCAAGCACGTGGAACCACCGGGCGCGGGCAGCCCGTGGAGACATCACAGATTGGGGGGGGGGGCGTCTTGCAGTACTCTGCTCTCCAGCCTTAACCCTGTTGGTCCAGACTGGAGCGTGCAAACGTCCGCATTGCCGATCTGCTCAGCAGCCATGGCCGTGTAATCTATCCCCACGTAGACTGGGGCCACTAATGCGTGCAAGAGGCAGTCCACCACCATGTTAAGTTTACCAGCCACATGCTGAATGTCGGTCGTAAACTCCGAGATCGCGGCCAGCTGTCTCTGCTACTGGCCCAACCATGGTTCCGAAACCTTGGCCATCGCGTACGTTAGTGGCTTGTGGTCCACGAAGGCAGTGAAGGTGCACCCTTCCAGCCAGAACTGGAAGTGGCGTATGGCTAGGTGGAGAGGCAGTAACTCCCTGTCGAACGTGCTGTATTTACGCTCACTGTCGCGCAAAGACCTGCTAAAAAAAGCAAGCTGCTGGCAAGAACCTGCGACGCGCTGCTCCACGACAGCCCCTATGGCCACGTCCGATGCGTCGGTAGTGAGCGCTATCCGAGCCGCCAAGTCCAGGTGCGCCAGCAGTGCGGCATTCGCCAGGGCTGTTTTAACCTCGGAAAACACCTGCTCTCGCTCAGGAGTCCAGTTGACTCTGTCCGCCGGTTTCCATTTCTTAAGCACGGTGTACAACGGCTGCATGAGCTGGGCTGCGTGGGGGAAGAAATGGTTGTAAAAGTTAACCATCCCCAAAAACTCCTGCAGCACCCTGACCGTCTGAGGATGGGGAAAATCTGCCACTACGCACATTTTGTCCGGTAAGGGTATCGCATCCTCCGGTGAGATGCGGTGGCCCAAAAAAAAATCAATTCCCGTCACCCCGAACTGGCACTTCGCCGGATTGATTATCAATCCGCGCTCCTCAAACCTTTGGAAAACTGTCCTGAGGTGGGCTACGTGTTCGACGCGCTGGCCACCAGGATGTCATCCAGGTAGACGAACACAAATGGCAGATTGCGCAACACCGCATCCATCATGCGTTGGAATGTCTGCACCACGCCTTTTAACCCGAAAGGCATGCATAAAAACTCAAAAAGACCAAACGGGGTTATTACTGCCATCTTAGTTATGTCCTCAGTGCGCACCGGGACCTGGTGGTAACCGCGGACCAGGTCTATCTTGGAAAAAATATATACCCCGGTGAGGTGAACGGAAAAATCCTTAATATGGGGGATCGGGTAGCGGTCGTGCGCTGTGGCGTTGTTCAATCTGTGGAAATCTCTGCACGGTCGCCACGATCCCTCTGCTTTAGAAACCATATGTAGCAGGGATACCCATGGGTTGTTTGAGCATCTGATGAGCCTAACTTTTCCAAGTTGGCAAACTCCTCATGCGCTATGGCCAGTTTAGCTGCGTCCAGGTGCCAAGGTCATGCGAAAACGGGCGGCCCCGTGGTGGTAATGAAGTGCTCCACCCCATGTTTAGTGATGGTCGCCGAAAAAGTCGGGACCGTGAGTGCTGGGAACTGGGTGAGTAGTGTGTGGAACGTACCCCCTGGAGCTGTGACGTTGGCTAGCGTTGTTGGCCCGGCTCCTCTAGCTGTACAGGGGAGAGAATCAAAAGACATTGCGTTAATCAGGCGTCTGTTAGCCACATCGACTAGTCGACCATGTGCACACAAAAAATCAGTGCCCAAAATGGGGAAGCTGCATGCCGCTATGACGGATGTCCATTGGTATGTATGGCCATGCAAGGATACAGTCAATGTTCTCTCACCAAAAGTCTTAATGTCTGAGCCGTTTGCAGCCGTCAGCTCAGGGCTGCTAGGTCCCGCCAGCCGGTCTGCGTAGGACGGCAGGATGAGACTCTTTTGGGAGCCAGAGTCCACGAGGAACATTCTCCCCGAGGGTGAGTCTGTCACATAGAGCAGCTTGCTCGCTTCACTGGCGGTCGCAGCTGCTACCGACTGCCGGCTCTGGCATTTCCCGAGTGCTTGAATTGGCACGGTGGCACACATCGGCGTGCGTCCTCTCCAAAACGGCGGTGGTAGAAGCAGAGTGTGTCTCTCCGGTGCTTCTTGGCCTCCGCTGCAGCCACCATCGTTGGCTCCACGCCCCCGCTGGCCATCTCGCTGGGTTCCGACTCCGCTGCATTCACTGAGAGGGCTCTGGTGGTGAGGAAAATCCGATCTGCCTCTTGCGCTAGTGCCTGGTAGTTGCGCGCAGCTAGCAGCGGCGAATTGGCAAGGACCACCCTGGCCGCCGTCAGGAGGTTCCGGAGGAAAAGGTGGGCAAAGAGGAAATGCCCGTCATCTGTGCCCATCAATGCCAACATCTTCTCCATTAACTCGACCGCCGACCTGTCTCCCAACTCGGAGCGCGTCAGGAGCATCTCTGCTCTCTCGCAGTCTGAGAGCGTATAGCACCGGGTCAGAACAGTTTTGAGAGCCTCGTATTTGTCGTGGGCTGGGGGCCATTGGAGGAGGCTCTCCACCTGCTGAGTTGTGCGTGCGTCCAGTGCTGCAACCACGTAGTAGTATAAGATAAGATAAGCCTTTATTAGTCCCACAATGGGGAAATTCCAGGATTGCAACAGCATAGGGATAGCATCTGGTGTCATCCGCCGTTATTCCCCGGAGAGCGAACTGGGCCTCAGCGTGGAGGAACCAAGACTTCGGGTCATGTAGCCAAAAGTCTGGGAGCTTGACCGAAATGGCACACGCGTTGTTGGCACCTCCCGTCCAGGTTGTCTCCGGGCTGTTCGCCTCGAGTTCCATTGTGCGTCAAGGGTCACCAGTGTGGAGAGAGAAATAATCAGGCAGAGAGGTCCAGAGTAGAACAAGCTTTATTAATCTCTCTCTCTCACATTCACCAGAATCACAAGCATCAAAAGACTCACAAGTTACAGGCACCTCTCCTTTTATATCATACAACTCGGTCAGCCTTCTGTGGTGCTGCATTAACATGAAAGCCTTTGCAATTCCCATTCTCTTTGTCACTGTTCGCATCAACACCCCAGCCCCCGCATCAACACACAACCCCACCCCCCATGATGATTCCCCTTGTCCTTCCATCTGAGTGGAAACATACTGAGTGGATTCCCCACACTGTGACTGTTTCTTGCACATTTGTAATATCACAGCAAAACATCTGTTCTCATGCATAAAACAAACATATTTAAAACCTGTCTGAATTCCTAAAAATATTGCCACCACTTCAGATGTCTTCAGGGCCACAGTTTTTACAATGACAACAATTACACATCTACCCTGGGATCCAGTTGTGAGGGCAGCAGTCCAGCAGAGATGCCCTTCCCCCAACCAACACCTTCATCTCCTCTGGCTGGACACTTCTCCCCAAGCCAGCTGAGAATCATAATCTCCACCTCACGTGGCTACTTGCATTGTACGGGAGCAGTAGATCTACTCTGAGTCTCTTCCGAAAGACTGAGCTCCTCACCGTAACTCATCTCAGCTGCTTGTATTTGTGATCTTTTTTATCAGTACCCACAGTATATGGCTACAGGTGAGGGTTGGAATGTAGATTAACCTGTTATCTGAACACTCAACTCCGACCGATCTTGTGAACAAGACCCTGATATACCTGAATTCCAACCGTGTTATACAACTTTAGAGATAAACTCAGGTGAAGCTGCATTGGTCAAATTTTGAACACATGAAAAATGTGGGACAAGGATATGGTCTTGTCATCATCTTCACTACACACCTGCAAGAGTTCTTGATTGGATCTTCCATAGTTGCAGCACTGTGTCAGCAAAATGCTTCAACGGCCCACAGATGGGCAGATCAATCATAGATAATACCAGCCTAAAGCACTCAGAAGAGCCTTACCTAATTTTTCTGCTGCAGTAGGCCTTCAAAACCACATTTGTCCATGATGATGCAGAGACAGACACAAAAGCAGCAGGTAATTACCATCTGTAATGGAGTACATGGCCAATCCACTTATACAAAATGCATGACTGTATTAAGTAAAACTGATGTTTGTTAAATTCCTGTTATTATTGTTTTGGTAAGATTAGCATATTCCAACGAAACAAAAACTTCTGTTGTGGATTCTTGCCACATGATTCTTGTTTTTTTAAGATTTAGACTTTAAAGACAGTGGGGAAACTAAATTCCCTAATTATTGCACATTTGCATCATGCAATGGTACACATGATACATTTTAATCTGTTTTGTTGAATCCAGGCTTTGTTGATGACCTGATTACAGATTGTAAGCCACTCTGGCCTGAGGACGGATATTTTCTGAGGCATCAGTTTTACAGCTTTTTTTCCTGTGCTCACAGGAGAAGAAAACAGCTGATAAAAGAGAAGTGGCCACATAGAAAGAAAAAGCTTTCAGCAGTAGGCAGAAACATAACAGCATCACATTATGCTGACGTTAACCTGGCTGTGAAACAACAACTAAAGGAAAAAGAGAGAACGAGGGATACAGGGAGGAAGAGAGGGAGAGTAGCGCGAGAGTGAGCGGAAGAGGTGGGCGAGGTAGAGGTTGACAGTATGTTGAAATTGTCCAAGACTGATAGAAAAAACACAGATAAGAGAGATGGAGTGCTTCTGCAGAGGATGAAAGAGAGAGCGAGAGAGATGTATGCACTGAGAAAACTATGTTGTGAGTTGATGAGAAACTGCTGTCAGGGGATCAAACCAAAGACTTAATCAAGGACAAGAAATCAGCACTCTGGCAAAGAGGCCATTCTCTAAGATGCATTATGCACAGGCATCAAATGAATTAAAAAAGAGAGATGGAGCAGGCTTATAATGTACTGCAGGCATGAAGGATGTCTCCACCAACCTGATGGGGGGATACATTTAACATACAGTTAGGCCCAGAAATATTTGGACAGTGACACAATCTTCATGATTTGGGCTCTGCATGCCACCACATTGGATTTGAAATGAAACAACTACAATGGAATTGAAGTGCAGACTTTAAGGTTTAATTCAAGGGGTTGAACAAAAATATATGATTAAACATGTAGGAACTGTAGCTATTTTTATACAAACGCTCCTCATTTCAGGGGCTCAAAAGTAATTGGACAAATAAACATAACCCTAAGTAAAATGTTACTTTTCAATATTTTGTTGAGAATCCTTTGCAGGCAATGACTGCCTGAAGTCTGGAACCCATGGACATCACCAAACGCTGGGTTTCCTCCTTTGTGATGTTTTTCCAGGCCTTTACTGCAGCTGTCTTCAGTTGTTGCTTGTTTGTGGGTCTTTCTGCCTTAACTTTTGTCTTGAGCAAGTGAAATGCATGCTTGATTGGGTTGAGATCTGGTGATTGACTTGGCCATTGCAGAATATTCCACTTCGTTGCTTTAAAAAACTCCTGGGTTGCTTTTGCAGTATGTTTTGGATCATTGGTGAAGTGCCGTCCAATCAACTTTGCTGCATTTGGCTGAATCTGAGCAGAAAGTATATCCCTATACACTTCAGAATTCATCCGGCTACTTCTGTCTTTTGTCACATCATCAATAAACACAAGTGACCCAGTGCCATTGGAAGCCATGCATGCCCATGCCATCACACTGCCTCCACCATGTTTTACAGAAGATGTAGTGCTTTGGATCATGAGCTGTTCCACTTCTTCTCCAAACTTTCTTCTTCCCATCATTCTGGTACAGGTTGATCTTAGTCTCATCTGTCCAAAGAATGCTGTTCCAGAACTGGGCTGGCTTCTTCAGGCATTTTTTTGGCAAAGTCAATTCTGGCCTGTCTATTTTTGAGGCTGATTCATGGTTTGCACCTTGTGGTGAATCCTTTGTATTTACTCTCATGAAGTCTTCTCTTTATGGTAGACTTAGATACTGATACACCTACTTCCTGGAGAGTGTTCTTCACTTGAGTGAATGTTGTGAAGGGTTATTCACCATGGAAAGGATTCTGCGATCATCCACCACTGTTGTCTTCCGTGGACGTCCAGGCCTTTTTGAGTTCCCAAGCTCACCAGTGCACTCTTTTTTCTCAGAATGTACCAAACTGTTGATTTGGCCACTCCTAACACTTCTGCTATCTCTCTGATGGATTTCTTCTTTTTTTTCAGCCTCAGGATGGTCTGTTTCACGTCCATTGAGAGCTCCTTTGACCGCATGTTGTGTGTTCACAGCAACAGCTTCCAAATGCAAACGCCACACCTGGAATCAACTCCAGACCTTTTAACTGCTTAATTGATGACAGGTTAACGAGGGAAGAGCCCATGCAGCCTTGTTATTTTTTTTTGCAGCCTTCTGAGTCAATTGTCCAATTACTTTTGGTCCCTTGAAAAAGAGGCGGCTATGTATTAAAGAGCTGTAATTCCTAAACCCTTGCTCCAATTTGGATGTGAATACTCTCAAATTACAGCTGAGAGTCTGCACTTTAAGCCCATATTGATTATATAATTGCATCCTGAATATGTTTTTGTAAACAGCTAAAATAACAAAACTTGTGTCACTGTCCAAATATTTTTGGGCCTAACTGTATAGTTGTGATGCTGCCAAATTATATGATGTGCAGCTTGCAGAAATATTTATTATGATAATGCTACAAAAAGAGAAGACATTTGTTTATTTGTATATGCAGTAAAAAATGTCAGGGAACACAGAAATTGAGCAAATTATCTGTTTGGCCAGAAGTATATCTTCTTCTACTCTGATATTTAAAAAGTCAGAATTTAAGAAAGAAGCCATAAAAAAAATGATTGAATTACAATGCAACGCCCTTCTAGAAATACAAGGGCTTTGGGATTTCTGTGGGTGCTTCTGCCAAGGAGGTACTGTTCTCATGTCTGTCTTTTAGCATGATTATGCAAAAACTACTGCAGATGGATGAAATTTTCAGCAGAGGTGGCCCTTGGGCTACGGATAAACCCATTAAATTTTGGGAGTGAGCCAGGTCAGGATGCGGATTCTGGATCACTTTATCACTTTCTTTAACACTGCGAATTGATGAGGGCCTTGGCTTAAAGATGCGCTCTCTGAGTGCCCTCTAGTTTGACAAAGATATACCTCATTCAAATAACCTCCAAAAGAAAGCAGGAAATTGTCATTGTCCAGACTGAAACAAGTCCAGTTTGCAGACGACCCTACTATGTGGGACCTAGAGACCTCAGTAAAACCCCAAATGACATGTTCATGCTCATAAAAGTTTTGGAACTGTTTTGGTTGCATGGGGGGGGGGACAGAATTAGAGAGGTAATTTTAATGGTGTGGTGTACTGTATGTTTGTTAAAGAAATCACATATAGTAATCAGTTCAGTTTCTCTCAACTCAGTACATGGTTTTATATCTTTCACGCTGGATTTTCCATCCATCCATCCATCCATCTTCTACCGCTTTTCCGGAGGTCCGGGTCGCGGAGGCAGCAGTTCAAGCAGAGAAGCCCAGACTTCCCTCTCCCCAGCCACCTGTTCCAGCTCTTCAGAGGGGATACCAAGGCGTTCCCAGACTAGCTGGGAGACATAGTCTCTCCACCGAGTCCTGGGTCTGCCCCGGGGTCTCCTCCCAGTGGGATGTGCCTGAAACACCTCAAGTGGGAGGCGTCTAGGAGGCATCCTAATCAGATGCCCATACCACCTCAACTGACTCCTTTCAATGTGGAGGAGCAGCGGTTCTACTCTGAGCCTCTCCCGGATAACTGAGCTCCTCACCCTATCTCTGAGGGTGAGTCCAGCAATCCTACGGAGAAAGCTCATTTCAGCCGCTTGTATCCGCGATCTCGTTCTTTCGGTCATTACCCAAAGCTCGTGACCATAGGTGAGAGTAGGAACATAGATTGACTGGTAAATCGACAGCTTTGCCTTAGAACTAAGCTCCCTCTTCACCACAACAGACCGGTACAACGTCCGCATCACTGCAGATGCTGCTCCAATCCGTCTGTCGATCTCTCGCTCCATTTTCCGCTCACTCGTGAACAAGACCCCAAGATACTTAAACTCCTCCACTTGGGGCAGGAGCCTGTCCCCAACCCGGAGAGGACAATCCACCTTTTTCCGGCTGAGGACCATGGACTCGGACTTGGAGGTGCTGATTCTCATTCCAGCCACTTCACACTCAGCGGCAAACCGTCCCAGCAAGAGCTGTAGGTCATTGCTGGATGAAGCCAACAGGACAACATCATCTGCAAACAACAGAGATGAGATCCTGTGGTCACCAAGCATGACACCCTCCATTCCCTGGCTGCGCCTAGAAATCCTGTCCATAAAAATTATGAACAGGATCGGTGACAAAGGGCAGCCCTGGCGGAGTCCAACTCTCACTGGGAATGACTCCGACCGAGAGTTGGCAATACGAACCAAACTCTCACAACGGTCGTACAGAGACCGAATAGCTCGTAACAACAAGCCCGATACCCCATACTCCCGAAGCATCCCCCACAAAAATCCACGAGGGACGCGGTCAAACGCCTTCTCCAAGTCCACAAAACACCTGTAAACTGGTTGGGCAAACTCCCACGAACCCTCAAGAATTCTCGAGAGACGAAAACCACATTGCTCCTCCTGAATCCGAGGTTCGACCAACGGCCGGACTCTCCTCTCCAGTACCTTGGCATAGACCTTCCCAGGGAGGCTGAGGAGTGTGATCCCTCTAAAGTTGGAGCACACCCTCCGGTCCCCTTTTTTGAAGAGAGGAACTACCACCCCGGTTTGCCATGCCAAAGGCACTGCCCCCGACCTCCACGCAATGTTGCAGAGGCGTGTCAACCATGACAACCCAACAACATCCAGGGCCTTGAGGTACTCAGGGCGAATCTCGTCCACCCCCGGGGCCCGGCCACCAAGGAGATTTTTAACCACCTTGGCGACCTCAGCCCCTGTGATAGGCGAGTCATCCCCCTCGTCCCCAAACCCTGCTTCCTCTGTGGAAGGCGTATCAGTGGGATTGAGGAGATCCTCGAAGTATTCCTTCCACCGCCCAACGATATCCCCAGTTGAAGTCAACAGTGTCCCATCCGCACCATACACAGTGTGGACGGGGAGCTGCTTTCCCCTCCTGAGCCGCCGAACAGTTTGCCAGAATCTCTTTGAAGCCGACCGAAAGTCTTGTTCCATGGCCTCACCGAACTCCTCCCATACCCGGGTTTTTGCTTCAGCAACCACCCTAGCTGCACTCCGCTTGGCCTGCCGGTACACCTCAGCTGCTTCGGGAGTCCCACAAGCCAACCAAGCTTGATAGGACTCCTTCTTCAGCTTAATGGCCCCCCTCACCACTGGTGTCCATCACTTGGTTCGGGGGTTGCCACCACGAGATGCACCAACCACCTTGCGGCCGCAGCTCTGGGGAGGGGCTCGAAGGCTAGCGTCTGGTGGCCGGGTTTCCACCCATGGGACCCGGCCGGGCTCAGCCCGAAGGAGTTACATGGGTCCGCCCTCCAGTGGGTTCACCACCTGCAGGAGGGATCATGGGGGTCCGGTGCTATGTGGATTAGGTGGCGGTCAAAGGCGGAGACCTTGGCGGACTGATTCACGCTGGATTTTGACTGCATTATTTAGTTTACACCAAGCTGCACCACAGTGTAGACAGGCCAAAGCTTGTTGATATCAGTGAACATTTACAACATCTGGCACCAGTCTAAGAGCCATACATTTCCTCTAACAACTGCTGAAGATGAAAATACGTCATCTTCAGCAACTTAATTGGGTGTGTCAGTAACGTCAGTCACTAACGAGGCACTCAGAGAGTTGCACGACGTTATCAGTGAATTTCAAACTTCACACCCGGACAGTTTTGTGGTGGTTGCAGGGGATTTTAATCACACCAGTTTAAAGACTGTGCTCCCCAAGTTCAAACAATGTGTGGACTTTAAGACCAGAGGAAAGAATATGTTGGACTTGGTGTATACAAACTTCCCAGATGCATACAGTATAAGGCAACATCTCGCCCCCACCTCGGCCATTCTGACCACCTATCTGCGGTGCTGGTGCCTGGCTACAAACCCTTATTGAAGCGCAGCAGGCCAGTAGAGAAACAAATCAGGATTTGGCCAGAGGGTGCAGCCTCGGCACTCCAGGACTGTTTTCTGCACACAGACTGGGAGGTTTTCAAAATAGCAGCCTCCCAGGGAGACAGGACAGACGTGGAAGAGTACACTGAAATGGTCACCAGCTACATCGTGAAGTGCACAGAGGACGTCACTATAGTGAAGACTTTCACTACACGCGACAGCTATAAACCCTGGATGACTGCAGAGGCAGCTACGTCCAGGAGGACAGCGTCCACTGATCCGGCTGCTGCTTGTAGAGGCTGAATACGTGTCAAGTGGAGTTGTGTGGCTAGGTCCGCCACCAGGGAGGAGAGAGGTCCGCCGCCACGGAGCTCCGCCTGTGCACAGGGGACCGAGAGTGTATTAGGGAGAATGAGCGATGGCTTACTTGGGTAATGGAGGTTTCCTTCCTGACGCCGGCTGGCAGAGGGTTGGAAGTGAGGACGAAGGCAGGCTGAGGCTAGGAACTCTGGAACAACGAAGAAGGCGTGAGTGGGTCTCATGAAGGTTGACAGACAACTCCGCATGGATCCCAGGGCAGCGTGGTTTAAATAGCCCAGGCCGTGATGAGGAACAGGTGTGTGCGCAGCTGAGGGGAATGAGCAGCCAGAACAGACCATTACAGATTTTGATTTGATTTGATTTCCATATCACATTATATTTTTTGTTTGATTCAGTAGAAGCATGTGGTCTGAGAACCAGGATTGAGGTTTCCATGCACTCTAGGACACTTGTAGCCCTCTCTCCTTCCTTCCATTTCCCTCTCATCCCCTTTTCCTCACACTCGCTTTTTTATCACTCTTTTTCTCAACTGATTAGGTTTCCATGGGAACAGAGAATCATTCCACAGGGAGGTGGTAAATTCTCAAGGACTTGTATTAGCAATGGATTTTCCACATCCGTCAGGTTAATCAGCTCTCACAGGAAACAAAGGAGGCAAAAGTGCTGGAAAGAATTACTAAGAATGCTTGCGTAAAAGTCAGAAGTTTCTAGCAGTGGCCCTATGTCAGTTCATTGTCACAAATTACAGGTGAGGAGTACAGACATAAAAACTCATAGGCGAGAAAATGAAGATAAATTCCACATGTGACTACTTTGCTCATGAACAATGGTAAAATGTTTTTTTGGGGAAAAACAACATAAAATTGCAAAAAAAAAATAAATGTAAATTTGCAGGCAAAATAATAAAGAATCCCAGAAAACTCTAACAAATTTACAAGAAAAATTGCACACCTGTAAGAAAATTAAATTGTAAAAGAAAAGAAAAACACACATTTTTTTTTCCACAATATCTTTATTGAACCTTTTTTTTTTTTTTAACAAACATGATACAAACAATCAAACACTAACACTAAAGTACTACAAAAAAAAAAAAAAATACCCTAAAAACACCAACAACCACCAACAAAATCAAGTCTTCAACAATGCTCCTCTGTTTAGTCTAGACAATCCAATACATTAGTATACATATTATGTTCACCAGTTTGGAATTTACAAGGTCCACACACATCATTCACCTTCTTCTTCAAGAGTTATGTTTAAATTTTTTACATAATCAATAAAAGGTCTCCATATATTCTCAAACACAATTTCCTTTGATTTCAGTATATATGTTATTCTTTCTAATGGAAGGTTTGTTAACATCTGTCTTAACCACTGAGTCACATCTGGTCTATGAGTCTTTTTCCATAATAGTGCAATACATTTTTTGGCATTAAGCAAACTGAGGTCTATGAATGTTCTTTCACTTTTATTGAAATTATGCTTTTCTGGGTACAGACCCAACAAAAACAGTTTAGGATTCAATATGATTTGTTTTGAGATTATTTTTTCAATTGTTACCCTCACCTCCTCCCAAAACATTCTTATTAATCTACATTCCCATAAACAATGAAATAGGGTTCCTTTACTTTCCATGCATTTTGTGCATGTATCTGGTATATTTTTGTTATATCTATTTAACTCCTCCGGTGTAACATACATCCGCATTAACCATTTGAAATGTATCAATTTAAGGCGTGCATTTATTGATTTGGTTTGAGCTTCTGTACAAGCCAATTCCCATTGTTCCTCTGAAATTTCAATTTGCAGATCTTCTTTCCAGTAGTTTAATCTTTTCAGTGAATTTTCACTTGAAGATAGTGTCAATGAGTTATAAAACTCTGAAATAATACCCTTTCTTTTACTATCTTTCATCATCATTTTTTCCAAGGATGAATAAATAGGTCGAGTGAGAGCTTTATTTTGATTTGATCGAATAAAGTTTCTAAGTTGAAGATATTTAAAAAAATGTGTTCTATTGAGATTAAATTTGATCCTCAGCTCTTCAAAAGACATTATGTTGTCTGCACATGGCAAATATAAATCCTGAATCTTTTGTATCCCTTTTAAATTCCATACTTTAAATACAGCGTCCGCTCTCCCTGGTTTAAAATATTGATTACCCCATATTGGACTAAATTGTGACAATAACTGTGGTTCTTTTAAATAGTTTTTAGCTTCACACCATATTTTGATCATATGCTTTACAAATGGATTTTTAACTTGTTTTTGTAATTTTTTTGCCGAATCTGAGTATATGAATATGGGAAGAGGTAAAGGTAAATTGTATGATTCCATTTCAGTCCAGTGAGGGAGATCATTTGATGAAAAATAATATGTCATAGACCTCAGTTGTGCCGACCAATAATACAACATAAAATTTGGACATTTCAGACCTCCACGATCAAATGGTAAATATAATAAAGACAAACGTAATCTAGCCCTCCTGTTGTTCCATATAAATTCCACTAACTTTTTTTTTATTCTTGAGAATAGATCTAAAGGTGGTGATAAGGGAATGTATTGAAATAAATAAAGTATTTTAGGTAAAATATTACTTTTAAGTATATTGATTCTCCCGATCATCGACATTGGCAGTGACATCCATCTCTGAGTTAACTCATTGATATCTGACATTAAGGCTTCATAGTTGACACTGGCGACTGATTCTAGCTTAGGCATAATTTGGATTCCTAAATATTTAAACTGATTTACAACATTGAATTGATTTACCTCAGGGGCTGGGTAATTTCTCTGGGTCTCATTTAGCATTAATATTGAAGATTTAGTTTTATTTATTTTATATCCTGATATTTCCCCAAAATTCTTTATTAAATTCAACAAGGTTGGAATTGATTTTTTTAGATTCGACATAAACAAAATTATATCATCGGCGTACAGGGAGATTTTATGTTCTGTTGGTCCAACTTTAATTCCATATATTTGTGAATGTAAACGTATCGCTATCGCTAAAGGTTCAATTGCCATAGTAAACAGTAAAGGTGAAAGTGGACAGCCTTGTCGACATCCTCTATTGATTTTTATTGGTTTTGAAATATTGTTATTTGTTAGGATTTCTGCTGTAGCATTATTGTATATTATCTGGACCCATTTTATGAAATTATTTCCAAGTCCAAACCTTTGTAGGACTTCAAAAAGAAAGGGCCATTCAACTCTATCAAAGGCCTTTTCGGCGTCCAATGATAGGAGAGCTGTATCCGGTGCTTCTTTATTAAAATAAATAATATTAAATAGTCTTCTTACATTATGGAAGCCTTGTCTACCCTTTATAAAGCCATTCTGATCTCGATTAATAATATTTGGTAAAATTTCTTGTATTCGTCTTGCTAAAATTTTACAGATTATCTTAAGGTCGGCGTTTAATAGGCTTATTGGTCTCATATTTTCACATTTATTAGAGGGCTTACCTGGTTTTGGCAACAGTATAATTAAGGCATTATTTATGTATGATGGTAAATTATTATTTTGAAATGCTTCTAAAACCATTTCCAAAAAAGGTTTTATTAATTTATTCTTAAATTTTTTATAAAGGTCAACTGGAAGACCATCTGGTCCTGCACTTTTTCCTGATTTCATATTATCAATGGCTAGCCCAACTTCTTTTTGACTAATTTTAGACTCCAATATCTCCCTGTTTTCATTTGGAATACACGGTATAGATAGTTCGTTCAAAAACCCATTTAGTTTTGTTAAATCAGGTTCATTTTTGGTATCATATAATTTTTCATAGTAATCTCTAAAGGCTCTATTAATTTCTAAATGATCTATAACTACCTGTCCGTTACTTATAATACTGGTAATTGGTGTTTTAATTTCCAATTGTTTAATCTGCCATGCTAATAATTTTCCTGATTTTTCACCTTGTTCATAAAAAGATTGTTTCAATCTTAGAAGACTCGAGGCAGCTCTATTCGCTGATTTTTTGTCGTATTCAGCTCTCAAAATCAGTAATTCATTCTCCAACCTTGGGTCACTTCCTGCATACACTTTTTCCTGAAGACTTTTTATTTTATGTTCCAATTTAGCTCTCTCCTCTCGAGTCTTCTTAGATTTTGATCCTGTATAACTAATAATATGTCCCCTAATAAAAGCTTTGAAAGCCTCCCACTTTACACA
Source organism: Pholidichthys leucotaenia (assembly GCA_020510985.1). NCBI lineage: Eukaryota > Metazoa > Chordata > Actinopteri > Cichliformes > Pholidichthyidae > Pholidichthys > Pholidichthys leucotaenia. The sequence goes on along the minus strand of CM035839.1, from coordinate 87,431,725 downwards.
TGCTGATGTTTGTGTAGTATTGATGTCAAAGAACTCGTCTATCTGTTTTTCTATATACTTGACAAATTCCTCATCCTGAAGCCATTTATGCTGAAATTGCCATCTACCTGATTCCTTTGTCAATTTTTTATCTACATATATTAGACAACAGGGTGCATGATCAGAAATCACGATGTTATCATAAAAGCAGTTTTGAATCTTGGACCTTAATTCTGTGGAAATCAAAAAATAATCAATACGTGAGAATGTCTTGTAGGTACTGGAATAACAAGAATAGGCTTTAACTTGTGGTTTCATTTCTCTCCATATATCTAACAATCTCAATTCTTTCATAAAATGATTAATAGTCATCCTACATCCAATGTGCGTACAATCCAGTCCTGTTGATCTATCCACACCTGGATTCAATGTACAATTAAAATCCCCTGCTATTATATGTTGCCCTGTAAGTGATGATAAGATGAGAAATAAATTAGCAAAGAACTTCTGATCATCTATATTGGGACCATATAAGTTCACAAGATTTATATTTTCTAATAGCAAAGAACCTTGAATGATTACATATCTTCCAAATTTGTCTCCAATTACATTTTTCACCTGAAAAGGAACTGATTTATGTATGAGAGTCATAACTCCCCTGGCTCGGGATGAAAATGAAGAGGTGAATACACTTCCCTGCCATCTACTCCTAATTCTTTTAACATCCTCCTCTATCAGATGAGTTTCTTGTAAAAACACAATTCTTGAACCCATGTCCTTTATTTTATTCATAACTTGTTTAAGTTTTTTTAAATTTTGTAGACCTCTGCAATTCCATGAAGTTAAATTAAGATTAACACTTTGGTCCATGATCAATAGAGAGTTTGGGATTACCTTGCAGTGTAAACATGCTCATACAGAGAAGCAAAAACATGAGTGGTTGAACATTCATCCTACAAACTACACACAAACAAATTTCCCCTTCCCACACTTGTGGCAAACCCCCCAAAATCAAAAGAAAAATTCTGTCTCCCGATATAGCCATCGACTGTTCCACACCCACGGGGAACAGCCTAAGCCACTCCTTCTTCATCCTCCCAATCACCCCAACTCTACTGCTTTTAATGACGTAACATTAACTCTCCTCTGTAGTTTTCCAACTTAACTCCAAAATTTTTAACAACTTTGTACATCATAGTTTTTTTTTTTGTTTGTTTTGTTTTTGTTTTGTTTTTTTAATATATAATACAATCTATATTTTGTAAACTTACTATTTACTTCAAGTCAGTCAGATGCCTGTGCAAATGCTTAATTATTCTACCTTATATTTTGTTCATGCTTAGCTCCCACCAGTCTCTTCTTCTTCTTTGATCTTTTTGATGAACTCCTGCGCCTCCTCTGGGGTCTTGAAAATGTGGGTTCTGCCCTCATACGTGGTCAGCAGTCTCGCAGGATAGATCACACCATGACGAATCCCAAGGTTGCGCAGCTCCTTACGTACGGGATCAAACTGCTTCCTCAATTGCTGGATTCCTGTGGCCAAATCTGGGTAGAACCGCACCTGCTGGTCCTGGTGTTTAATCTCTCCTTTAGCACGTGCAGCGTTGAAGATCTTCATCCTGTCTCTGTTGCTAAGAAACTTCATAATTAAGGTCCTCGGCGGTCCCTTATCTCTCCGTGGGCCAATACGATGTGCTTTTTCCAGAACCACTGCTGATTGCAACTCCTCGCTGCCCAGCACCTCCGGAATCCACTTTTCCAGAAAGGAACATACGTCCCGACCTTCTGATTCCTCTGGAAGACCCACCAGCCTCAAATTATTCTGTCTCGACCGAGATTCCAAATCCAAAATATTATCTTCCAGAGATTTATTTTTTTTTTTCCAAAGTGCGCACCTTTAATTGAAGACGGGTGACGTCATCTTCAGCACTAGCGAGACGGAGCTCCATCTGCGCCGTTCGTTCTACACAGTCACCCAATTCCTTTCTTATTCCTTCCAACGCTGTCATAATCCCATCAAATCTAGAGGAAAAGTCCGCTCTTATTGAACTCATGGCAGCCATCAGCGCATCTGCGCCATTCCCCGCAAACATCGCACCGCCGCCAGCTTCCTCCGCCATATATGGAGTTTTGTTTGCTGCGTCACAGACCTGAAAGTCCGTTAATTTGGACTGTTTCGGCGGCTCGCTTTTTCCTTTTCCTGGTTTTCCAGCCTTAGGCTTCGCCGACATATCCTCGCCCAAATGCTGGGATACGTTCTGTCCCAAATGAGAGAGTTATTTGCCGATTTTTTTTCTCCAGGAGCAGAGCAGAGCGAGACACGTCCGTCCTACGTGGCAGCCATAACCGGAAGTGAAAACACACATTTTTTGAAAAAAAATACACCAAAAGTTTAAACAAAAAGTCACTTATTTATAAGAAAAAAAGACAAATTAAAAGAAAAAAGTGTCAAATATAAAAACTGGCAAAATTTTAAAAAATCACCGTTCCCTGGCTGCACCTAGAAATCCTGTCCATAAAAATTATGAACAGGATTGGTGACAAAGGATAGCCCTGGCAGAGTTCAACTCTCACTGGGAATGAGTCTGACCAAGTGTTGACAATACAAACCAAACCCCCCTCATGGATTGTCACCTTATCGTGGTGGGGGGGTTTGTGTGCCCTAGTGATCCCAGGAGCTATGTTGTCCGGGCTAATTTGCCTCTGGTAAGATCACCCAAGATAAACTGGTCCTGGGTGAAGGGCCACACTAAGAACGACAGACTCCTATGATGAATGTAAGAGCAAGGATTCAGTGTACTTCGCCCGGTATGGGGTTACTGAGGCCCCACTCTGGAGCCAGGGCTGGGGGAGGGGCTCAATGGCCAGCACCTGGTGGCCAGGTTTCTGCTCATGGGACCCGGCTGGGCTCAGCCCGAAGGAGTTACATGGGTCCACCCTCCAGTATGCTCATCACTTGCAGAAGGGACCATGGGAGTCTGGTGCAATGTGGATCAGGTGGCAGTCGAAGGCAGAGACCTTGGCGGTCTGATTCCAAGCTTCCTAATTATGTGTGATTAAAATAATCCAAATATTCGCCCTCCATTCTAAAATCTGTTAGAATCCAACAAAAATATAACGTTATGTAATTCGACTAACCACACATATGAACTGGATGAACTTGTTGAACTTTCATTCTGAAGATGCCAAAAAATTCTCTAACACTGTAGTGGTGCTTATGTAGCATATTTTTCTGGCATCTTTGAAGATCAAAGAGCAGCTATAATGCAGACAGCCGTAATCTTACCTGTTTTTTCAAACTTACGGGATCTAAAGGTGTATTAGTCCCACTGATCAATGCCGATATGAAGTGAGGGATTCAAGGAACACTTATGAAACACCTGTGCAGAATCCTAGCCATGATGACTCCATCTGCCTTTTATGCTGTCTCTCTCACCGAATAGCACAGAGATGGAATTCTTCTGGAATTATCTTTACTCTCCGTCTTGTAAAAGGAGGCTGAACTCAGTCAGCTTTGGGGCCTTTTCTTTAGAACAGTTACAACAGGCCTGACCCAATTGCACTTTACCAGGGTTCCAGCAATCTGAGCCATTGTGGCGGCTGCTTCCTCATTACATGATATCCACGCAAATTGGACCTCAGGCCTGACTTGTCAAAACATCTCAAAACAATTTACCTCTAAATTTATGTAACTGTTAAATCTGAGGCTTTGATCCAGTTACTCGATGGAAAAAAGATTATAAGCATTTTGTAAGTTCTTTAAAAGGAACATGTTCGACTCTTAAACTAAGCTATCTACCATTAGAAGTCTATTTTCAGATACGAGCTAGATAGATCTTTCATGTGGGCAATCATTAGCAGCTTGTTAAGGTAATGCCATAGCTGCAGCAGGTAAAAAATAGACTTCATTTTCCAAATCCAGGTTGGTAGAAGGTTTTCAGAATTATGATATTCAATTATTTCTCTTCAATGTGGCCTTCCCCCCAAAGAAAATAGTCTGCATATATCAACAGCAATTTTACTTTGAAAAACAGATTGGCTGAGCCACTTATAGAAGCCAGCCTGACATCTCTATTTGTTTTCATTTAACATGAAACAATCTCAGCCAAGATAAAGGTAACATAATTGATTGTGCTCTGAAAATTGAAATACAAAGTGGTGCCCATAATTTGGGGCTATTTTTGCCTGACTGGTTGTTTCAGCTTAAATCCAGAAAAACAAGGTGTATTTACAACAAGCGTATTGATTAGAGTGCACCAAAAAGACATTAAACAGCATGTTTTAAACTTAATTTGCTTACCTGTATGTGTGTAATGCTTTGTCTGTTTCTTTATGTAACATGTGAAAGCTAACATGCTTCCGTTAGCATTTTATTCACTATATTTTACTCATATTATCGTTGTTGATAAAGCCCAAAATGCATTTCAGCAGGAAAAAAACAAGCAATAGATAAGTAGGTGCAAAGACTCAAAATACATAATGACTTACACAGCAATTTTGGTTCACCTTTCAGGGCTTTTGGCAATTAAGATCCACATAATAAAATTACTGTAAAAGCAGCACCAAGAAAATATTATTATCATTATTAACTTACAATAATGAATTAATGGGTTAAATTTTCCACTTTGTTCATTGACCTTTCAGCTCTTTCATGTTTTAACAGGTAGGATAAATACAATGGCACCATAAAAATTACTTAGTATGTATGGTTCAGAGCCATGCAGTGTTGCCAGATGGAAAATGAAGAAATATCGAACTGTTGCTTTAAAATTATCGTATTTTGACCCAAACTATGAGTGTACCGTACAGCCGTGGACAAAATTGTTGGTACCCCTCTGTTAATGAAAGAAAAACCCATATTTTCATAGAATTTTTATTTATTACCACTTTTGTCAGATTCAAGTTATTTCTGTGACCATTGTGGGTTTTTCTTTCATTAACAGAGGGGTACCAACAATTTAATGTACTAAAATGACTTGAAAAATAACAGGCTAGGACAGTGCATTTAAAAACAAAACTATTCTATATGCATGGAACTGCAGTAACCTAAGGAATAAATGCAGAGGCTCGGGGTTATGCAGAGGCCCTGCAGCCACCTCCATCAGGCTGCAGGACCTGGTGGTGGTGACTGCCTGTGAAGCCTGGCGGTGGTGGCTGACTGTGGAGCCTGATAGTGGTGGCTGCTGGCCTGGTGATGGTGGCTGCCTGTGAGGCCTAGTGGTAATGGCTGTCAGTCTGCTTCTAAGGCAGAAAGGCCCAATTCCAAAATCCACCAGAATCTTCCCCCAAGCCACCAATCCACTGCCAAGTGTCAACTAAATCACCTCAAAAAGTCCAGAACTAGCCACAGGTGAAGAATTGAAGTCCTATTACCTCTTGAACATGTAGTAGTTTAATCCTGCTGCTCAGTGCTGCTGCTCAGAAGCATGACATAAATCAATTAAATTGTTTTGAATTGAACTGTTGTAATTCAGCCACACTGGAGGGTTTTTGAGCATGAACCGCCTTTTTAAGGTCATGCCATAGCATTTTAATTAGATTCAGGTCAGGACTTTGACGAGGACTTTTCTTAAGCCCTGCAGAGGTGGACTTGCTGATGTGTTTTGGATCATTGTCCTGCTGCAGAAACCAAGTGCGCTTCAGCTTCACGTCACAAACAGATGGCCAGACATTCTCCTTCAGGATTTTGTGGTTGACAGCAGAATTCGTGGTTCAATTTACCACAGCAAGTCTTCCAGGTCCTGAAGCAGCAAAACAGCCCCAGACCGTCACACTACCACCACCATATTTTACTGTGGGTATGATGTTCCTTTTCTGAAATGCTCTGTTACTTTTACGCCAGATGTAATGGGACACAGACCTTCCAAAAAGTTCCACTTTTGTCTCGTCAGTCCACACAGTATTTTCCCAAAAGTTTTGGGGATCATCCAGATGTTTTCTGGCAAAACTGAGATGAGCCTTTATATTCTTTTTGCTCAGCAGTGGTTTTCGTCTTGGAACTCTGCCATGCAGGCCATTTTTGCCTAGTCTCTTTCTTATAGTGGAGTCATGAACACTGACCTTAACTGAGGCAAGTGAGGCCTGCGGTTCTTTGGATGTTGTGGGGTCTTTTGTGACCTCTTGGATGAGCCGTCACTGCACTCTTGGGGTAATTTTGGTCGGCCGGCTACTCCCGGGAAGGTTCACCACTGTTCCATGTTTTCGCCATTTATGAATAATGGCTCTCACTGTGGTTTAGCTGGAGTCCCAAGGCTTTAGAACTGGCTTTATAATCTTTTCCAGACTGATATATCTCAGTTACTTTCTTTCTCATTTGTTCCTGAATTTCTTTGGATCACAGCATTATGTCTAGCTTTTGAGGATCTTTTGGTCTACTTCACTTTGTCAGGCAGGTCCTATTTAAATGATTTCTTGATTGAGAACAGGTGTGGCAGTAATCAGGCCTGGGTGTGGCTGGAGAAATTGAATTCAGCTTTCCAAAGATGTGATAAACCACAGTTAATTTATGTTTTAACGGGGGGAACACTTTTTCACACAGGGCCATGTAGGTTTGCATTTTTTTTCCCTTAATAATAAACACCTTCATTTAAAAACTGCATTTTGTGTTTACTTGTGCTATCTTTATCTAATATTTAAATTTGTGTGATGATGTGAAACATTTAAGTGTGACAAACATACAAAAAAAAGAGAAATCAGGAAGGGGGCAAACACTTTTTCACACCACTCGTCGGCGTCCGTCGGTCTATGATGACCATGGAAGATAATCCTAAACGTCTACTCTGCTGGAACAGCACCGCCTGTGGCTGAACAGGCCGATGCGCGAATGGCAGTCCTTGTCACACAGGTCGCACTTGTGGGTGGTCTCCGTGCTGCTGGGTCTGTGGCGGTTCTTCCTGCGGGTCCTTTTATCATCTGCTGCAGCAGTCAGTCTCTCTTCACCCGCCTTGAGCTGTCTGGTCAGGGTGCCTCTCCATTTGGAGCAGTCCGTTGCAAGGTCCTCCCAGCGCTCTGTGTTGATCTCCAGTGCCTTCATGTCTCTCTTGCAGATGTCTCTAAAGCGCAGCTGTGGGCGGCCAACGTCTCTCCTGCCAGTTGCCAGTTCTCCGTAGAGGACGTCTTTGGGGATTCTGCCATCCTCCATACGGTGAACGTGGCCTAGCCAGCGGAGCCTGCGCTGCCTGAGTAGAGTGAACATGGAGGGAAGGCCGGCGCGGGACAGAACTTCTGTGGTGGGCACTTTGTCCTGCCAGGATATGTCCACTGTATATATACATTATGTAGGTATCATATATCTATACCTATACCTATATACCTATATACACTCAACTGACAATATGACATAATAATAATAACAATAACAATAGTAATATTAATGATAACTATAAGCAGTAGATAATAATTAAGCTATTTAAACTATAATCATAATAACCCGGCCACAGGGGGTGCACAAGTCAGTGTACTCTTAGTGCCGGTCCCAAGCCCAGGTAAATGGGGATGATTGTGTCAGGAAGGGCATCCAACGTAAAACCTTTGCCAAATTGGCTGAGGGAGACAGTGGCACTGACAAAAAAACAGGAGGTGGAGCTGGAGGTGGCAAAGTTGAAGATGCTAAGATTTTCATTGGGAGTGACTAGGAGGGACAAGATTAAAAATGAGTATATCAGAGGGACAGCTCAGCTCCATCTTCAGCATCCTTTAGCTGACATATCCACAATCCCTCCTCTGCACATGTCAAAACCATCTCAGCCTCGATTTTCTAACTTTGTCTCCAAACCACTCAACCTGCGCTGTACTTCTGATATACTCATTTCTACTCTTGTCCCCCCAAGTCACTCCCAATGAGAATCTTAGCATCCTCAACTCTCCCACCACTAGATCCACCTCCTGTGCTATCATCAATGCCACCATGTCTAATGACTGATGACTCGGTTTTGGCTGAATCCTCAATGACTTGGATCAGATCAAGGACAAAAAATCTTGACTGGGACATCCCTAGCTCAAACCCTTTAAGTTGATAAATTTGTTACACTTTAAGAAGAAATAAGATTTTTCAGTCTAAAATTAAAATTAAATACCAAAAGTTGAACAAAGCAATTTAAACCTACATAAAATGACAAAGTGAACAGCACACACCACCAAGCTCCAAAGTCTTGTCACCTGACATGCACAAACTGCACCCTGGCATTCAAACAAGCTTTTCTTAGATTAGAAGACTGTTGAGTTGAGAGCACACACCTGCACAGACTAATGTACTGTGATAAAAATCACAGAAGAAGCTAACTCACAAGATTACACCTAAATTAGTATCCTGTAACCATACTTACTGTATGTATGGTTGCAGGATACTAACAGGATACTGAAGGACTGGCAATGATTTATGACTTCTAGAGAACACAGCTAAAATGATTCTGATTAAAAAACCTCCATTAATATATCAGTAGATTTACAATAAGTATTTCAATCAACTTCACTGAAATTTGAACCTGTAGTCTGCTCTTTATACACTGCACATAAACAGTGCATATAAAATTTAAGAAGCTAACATTAAGAACTAAATACCTTATTAGGATTGGCGATTCTAAAAGAAAAGGGGAAAAGGAGCCACATCTAATGCAATACAGGCATAAATTTAGAAACGTGCTGTGTTTTTAATTACTAAGCTAGCAAATCAACTTTGTATTGTAATTGTTACAATAAGAAAATGCAAAGGCACTCAATAATGCTGAAGGAAACAGCAGTGTCATTTTTATGGGTAAATTAAGGTATGATAAGATAAGATAAGATAAGATAAGCCTTTATTAGTCCCACAATGGGGAAATTCTAGGATTACAGCAGCAAAGGAATAGCAGCACTCAGAACAATAGTTAATAAGCTAATAAGAACTGGTTAGCCAAAGCAGTAGATGAATATACATATGTACACAGATATATATACAGTGCAGGAGCACTGCAGCTAGATGGAATAAACAGCATTTTGTTTGCCCCCTTCCTGAGTTGTCATTTTTTTGTATGTTTATCACACTTAAATGTTTCACATCATCAAACAAATTTAAATATTAGACAAAGATAACACAAGTAAACACAAAATGCAGTTTTTAATGAAGGTGTTTATTATTAAGGGGAAAAAAATCCAAACCTGCATGACCCTGTGTGGAAAAAGTAATTGCCCCCCTGTTAAAACATAAATTAATTGTGGTTTATCACATCTTTGGAAAGCTGAGTTCAATTTCTCCAGCCACACCCAGGCCTGATTACTGCCACACCTGTTCTCAATCAAGAAATCGTTTAAACAGGACCTGCCTGACAAAGTGAAGTAGACCAAAAGATCCTCAAAACTAGACATCATGCTGCGGGCCAAACAAATTCAGGAACAAATGAGAAACAAAGTAATTGAGGTTATAAAGCAATTTCTAAAGCTTTGGGACTCCAGTGAACCACAGTGAGAGCCATTATCCACAAATGATGAAAACATGGAACAATGGTGAACCTTCCCAGGAGTGGCCGGCCGACCAAAATTACCCCAAGAGTGCAGTGACGACTCATCCAAGAGGTTACAAAAGACCCCACAACAACATCCAAAGAACCGCAGGCCTCACTTGCCTCAGTTAAGGTCAGTGTTCATGACTTCACCATAAGAACGAGACTGGGCAAAAATGGCCTGCATTGGAGAATTCCAAGACGAAAACCACTGCTGAGCAAAAAGAACATAAAGACTTGTCTCAGTTTTGCCAGAAAACATCTGGATGATCCCAAAGACTTTTGGGAAAATACTGTGTGGACTGACGAGACAAAAGTGGAACTTTCTGGAAGGTCTGTGTCCCATTACATCTGGTGTAAAAGTAACAGAGCATTTCAGAAAAGGAACATCATACCCACAGTAAAATATGGTGGTGGTAGTGTGACGGTCTGGGGCTGTTTTGCTGCTTCAGGACCTGGAAGACTTGCTGTGGTAAATTGAACCACGAATTCTGCTGTCAACCACAAAATCCTGAAGGAGAATGTCCGGCCATCTGTTTGTGACGTGAAGCTGAAGCGCACTTGGGTTCTGCAGCAGGACAATGAGACAAAACACACCACTAAGCCCACTTCTGAATGGCTTAAGAAAAACAAAATGAAGACTTTGGAGTGGCCTAGTCAAAGTCCTGACCTGAATCCAATTGAGATGCTGTGGCATGACCTTAAAAAGGTGGTTCATGCTTGAAAACCCTCCAATGTGGCTGAATTACAACAATTCTGCAAAGGTGAGGGAGCCAAAATTCCTCCACAGTGCTGTAAAAGACTCATTGCCAGTTATGAAGCTTGATTGCAGTTGTTGCTGCTAAGGGTGGCCCAACCAGTTATTAGGTTTGGGGGCAATCACTTTTTCACACAGGGCCATGTAGGTTTGGATTTTTTTCCCCCGTAATAATAAACACCTTCATTTAAAAACTGCATTTTGTGTTTACTTGTGTTATCTTTGTCTAATATTTAAATTTGTTTGATGATCTGAAACATCTAAGTGTGTCAAACATACAAAAAAATGAGAAATCAGGAAGGGGGCAAACATTTTTTCACACCACTGTGTTACTTCACCAGAATCATGAGAGCTTTTATTAATGTGTTTTTCATCATTCATCTTACTTCTGCAGTGATGGAGCATCTCACAGTAAACACATGTCCTTAAGAATTTGTAAGCCTTCTTTCCCGATGCTGAGCATAAATCCTGGCACCTTCCGACTCTTTATGTGCTCCCATGTCTTTGTGTTTAAAGACACAGAAAGGCTACTAAATGAATCCTCATGCACTCTTTTATTCCTAATCCCCAAAGCTGGCTCAGTATTCCTGAAGAAAGCACACTTGTCACCATGCAATTTGTCAAAATATACACAAAAAAGAAAAGTGGAAAAGTGGTATGAAATTGTTTGAACACACTTTATTCTTTTAGCCTCTTGCAGCCATCCAACGCATCTTGCCCAAAACTGTCTGCTTTTTGTACCAACTTCAGTGATGAAATGTGCTCTTTTATGCATCATGAGTATAAAGCTTAAACAAGAACAAGCCAGCGTTTCTATTCAGCATATGCAGCATGACAGTGATGGTTCATTGATTTGGTGGAGTTCAGAGATGGAATTGAGCTTTTGCTGAAAAATTAGCATTGCTACAGATCTGACAGTGTTAGAAACTGATGTTACTTTTTCATGTATTGTACATTTGACAACACAATTTCAAGATAGGGCAGCACGTATCAAAGGTGACAAACATCTTTATTTACAGTATAACCACAACCTCAGTGTAATAGAAAATGTACTGCACCTTGAGCTTTTGAGATTTTATAAGCCTGTAAACATAGGCGACAGGGACTAAAAGTCACACAAACTCAAGTTTTCATTGCGGGACTGCATTCATCCCTCTCCCCAACCTGTCCCCTTATAGGTTCAAAGGTCCTATTTACTGCACTTTTTCAACATGTTGATAGTTCCTACAGGTCTGAATGAAATATTTGTGATATACTTTGGTCAGGTTGCCTTTAATTATTTACTTGTTGCAGCATCCTTGTGAATAACCTTGTGTAGCCTTCTTCAGAATGGCTCATTTTAATGCATATCTCTTTAAATGCCGAAGAGCCACAGTTAACCCCACCCTCTCTTTCATCACTATTGATACTGTTAGCTGGCTAGCTCCTAGCTAGGGTAGCAAAGCGCAAGCCAACTAAAGTAAATTCATCATAAAGCATGAATGAAATAAGGCATCACTGGTGAACATGTGTGTGTGGGTTCCATTGTTGATAGGATTCTAGCCAAGCTGAAGTATACAGTTCGATGTAGCATTGTGGCAAAAAATATAACAAAATAAGCCAAAACAATGCAAGATATTATTGATTAGATCAGGGGTCACCAACTGGTGGACTGGATCCAGACTTTGAGAGTCCTTCGTCTGGACCCCGAAGCTTTTTGATACAATGTGGAAAACAAAGGGATACTGGGTTTTTTTTTGTTTTGTTTTTTGACAGAAAAAAAAAACAACAACCAAAATGCTGTATCGGCAGATGCCCGGACATTTTATGGCGTGACACCTTGAGCGCTCTCTGCAAAACGGGCATGCAGCGGGGGGCAAAATCACCATTCGCTGCAGGCATCACAGGAGGCGGACAGCCAGGATATCCACTACGGAAAGACACGTTTTGTTCCTGGTTTGTGCCCGCGGAATAAAGCGCTGTTTTGAAATAGTATCTTCCGCCGCTCTGGCTGCCTCTGATGGTAGGTGTCCATCTAGGCGTCTGTTGACGGAAGGTCCCCGCTCCTCTTCCGCATCTCCGCAATTCTGCCGAGAGTAGTCCGTGCTTTGATGCAGGGGGAGGTCACGTCCCCCGGGACCACATCCATGTTAGGCCCACATGACGCCGGTTATGGATGTGATTTCCATGACCCTCTGAGATCACGTAAAAACAATAACGCTCCGTGTGTTACTGAACAGGAAAAGCTTCCCACACAGCCACCCCCTCTCTCCCTGTGAGTGAGTTACCCAAACAGACACAAACAGGTTAGAAAGAAGATTGTTGACATAAAAAAACTCAGAGGAATTCTGTAGTGTGGAATTATATTTTATGCCCATTTGTTGGGGTTACTGTTTGAAACTGTTTTTTCTATACTGAAAATATAGTATAGAGGCAGAGTTTCTGAGAGATTTTTTAATCTCTTTTTTAAATGTATGTCATTTAGTTTGTGTTCTCTTGTAAAATTTTACATTTTTAGAATTTAAGTTGTAAATTTTTGAATGTTAGCGCTATTTATTTGGAGTCAACAAACACATTTAGTGCTTGTTGACTCCAACAAACACATTTAGTGTATTAACAACATAATACACATTTAGTGTATTGCTATGATTAAATTATTACATGTTTTGTTTGAAGTCGTGCAAAGAATTCATTTTTTTTGTTTAAAAAAAATAATACAGGGCTAAAAGCAGCTAAAACATCTTCTTAATAAAATAATGTGTAAAGGCAAATAATAGTGGCCTGCCTGCAGACAAATGGACTTCTGAAAGACTATCCATGAGAGGATGGCAGTTTTTAAAAGCACATTTTTAAGATAAATTTGTCCATGTGACTTGCCATATATCCCTTCCATTTGTTTTATTAAAAAATGTTGGAAGTAAATTCATGGGTCATTGCAAACACTTTGCTTTAAAGTATCAAGTTGTCACACAGTGGCAGGAAAGAAATCCTCAGAAGAAAAAAAAAATGCATCAAGAATAATTCTGGAATCACATCGGAGACCCTGAATCATAATCGAATCGTGGTGCCTAAAGATTCCCACCCCTAGTTTGGACCTCAGCTGGGGAGGAGGACTGACTTATCGGACCTCTTGCAGATTTAGTTGGTGACCTCTGGACTAGATTAATGAACCAGCTGGAAACAGGGATATCTCTGATGACAGAAATTTAAAGAAAATAACAAAATAAATTATGCTTGGCAAGCTAACTACCTAAGAAGCACTGTTAACTCTGAAGCTAACACTTTGCCTCAAATACTCTAGTCGGAGACTGGATTGATAGCACAGCCAATAGCACAGCAATGGGTTTTAATTGAAGACTGGATCATTTATCAGAACATAGGAAAAATATCCTGGAAGAGCAAAACCGGTTCTGACCATTCTGTCAAAATATATGTAAATATTTCTAAGTGAGTAGAGATAATTAATTTTTTTGTTGTAATCATATGACCCAAGAAAACATTGTAGAAGATTAAAACCCACAAGCACCATGTTTTAATGAATCGGACCTTTAAGTGCTTTTGAAGCAGTGAAATGCCTTCGAGGCATTGAGGTCACTGTCTCTGAGACTGTAAATATGTGCATATTCTGCAGTGAAGAGCCTATGATCATTTTTGGAGAACTAGTTGGCTTTTAGGAAGCTGAACCGCAACTTTGTTATCTGCAAATACTCGTGCAAATCATCTTCTGGGATGCTGAATTTAATAGGTAGAACATAGTCATTATCGGACACTGTGCCAAAGCAGCAAGAGGTTTTGCACTTGTTACACTGCAACTATGAACGAAGTCATCACCACAAGTCTAGCACCACTTCTTATTGATGAGTAAATGCGGGGTTCGAAAAACAGAAACCATTATTTTCCTTTAAAAAAGGATTACTGGACCATCACCACAGGTTGTAGTATGAGTAACTGCTCACTCACTCACTCACTCACTCACACACACACACATACTCACATGCGCGCGCACGCACACACACACACACACACACACACACACACACACACACTTCATCCTTGCCCAACACATTACGAGAGTAGGTTGTGGGATGGTTCGAAGCACGAGGATTCTGAGATAAAAAATGATTACAACCTGCTGCTCAAAACAGCTAAAACCCCCACACACTCTCCCACACAAAGGCTGGGTGGCATCATGTTCACACCCCTTCACTGTTACCTTTAAACCAGCTTTTTGTTTGTCTTAAAGAAAAAAGTGACATTAAAAGGATATAGAGAAGTACATTAACCAAGGAAAGAACTTATAAGACAAGAACTTATAAGACCAAGTGCATAAAATATAGAATGTACAGTGGTGTGAAAAAGTGTTTGCCCCCCTCCTGATTTCTCATTTTTTTGTATGTTTGTTACACTTAAATGTTTCACATCATCAAACAAATTTAAATATTAGGCAAAGATAACACAAGTAAACACAAAATGCAGTTTTTTAATGAAGGTGTTTATTATTGAAGGTAAAAAAAAATCCAACCTACATGGCCCTGTGTGTAAAAGTGACACTCCCCCTGTTAAATCATAAATTAACTGTGGTTTATCACATCTTTGGAAAGCTGAGTTCAATTTGTCTAGCCACACCCAGGCCTGATTACTGCCACATCTGTTCTCAATCCAGAAATCACTTAAATATGACCTGTGGGACAAAGTGAAGTAGACCAAAAGATCCTCAAAAGCTAGACATCATACTGTGATCCAAACAAATTCAGGAACAAATGAGAAACAAAGTAATTGAGATCTATCAGTCTGGAAAAAGTTATAAAGCCATTTCTAAAGCTTTGGGACTCCAGTGAACCACAGTGAGAGCCATTATCCACAAATGGCAAAAACATGGAACAGTGGTGAACCTTCCCGGGAGTGGCCAGCCGACCAAAATTACCCCAAGAGTGCAGCAACGACTCATCCAAGAGGTCACAAAAGACCCCACAACAACATCCAAAGAACTGCAGGCCTCACTTGCCTCAGTTAAGGTCAGTGTTCATGACTCCACCATAAGAAAGAGACTGGGTAAAAGTGGCCTGCATGGCAGAGTTCCAAGACGAAAACCACTGCTGAGCAAAAAGAACACAAAGGTTCGTCTCAGTTTTGCCAGAAAACATTTTGATGATCCTCAAGAAAATACTCTGTGGACTGACAAGACAAAAGTTTAACTTTTTGGAAGGTCTGTGTCCCATTACATCCAGCGTAAAAGTAGCAGAGCATAACAACAGAGGGGGAAATCACTTTTTCACACAGGGCCATGTAGGTTTGGATTTTTTTCCCCTGTTAATAATAAACACCTTCATTTTGTGTTTACTTGTGTTATCTTTGTCTAATATTTAAATTTGTTTAATGATCTGAAACATTTAAGTGTGACAAACACAAAAAAATGAGAAATCAGGAAGGGGGCAAACACTTTTTCACACCACTGCATATATAAATGTGTAACAGAAACAAATACACGTATGAAATTCATAGATTGTGACTAAAAGGAAAGATTTTGGCAATTTATCCCTTTTTTTAAATAGCTGCTATATTTAAGAAAATCACACTTGCAACTGTAACATTCTGATCACAAATACAAAATCCCACAGATCAATCAATAGAAAAAATAGTTCAAATATATATTTGAATAAGAGAGGCCTTTCCACAAATAAATATTTATTTATGTCTTTATATGAATAAAAACATGTATTTTGTTTGTTTTACCAGCTGTAAAAAAGCCACAACTGCTCACTTTTTCCAAAAAAAAAAAACTCAATTATTTCAGGATGATGATTTGATGAGCTAAAAGTTCAACTCTAGTTGAAAAGTTTAACTCTAGTTTTTCTGTGGTGTTTATTGAGAAGACCTTGATGTGGTGGATCACAGTCGGACCAGTGTATGACTTGTTGAAAATACTGATGTCATCAATAATTTGGAGACAGGTGTGTGTCATGGATGGAAGCTTTTGACCTAAAAACCAATGATGCACTGGGTACCTATTATGCATGAGAGTGCATTTCCTGAATGGGAAAAAAAGGTTTTGTTTAAATGAATTATATCAAATGCAAGATTTCCTTACACATTATTAATCTGCTAATGTTCACTCAATTGTCACCATTGCAGTATTCTTTGATAAACCCGAGGAAACTACTGGAAAATGAGCTACAACTCTATGACTGTTCTGTTGAGGTGTACTCTAGTAACCTGGCAGTCTACACTTATCAATGCTTACTCAGAGAAGGCATTGCCAGCTCTCTACTGCCCCTGTCAGGATAAACTAGGAATAACAGAACTTCCGGTTGCCCTCATCTTTAATTCCTCTTGTGGTGCAGTGCTCCTCTCTTTGTCAACCAGCCCATCCCATTTCTTTTTCTTCAGAGACATCTGCACACAAGGGCAGAGCGATAATTTGATATATTGTGTTGTGAATTTGAATGGATATCACATTAGGCACAGATTTGAATTTGAGGGACTTCTCACAATGCAATAATTGAAAAACTAGATGAGATGTGCTAGATGTGAATGCAAACATGGATGCACGTGCTGGTTTTTGCAGCTATCAAAGACGAAGAAGAGAAATATTGTTGGACAACATTTTTCATAAGAAACTGTGACACTGGAAGATCAGACAGAAACCGAAAAGCTCAAAGAAGGTGCTGCTGACACCTTCATTCAATGAGTAAATAATGAACTGTAGAAGCAGCTGCAGCAAGCTGAAGAAGTGGTGACTTACAATGTCTGAATGAGAAGTGAGAACTCTATTAATCATAAAAAATGGAAGTCGCACAAAACGCTATGAAGGCACTGTATGAAAGGCTACCTTGATGTATTACTGTAATGTATGTGCATAGGATTATTTAAATATCAGGACTTCATCCACATTAAATTATATTAAGGATGCAACCATTTTTTTTATGTTTGCATAAATAAGGTGAGACATTTTGTGCAGGAAATGATACACAGACTGCAAAAATGAAGCACTTCATATTGCACCTTGAGGTAGACAAAGCAAGACTGATGTCTGTTGCAGTACATTTGTATCGTAGGTGTGAGGCGTTTTCCAACGTCCTCTCCTCTGTGCCGGGGATGTTTCGAGACACAGCTCTGAGGCAGGGCACACTGCCTGCCTCACTTTACTGCTGCAGACCTCTGCAAAGCAGAAATCACATCACGTACAACACCTCGATGTTACCTTGACTCCAAAAGAAAAGTTTATTTGGCAGTCACTGGTGCAACTTCTCCAGTCTGCTGCTTACGTCGATGTGTGTCCACAAGTGCAGCCCCAGCCTCTCTTTGCATCATTTCCGCCTCCTCACCATTTCTCCAAGTATCAGTGCTGTCCAGCTCCCTGTTTTTAATAAAACCGAGCTTCACGTGGTTCTTTGCAGCACATGCTAGAACAATCCACGAAAATGCAGCAATCCTCCTCCTCTGTTCCACTTGGATTGCCTTTAATAGATAAGTCTTGCAGCCAATTTGTGGCCAGGGAACAAAGGGGGTGACACTGGTGGGCAGATACTGCTCCTGTCTCTGCGAGGAGAAATAGGAAAAAATAAAAACACAGGATGGGAAGAAAGACCCATATGTAAAAAACAGGTTGGATATGTGTCGAGATTTAAATGAGCATTAGTTTCAACTAAATAATGTGATTGGACACTGCATCATAAAGATCTATATGAGGAGAGTGACATTTTCATTTTATTTGACAGGGATATATGTGTGGATGTGACAGTGCCAAAACTTTGGAGGCCGAGCATATGACCCTCTTTGTGACTTGGTTAGGATGCATGACTCTAGTGTGGGAGATCATAGGTTCGAACTCTGTTTAGATGCCACCTGATTGGCTTTGCCCTTTGGTCACATCGACATTTCTGAACAATAAAATGCTGCACATCACTGCTTTAATAGTCAAGGAAAATCCAAGACTGATGACATACAAAACAGAAGCAGAAATGAGCTGAAGCATTCAAAAACTAGAAAAGCACTAAGAAAGTGCATACCCACACCAAGGCTCCTTCTGTCCCTCATGGGTCACCTCCAAAATGTAATGAGTTCGTGTGTAGGCTATGAGCCAGTTCTGGTGAAAATTGCATCAAAGTCTAGCCAGTAGTTTTGGAGGATTTTTGCTAACACACTGTGAGAAGATAAGAGCCTTGGTGGAGGTATGCATTCTTGGATCATCACCAAAACGAAATGGGTTCCTCTCTAGGCCAAGGACCACTTCTGGTAAAAAAATTTCATCACAATCCATTCAGTAGTTTTGGAGAATTCTTGCTAACACACTGAGAGACGATAAGGTCCTTGGTGGACGTATTCACTCTCAGATCATCACCAACATTTAATGGGTTCATCCTTGGCCCAAGGGCTACCTCTTGTAAAAATCTGACCAAAATCCCTTCAGTAGTTTTTGCGTAATCCTGCTAACAGACAGACAAACAAACAGACGGACAGAAAGACAAGCCACCCCGATTACATTACCTCCTTGGCGGAGGTAATCAACCATGGATTTGCCATCCATGTGCGGTCCATGTTATATGTAATGTGTATTGTACTAATGTAGGCAGATCACTTTATAAACCTTTTTAAAGTTGCTGTAATGTGTTCCTTACTGAAGTTCTTAACACAAAACAACTAGAAAAGCACTCAGAGCGCATACCTCCAGCCAAGGCTCCTTCCATCTGTCATGGATCACCTCCAAAATGTAATGGGTTCATGTGTAGGCCAGGAGCCAGTTCTGGTGAAAACTGCAGCAAAGTCTATCCAGTAGCTGTGGAAGATTCTTGCGAACACACTGTGAGAAGATAAGAGCCTTGGTAGAGGTATGCATTCTCAGATCATCACCAAAATATTATGGGTTCCTCTCTAGTCCAATGACCACCTCTGGTGAAAATTTCATCATAAGGCCAAGGATGGACCGATTAAATTTTGGTGATGATCTGAGATGCATACCTCCACCAAGAACCTTTTTTTTTTATTTGTGTAGCAGGATTACGCCAAAACTACTGCATGGATTTGGATGAAATTTTTACCAGAGGTGGTCCTTGGGCTCGAGAGGAACCCATAACATTTTGGTGATGATCCGACAATGCATACCTCCACCAAGAACCTTTTTTTTTTTATTTGTGTAGCAGGATTACGCCAAAACTACTGCATGGATTTGGATGAAATTTTTACCAGAGGTGGTCCTTGGGCTCGAGAGGAACCCATAACATTTTGGTGATGATCCGAGAATGCATACCTCCACCAAGGCTCTTATCTTCTCACACCGTGTTAGCAAGAATCCTCCAAAACAAACCCATTACATTTTGGAGGTGATCCATGAGGGACAGAAGGAGCCTTGAAGTATGCACTCTCTGAGTGCTTTTCTAGTTTTCCAGTTTTTTGTTGAAACTCTTGTGATCAGGACATGGACTCATCCCATGTCCTTGCTGGGATTTCGGTCCCAGTCTGCACCATCTGCATGTACCCTCTGGTGGCAAAGATTTTTTTTCAAGAAAATATTCAATTTAGATATCACACATTCCAAAGGCTGTAACTTGAAAGTGGTAAGAGATAATGGCTTACTATAAATGAGAAAGATGTAGTAGTAGATTAGTTTATTTGACAGGGACAGTGCAATAAACATAGACAATTAATCAAAGACAATCAATCTGATGTGTTGCACATAGAGTGTATAGCTATTAGCTAATTTGCAACTCTTGTCCCTGGATGGGCTTTAGAAAAAAGAATCAAGATAAAAAATATACACAATAACCACATACATCAATGCAGAAAAATTATAAATACACAATTATAAATATTATAAATATTATAAATACACAAATATAACAGCCTGACTCACATTTAACATAAATATTATAAATATTATAAATACACAAATATAACAGCCTGACTCACATTTAACACATATAACATAACTCACATTTGCCTATTTCAGGCCTTCCTCCCTCCGTCACTCACTATAAACAAACACATTTATTCCTTCCCTTCATTCACTCTCACTTTGCAGACAATTAATTCATACATGAGTACATTCTTGTTTATTTTTCAGCCAGTTTTTAACATTTTTAGTGAATGTTTTAAAGTCCGTTATTATTTTAATTTCATTTGGCATTGTGTTCCAGATGTGACTGCCCTTTATAGAGAAAGCTGTTTGTCCAAATGTGGTTCTGCGGTGGAATATTTTACAGTTATTGTTAACAGAACTCCTGGTGGCTCTGCTGCTGTCCCGTCTTTGGACGAAACCAGCAAGTGGCTCGGGTGCTGATTTATGGAAACATTTGAACGTTAATTTCAGAAGACAGAGGTCAATGAAGCTCTCAAAACTCAATAGGTTGTATTTTTTTAAAACATTACAGTGATGCCACCTAATGGGCTTTTTGTCCAAGATTTTTAGGGTTTGATTATATAATGAACCTATATGTCTTATTGTGGAAGGGGCTGCTTGAGCCCAGACTGTCAAACATATGTAGAATATGATCCAAAGTTTATGATAGGAGTACATTTACACATCTAATTTGCATAATGTGATGGCAGCCACATCAGATTACATCACTTTTGGTCAAAGTGGACTTTGGACAGATTTACACAAAGGATGGTTTTGTGTTTTAGGGCCCAAGCCACTGACAACGTCAGTGGGCGAGAGCCCTATTGTAATTGTTAGAATTTTTAGGGCATGAGCCACTGACAAAGTCAGTGGGTGAGAACCCTATTGTAATTAGGGCCCAAGCCACTGACAAAGTGAGGGGGCGAGAGCCCTATTGTAATTGTTAGGGCCTGAGCCACTGACAACGTCAGTGGGCAAGAGTCCTATTTAATTAGTGCCCAAGCCACTGACAACATCAGTGGGCGAGAGTCCGATTGTATTTGTAAGAATTTTTTTTTCTTCTTCTCCATCTAAGATCTCATTTTTGGGGTAGTGAACGTGCATGAAAACACCATTTTTTGCAGGCACCTCAAGACTCGCGAAAAATTGAATATTTTGAAGGAAATATGAATGACCCCGCAAAAATGGCTCTACAGCATCACCTAACATATGGAGTCAATGGGGAGTGGCACACGCTTACTTTCGCGTAGAAAGATGAAAATCGGTTGAGATGTTTATCATATCAAGACATGCAAAAAACTACATAGAAGTGATGGTCTACACCCAACAGGAAGTCGGCCCTTTTGGCACGAAGTGGCAGTGACCTGATTTCCACCTCGCGCAATTGACACGCATTTGATCGAACTCGTCCTAGGGTTTTTGTCCGATTGAGCTCATTTGTGGTGACAATCATCTATACCCATGTGCCATTAAAAGTTATTGAAAACTTTTCTTAAAGCATGACGGTTTGGCTGTAGGGGCGTGGCAAAATTTGATACCTCGCCATGATCATTCTATGACCATTCTGACGGCAATAACTCTGGTATGCATTGTCAGATTTCAACCAAATTCAATATTATGGATACTAGTCCAATTCCAGACAGCTCTATAGAACAATATTCATAGAAATCTACAGTGCCACCTATAGGAGGCAGAAAGTTTTGCATCAGAAAGTTTGCATCATGTTGTTTTTTTAATACCTTGGGAATGTAATGTCGGATTGGCACCAAGATAGGTATGATGTATATGGGAATGCCTCCGATCAATTATAGCTATGAATATTCATGAGTAGCAATAGCACCATCTCTTGGAGACATGAAGGATACACCAAAGGTTTTCTTCAATATCTCTGAAATAAATAGTCTATTTGGTACCATTTGTGGTGACAATCATCTATACCCATATGCTATCAAAAGTTGTTGAAAACTTTTCCAAATGCCCAACGGTTTGGCGGAAGGTGCATTGCCAAGTTTGCAGTATTGCCATCACCCTTCCAATTGCTTTAACTATGGCATACATTGACTGATTTCAACCAAATTTTGTGTGGTGAATAGATAGCCAGTACTGATTGCTATAATAAAGAATGACAGATAGTGACAGCACCCCCTACTACCGATGGACAGGAAGTTGCCATAACTCACATGTAGAATGTCACTTGCTGCTAACCTTTATATATATATGATACTAGTCAGACCCAGAAAAGATTTTTGTAATGATAACAAACATAGCTAAAGTGCCCCCTAGGAAAAAAAAACAAAGCTTTATAACTCAGGCATACTTTGTCCAAATTCAACCAGATTTTGTGTGGTGCATCTTTAGCCTACACTGAACCTTTGCATAATGAAAAATGACACAGCTATAGCACCCCCTAGCAGAAAAAACAAAGACTTATAACTCTTAAATGCTTAGTCCAAATTCAACCAAATTTTGTGTGGTGCATGGTTAACCAACACTGAACCTTTCTAAAATGAACAATTACACATACTGTAGCTCTAGTGCCCCCTAGCAGAAAAACAAAGCTTAATAATTCTGGCATCCTTTGTCCGAAGTCAACCAAATTTAGTGTCTTGAATAGGCAGCCACTGGTGAACATTTCTATAATATGCAATGAGACACAGCAGTACTGCCCCCTACCGCCAATGGACAGGAAGTTGTCATAACTCACACGTACATCATCCAAATGGACCCAAACTCGATATACATGGTACTAGTACCACCCAGAACAGAGTTATTTGACAATACCACATATTGCTATGTAAAAAAAAAAAAAAAGTGTGTGTGTGTATATATATACACTACCGTTCAAAAGTTTGGGGTCACTTAGAAATTTCCTTATTTTTGAAAGAAAAGCACTTTTTTTCAATGAAGATAACTTTAAACTAATCAGAAATACGCTCTATACATTGCTAATGTGGTAAATGACTATTATAGCTGCAAATGTCTGGTTTTTGGCGCAGTATCTACATAGGTGTATAGAGGCCCATTTCCAGCAACTATCACTCCAGTGTTCTAATGGTACAATGTGTTTGCCCATTACGTCAGAAGGCTAATGGATGATTAGAAAATCCTTGTGCAATCATGTTAGGTCTGCAATGCTGTAATTGCTGCAAATGGAGGATTCTTTGACGAAAGCAAAGTTTGAAGGAAAAAAATTATTATTTCAAATACAAATCATTATTTCTAACCTTGTCAATATCTTGACTATATTTTCTGTTCATTTTACAACTCATGGTGGTAAATAAGTGTGACTTTTCATGGAAAACACAAAATAATTGTCTGGGTGACCCCAAACTTTTGAACAGTAGTGTATATATATATATATATATATATATATATATATATATACACTCACCGGCCACTTTATTAGGTACACCTGTCCAACTGCTCGTTAACACTTAATTTCTAATCAGCCAATCACATGGCGGCAACTCAGTGCATTTAGGCATGTAGACATGGTCAAGACAATCTCCTGCAGTTCAAACCGAGCATCAGTATGGGGAAGAAAGGTGATTTGAGTGACTTTGAATGTGGCATGGTTGTTGGTGCCAGAAGGGCTGGTCTGAGTATTTCAGAAACTGCTGATCTACTGGGATTTTCACGCACAACCATCTCTAGGGTTTACAGAGAATGGTCCGAAAAAGAAAAAATATCCAGTGAGCGGCAGTTCTGTGGGCGGAAATGCCTTGTTGATGCCAGAGGTCAGAGGAGAATGGCCAGACTGGTTCGAGCTGATAGAAAGGCAACAGTGACTCAAATAACCACCCGTTACAACCAAGGTAGGCAGAAGAGCATCTCTGAACGCACAGTACGTCGAACTTTGAGGCAGATGGGCTACAGCAGCAGAAGACCACACCGGGTGCCACTCCTTTCAGCTAAGAACAGGAAACTGAGGCTACAATTTGCACAAGCTCATCGAAATTGGACAATAGAAGATTGGAAAAACGTTGCCTGGTCTGATGAGTCTCGATTTCTGCTGCGACATTCGGATGGTAGGGTCAGAATTTGGCGTCAACAACATGAAAGCATGGATCCATCCTGCCTTGTATCAATGGTTCAGGCTGGTGGTGGTGGTGTAATGGTGTGGGGAATATTTTCTTGGCACTCTTTGGGCCCCTTGGTACCAATTGAGCATCGTTGCAACGCTACAGCCTACCTGAGTATTGTTGCTGACCATGTCCATCCCTTTATGACCACAATGTACCCAACTTCTGATGGCTACTTTCAGCAGGATAATGCGCCATGTCATAAAGCTGGAATCATCTCAGACTGGTTTCTTGAACATGACAATGAGTTCACTGTACTCAAATGGCCTCCACAGTCACCAGATCTCAATCCAATAGAGCATCTTTGGGATGTGGTGGAACGGGAGATTCGCATCATGGATGTGCAGCCGACAAATCTGCGCCAACTGTGTGATGCCATCATGTCAATATGGACCAAACTGTCTGAGGAATGCTTCCAGCACCTTGTTGAATCTATGCCACGAAGAATTGAGGCAGTTCTGAAGGCAAAAGGGGGTCCAACCCGTTACTAGCATGGTGTACCTAATAAAGTGGCCGGTGAGTGTATATATATATATATATATATATATATATATATATATATATATACAGTATATATATATATATATATACATACATACACACATGGTTCCATATGGTTCCAAGGTTGTCATAGCCAGGAGCGGCACTGGGGTTAAGCTCCCAGTGCTCATAAAATGCTCCTTACAGCGTGCGTCTCGAAAAGCCTCTGACAACTAAGTCCAACTCCTAGCCTGCCCGTGTGGTTTAGTCTCTAAGCCCGGCGGAACTGCTTTTACTAATAGGAGAAGGGGCGAGGGCGGATCTCTGGCGCCTTAAAACCAGATGCTTTGGGTAGATGGTGACTCGTCAACCTGGGAAGGTAGCCCATCTAGGGGAAGGTAAACCCTGATTTCAAACCTCCGCTGCCTTGCGGCACACCCGGTCACGGGAAAGGCTTCGGGAGTCAACCCTGAGGAAAAATCCGGAGTCGGAGCCCCTAAGGCAGTTCCCTGTTGTGCTCAACATCGTTCTGGCAGCTCCTGCGACGGCGCTGGTGCCAAACTGTAGCAGCCCTGCTGTTCCTTTGGATTCATCAGTGACATGGAGAGGGGGGACATGCTGCATGGGCAACATCTTGTCCTCCATATCTTCCTGCCCAGGCTTGAATCCTACCAACGCTGAAAGGTAGAACACCGGATCACTGGAGAGAACACTCCAGCTTCGCCTTTGGCGTAGACAAAACACGGGGAATGACAGTTACCGGTTATAAGCCACCGCTCAATTGGCGTAGAGCGCGGCGCCAGGGGTTGTTCCCGACAGTGGGAGGGATCATCAGATCTCACTGGACAGCTACCGCCCGCCTCAAGCTGGGCAGCCCCCAGCCAATAAGGTGTTGTCCCGCCACAGCTTGCTTTCCTCATTGGGTGCATGGGGATGAGGAGAAGTCCGAACAGCAGGCTGAGAACCTTCGCACCAGGCAAGACAAAGAAACAAAAGAGACCAACTCTAAAACTGGGAACTTGGAACGTCCGCACTATGATGACAGGACTCGTTGCTAACCTCAAGGACATCAACGACACCAGGAAGACTGCCATCATCAATAATGAGTTGAAGAGACTGGGAGTGGATATCGCCACTCTCCAGGAAACACGGTTGGCTGACGCAGGCACACTGAGAGAGAAGGACTACACGTTCTACTGGCAGGGAAAGGGCAGTGACGAACACAGGGAACACGGAGTGGGCTTCACAGTGAAGAACACCTTGCTGAAGATGGTGGAACCGGGCAGCAATGGCTCTCCACGACTCCTCACCCTCCGCCTCAACACCACTCAAGGCCCAGTCACCTTCGTCAGTGTGTATGCCCCAACACCGACAGCCACACCAGAGGCAAAAGACGAGTTTTACAAGAATCTCGCAACAACTGTCAGGATCATCCCCAACTCTGAACAACTCATTCTCCTTGGAGACTTCAATGCCAGAGTGGGTGCTGACCACGACTCCTGGCCCTCCTGGCTTGGACCATTTGGCGTGGGCAGAATGAACGACAATGGACAGCGGCTGCTCGAGTTCTGCACATATCACGATCTGAACATCACAAACTCGTTCTTAAAGACAAAGCCCCAACACAAGGTTTCCTGGCGACATCCGCGCTCAAAGCACTGGCACCAGCTGGACTTGATCCTGACCAGGCGCATCTCACTGAAGAACGTGCTAATCACCCGTTCATTCCAGAGTGTAGATTGTGACACAAACCATTCATTGGTGTGTTGCAAGGTCAAGCTGCAGCTGAAGAAATTCCATCGTGCTAGAAAGCCTGGAAAGGCACAGATTGACACCAGCAAGATGGCCCAACCAGAACTTGTTGAGCAGTTTGCCTCCACCTTTGAGAAGGAACTTGGTGTACCACAAGAAGGAGAATTTGCAAAGCAGAAGTGGGAAGAGCTGTGAAACACCATCCACCGCACAGCCTTGGCTACCTTTGGAAGGAAGACCTCGAAGTCACAGGACTGGTTTGATGCCAAGTTGACCGAGATGACCCCCGTCATTGAAGCCAAGCGCTCAGCACTTGCTGAGTACAAGTACCCAAACGAGAAGAATCTCCAGATTCTCAGGGCTACGAGAAGCAAAGTTCAGTAGACTGCTCGGCGCTGTGCCAACGAGTACTGGACTCAGCTCAGCCAAGACATTCAAACCGCTGCCATAACAGGGAACATCCGTGGTATGTACGATGGCATCAAGAAAGCACTTGGTCCGGCTCAGAGCAAGACGGCCCCCCTCAAATCCTCCACTGGGGAGGTGATCACAGAAAAGAACAAGCAGATGGAGAGATGGGTGGAACACTACTCAGACCTCTACTCCAAACAGAACACCATGACACCGTCAGCCCTTGATGCCATCGACTACCTGCCATCCATGGACGAACTTGATGCCAAGCCAACCATCGACGAGCTCAGCAAGGCCATTGATAGCTTGGCCACTGGCAAGGCACCCGGCAACGACGGCATACCCACCGACCTGATCAAGCACTGCAAGACCACCCTACTGCTGCCATTGCATGACGTCCTCTGCCAGTGCTGGAAGGAAGGTGCCGTACCACAGGACATGAGGGATGCCAAGATCATCACCCTCTACAAAAACAAAGGGGAGAGAAGCGACTGCAACAACTACAGGGGCATCTCCCTCCTCAGCGTTGTTGGCAAAGACTACGCACGAGTGTCACTTCCGCGCTGAGCGATCAGCGGTAGACATGATATTCTCCATCCGACAACTCCAGGAGAAATGCAGAGAACAGAACATGCCCCTGTACGTCGCCTTCATCGACCTCACCAAAGCATTTGATCTGGTCAGCAGAGAGGGCCTTTTCAAGAACCTGCCAAAGATAGGATGCCCACCAAAGTTGCAAAGCCTCATCGAATCGTTTCACACCAACATGCAGGGGATAGTGCAGCACGACGGCAACGTCTCAGAGCCATTCAACATACACAGCGGAGTGAAACAGGGCTGTGTACTTGCGCCAACCCTCTTTGGGATTTTCTTTGCTATGCTCCTGAGGCATGCCTTCAGCACAGCAACAGAGGGAATCTACCTGCACACAAGATCTGACGGCAGGCTTTTCAACCTCGCCCGCCTGAAAGCCAGAACCAAAGTACGCAAGGCTCTAATCAGAGACATGCTGTTCGCAGACGACACTGCAGTCGCAACCCACACACAGCAGGAGCTTCAGACCCTGATGGACCGCTTCTCCCAGGCATGCAAGGACTTCGGGCTTACCATCAGCCTGAAGAAGACTAATGTCTTGGCGCAAGGCACAGAGGCACCACCAACCATCACCATTGACGACTACGAGCTGGAGGTCGTGAATCAGCTCACGTACCTGGGGTCCACGATCAGCAACAACCTCTCCCTTGATACAGAGATTGACAAGAGGATTGGAAAATCAGCCTTCACACTCGCTCGCCTCACCACACGAGTGTGGGAGAGTCCCAAACTCTCTGTAAAGACGAAGATGGCAGTGTACAACACCTGCGTCATCAGCACACTGCTCTATGGGAGTAAGACGTGGATAACATACGCCCGGCAGGAAAAGAGACTGAACTCCTTCCACTTGCACTGCATTCGCCACATCCTGGACATATCCTGGCAGGACAAAGTGCCCAACACAGAAGTTCTGTCCCGCGCCGGCCTCCATGTTCACTCTACTCAGGCAGCACAGACTCCGCTGGCTTGGCTGAGGAATTTACCAATTAATTCATTAAAAATCCTTCAGTGTGATTTTCTGGATTTTTTTGTTCTCATTTTGTCTCTCATAGTTGAGGTATACCTATGATGAAAATTGGAGACCTCTCTCATCTTTTAAGTGGGAGAACTTGCACAATTGGTGGCTGACAAAATACTTTTTTGCCCCACTGTGTATATATATATATATATATATATATATATATATATATATATATATATACACACTACCGTTCAAAAGTTTGGGGTCACTTAGAAATTTCCTTATTTTTGAAAGAAAAGCACTTTTTTTCAATGAAAATAACTTAATCAGAAATACACTCTATACATTGCTAATGTGGTAAATGACTATTCTAGCTGCAAATGTCTGGTTTTTGGTGCAATATCTACATAGGTGTATAGAGGCCCATTTCCAGCAACTATCACTCCAGTGTTCTAATGGTACAATGTGTTTGCTCATTGCGTCAGAAGGCTAATGGATGATTAGAAAACCCTTGTGCAATCATGTTAGGTCTGCAATGCTGTAATTGCTGCAAATGGAGGATTCTTTGACGAAAGCAAAGTTTGAAGGAAAAAATTATTATTTCAAATACAAATCATTATTTCTAACCTTGTCAATGTCTTGACTATATTTTCCATTCATTTTACAACTCATGGTGGTAAATAAGTGTGACTTTTCATGGAAAACACAAAATAATTGTCTGGGTGACCCCAAACTTTTGAACGGTAGAGTATATATATATATATATATATATATATACACATATATATATATATATATATCTCAATGGCATAGCTTGTTTAAATTCAAACAAATTTCCTGGTGAAATTTTCACCCGAAGTGGCCTTTAGGCTATGGACTAACATATTAGATTTTTGAGGTAATCTGATGGATGGTGGTATGGATTGATGGATGAATGGATGGCGGCTGGATGGGCGTATGGCGTTATGGAAGGACAGATGGACAAAGAGCGGGAGGGAGCAAGTTGGGGAGGGAGGAATGGAGTCTGCGCTGAGTCACAGGCTCTGAGTGACAAGGCAGAGGTCTAGCGAGGACGCGAAGGCCCGTTTATCGGTGCTCATAGCTTTAATTTGTCTTTGTTTTTTGTTATCTCATCTTCAAAATATATGAACCAGAAAATCAATAGAATGTAAACAAACTGATAAAAAACATCAGACCTATCGCTCGTCATGTGTCGCCATGCGTCCGTGTGCTCATCCCCGGTCCTTATTTTGTGTTCTGTCGGTCATTTTTGCTTTCTCTTCCACATCCAGAAACATTCACATTTATCTTCTGATTTATTCCACCTCGATTTTGGTTAGATTACGCTGCAGAACAGACAGTATTGTCTTCTTCGTCACGTGTAGCTTCGTCAATGGCGGATGAAAAGTGTTCCGCTCTGGTCCATCTCCTGCTGTCACAGAAGGTACAGTAAATATTTCCATTTTAGAATCATAGTTGGCAAAACTTGGAGCAAATCCTTCACTCCCTGTGGAAATATATGTTGCGCAATTGTTTACACGTCTCTCCTTCTGCACCCCGGAAGTGATATTAGATTCGACGCAGTTCTGGTTTGCTGAGCTCAGTCCTCCAGTGAAGAACAGTAACCTATATGTGTCTGCCATCTGGTGATGTGAAATGCTTGGTACATTTGGGTTTATTTTAGTTTGGGGTTTTTTTTCTTACTTTTTGACCAATCACGTGACAGGTGCAGGAGAGGCAGATCATGTAATCAACTTTAATCCTGACAGGGTTAAGTTAGTTTTGGGGATTCTGTGTTTAGTTCTTGGTTGCCAAATTCTTCTGTGCATACCAAGATGTAAAATCTTTCATTTGAAAATATTTCATTAATCATATAGGTGTAGAAGTTATTTATTTGTTTGTGTCGTATGTCTTTCTAACTTATTTATTTCTCATTAATTAAAATTGTCTTACTGTATCTACAGATAATTACCTCCACCAAGGAGGTTATGTTTTTGTCAGCGTTAGTTTATTTATTCATTTGGTAGTCTGTCTGTTAACAGAATAACTAAAAAAGTGATGAATGGATTTGGATGAAATGCTCAGGAAAGTTGTGCAATGGCACGGGGAACAGAGGATTAGATTTTGGTGATTATCTGAGCGTGCATACCTCCATCAAGGACCTTCTTTGTATTTGTGCAGCAGGATTACACAAAAACTACTGGGTGGATTTAGATGAGAACTTTCACCAGAGGTGGTTCCTGGGCTACAGAGGAAGCCATTACATTTTGGTGATGATCTGCAAATGCAAACCTCAGCCAAGGTGCTTATCTTCTAACAATGTGTTAGCAACAATACTCCAAAACTAATGGACAGACTTTGATGCAGTTTTCACCAGAAGAGGCTCAAGGCCTACACACAAACCCAATAAATGTTTTAGGTGAGCAATGAGGGACAGAAGGAGCCTTGGCGGAGGTATACGCTCTCTGAGTGCTTTTCTACTTTTTCCTGGATTAAGTCATTTTCTCCTTAAATAAAGTATTCATTGCTGGTGTTTTGGCTGATCATTTTTGCAGTGTACACGACCAGATGAGGGTGATCTGCGGTCACAGGTGGATGCTGCCCTAGGAGATGAAGATACACAGGGGTTACCAGTGAATGATGCAGCTCCATCGGGCAACACTGGAAAAGAGCAGGAATGTAGTTTGTGTAGCAGCAAGCATGCTGAAATAAATCACTTGTTGGAGGAGAACAGGAAACTGAGGGCAGAGCGCTCCAAAAAGCAAATGGATCAACATTTCTTGAAAGATGATGGCATTAAGGTGAAATATTATACTGGTTTGCTTTTGTGATTTTGCTGTGTTGATGATTTTGCTGCAGCACATTTTTCCCTGCTTGTCAACACCAGGTCGAAAGCTTTCCCCTTTCCAAATGCTTCACCTAACTTTGATGCGTCTGAGACTAAATTTGCCTGTGCAACACATTGCACACCTTTTCTGCATCAGCCACAACACTGTTTCCAACATATTCAGAGACAGCATAGATGTTTTGTCTGACCACCTCAGCCCTTTGGTGCACTGGCCAAAGAGACACTGTTTGCAAGGCAGTTTGCTGCATCAGTTTGTCAAGGCTTTTGGGAAATCGTGTTGCAGTTATTGTGGATTGAAATCCCAATTTAAAGACCATCAAATCTGCAAGCTAGAGCACAAACATTTTGGTGATGGATTTATTATAAACCCACATGGTTCGACTTGCAGGTTGTCATGCAGTGGTGCTGTCAGACTGATGCAGATCTGTCTTGCCTCTTCCTCATGGTCTATTCCCCATCTTATGGCTGTTGTTAAATTGGTATTTTGGGGGTAGTAAACCTTATTCACAGTTGTCTTTGCAGGTCTGGAAACACTGGTTGTCACAACATGCATGTGCAGTGCGTGGACTCCATTTGACCACTGGAGCTGAGGAACACCCATGGTTTGAGGGGAGTTTCATTCAGGTGTTGAGAGTGCAACACCTACGAAATACATATCATACGTGTATCAGTTAGTTTAAGATCTATAACTTAATCCAGTTTTGAAAGCTGGGGATCAGACCGCGAAGGTCTCTGTCTTCGCCTACCGCCTGATCCGCATAGCATGGGGCCCCCATGATCTCTCCTGCAGGTGGTGAGCCCACTGGAGGACTGACCCATGT
Organism: Pholidichthys leucotaenia; assembly: GCA_020510985.1. Taxonomy (NCBI): domain Eukaryota; kingdom Metazoa; phylum Chordata; class Actinopteri; order Cichliformes; family Pholidichthyidae; genus Pholidichthys; species Pholidichthys leucotaenia. The sequence goes on along the minus strand of CM035839.1, from coordinate 87,399,750 downwards.
AACTCCTTCGGGCTGAGCCCAGCTGGGTCCCATGGTTAGAAACCCGGCCACCAGGTGCAAGCCATCGAGCCCCTTCCCCAGGCCTGGCTCCAGGGTGGGGCTCTAGTAACCCCACGCTGGGCAGGGTATACTGAATCTTTGATTTTTATTCATCAAGGGAGTCTGTTAGATCACTCTTAGTCTGGCCCTTCACCCAGGACCGGTTTGTCTTGGGAGACCCTACCAGAGGCAAATTGCCCCAGACAACATAGCTCCTGGGATCACTAGGGCATGCAAAACCCCCATCATGATAAGGTGGTGATCCATGGGTCCCCTCTTGGAGACTCCATTGTCCTACTGGAGGATTTCAATGCACATGTGGGCAATGACAGTGAAACCTGGAGCAGCATGATTGGGAGGAATGGCCTGTCCGATCTGAACCCGAGTGGTGTCCAGTTATTGGACTTCTGTGCCAATCACAGTTTGTCCATAACAAACACCATGTTCAAGCATAAGGGTGTTCATATGTGCACCTGGCACCAGGACACCCTAGGTCACAGGTCAGTGATTGATCCACCTTCCGGTTCCTGTCAACCTGCTGTCAGATCCTGTCAGTCGGTGGATTTTTGTGTTTTGGTGCTCGGTTTTTGACTACTTTTTTTGGATTTTGATAACTGAATTTGGATTACGGACTGGACATCTTAGTTTCGACCCCTGTCTGACTTAAGATGCCAATAGCGGCGTCTGCGGACTGGGAAATGAGAGCGGAGCGGAGCGGCCCACCATTCAGCTAGCTAAACAGCTGTTCATTAGCTGTTTAGTCAACATAAATTGTCCGGGATCATGGGTCCCAAGAAAACTCAGCAGACTGAGGAGGTGGACGATATTAAAAGATCGCCCGACTTCTTGGCTGAAGAGATTTCTGCTGTTAAGCTACAGCAAAAAACCATCCTGGGCCTGCTCGAGGAGGTGAAAGCGCTGCAGATCCAGAACGCTGAGAAGGACAAGAGGCTGGCCTATCTGGAGAGCAGAGTGTCGGACCTGGAGCAGTACACCCGGGTGAACGACGTGATCATCACTGGGCTCCACATTAAAACCCGATCATATGCTCGGGCGGTGGCCGCGGACAGCAGAGGGAGGCACGACGCGCTGGAAGACAAATCCACGGAACAACAAGTGGCGGCCTTCCTGCAGTCCAAAGGAATCCAGCTGGACTGTAACACCATTGAGGCCTGCCACCCTCTGCCCAGGAAAAACAGCGACAAACCGGCTGTCATCATGAGGTTTGTCAATAGAAAACACAAGACTGAAATGCTAAATGACCATACGGCGTCACTCAAACAACAAACCCTGGATCAACCCTGAGATAAAAACACTTCTGAGAGAGAAGAAGAGGATCTTCAGGTCGGGGAATAGGGAGATGCTGAAGTCCGTACAGAGGGAGCTGAGGAGAAAGATCAGAGAAGGCAAGGACAGCTTCAGGAAGAAGATGGAGGACAAGCTGCAACAGAGCGACATCAGCGGGGTCTGGAGAAACCTCAAAACCATCTCAGGGCTCCAGAATACCTCCCCCCAGGCCACGGGGGGCAGGGAGTGGGCGAACAACCTGAATCTGTTTTTCAATAGATTTGACCAACCGCCCTCCCCCCTGTCTGCACAACAACCACTGCTGCCTCTAAGAAATCAAGTCCTGCTACCCACTCCCCACTCCACCGACACCCCCCCCACTCCCAACACACAGCCCCCCATCCTGACCCTGACCAAGACCCAGGTGAGGACGGAGCTGAGGAAGATCAAGGCGAGGAAGGCGTCGGGACCGGACGGCATCAGCGCAAAGCTCCTCAAGTCCTGTGCAGACCAGCTGTGTGGGATTGTGACGTATATCTTCAACATGAGCCTGAAACTGGGGAGGGTACCACAGCTGTGGAAAACATCTTGTGTGGTACCTGTACCAAAAACTTCCCACCCCAAAGACCTGAACAGCTTCAGACCGGTGGCCTTGACGTCCCACTTGATGAAGACCCTGGAGAGACTGCTCCTTGCTCATCTCCGCCCCCTGGTGGAACCAGCGATGGATCCACTCCAGTTCGCCTACCAGCATGGCATTGGGGTGGAGGATGCGGTGATCTTCCTCCTTCACCGTTCTCTGTCCCACCTGGAGCAGCCCGGGAATATGGTGAGGATCATGTTCTTTGACTTCTCCAGTGCTTTCAACACCATCCAACCGATGATCCTGAAGGACAAGCTGCTGCGCGCAGGGGTGGACCAGCACCTGTCATCATGGATCCTGGACTACCTCACGAACTGGCCTCAGTTTGTGAGAACCCGGGACTGTGTTTCCGACACGATCATCAGTAGCACGGGGGCCCCTCAGGGAACGGTGCTGGCTCCCTTCCTGTTCACTCTTTATACTGCGGACTTCTCACACAACACAACACATTGCCATCTACAGAAGTTCTCTGATGACTCTGCGATCGTTGGTCTCATCTCCAGCGGAGATGAAGCTGAGTACAGAGGGCTTATCCAGGACTTTGTGGACTGGTGCCATCGGAACTGCCTCCAGATCAACGCGAGGAAAACTAAGGAGCTGGTGGTGGACTGCCGCAGGCATGGGCAGCCCCTCACAGCACCAGTAAATATACAGGGAACAGACATCGAGATGGTGACATCCTACAAGTACCTGGGTATTCATCTGAACAATAAACTAGACTGGTCACACAATACTGACGCACTCTACAAGAAGGGACAGCGCAGGCTGTTCCTGCTGAGGAGACTCAGGTCTTTTGGTGTACAAGGGGCGCTGCTGAAGTCATTCTATGACACGGTGGTGGCATCAGCCATCACTTTTGGAGTGGTCTGCTGGGGCAGTGGCATTACTGCAGCCGATAGGAAGAGACTGAACAAACTGATTAAGAAAGCTAGCTCTGTCCTGGGGCAACGCCTTGATCCGATGGAGGAGATAGGAGAGAGAAGGACGGTGGCTAAACTGTCATCTCTGCTGGAGTCCGAGTTCCACCCTATGCAGGACATACTGGATGCACTGAGGAGCTCATTTAGCAGCAGACTACATCATCCCAGGTGCACAACCGAGAGGTTTCGTAGGTCCTTCCTACCAACGGCTGTCAGACTGTACAACCTAAGCAGGGCTGCTCGCAGAGATAGCAAAAAGACGTAACAAACTAATAGGTTTTTTTTGAATGCAAAAGATGCAATAGACTTACACAATGGTCCTCTCCGGCATACAACTAGGAACATACCGGTCGCTATGGAGGGTGAGAATATGTATGGGCACATAATCATACCATGTAGGATAACTAAATAGACGGTTATGCTGTTTCATCCCACCTAGCAACAATGCTCTGCACTGTGTGTGTTTATATATTTACATATTTATTCCATCTAGCTACAATGCTCTGCACTGGGTGTGTTTATATTTATATATCTATATATTTATTCCATCTAGCTACAATGCTCCGCACTGTGTTTTTATATATCTACATATTATTCCATCTAGCTACATTGCTCCGCACTGTGTGTGTTTATATACTTGCATATTTATTCCACCTAGCTGCAATGCTCCGTACTGTGGGTGTTTATATATTTACATATTTATTCCATCTAGCTACAATGCTCTGCACTGTGTGTTCATATATTCATATATTTATTCCATCCAGCTACAATGCTCTGCACTGTGTGTCTGTGTGTGTGTGTGTGTGTGTATATATATATTTTATAGTAATATGTACATATGTATATTAGCTGCTCTTGCTTGCTTGTTTTTTTTGTTTTTTTTTTGTTTTTTTTTTCTTGCCTTCTGATTGTTGCTCTGAGTGTTGCTATCCCTGTGCTGTTGCAATCCTGGAATTTCCCCGTTGTGGGACTAATAAAGGCTTATCTTATCTTATCTTATCTTATCTTATCTTAAAACAAGGGAGGAAACTGAAAGGAACGAATATCTTTATAAATGAGGACCTTACAAAAGAAAACGCAGAAATAGCCAGAAAAGCAAGATACATGAGAAAGCAGAAAAAGATTCAAAACACCTGGACATCAAACTGTAAAATATACATCAAATTAAATGGATCACCTGAAGAAGCCAAGGTTATTAACATCCGTAATATTATGGAACTGGACAAATATCAATGAACATTATGAACTGGAGTCGACAACAACAAGAGACATCTGTAGGACACTGAAGGATTATACTCATCTGCATCAGGACATTTAATTACATGAAACAAAAGATCAACAAACAGGAACAACAGAAACTGAAAGTTTTTGAATATACGGATCACAACCCACAGGACGTAGAATATAACATAGACCCTGATAATAATTTATTTAGCTCCATCAATAATAACTGTAGTTACTACACGGATGAACAGTTTAACACAATGGTCACATCTGATTTCAATATTTCTATGATCCACTTCAACAGCAGAAGTCTCTATGCCAACTTTAATAACATTAAAGATTATTTACAACAGTTTAAAGAGCCATTCAATATTGTGGCAATATCAGAGATGTGGCTCAGTGAAGAGAAAGGAGTGGATTTTACCATGGATGGCTATGAATTAAATTATATAAATAGAAAAGTGAAAAAAGGAGAAAGAGTTGCAATTTATGTTGACAAGAGCTTGCAATACAAGGTTGTTGAAAATTTGTCAGTGACTGTGGATTATTTGAATGTATTACAATAGAAATCTGTCTGGACAATGTGAAGAATATGGTCGTGAGCTGTGTCTATAGAACACCTGGCTCAAACATTGACTTATTTAAGGACTGGATGTAAAAAATGTATGCAAAACTTACTCATAAAGTTATGTTCATCTGTGGGGATTTCAATATACGTAGATCTTATGAACTCAAAACAACATAGTTTGACAGAGGAATTTATCAACACAATGTACAGTATGGGCTTACATCCAACAATTACCAGACGTAGCAGAATCACGTCACACAGTGTAACACTAATAGATAACATATTCACAAACATTATGGAAAATAATATCATGAGTGGGCTTTTATTGAATGATATCAGTGACCACCTGCCGATTTTTGTTGTCTATCAATGTGATTATAGGAAGAAAAAGTACACCAAAAATATTAAATATAAAAGAATAAGAACTGAAGAATCTATGTATTTACTGGCAAAGGAATTATTAACCTCTTGCACTCCGGGATACCGTGGGCGGTCACGTCTCTGCGTCCTAGTGCGTCTCAGTGCACACTGAAAAAAAAAAAGCTGCATTTCCGTTCTTCCAGTACAGACACAGCCGCGAACAGAAAGCCAAAGGAGTGTTTTGATTGGTTTAGATTTGATTGACCTCTCATTCGACTAATAAGAGCCTTGAATTGGGTTTCTGAAACCTTGAAGAACCAATGACTGAAAACCTAGCAAGAAGGGTCTGCCTACCAACGACAGCGAATACAACGAGCCAATTGAAGCAGAGAAGTTCGACGATTGAAACGCGTGCGTCCCGTGCGTAAAATCTGTTTTGTCTAAGCCGCTGGGTGACACAAATTGAGACCTGTGTGTAACAGTAGCGTTCGCCAGTCTTTTTTTATTACTACTGTTCTTATTTGTTTTGAAAAATTGTTCGCCAAAACCGCAATCATGGAAGCGCAAAACCGCAATAATGGAATCATGGTTTGACCGGGTCGGGTGACCAGAACCACGAGTCCGTAACAAGCAGACCAGCTTCATGTTCGTCTGACAATGAGGAACAGATGTTCGCCAACGACACTGCTGTTGTGGACAGGTAAGTGTTATAAGCTAAATTATTCTTTATCAATGAAAATAGTAATAAAAATGACTTTTGACCGATCGGTAATTACAACAGTGCGTCATAGCCACATGACGGACCGTTGACAGACCATTTTTTGTGCGCCGAGCTCCTCTGTAGCGGGGGGGGGGGGGGGTATCCTCTACAATGCAGATATTTTAGTATAATTTTTATTGCACTGTAGGTTATTTTTTCTTGTAAAAAAAAGCCACACATTTTTTACATGGCATGCTTCTTTGTGTGTGGGGGGCTTGTTTGTTCATTCATTCATTCATGAATGAATAAACACCCCCCCACACACACACACACGCACACACACACGGCCCTGAGTGTCACCTTTCATTAGAGCCCAAGATGGAGCTTCTATGTTGAAGCATTCAAAAGTTACAGATGCTTTTCCAAACTGTGCCATTTGGCACAATTTGGCACAGTTCAAAAACGCCTGGGAACAACCTGAGAAAAAAGCTGTGTAATACATTCATTTTTTGTGGTATTGTTACAAAATTTTGACCTCAGCTTGATAACACTTGGTTCTACATTTCTGTTGCATTTTCCAGCCAGTATCTGACAGCTGTGTGTTATTTGCAAGCATTTGTATCTAAAAAAACACCCAGGCGAACTTTATTTTCTTCAGATTCAGTATGTTTAGATGACTGTTACTCAGTAGCAGGAGCACTTGGAGAGATTATGACTGTTTTGCCAAAAAATTCAAAGTGTTTTCTTTTAAATGAGACCAACCCCATGAAGATGCTGGAAAGGGTTGAAGAACAGCTTTTGATTTCCTTTGGGTATGCTATTTTTAGGCGTTTTTAGGGAAATTGACCAGAGTGCAAGGGGTTAATACAAGACTGGAAGATAGTTTGTGATGAAAATGATATAAATAAAGCATATGATAAATTTTTACAAATATTTCAATCATTGTACAATAAAAACTGTCCTATAAAACAATACAGTGACAGACAACAAAACAAAAATATTCCTTGGATCACCAAGGGGTTACTAAATGCATTTAAAAAGAAGAATACATTATATAAACAATTCATTAAGTGCAGAACTGAAGAGGCTGAGATCAAATATAAAAGATATAAAAACAAGCTTACTAATATAATGAGGACTTGTAAGAAAGAATACTACAACAGAATATTAGAGGATAATAAAAATAACTTAAGACGAATATGGCAAGTACTCAATGGGATTATTAGTAACCAACCTAAGAATGCTAATTATCCAGAATATTTTATTGAAAATGGCAATTTGATAAATAATATGGAGGATGTGGTCAGTGGTTTCAATAAATTTTTTGTAAACTTTGGTCCTGAATTAGCAAAATCAATAGTGACATCAGAAACAAACAACAGTGGTTCTGTAAATGAAATAGAAGATAGAAATCCAAACACAATCTTTTTGGGTGCAGTTACTGAAAAGGAAATTATCGAGACTGTGAGTAAATTTAAGAACAAAAAATCAACGGACTGGAATGAAATTGACATGACAATAGTGAAAAAAGTAATTGAAGGAATTGTTAAACCACTCACCCACATCTGTAACCTGTCATTTCAAACTGGTAAATGTCCAGACAAAATGAAAATAGCAAAAGTAATACCACTATACAAAACAGGAGACAGTCATTATTTCACAAATTACAGGCCGGTCTCTTTACTCTCACAATTCTCCAAAATACTTGAAAAAATCTTCACTAAGAGACTGGATGATTTCATTGAAAAACACAACCTCCTTACAGACAGCCAGTATGGTTTTAGAGCAGACAAATCTACATCTCAGTAAGACTGATGAGCTATCTCCTGCTACCAGAGTGTCTTCAGGAAGAGTAGTTTGATGCTATATACTGAGACGGGGCTAACAGAACTAGCAACAGATGCTAACATCGAACTGGAGGGTTTCCACGCAATACAGGCAGACCGAACACCAGACAGTGGGAAGACAAGGGGCGGAGGAGTGATAATGTATGTCAATAACAACTGGTGCAGACCAGGACATATCATGGTTAAGGAACAGCACTGTAGCAAAGACATTGAGTTGCTAGCTGTTAGCATGCGGCCTACATATTTCCCGAGGGAATACTCACACGTGATCTGCATTGTTATTTATGCAAATCCAACGGCGAACGCTGGGACAGCGCGTGACGTCATCCACTCAGTAACTGGCAGGCTGCAGACAGAACACCCAGATGCTCTTCTCCTCATCTTAGGTGATTTCAACCATATTTCACTGTCCCCCATTCTACCCATGTTCACCCAGTATGTCACATGCCACACTAGAGACAATAAAACACTGGACTTATTCTATGCAAATACTAAGGAGGCGTACACCTCATCACCACTCCCCCCACTCGGGACAGTGGATCACAACTTGGTTCATCTCCGGCCGGTGTACAAACCCTTAGTACAGAGACAACCTCCGGTCATGCGCACGGTGAAGTTATGGTCTGAGGAGGCAATGGACGCACTAAAGGACTGTTTTGAAATCACTGCCTGGGAGCAGCTCTGCAATCCACATGGTGAGGACATCGATGGCCTCACTCACACCATCATGGACTACATCGGCTTCTGTGTGGACAACACCGTACCCACCAAGACCATACGGTGTTGCTCGAACAACAAACCCTGGATCAATCCTGAGATAAAAACACTTCTGAGAGAGAAGAAGAGGATCTTCAGGTCGGGAAACAGGGAGATGCTGAAGTCCGTACAGAGGGAGCTGAGGAGGAAGATCAGAGAAGGCAAGGACAGCTTCAGGAAGAAGATGGAGGACAAGCTGCAACAGAGCGACATCGGCGGGGTCTGGAGAAACCTTAAAACCATTTCTGGGCTCCAGAATACCTCCCACCAGGCCACGGGGGCAGGGAATGGGCGAACAATCTGAACCTGTTTTTTAATAGGTTTGACCAGTCGCCCCCTCCCCCGACTGCACAACAACCACTGCTGCCTCTAAAGTCATCGAGACCTGCTGTCCACACCCCACTCCACCAACACCCACCTACTCCCAGAACACAGCCCCCCAACCTGACCCTCACTAAGACCCAGGTGAGGACGGAGCTGAGGAAGATCAAGGTGAGGAAGGCCTCGGGACCGGACGGCATCAGCGCAAAGCTCCTCAAGTCCTGTGCAGACCAGCTGTGTGGGATTGTGGAGCACATCTTCAACCTGAGCCTGAAGCTGGGGAGGGTACCACAGTTGTGGAAAACATCTTGTGTAGTACCTGTACCAAAGACTTCCCACCCCAAAGATCTGAACAGCTACAGACCAGTGGCCCTGACGTCTCACATGATGAAGACCCTGGAGAGACTGCTCCTTGCTCACCTCCGCCCCCTGGTGGGACCAGCGATGGATCCACTCCAGTTTGCCTACCAGCATGGCATTGGGGTGGAGGATGCAGTGATCTTCCTCCTTCACTGTTCCCTGTCCCACCTGAAGAAGCCCGGGAATGCGGTGAGGATCATATTCTTTGACTTCTCCAGTGCTTTCAACACCATCCAACAGATGATCCTGAAGGACAAGCTGCTGTGCGCAGGGGTGGACCAGCACCTGTCATCATGGATCCTGGACTACCTCACTAACTGGCCACAGTTTGTGAGAACCCGAGATTGTGTGTCTGACACGATCATCGGTAGCACGGGGGCCTCCCAGGGAACGGTTTTGGCTCCCTTCCTGTTCACCCTTTATACTGCGGACTTCTCACACAACACAACACACTGCCATCTACAGAAGTTCTCTGACGACTCTGCGATCATCGGCCTCATCTCCAACAGAGATGAAGCTGAGTACAGAGTACTTATTCAGGACTTCGTGGACCGGTGCCATCGGAACTGCCTCCAGATCAACGCGAGGAAAACTAAGGAGCTAGTGGTGGACTGCCGCAGGCAAGGACAACCCCTCACAGCACCAGTAAACATACAGGGAACAGACATTGAGATGGTGACATCCTACAAGTACCTTGGCGTTCATCTGAACAATAAACTAGACTGGTCACACAATACCGACGCACTCTACAAGAAGGGACAGTGCAGGCTGTACCTACTGAGGAGGCTCAGGTCTTTTGGTGTACATGGGGCGCTGCTGAAGACATTCTATGACACGGTGGTGGCATCAGCCATCACTTTTGGAGTGGTCTGCTGGGGCAACGGCATTACAGCAGCCGATAGGAAGAGATTAAACAAACTGATCAAGAAAGCTAGCTCTGTCCTGGGGCAACGCCTTGACTCAGTGGAGGAGATAGGAGAGAGAAGGATGGTGGCTAAACTGTCATCTCTGCTGGAGTCCGAGTCCCACCCTATGCAGGACATACTGAACGCACTGAGGAGCTCATTTAGCAGCAGACTATATCATCCTAGGTGCGCAACCGAGAGGTTTCGCAGGTCCTTCCTACCTACGGCTGTCAGACTGTATAACCTAAGCAGGGCTGCTCGCAGAGAAAGCAAAAAAACGTGACGACCTAGTAGTATTGAATGCAAAAGACGCAACAGACTTACACAAATGGTCCCTTCCAGTATACAACTAGGACAATATTAGTCGCTACGGAGGGTGACAATATGTATGGGTACATATTCATACTATGTAGGATAACTAAGTAGACGGTTATGCTGTTTATTCCATCTTGCTACAATGCTCCGCACTTTGTATATATATTTATATATTTATGTGTACGTATGTATATCCACTGCTCTTATTTATATTTTTCGTATCTTCTTAATTATTGCTCTGAGTGTTGCTATCCCTGTACTGTTGCAATCCTGGAATTTCCCCATTGTGGGACTAATAAAGGCTTATCTTATCTTATCTTATCCTTGGCACTGATCAAACTTATAGAAGAAATTACTAGTTGTATAGATAAAAAAAAAGTTTGCTGTAGGAGTATTTATAGATTTAAAGAAAGCTTTTGACACCATTGACCACAGAATTCTCCTGAGGAAATTGGAAAGGTATGGGATAAGAGGGGTCGGACTGAGTTGGGTGGAAAGTTATTTAAGTAACAGACAACGATTTGTACAAACTGGTGAGCACAAATCACCCTTCATGGATATCACTTGTGGTGTGCCCCAGGGGTCAGTTTTGGGACCCAAACTCTTTATCTTGTATATAAATGACATATGCCAAGTATCAAAAATTCTGAAATTTATTTTGTTTGCGGATGGCACAAATATCCTTTGCACTGGTGAGAATTTGCAGCAGGTTTTAGAGGTGGTCACAACTGAAATGAAAAGGTTAACGCAGTGGTTCAACAAAAATAAATTATCTCTAAATCTGAAAAAAGCAAAGATTATGTTGTTTGGAAATTATAAAATAAATCATGAAATAATGGTAACGATAGATGATACCAGAATAGAAACAGTACAGGAAAATAAGTTTCTGGGGGTGATGCTAGAAAATAAAATCTGCTGGAAACCTCACATCAGTTACATCCGGGCCAAGCTGGCAAAATGTATAGGGATACTGGGGAAGACAAGACACATCTTGGACTATAAATCATTGTTCTTACTGTACAATTCACTGTTTCTACCTTATCTTAAGTACTGTGTAGAAGTCTGGGGAAACACCTACAAGACCAACCTACAGCCAATATGCACATTACAAAAAAAAGCTATAAGGATAATAAATAATGTAGGATATAGAGACCATACCAATTCATTGTTTTTAAAGTCACATGTCATAAAGTTCATGGATTTAGTTAAATTTAAGACAGCACAAGTCATGTACAGGGCAATTAATAATCAACTCCCAACTAATATACAAAAAAATATTCAAAAAAAGGGACAATGATTATAATTTGAGAGGAGACTTAAACTTTACAAAACCTAAGATATGGACAACTAAGAAAATATGCATATCTGTCTGTGGGGTGGATTTGTGGAACAGTCTGGAGCTGGAACTGAAACTATGTACAAACAGAAATCAATTCAAAAATAGGTATAAACATTATTTGCTGAAAGAATATATGTTAGAGGGGTAGTATTTATATGTACGATTCACTATGCTCACTCTGGGACACTATGGAATGGTAGGTGGGACAGTACTGTGTATATCTGTGTTGTCTGGGGCTGGATTTGATGTATGGACTGTATGTATGTTGGGATGGATGGGTGTTAATGTTGATATGTACAAAATATTGTTAACCCCTTGCACTCTGGTCAATTTCCCTAAAAACGCCTAAAAACAACATACCCAAAGTAAATCAAAAGCTGTTCTTCAACCCTTTCCAGCATCTTCATGGGGTTGGTCTCATTTAAAAGAAAACACTTTGAATTTTTTGGCAAAACAGTCATAATTTTTCTAAGTGCTCCTGCTACTGAGTAACAGTCATCTAAACATACTGAATCTGAAGAAAATAAAGTTCGCCTGGGTGTTTTTTTAGATACAAATGCTTGCAAATAACACACAGCTGTCAGATACTGGCTGGAAAATGCAACAGAAATGTAGAACCAAGTGTTATCAAGCTGAGGTCAAAATTTTGTAACAATACCACAAAAAATGAATGTATTACACAGCTTTTTTCTCAGGTTGTTCCCAGGCGTTTTTGAACTGTGCCAAATTGTGCCAAATGGCACAGTTTGGAAAAACGTCTATAACTTTTGAATGCTTCAACATAGAAGCTTCATCTTGGGTTCTAATGAAAGGTGACACTCAGGGCTGTGTGTGTGTGTGTGGGGGGTGTTTATTCATTCATGAATGAATGAATGAACAAACAAGCCCCCCACACACAAAGAAGCATGCCATGTAAAAAATGTGTGGCTTTTTTTACAAGAAAAAATAACCTACAGTGGAATAAAAATTACACTAAAATATCTGCAGTGTAGAAGATAACAACTCCCCCCCCCCACCCGCTACAAAGGAGCTCGGCGCACAAAAAACGGTCCGTCAACGGTCCGTCATGTGGCCATGTCGCACCGTTGTAATTACCGATCGGTCAAAAGTCATTTTTATTACTACAGTGGTACCTCTACTTACGAACGTCTCTACATACGGAATTTTCAGGTTACGAGACGCCTCAATGGGAAAATATTGCCTCTAGTTACGCACGAAATTTCAGGATACGAAAGGCAAAAAAGTACGCGCTCCTCGCAGCTTCCGTAGTTTACCGAACGTAAACATACCTGTAGCTGCTCTGCCATTGGCTATCGCCTAGCATCTTCCTGGTATCCCATTGGCCACGAAGTTTTTTTTTTTTTTCCAAAACTTTATGCGTTTGGTTGATCTCGCCAAAGAATATGGCCGTAATACATCAACGATCAGCACGGTATTAAAACAAAACGAAGCACTTACAAGCCGACAAAAGCAAACGTCCTTGGATCAGAACATGAACCAAAGAAGGCAAACGGTGACGACGTCGACGACGATAGCAGTTAAAGGGTAAATGAACATAATTTTTATTATTCTTTCTCTTTTATTATTCTCTTTTATTATTCTTTCTCTCATTTTAAACTCTCATTTTATGTTTATTGTGCAGTAATCTAATTGTAACATGTATTTGTTACATGTTTTGATGCGTTTTTACGATTTATAAAAAATTTATGCCCGAATTTTGGGGGCTTGGAACGGATTACGGCATTTACATGTAAAACGCGCCTCTACTTACGAATTTTTCACGTTACGAGAATTCTTCCGGAACGAATTAAATTCGTAAGTAGAGGTACCACTGTATTTTCATTGATAAAGATTAATTTAGCTTATAACACTTACCTGTCCACAACAGCAGTGTCGTTGGCAAACATCTGTTCCTCATTGTCAGACGAACATGAAGCTGGTCCGCTTGTTACAGACTCGTGGTTCTGGTCACCCATCTCCGCTTCCATGATTGCGGTTTTGGCGAACGATTTTTCAAAACAAATAAGAACAGTAATAATAAAAAAAGAAAAAAAAGAAAAAAAAAAGACTGGCTAACGCTACCGTTACACACAGGTCTCAATGTGACTCACCCAGCGGCTTAGACAAAACAGATTTTACGCACGGGACGCACGCGTTTCAATCGTCGAACTTCTCTGCTTCAATTGGCTCGTTGTATTCGCGGTCGTTGGTAGGCAGACCCTTCTTGCTAGGTTTTCAGTCATTGGTTCTTCAAGGTTTCAGAAACCCAATTCAAGGCTCTTATTAGTCGAATGAGAGGTCAATCAAATCTAAACCAATCAAAACACTCCTTTGGCTTTCTGTTCGTGGCTGTGTCTGTACTGGAAGAACGGAAATGCAGCTTTTTTTTTTTCAGTGCGCACTGAGACGCACTAGGACGCAGAGACGTGACTGCCAGCGGTATCCCGGAGTGCAACAGGTTAATTGTTTATCTGGGGTCTTAAATGTGGTAATTTCTGTATATTTCACATGGGTTGTATTTATGGAAAAAAGGAGTTGGAGTTAAGTGTTCACTTCCTTCTCCCTTTCGAGCACTGTATACTGTCACTTTATCACACTTGTCATTTCTTTTGTTTGTTTTTTTTAACTTTTTTGTTCAAAATTAAGTATGTATCTATCCATCTATTGATTTTGTTATTGTGTCATCAGATTTGCAACCACATGTCTTGGACACTCAGGTAAAGAGAGGTGCAGAGCTGTCAATTAATGACTACCTGGTGGTGAGTTGTATCCGATGGCAGGGGCGGACGCCACTCAGACCCGGTAGACCTAAACGTATAGTGAGGGTGTGCTGGGAACATCTGGCTGAGGCCCCATGTCCGGGAGGTCTTCAACTCCCGGAAGAACTTTGACAACATTCCAAGGGAGTCTGGGGACACGGAGTCTGAATGGGCCATGTTCTCCACCTCCATTGTTGAAGCAGCTACCTAGAGCTGTGGCCGCAAAGTTGTTGGTCCATTTCGTGGTGGTAACCCCTGAACCAAGTGGTGAACACTAGTGGTGAAGGGGGCCATCAAGCTAAAGAAGGAGTCCTATCGAGCTTGGTTGGCTTGTGGGACTCCTGAAGCAGCAGAGGTGTACTGGCAGGACAAGTGGAGTGCAACTCGAATTTGGTGAGACCATGGAACAAGATTTTGGGTTGGCCTCAAAGAGATTCTGGCAAACTGTCCGGTGACTCAGGAGGGGGAAGCAACTCCCTGTCTACACTGTGTGTGATGCAGATGGGATGCTGCTGACTTCGACTGGGGCATCGTCGGGCAGTGGAAGGAATACTTGAAGGATCTCCTCAATCCCACTGACATGCCCTCCACAGAGAAAGCAGGGCTTGAGGATGAGGGGGACAACTTGCCCATCACAGGGGCTGAGATCACTGAAGTGGTTAAAAAACTCTTCGGTGTCTGGGCCCCAGGGGTGGACGAGACTCGCCCTGAGTACCTCAAAGCCCTGGATGTTATAAGGCTGTCATGGTCGACACGCCTCTGCAATGTTGTGAGGAGGCTGGGGACAGTGCCTTTGGCATGACAAACCGGGGTGTTGGTTCCTATTTTTAAAAAGGGGAACCTGAGGGTGTGTTTCAACTTTAGGGAGATCACACTTCTCAGCCTCCCTGGGAAGGTCTATGCCAGGGTACTGGAGAGGAGAGTCCAGCTGCTCGTCAAACCATGGATCCAGGAGGAGCAGTGTGTTTGCACCCTGGCCATGGCATATCGCATCAACTCTTTACCCTCTCGAGAATCGTCGAGGGTTCATGGGAGTTTGCCCAACCAGTCCACATGTGTTTTGTGGACTTGGAGAAAGCATTTGACCGTGTCCCTTGTGGTCTCTTGTAAGGGGTGCTGCAAGAGTATGGGGTATTGGGCTTGTTGTTACTAGCTATCTGGTCACTATATGACCATTGCAAGAGTTTGGGTCATATTGCCAACACCCAGTCAAACTCGTTTCCAGTGAGAGTTGGACTCTGCCAGGGCTGCCCTTTGTCACCGATCCTGTTCATAATTTTTATGGACAGGATATCTAGGTGCAACCAAGGATTGGAGGGTGTCATGCTCTGTGACCACAGGATCTCATCTCTGCTGTTTGCCGATGATGCTGTCCTGTTGGCTTCATTGACCAATGACCGACAGACCTTGCTGGGATGGTTTGCTACTGAGTGTGAAGCGGCTTGGATGGGAATCAGTACCTCCAAGTCCATGGTCCTCAGCCAGAAAAAGGACTTTCCTCTCCAGGTTGGGGACAAGCTCCTGCCCTAAGTGGAGGAGTTTAAGTATCTCAGGGTCTCATTCACATGTGAGGGGAGAATGCAGCAAGAGATTGACAGACTGATCGGAGCAGCCTCTACAGTGATGTGGACGTTGTACCGGTCTGTTGTGGTGAAGACGGAGCTGAGCTCTCAGGCAAAGCTGTCGATTTACCAGTCAATCTACGTTCCTACCCTCACCTATGGCCATGAGCTTTGGGTAATGACTGAAAGAATGAGATCGCGGATACAAGCAGCTGAAATGAGCTGTCTCCGTAGGATTGCTGAACTCACCCTCAGAGATAGGGTGAGGAGCTCAGTCATCCGGGAGAGGCTCAGAGTAGAACCACTGCTCCTCCACATCGAAAGGAGCCAGTTGAGGAGGTTTGGGCATCTGATCTGGATGCCTCCTGGACGCCTCCCACTTGAGGTGTTTTGGGAACATCCCACTGAGAGGAGACCCTGGGACAGACCCAGGACACACTGGAGAGACTACGTCTCTCAGCTGGCCTCGGGACATTTTGGTATCCTCTCTGAAGAGGTGACCGGAGAGAGGGAAGTCTGGGCTTCTCTGCTTGAGCTGTTGCCTCCGCAACCCGGACCTCCGGAAAAGCAGTAGAAAATGGATGGATGGGTGGATGGATGGATGGATCTATAACTTACATAAACAAATGAATAAAAAGACAACACAAAAGAAACAGTGTCATAATTTTGGTCTTTTTTTTTCTATTCAAAGTAAAAGGTTGTTTCATACCTTGACATGTTTCAACATCTGTGACGTGTCACATCAGCTGTTTTAAACAGCTGATGTGACACGTCACAGACGTCATAATTTGATTGTATGTTTTGATCTCGTATGATCTAGTATCTGTAGATTATCTAGTATGTTTTTGTAGCGTCAGGCATTCGTATGTGATTAGTATTTCATGTCCAGTTGTGTAATAATGTGTATATACTTATCAAGCATCATATGACAAATTTGAACATAAATCCAACATTTCACCACATGGGACTTAGAAATGCCTGTAGTTGCAGAGAAACATGCAAGTGCAGAAAACTGTGTAGAAACAATGATTGCTTACCTTTGTGCAAACAACGGTTTTCTCCTTGTTCACTCAGAAGATTTGAGGTGGCTGGAGCCATCCATTGGTGAATTTAAAATGAGCCTCTAATGATATATAGTTTTTAAATTGCTCTTGGGTGTATGCGCTCATCCCACAAACCAGGTAGGCAAACACATCTGTTAGCAGTTAGGTAAACAAAGAAGTGTGACAACGACAAAGGCAACGACGGCCCAAAATGCAGCATGGCATGACGTCAATGCCCATTCTCTACAATATTAAATTTTACAATAAGGTCAGTATGCCCTGCCAATCTATGTTGTTTGCACATACAGTATTTCTGCAATACTTGGTTTTGTTGGAGAATATTTTCGACAGTTTTTGTCATTTTTGATAGAAATAAACCTGCAGCTGCAGAAAGCCAGCATATTTGTCCACTCCTATTTTAATAATAGTATGAAATTTTTTTTAAAAATCACCAATTTAAGGTAGATTATATAGAAAAAAAAGTCTCTCATGATTATCTGCAATTATTCACTATTAATCAATAAAATTTGCAATTAATTGTGATTAGAATTTTGCATCACCTTTCACGACTAATTTATAACTGTTTTACTGTATTTTAAGGCTCAAATATGTTTAAAGGCTACAGGTTTATGTTCCTAACCTCACCTATAGTCATGAGTTTTGGGTAATGAAATGAGCTTTTTATTTTTTATTTTACCATTATTTAACCAAGAAAGATCCCATTGAGACCACAGATCTCTTTTACAAGGGGGTCCTGGCCAAGAGGCAACTTCACAACCCACATCACAAAGCAAAGACACTATAGTTAAAATAGCTAAGAAAATCATAAAAACAAATGAAAGGAAATAGAATAAAATATCTGAAAACAACAAGTCCTCAAATACAATTCCACATCCTTCAGAAAAAAAAACCTGAAAGGATCCAGAGAAATGAGATTTCTAAGTTTTAAAGTGCCTTGTAAATTGTTCCAGTCAGAAGAAGCACGACACTGAAACGCCATTTTCCCACTCTCTATCTGAATACTGGGTACAGTCAGAATATAAAAGTCCTGTGATCGTAGTCCATAAGATCCATCTGACTTCTTCTGAAGACAGGCACAGAGGTAGGGAGGAAACAGGCCAAGTAGACCTTTATATATAAGTCTATATCAGTGCGTTTGCCGTCGAGTTTCAAGAGCAGACCATCCAGCCCAGAATATAGCTCACAGTGATGAATTTGAGGTTTACAAATTGTAATAAATCAAAGGGAGGTGTTGCTAAATCCCATCTTAGCAACAGAACGTGCGGACGGATGCACGGGTGACGTCATCACGTCCTGCCTTATTTAAAAGACTGACGGTGGCAGCCTGCTCTCTTTGGGGCTCCGCCTCTCAACCAACACCAACCTGTACCTCCTGACAGTTAGCTTGTGCATGTTCCACATGCTATTAGCTTCAGCTAATAAAGTTCACCATTCAACAATCTACGTCTCCGCTGTCCCTCTTTCCAAACATAACATTGGCGACGAGGAGAAAACAGCAAAGACAATGACATGGAAGTGTGCTTGACAGTCCTGCCACCATTCCATGCTTCCCCAGGTGAACCACCCATCCCATGGCCTCACTGGTTCAAGTCGTCCAGCATGTACATGTCGACGATGGACCTAGCAAAAGTTGGCAAGATGCGGCTGCAAGCATTTCTCTTCCACAGCCTGGTTACCAAGGGACAACGGGTGTTTGGATCATTGGGACCAGCGGACACATACAAGGAGTGCATCACGCTGCTAGCTGGACACTTCGCAACATCAGAGAATGTGCTGGCATGGGGGAAAAAGTTCTGTCAGCGACGACAGAGAGCAGGGGAGACGACATAACAGTTCGTCGCGGACCTCCGCTGTTTGGCTAGCGCATGCAGGTTTGGTCAGCTAGATTACGAAATGGTGCGGGACCTGCTAGGACAGCACACCAGCAACCCACAGCTGCGGGCAAAGCTGCTGATGGTGCTGGATGACCTACCACTGGTGAAGGCGGTGGAACTGGTGTTTCAACTGGAAGTTGCCGACCGGTTAACGTCACAGCTAGGTGAGCCACAACAACAAGCCTCACTCGCCCTGCAGTCACCACAGAAGGACCTGGTTACACCGCGACCTCCACAGTAGATGCCGAGGTGAACACCAGGGGACTGACGAACACCACGAGGCACTATTTATGTGGTAACTGCGGCTCCCCAACGCACCGAGAGTGAGCACAATCCTGCCCAGCCAGGGGGCAGTAATGTCAGCGATGCGGCAAGCTAAATCACTTCACCAAGGTATGCTGATCGACATGAATAACACCAAGCCCGCTACCCAACTCAACAGAATCACCAGCAACCACCATTCACAAGGTAAGCTCCAGAAGGGCAGTGTACAAGTGGTGCATAGTAAGGCTGGATGGCGTTAGCTTACCGTTGCTGCTGGACACTGCCACTGTGAGATCTATGATGAACTGAGTAACTGTAAACAAATTCTTCCATAACCACCCTATGGGGAAGAATCCAGTGGAGCTGTACGGCTATGGACACACACGCATCAGCAATGTAGGAACCATGACACTGACGGCTCACTACGGGTTAAGAATCCTCCCAGAGTTTGTCTTCCAGGTAGCCACACATGGGGACAACATCCTGGGGAGTAATCTGTTTCATGAACTGAGTTTTACCATCCACGATAACCTTGGGTTCTGTTTGACCACTGATAATGAGAGTGCAACACATCCAGATGATGGTACACCAGCTCCAGGCTTGACACCGCAGAAAGAGCACAGCACGGAGAAAGGGCAGAAACTGAATTCACCTCTGATCCTCACCCAGCATAAGCCTCAAGGAGCCATTGCAGAGCTGCAGGAGAGGGAGTTCATGGCCATTGGGGACCCCAGTGAATGAGGACAACCCGGCACGCGTCCCATCGCCAGCGATAATGACACATCGCAGGGATCACGATCAGCACCAGGAGAGATAAGCCTCAGGGAGCCGCCGCAGCACTGCAGGACAGAGAGTTCCCAGCCCAGCTGGACCCAGCAGAGCAATGCTAACAGAGGGCACGTCCTGTCACTGGCATGAAAGGCAGGCCACCACAGCAGCAACAATGAGTGCAGCAGCCGAATCGATCGCTGCCGACAATGCTGGAATGGGTTTGGGTCCGATGAGCCGAACACCTAGACCCACAGGCGGTCCCATCATCGCAGATGAGAATCACCACACAGTTGGGGCCAGCCACCTTTCAAATGGCCGATGGTTCTAGATGGCCCGCCAGCCATCTGCAAAAGATGAGAACAGCTGCCCCAGACCAAGCCATGATGCTGGAGCCAATCTCGCCAATGTTGGACCCGGACTGGGATTTTGCAGCAGAACACTGGCGAAAGTTGTACTTTCTACCAACTAATTTTTAGCATGCCAAAAATTTGCAGACGTTTGGAAATAAACGTTGGTGAAATTTGTGCTGTTTGTAAAAGTTCCTTAGCACTGGGCTAAGTTATGCAGAGTTTGCCTAAGTTGGCCTAAGTTAAGCTCCATTGGCAAATGGAAAAATGGCTCAAAAAATGGCTGCCGGGGTGCAGACACACAGTTTGGCAAGTCCTGTGTGTTTGCTTAAAAAGTCATCTAAAGAGCAAATTGGACCGTGGATTGTGATATCAATGTACTCCTCTGTTGTTTGGATAATTCTCTTTCTTCTGCTAAGTTCAACCTGTCCAAGAAAAAGGGACACCCTAACCTTGTATCCAGCCAGATGGAGTCAGCACATGCTATTCACAAGGGTATTGGACTATGGCCATGCCAGGCCACCCCCAGGTGAGCAGGAACAGGCTGTTACAGGCAAACCACTCCTAGGCGTTTTTAATCTCTTGCTGATACTTCTTTTGGCTGGTGATGTTGAATTAAACCCTGGGCCAGTGCCAGCTGGGCCTCCACCTTTGCTAGCTGGGTCTCCATCTCTGCTATCTGGGCCTTTACCATTGCTACCTGGGCCAACACCATCATTAGCTATGCCTCCACCTCTGCTAGCTGGGCTAACATCATTGCAAGCTGGGCTTCCACCTCTGCTGGCTGGACTAACACCATTGCTAGCTGGGCCTCCACCTCTGCTAGCTGGATCTCCACCTCTGCTAGCTGGCTCTCCACCTCTGCTAGCTGGATCTCCATCTCTGCCAACTGGGCTTCCAACTTTGCTAGCTGGGCCTCCACCTCTGCTAGCTGGATCTCCACCTCTGCTAGCTGGATCTCCATCTCTACCAACTGGGCTTCCAACTTTGCTAGCTGGGCTTCCACCTCTGCTAGCTGGGCCTCCACCTCTTCTAGCTGGATCTCCACCTCTGCTAGCTGGATCTCCATCTCTGCCAACTGGGCTTCCAACTTTGCTAGCTGGGTTCTCACCCCTGCCAGCTGGGTTTGGACCTGGGCTAACAACACAGCCAGCTGGACCTACATTGCAGCCAGTCGAATCACCCTCAATAATAGCCGGGCCACTTCTGTTGATATTTGAGTCATCATCACCTCTAACTGAATCTTTACCAACACCAGCCGGGCCTTCACTATGTGCAAACATTGCCAATAAAAGAAATAGGAGGCTGCCAAATCCCGCAATATTAAAACACCAGAAATTCAGGGTGTTTCAAACTGTTAATAACTCTAAATTAATATGGGACTCAGCACATAAACCAAAAGGCATTCTTTGTGCACACTTAAATATACGAAGTATTCTAACAAAAAGTGATCAGGTTCATCATCTTCTCATTGATTCAAATATTGACTTTCTTTGCCTATCTGAGACATGGCTCCATGAATCTTCGCCCTCAGCAATACTATCTGTACCTGGTTATAAAATGTTTAGAAAAGACAGACAGGGTTCTATGGGAGGAGGCATTATGATTTATGCCAAGGATACTTTAAATTGTAATGAGATACATGTTACAGATGAGAATGGATTGGAATTTCTTGGACTAACTGTTTCTTTGTCACAGCAAATGTCTTTTATTCTTGTAGTTATTTATAGGCCTCCTTCATCAAATGTAGATTTTTATGAAAAGCTGGAAATTTTATTGAAACAACTTAATTTTGCAAAAGAGGTAATAATAATGAGTGACCTAAATGTTAATTGGGAAGTCAACAAAGTTAGGAAAAATCTGAAAAAGGTTATGGATGACATGGATATGACTCAGGTAATTAATGGCCCTAAGAGAATCACAAACTCCACTAGCACTCAGATTGATCTAGCTTTTACTAATAGGCCAGAAAGGATCTTGAAGTCATACAATATGCTCACAGGATTGTCTGATCACAATCTTATAATGGTCACAAGAAAATTAAATAAAAAGCGCTTCAAATCCTTGGCCGCCACTGAATTCTATAGGATACCAAAACAGGAACAACAAAATTTTCAAGATTCAATTCAAGAAGTAAATTGGGATGAATTACTCATTGGCAAAAATTTAGATGAGGATTGTTCTAAATTTGCCAACAAAATACAACAAATTATTATACAATTTACACGGATAATTAAACTAAAAGCTAGAAAGAATGGCCTTCCTTGGTTAAACAAATTTATTCTGAAACTGATGAAAGAATGAGATCACTTTTTGAAGTTGTCAGTTAAATCAGGACGCAACAGGCACCAATTTATTTCATTGAGAAATAGGGTAGTGAAAGAAATAAGAAAATCTAAAGCTGACTTTTTCATTACTGTTTTGAATAGTGCAAGGGAAAATTCTAAAATAACCTGGAATTACGTATATTAAAAAATTATTGGGTGATTCCCAAAAAAACAAAACAAAACTAATGCAAATTCAATTAAATGGAAACATCTTGACAGAACCTCAAATGATGACTGATGCTTTTAAAAACTACTTCACTGAATCTGTGTCAGAAATCTCTGATAAGTTTATAGTAAAACAAAGGAAGGAATACCCTGCATTGTCTGCAACGCAGTCTTTTACTATTACAAATATTACTGAGACCAAAGTTATCGATTTAATTCAATCACTCAAACCATCTAAAGCAAAGGATGTTTTTGGAATGGACACGAACATGCTCAAAGATTTAGGTTCAACTCTCGCCACTCCTATTGCCTCAATCATTAATCTTTCAATTTCATCTGGCCATTTTCCAAAGGCCTGGAAATCTGCTATTGTTACCCGTTTTTAAATCCGGTGACTCAACTCTTCCACATAACAACCGACCAATAAGCATTCTTCCGGCCATTTCCAAAATTGCAGAAAAATGGGTGGCAGAGCAGATTGTCCATTATTTAACCCCTTGAACTCTGTGAATTCCGCGGGCAGTCACGTCTCTGCATCTTACTGCGTCTCAGTGCGCACTGAAAAAAAAAAAGCTGTATTTCCGGTCTTCCAGTACAGACACAGCCTTGTTACAACCTGAGAAAAATGCTGTGTAATATATTCATTTTTTGTGGTATTTTTACAAAATTTTGACCTGAGCTTGAAAGCACTTGGTTCTACATTTCTGTTGTGTTTTCCAGCCAGTATCTGACAGCTGTATGTTATTTGCAAGCATTTGTATCTAAAAAAACACCCAGGCGAACTTTCTTGTTACTCAGTGGCAGGGGCACTTAGAGAGATTATGACTGCTTTGCCAAAAAAATCAGAGTGTTTTCTTTTAAATGAGACTAACCCCATGAAGATGCTGCAAAGGGTTGAAGAACAGCTTTTGATTTACTTTGGGCATGTTATTTTTAGGCGTTTTTAGGGAAGTTGAACAGAGTTCATCAGGTTAAACAGTAGTTCCCCTTCTCTCCACGCCATGCAGTTTGGTTTCAGATCCAAGCATTCCACTGAAATAGCTACATGCCTCTTCATTGAGAAAATAAAATCTTTTCTTGATAAGGGTGGAGTTGTAGGGGCGGTGTTTTTGGTCCTCAGGAAAGCATTCGATACAGTAAATCACTCTGTTCTTCTTACTAAGCTCTTTAAATTTAACTTTTCTCACAATGCTGTGAGCTGGATTGAATCATATCTGCATGATCGAACACAATCTGTATCAGTTAACAACTGCAGATCTGATTCTCTTAGGCTAACTTCTGGAGTCCCTCAGGGATCAATATTAGGCCCCCTTTTATTTAGTCTTTATATTATATTATATTTTTTTCCGGTTCCGGTTCCGCCGGACCGGTGGCGCCACACGAGTAGGCTGCCCGTTGCAACAGCCTTTTTTTAGCTTCCTTCTTCTTTCTACACCTTTCACTCTGTATATATATCACGGACGCACGGATCGCCCCGGGGGTCTCCCGGGTCGGCGGACGGAGCCACGGTTTGCAGTGGGAGACGTTACAGCGGGGAGGAGCTAGTGCTAGCTAGCACTTGGCCGCCGCCCGGTGCTGATGGGAAACTCGACATACCGGGAGCTGTAGCGAAAACGACGCGGGTGCCGGGCTGGAGTTTAGGCGGCGTGCAAGAAATATAAGACAGAATAATAAAGAGCGATGGCAAGAACCAAGCAGACCGCCCGTAAAATCTACTGGAGGAAGAAGCCCCCCAGGAGACAGCTAGCCACCAGGGCTGCTCGGAGAGGCGCTCCGGCCACCGGCAGAGTGAAGAGGCCTCGCCGTCACAGGCCCGTGGCTCTGAGAGAGATCCGTCGCTGCCAGAAATCCACGGAGCTGCTCATCCGTAAGCTGCCCGTCCAGCGCCTGGTGAGGGAGATCGCTCAGGACTTCACGACCGTCCTGCGTTTCCTGAGCTTCGCCGTCATGGCTCTGCAGGAGACCAGCGAGGCCCACCTGGTTGTCTCTTCTTCGCTAAGGGGGTCACCATCATGCCCAAAGACTTCCAGCTGGCCCGCCGCATCCGCGGAGATAGAGCTTAGACTTTCTGCTGCACATTCACCAACCAACCATAATGCTCTGCACTGTGTGTCTATATATATACATTTATAGTAATATGGACATATGTTTACTAGATGTTGTTTTTTCTTGCCTTCTGATTGTTGCTCTGAGTGTTGCTATCCCTGTGCTGTTGCAATCCTGGAATTTCCCCATTGTGGGACTAATAAAGGCTTATCTTATATTAATGATTTGCCCACTGTTTGTCCTGAAGCTGAATGCTTAATGTATGCAGACAACACAGTATTTTTTTTTGTTCATGGTTGCTCCAAAGGCACTGTTGCTGCTAAACTTAGTAAAACAATGTCCTGTGTCACAACTTGGTTGCAGGAGTGCTGTCTACAGTTAAATGTTTCTAAAACTGTAGGCATGTATTTCACTAAAATGTCACCATGGGTTGAGATGCCGTCTCGGCACTCAGCCCATGTTTTCCCTCATCCCTGCTTCCCATTGAGCAGCGTCTCAGCTGGCCCCCAGCTGGCAGCATTATGGACGGCTGGGGCCAATTAGTCTTCATCAGCTGGGGCGCTGCCAATGAGGATAAATAGGAGCAGCCTCGATGACTCGGGGCTGCGACATAAACACATTGCTAAGCTGAAGCCCCTTCGTCTGGTGTCAGCTTATACTCCTCTTGCAGCATTCCTGTGTTTGTATCCCGCTGTGAGTATGTACGTCTTGCTACCCCCACGTCCGGTACGAGCTGCTTACCTCTGCGCTGTGCAACCTGTGAGTGTACCTCTGCATGAGTATCTGTGCTCTCCTCATCCCTTCCCCTTTACCCTGAATAAAATATCACGACTCACTGGCTTGCCCCTGGCTCTGATTGCCCGGCTCCCGAGAGCCGGATATGACAGTATGTCGCAGCCAGAAGAGTTGCCGGCGGCCGTGGGTCGCTGTGGAAACGTACCTTTCTGTCGGGGTGTCAGCGCTGCTAGCATGCCGTTTCCCAGGAGTCACTTCCGGCGCCAGGGCGACGAGCTGAGGTCCATCTCGGAGGCTGTCGACGGGACGCTCTTCACCCTGCACGACGCCTCCAACGCGAGACGCTGGCATCCGGGCCGTGCTGAGGAACTCCTGGACTGTCACCCTCACTCTCTGTACCATCTGGAGGACAGTGCCAGGATAGACGCTGCAGGTACACAGCGAGAGAAGCTCCACGGGGTGGATGGAAATCCCGGCAGGGAGTCGAAGTGGGCGACGTCTTTCCCCGCTTCGGAGTCCCGTTCCTGCCGTTATTCCAGTCCGGGAGTTCGCGCCAACCAGAGGACTTCCCCCGACCTGCGCCACGTCACTCGGGATTCCCTTCAAGGAGCCGCAGCTGACAGCAGTTATGTCCGGGGTCGAGTGGCTGTCGCGAGCTCTACTGTGTTTCCTGTCACCACCTTCAGGCATGTGGCGGCGGCAGTGAGATTGATGGTGAGGACTTCAGGGCTACGAAGCTTTCCCGTGCTCGACGCCTTCCTCGTCTCGATCTCCGATCTGGAGCGGCGAATCCTGGGTTTCCCCCTCGCTTCGTCCCCTGGGAGTAGTCGTCATCACATCGCCGAGTCACCTCTGCACGAACCTCGTCCGGATCCAGTTCTGGGTCATCGTCAGGACCGTTCCTCCCACGCAGCTGTCATCCCTTCGCCTCGTCAGTGTGGAGATTCTACAGCCTCGTCCCCTGAGCCTCGTTCCCCCGCTGTCATTCCTGGACATTCGGGCTGGCTCACCCCGGCTGTTTCCCCCTCCTCCTCGACGCGCTTCCTGACCGCTGTGTGTGCCTGGAATCCCGGCCTGGTGAGCTCTCTGCTGGAGACAACGCGAGCGACCCTCAGACGAATTCCCGGGGGGTCCTCCGTTATCGCCGGGCGGGGAGAGGAAGAAGCAGATTCCACTACAGCAGGCGATACTCAACCTCCAGGGGGCAGGCAAGTCATTGTTTTTTCACACCTGCTTAATGATTTGCTCTGTCACATCCCTGGAGGAGAAGTTCAGGGTTCGCAGCTCCCTGAACTCTCCCCACCTGCTGTAACCTGTATGCCTAATCCCGCATCCTCTGTGTCTCTCTCCGCCGAGCGGTCCCCGGCTCCGGGTCAACGTGGTGGGATATGGAGAGGGCCTGTGGTTCCGCAGCTACATTGCGGACGGAGGAGGGGGACTGACTGCTGCGTGGAGTCTACGCCGACGATTGAGCATCCCCGGGTCTCCACGGAGGTGCGGTTCGGTCCGGCGGGACGAGATTCTTCTGGCTTCACGCCGAGTAGATCGTCGGCGGGGTTACCTGAGCTGGAGGAATCTCAAGCTGCGCTGACCATCGTGCTGGCTGCGGGGCCCGACGCGGCTAGATGGGAGCCTGACAACGACCTCCTGACGACGGATCCTGGATCTTCGCAGTCCTGGACAGCGTCAGAACCCGAGATCAGGCGAGTGCTCTCCTTTCTTTTCTCTCTTTTTATCCCCGAGCACTTCAGCCTATCTCCAGGGGAGACGAGCCGGGTGCAGCCGTCCGCTGCGTCTGAGCTCGTCTCGCCGGGTTCTGGCGCTGCCGGTGATCCTGATCCCGGTTCTGTTTTCTCTTCTGAGCCTTCTTCCAGGGTCACCGGCAAGGAGTTGCTGTTCCTCGTGGTGCTGGAGGGTCCGGGTTCAACGTTGGAGGTCGGTTCTGGTGCAGTATCCAACGTGGGTTCGCCCGAGACCCAGTCGGGGTCCAACGTGGGTTCGCCTGAGGCCCGATCGGGGTCCGACGTGGGTGCTGCCCCAGTATTGTCCAGGTCCGGTGAGGAGGTGGCCGTTTTCCTGCGGCCTGATGCCCGCCGCCCTCGTCATCGGCTCTCCCCTGAGCCTCTTCCACCGGGATCCGCTCTGATCCTTCGCCCGTCTCAACGGTCCTGGTGGTTGAGTGATGCGGGTCGACGACCCGACCCACAGAACTTTCGGTTCGGTGATCTGGTTCCCCCCACTGGTCTGTTTCCCTTTGGGCAGCCTGGTTCGGCTGCCGGTGGACTGGATTCCTGGGATCTGGGTCCAGAGTTCGCCGTCCGAACACTTCTCTTCCCCTGATTCGCCAGCTGGACAATGGGCGGGGAGATCTCCGGAGCCATCTCGGCCATTTTTGGACTCTGCCTGCCATTCACCTCGGGTGTCACTTTTTCTTTTGTTATTAAGGTCACTCGGGTGTAATGTGTTGTCCTGTTGGTGGATTCGTTTTTATAGTGCTGTTTTCCATCGCTCATGCTCAGCATTTTACTTTTTGTGCCATGTTTTTAGCCTCGTTTTTTGTATTGTAGAGTTATGTTTTGTTTTCCGTAACACCATGCTCTGCAGTTATCCATTTATTCCAGTCACTTTCATTTCTTTAGGTGACTGGGTATTTATATATTTGTGTGTGTGGGTTTTTCTTTGCCTGCACTCAGTATTTCTTTTTTGTCCTGTTGGTTCATTATAGAGTCGTGCCTTGTTTTCCGTAACACCATGCTCTATAATTGTCATTTGTTCCAGTCACCCTCACTTTTCTTGGTGACTGTGTGTGTATGTACTTAAATTAGCGCTGTGTATAGGTTCCCCTTTATTTAACCGTACTCAGCATTTTTTGCCCTGTACCTTTTTGGTGGTTCTTTTTTTCCTTGCTCTGGGTCACGCATGGTTGGTACTCTCTGGGTAGTATGTAACCGGCGTGCTGACCCGGTTCTTCTCCCCATCTGTACCTGGGTTAATTATTCTGTTTTGTCAGTATTGTATTTGGGTTTTTCTTTCCCGCTACCCTACATTGCCCCATTGGTGTTGTCTTTCCCTTGGCTTCTTCCCCTCCGGTCCGCCTCCCTTCCTCCCACCCTAGGTGGGGGGGGGGGGGGGCTGGGATGTTCCTGGTCGTTCAGGAGCCCGACCTTGAGGGAGGGGCTCTGTCACCATGGGTTGAGATGCCGTCTCGGCACTCAGCCCATGTTTTCCCTCATCCCTGCTTCCCATTGAGCAGCGTCTCAGCTGGCCCCCAGCTGGCAGCATTATGGACGGCTGGGGCCAATTAGTCTTCATCAGCTGGGGCGCTGCCAATGAGGATAAATAGGAGCAGCCTCGATGACTCGGGGCTGCGACATAAACACATTGCTAAGCTGAAGCCCCTTCGTCTGGTGTCAGCTTATACTCCTCTTGCAGCATTCCTGTGTTTGTATCCCGCTGTGAGTATGTACGTCTTGCTACCCCCACGTCCGGTACGAGCTGCTTACCTCTGCGCTGTGCAACCTGTGAGTGTACCTCTGCATGAGTATCTGTGCTCTCCTCATCCCTTCCCCTTTACCCTGAATAAAATATCACGACTCACTGGCTTGCCCCTGGCTCTGATTGCCCGGCTCCCTAGAGCCGGATATGACATAAAATAAATAGTGTCACCTGACCCTGACATACATGTTAATAGAAAAATACAAATTGTTAGCCAATATAAATATCTTGGGTTAATAATAGATTCACAGCTTTCCTTTAAAGCCCATATTGCTGAATTGTTTTTAAAAAATCAAGTTAAATCTTACAAATTTTCGTGCAATTCGAAATGAAATGTCAACTGAAGCCGCAAAAATATTCTTGCATTCAGTGATTCTCAGTCACTTCAACTATTGCCCAAGTAGCTGGTCCCAGGCGGGTTTGAGTGCAAAAAAACCATTGGAAGTTTTGTACAAACAAGCAGTTAAAGTTATGGATAAAAAATCTAGGCATTATCATCATTGTGCAATTTTAAAAAAATACAGTCTTTTAAATTGGGATAGTCTTCATACATTTGCAAATTTAAATTTGATTTATAAAGTACTGCATGATTTGGCTCCAGGTCCTCTGGCAGAGTTCATCAGCCAAAGAAACAGCTCTGAGCGTGTCACTCGAGGCTCTGTCAGAGGTGACTGTTTCATTCCTCTGCGCAGGAGCACTTTCAGTAAGTCGGCCTGGTCAGTGAGGAGCGCTAGTGAGTGGAACTCAGTACCTGAGGAGGTTAAGCTGCTTACAACATACAAGGCCTTCACAAAAAAATTGAAAATGTGGCTTATAAACACCTACAGCTGCCAACACTAAAAGATAAGTCTGCTGTGATGTTTGATGTTGTGATTGAATGAATTTATTTATTTCGGACAGTACAGGTTAAAAGAAACTGTATAATATAACAAGGTCAAATTAGACAAAGACTCCTTCTACTATACAATTCCACATGAGTTATCCGAAATGGGTGATGGCTGAAGCCGCAGCTTATATTGCCCACCCATATTCCATCCAAGAATTCAAAAGAGAAAAAAGAGAAAACAAGACAAGAGCGATTACAATTTAAAACAAAGCTAAGACAAAATGTGACAGAGAAAAAAAAAATGTACGGTTTGTTATGTGTGTTATTTGTTACATTTGTGCCCTCTTAAATGTCTAACCATGTTTTTTTCTTGTAGATGTATTTTACTGCTTTTTTACATCTTGGCCAGGGGACTACAGATGAAAACTAGCCTTTTGGCTAATTCTGGCTTTTTTAACCATGTGTAATCATGTGTTTTATGAAATTGCATTGTCCCTTTTCAAATAAACTAAACTAAACACCCAGATCCACCGCACCCAGCGCCTCCAGGACCATGCCCCCCATGGGCTCACCAGAGGCCCCTGAACTCAAACCACAACAGTGGCTCTGTTAAGACTGTTTAGCAGAGCATGACTGGTTCAAAGTAGCAGAATAACCCACTCAGTCATGCAGGGTCAACCAGCGGTCCATCCGGTGGCCCAGGTTCTGTTTACAATACTGCTGTGAGTTTTAAGAGTTTTGAAAATGCTTGGTTTTTTTTGGCTTTCAGGGAGGAAGGTGAATGAATGTTGTAAAGTCCCATTTTAGCAACAGACTGCGCAGACGTGATGACGGATGCATGGGTGACATCATCACGTCCTGCCTTATTTAAGAGACTGACAGCGGCAGCCTGCTCTCTTTGTCGCTTCGTCTCTCAACCAACACCAACTTGTACCTCCTGACAATTAGCTTGTGTATATTCCACATGCTGTTAGCTTCAGCTAATAACGTTCACCGTTTAGCACAGCTAAACGTGAACAGCGTTTGCTGTCCCTCTTTCCAAACATAACAGGAGGCTTGATAAACTAAGTCAAGCATATGCAATGCCTGTACAGGGGCATGCATATAAAAAAGGTCTCCATAACCCAGCACTGGTAGAAATGTAATCACCACAAGTCTCTTTCTTACACTGGATGAGAAACAACTTGTTTCTGAAATAAAAACTTAATTTGAGACGCAATTTTTTCACCAGAGGATCAACATGTGGTTTGAAAGTGAAAGAGTCATCAAGTAAAACACCCAAATATTTAAAGCATGACTTTAGTTTTGTTTGCATTAAGAGAAAGTTTTAGCTGAGAAAAATTATTTTGGACATCATTGAAGCCACTTTGTAAGCAGCCAATGGCTTTAACAAGGGATGGTGCAGAAGAATAAACAATCATGTCATCAGCATAAAAGTGAAAACTGGCACGAGTTATATCAAGCCCTACGTTATTTACAGGGGTGTGATAAAGTGTTTGCCCCCTTCCTGATTTCTCATTTTTTGTATGTTTGTCACACTTAAATGCTTCAGACCAAACAAATTTAAATATTAGACAAAGATAACACAAGTAAACACAAAATGCAGTTTTTAAATGAAGGCGTTTATTATTAAGGGAAAAAAAAATCCAAACCTGCATGGCCCAGTGTGAAAAAGTGATTGCCCCCTAAACCTAATAACTGGTTGGGCCACCCTAAGCAGCAACAACTGCAATCAAGCGTTTGTGATAATTGGCAATAAGTCTTTTACAGCACTGTGAAGGAATTTTGGCACACTCATCTTTGCAGAAATGTTTTACAGTGGTGTGAAAAAGTGTTTGCCCAATTCCTGATTTCTCATTTTTTTGTATGTTTGTCACACTTAAATGTTTCAGATCATCAAACAAATTTAAATATTAGACAAAGATAATACAAGTAAACACAAAATGCAGTTTTTAAATGAAGGTGTTTATTATTAAGGGTAAAAAAAAATCCAAATCTACATGGCTCTGTGTGAAAAAGTGATTGCCCCCCCCCCCATTAAAACATAAATTAATTGTGGTTTATCACATCTTTGGAAAGCTGAGTTCAATTTGTCTAGCCACACCCAGGCCTGATTACTGCCACACTTGTTCTCAATCAAGAAATCTCTTAAATAGGACCTGCCTGACAAAGTGAAGTACACCAAAAGAGCCTCAAAAGCTAGACATCATGCTGTGATCCAAACAAATGAGAAACAAAGTAATTGAGAGCTATCAGTCTGGGAACAGTTATAAAGTCATTTCTAAAGCTTTGGGGCTCCAACAAACCACAGTGAGAGGTTTTAGCCACAAATGGCGAAAACATGGAACAGTGGTGAACCTTCCCAGGAGTGGCTGGCTGACCAAAATTACCCCATGCGCGCAGCGACGACTCATCCAAGAGGTCACAAAAGACCCCACAACATCCAAAGAACTGCAGGCCTCACTTGCCTCACACAGTAAAATTTGCTGAGTAAATTTTAACTCAAATTGAATAAAATTTTACTCTAAAAAAGAGAGTATTTGGTCCCAGTCTAAATACAGTGAAAATTACTTTCTTGGCATAGTAAATTTTTCAGAGTAATTTCTACTCTATTCAGTGTTTATGTATATTTTACATAAACATGATGACAATTTACTCTATGAAATATAAAATTAAATCAAAATTAAATCAATTCTACCCCAATTTTACTCAACATTGAGTTGTATGTCAACTCAACGTTGTTGTGTAGGGCAGTGCGGCAGTGGAGTGGTTAGCACTGCGGCAGCACAGCAACTCACCCTTGGCTGGGGGATCCTGGGTTCGATCCCAGCCCCCGACCAACAGTGATTTGTGTGGAGTTTGCATGTTCTCCCCATGTCTGCGTGGGTTTACTCTGGGATTTCTCCGGTTTCCTCCCACATGCCAAAAAACATGCAAGTTAGGTTAATTGGCATCAAACTGGGGATTCTAAATTGTCCTTAGGTATGATTGTGAGAGTGAATGGTTGTCTGTCTTTCTGTGTTGGCCCTGCGATGGACTGGCGATCTGTCCAGGGTGTGCCCTGCCTCTTGCCCAAAGATGCTGGGATAGGCTCCAGCCCCCCCCCCCCCGCGACCCGAAAAGGATTAAGTTTCACTCAAAATGAGTTATATTTCACTCAAAACAGGTGTTTTACTCTAAATAGGACTGCATTTTACTCAAATGCAACACACTGATGGTTATGTTAAAACTCATGGTCAATAAATCAGAAAGTAGAATTCAACCAAGCACATTCTATTCTTAATAACAATGAGCAGTTTATCAAAACACTGACATTTTAACAGCTTCTGTCACAAATATAATTAACAAAACTGTGGCCCCTGTACAATCAAAAATAAAAATTTTGACCTCCAGCTTAAACAATAATTGTACATGTAAATAAAAAAGTGTAACCCAACCCATGGGCTTTAAAGAGTTTACTGTGCATACTGTACTTTATAGATCACAGGAAATAGTATGGGGCAAAAAACAAGCTTGAATCATCATGACTGTATGACATCTGTAAATCAAATGCTTTTTGACAGAATAGCTCTTTGACATCAGCTACATGAGGGTCATCTTTTGTACTCAAAACTTTACATGCATTAAAATGCTCAAGACATACCATTTGTAGTTCAAATGTAACCAACAGTAACCGCTCATCCTTAACAACAACACTGTGGATTTTGCAAAAAACTGGCATCTCACAATGGACTTTAATACAAACAACTAAACCTGATCGATACATATTTCCATGGTATTTGGCCCATCTAACTTTTAGCATCTTGGTGTCAGTTGATACCTGAAGAGTCTCCACTATCTCATTCTCCCAGTCCATCACATTTAAAGACAACATTTTACCTGGTCCAATTATCATTCTATCCATCCATCTTCTTCCACTTAATCCTTTTCGGGTCGCAGGGGGGCTGGTGCCCATCCCAGCATCTTTGGGCGAGAGGCAGGGTACACCCTGGACAGATCGCCAGTCCATCACAGGGCCAACACAGAGACAGACAATCATTCACTGTCACAGTCATACCTAAGGACAATTTAGAATCCCCAGTTTGATGCCAATTAACCTAACTTGCATGTTTTTGGCATGTGGGAGGAAACCGGAGAAATCCCGGAGTAAACCCACACAGACATGGGGAGACCATGCAAACTCCACACTGATCACTGTTGGTCGGGGGCTGGGATCGAACCCAGGATCCCCGGCCAAGGGTGAGTTGCTGTGCTGCTGCAGTGCTAGCCACTCCGCCACCGCACTGTCCAATTATCATTCTGTTGGGGTCAAATGTCTGCCAACTGTATGCCATTTGATTTGGCATTTCTTTGCCAATGTCTTAGTTACATTTTTGAAGCTTTTCAATTGCTTTTTAAAGAAATTGTGCTTTGCTTCATGCATCAACTATGCAGAAGTGGTCCAATTTTAAAAACAGATGTAGGGTAATGCACCATAAAATGATGCTTTGGTAGCAGCTTCTTTTTAGGAAACAAATGCTTAAATAGGATGCGGTGTTCAGCGAGCAAGTGTTTTTCAAAAAATAGTTATACCTAACCATTTGAAGCAACAGCAGGAACAAATACCAGTGTTGATTATTTGGGCAAACCAAGTCTCCAAAAATAAGTGCTAGATTACAAAGTAAACACCAGGATTGGATGGCATTTAACACCAAGTCATTGGAGTCCTCTCCTAAGTTTGGTGCAGGAGGTGTGTTGCTTTGCTCCATGTAGCCATAGTTAAAGCTCTTAAGTCTTCCATCCACTTCCTTGATTTTGTGTACTCATCTATCAAGTGCAGTATTATCAGTTTCATTTCATATTGTGCCACTCCCGCCAAAATGTCATGCATAATATTGACTGAGAAATGTTCACATGTATTGAAGTACTGCAAAGAATTTAGAATGCAAGAACATTTAACACCCATTATACAGGGATTTACATTTGCCTGAGAGCTTTTGCAAATAAAACACAACATTTCATCATCAACTCAATGCAGCATCCGAGCCCTCAACTCTGCAACCCTGGGATTCACCTTAGTGGTGTCAACATCTATTTCATAAATGGTGGTCTGCAAGAAGTTGTACACATTCACCAGATCATGGTTGTATGAGATACCGAAGACAAAATGAGCTTTGAAGAGCTCATTAAAACAGGTAAGAGAGTCTGATGACTTACAAGGTATGGCCTGTTTGTCAACCACAATAAAGTTTTTTTTGGATCACACTCCTTTGGGTCCCCACAGCAAGCAGATAGGGTTGACAGCTCTCTGTGATGCTGTCCAGATGCCCCTAGATGCTGGTCCCTGTGTGACATAACTACATTAGTCTGCTATTAAGTAGAATAATTTAAAGCAAACAGTTTAAAAACTTTATCATGATCTTACTATGATCGTAAAAAGTGATTAATAGGATACGAAATTGGGACAGAACATTAAACTTCTTTCAAATTTAACTGAACTAGTGCATGCCCGTAGAACGCAAGTATTCCTGTCTAAAACAGGTATCCCAGTCAGGCTTTACAGGCCCAAATCTAGGCTGTATTTGAAAGTGTAATACAAAGAGGTGTAGCCTATACTGTATGTAGGCAATCACGTTAGACTTTGACAAACATAAAAGGGACTAAATGGCACTAAGATTTATTTGACTGTGTGAATATTAATTACAGAATACCTAAATATTGAAAATGAGTGGGACATCCAATATTAGCCACTGTTTGAGATCCCTTGTTTATTTGTTTGTCAGATCACTTATTTGTCTGATCCTTTAGCACTTATATTCATAATAGTGTATCTTGCACTTTAGGGAACGGGAGTTAATAATTATTAATAATTATTTTAGTTTATATCGGTGGCAAAGAAACCAGTTGTGTCCTGTCTGAATGACTATCGTCCTGTCGCACTGACACCAATTGTGATGAAGTGTTTTGAACGGCTTGTCAAACCACACATCACAGCCTGCCCCTCTGCATCACATGGCCCGCTCCAGTTTTCATATCATTCAAATCACTCCACAGAGGATGCTATAGTCACCACCCTGCACTCTGTCATCACCCACCTGGATCAGAAAGATACCTACGCACGCCAGACTCCTGTACATTGATTTCAGTTCAGCATTCAACACCATTATTCTCCAGAGACTGATGGAGAAATTATTCCTTCTTGGTCTGAACACTGCCACATGTCTCTGGATCCTGGACTTCCTGACCGAGAGACCTCAGTCTGTCCATGTTGGAAACAACATCTCCAACTCCATCACGCTGAGCACTGGATCTCCTCAAGGCTGCGTACTCAGTCCACTGTTGTTTACACTTCTAACACATGACTGTGTATCCAGACACGAGGGGAACCAGATTATTAAGTTGGCGGATGACACCACAGTGGTGGGACTTATTCAGAGGGATGAGGAATCAATGTACAGGGAAGAAGTTAGAGTGAGTGTGTTTTAAATTATGTTCTTTTTACATATATGGAAGCCTAGAGAAACATAATTTCATCTTGTCTGCACTACAGTTGTATGTACAGCAACATGACAATAAAGGTTGATTTGATTCGATTTGATTTGTTCAGTGATGGAGTTCAGTGGAATATTGAATTTATTCTGTGTATCATCAATAAACCCATGCAGTGCTATAACAGAATATGTGACAGAATATGTTTACAAATATTTGAGACCCATTGTAGTGTATCATTTTATATTTTAGCAATATTTTGTTATTAAAAGTTTTTTTAAAAACTGTAATCAACGGAATTAACTACAAAACACCTAACATGAATAAAGTACATCTATCTATCTATTATAATTCACAGCAGAAGGACCCGTTTTACTGCAACCGTTGCATCAGTATTGCCCATTTGTCAGTAAATAGGTAACTAAAAAGTGATTCATTTCATTATTTGGGTGTTTTTGTGTCCTGCGTTTGGTCGTTACATCATTCCGGCCATTCTGCTCCACAGTCATGGCGGTATTAAGTTTTTAATTTTTAGATACTCGCAAGGGAGGGGGGACTCGCAGTCCTACGCACACAGGTGAAGCAGAAGCAGGTATCCCCATCTACTACTGACTGGGTAGGCTGGGTGTGCCTCCCCGCGAAGGACCGTGGTCCGCCCGGTTAGGCTGCTGCTTCTCACAGCATGTTCTGTGTTGATACACCGGTTTTCTTTGTCAGACCCGGGTCCCCACTGACGCTCCACCCAGTCTGCTCATGGACCTCATGTTCTCCACATACAGACGTGGACAAAATTGTTGGTACCCCTCTGTTAAGGAAAGAAAAATCCACAATGGTCACAGAAATAACTTGAATCTGACAAAAGTGGTAATAAATAAAAATTCTATGAAAATTAACCAATGAAAATCAGACAGTGCTTTTGAATTGTGGTTCAGCAGAATTATTTTAAAAAACAAACTCATGAAACAGGCCTGGACAAAAATGATGGTACCCCTAGAAAAGATTGAAAATAATGTGACCATAGGGACATGTTCAACCAAGATGTGTCCTCTAATTAACATCCCAGGTGTCTACAAACTTGTAATCAGTCAGTCGGCCTATTTAAAGGGTGACAAGTAGTCACTGTACTGTTTGGTGACATGGTGTGTATCACGTTAAACATGGACCAGAGGAAGCAAAGGAGAGAGTTGTCTCAGGAGATTAGAAAGAAAATTATAGACAAGCATGTTAAAGGTAAAGGCTATAAGACCATCTCCAAGCAGCTTGATGTTCCTGTGACTACAGTTGCACATATTATTCAGAAATTTAAGATCCACGGGACTGTAGCCAACCTCCCTCGACGTGGCCGCAGGAGGAGACGGATAATACGAATGGTAACAAAAGAGCCCAGAACAACCTCTAAACACATTCAAGGTGAACTCCAAGGTCAAGGTACATCAGTGTCAGATCGCACCATCCGTCGTTGTTTGAGCCAAAGTGGACTTCATGGGAGATGACCAAGGAGGACACCACTGTTGAAAACAAATCATAAAAAAGCCAGACTGGAATTTGCCAAACTGCATGTTGACAAGCACAAAGCTTCTGGGAGAATGTCCTGTGGACAGACGAGACAAAACTGGAACTTTTTGGCAAGGCACATCAGCTCTATGTTCACAGACGCAAAAATGAAGCATACCAAGAAAAGAACACTGTCCCTACTGTTAAACATGGAGGAGGTTCTGTTATGTTCTGGGGCTGCTTTGCTGCATCTGGCACAGGGTGTCTTGAATCTGTGCAGGGTACAATGAAATCTCAAGACTATCAAGGTATTCTAGAGAGAAATGTGCTGCCCAGTGTCAGACAGCTTGGTCTCAGTCGCAGGTCATGGGTCTTGCAACAGGATAATGACCCAAAACACACAGCTAAAAACACCCAAGAATGGCTAAGAGTGAAACATTGGACTATTCTAAAGTGGCCTTCTATAAGCCCCAATCTAAATCCTATTAAACATCTGTGGAAGGAGCTGAAACATGTCGTCTGGAGAAGGCACCCTTCAAACCTGAGACAACTGGAGCAGTTTGCTCATGAGGAGTGGGCCAAAATACCTGCTGAGAGGTGCAGAAGTCTCATTGACAGTTACAGAAATCGTTTGATTGCAGTGATTGCCTCAAAAGGTTGTGCAACAAAATATTTAGTTAAGGGTACCATCATTTTTGTCCAGGTTGAAAGCTAAATGTAGGGTGATGAAATGTAGAAGGCACAAAACTATTATCTATAGCTACAGAAACAACTGAATTTCCTGAAAAGCAAGATGATATGAAGTGCTTATTGAAACCATTTAGAATTTCACAATTGCCTTGCAAACAGCAGTTGAGTTATGAACAGTATAATGTGGTAAAGATGAAGATTTATTGCTTACAGAGAGAGATTTAATAGCTTTC
Organism: Pholidichthys leucotaenia; assembly: GCA_020510985.1. Lineage (NCBI taxonomy): Eukaryota > Metazoa > Chordata > Actinopteri > Cichliformes > Pholidichthyidae > Pholidichthys > Pholidichthys leucotaenia. The sequence continues at coordinate 87,361,046 of CM035839.1, read as the reverse complement.
CAGAACTGTTCGGAGTCATTTAAACTATCTGTGGTAATTGATAGACAATACTCAGATTTGGCCTTTCTAATTAAGAAGCAACAATTGTTTCTTAATTTCCTAAAATAAGCCAGTCATCACTGCAGCCTGTCAATCTTGCTGTTGCCAAAGCCACATTACGTTCATGAATGGAATCAGAGTTCTGAAGAGAACCAAGGATTATCCCTGCCTTTGTCTCTAAATTTTCTAAAAGGTGCATGTTTACAGACTACCCTATTAACCGTTTGACTGGCACAGGCACACATTAGCACCTGTCAGCTCATTAGTCAAACAAAGCCGGTACCACTAAATACAGTCAGAGATGTACCAACCTTTTAACACCACAAGACGGCAGACAGGTATAGCTTTTTGCTTAATATTTTTTTTTTTTGGTATACTTTATTGATCCCCAGAGGGGAAATCGAGGGCATCCACCTGGATGGATGAAGCAGCCACGATACGGCGCTATCCCTTAACCATTCACACACACATTCACACCTAGGGTCACTTTAGAATCTCCAATTAACCTAACCTGCATGTTTTTGGCCTGTGGGAGGAAACCGGAGAAATCCCGGAGTAAACCCACGCAGATAAGGGGAGAACATGCAAACTCCACACAGATCACTGTTGGTCAGGGGCTGGGATTGAACCAGGGATCCCATGGCCAAGGGTGAGTTGCTGTGCTGGTGCAGTGCTAACCACTGCGCCACCGCACCGCTGTCTCGTCCGTTTGTCGCCGACGAGACAAAATGAAAAAAAAAAAATTGTGGTTAATATTAACCACAATTTTTTTTTTTTTTTTGAGTCCCGACACCAAATGATCCACGAACCAGTACCAGTCTGGGGACCAGGGATTGGTCATCCCTGAGTTAGCGGATAACTGTCAATTAGAAGAATGTTGCAGATGAACCAAAGTTCATGACTGGTGAACTTGCACCCATGCATTTTGCATAATGTGACCTAATTTGCATATTGCAACAATGAAATGTTCATAAGACAATACCTTTAAAACGGCAACTTACATTCACTGTCAAGCATTTGGTATAGCGTGATCAAATTTGCATACTATGATCAAATTTGGCTATTGTGCTATTCAAACTTTGCAACACCAGTAGCCTGACAATGGTATAACTTACATTCATTGTCAAGCAAAAGTCTCACAGAAATATGACCAAGCTGTTTCCACATCTGGAATTAGTTCAGTTCTACTCCAGCTACAACGTTTAAGGTCAAAATGGAATCCTTGCTCATTAAAATGTTTAAAATCGCTCTTGACAATAATATGTGGTTTTCCATTTTGATTTGTGTTTCTAACTGCTGCAACAACACAATGGTCACTTACATCATTACAAAACACTCCAGTGACAGCATATTTGTGTGAAACATTGGTCAAGATCAGGTCAATTAATGTAGACTTGGAATAACATTTTGAGTTTGGGCAAGTGCGGGAGACACTCAACTGTGTAAGACCAATACGGTCACAAAGAGATTTAAAATCATCAGATATCGGGCCAAGCCAATCCCAATAAAAATCCCTGTGATTATGATTTGACTGTATTCAAGCTTAAATAAAAGTTCTTTTAAGGACTGTAATGCGCTGGAGGGAGCAGATGGTGGCCTGACTACATTTATATGAAAACCACCAGCAATTTCTACCTTCAGGGATAAGAACTCTTAATTGTTCTGGGAAAGATGTAGTATGAATCACACAAACATGTAGAGAAAAAAACCCAATGACTGCCACAGGCACTCTGTGGTGCCATAAGCCCCTAGTGGTCAAGATTTTTTTCAAGAAAATATTCAGTTCAGATGTCAGAGATTTCCAAGGCTATAACTTGAAAGTGGTAAGAGATAATGGCTTACTGTCAATTAGAAAGATGTAGAATATGATCCAAAGTTTGAGATAGGAGAAAATTTATGCATCTAATTTGCATAATGTGATGCAGCCATAACAAATTACATAACTTTCGGTCAAAATTGACTTTTGGACATATTTACACAAAGGATGGTTTTGTTTTCTTGTAACTGGTTTTGTTTTGGGGTTTTTTGTTACCTTTTCTTCAAAGTATATGAACCAGAACATTAGTAGAATGTCAACAAACAAAGAAATTTGTCAGACTCACTGCTGGCCAGGCGGCTCTCGCTTCGTCCATTTCTGTCCATCCTGGTCGTCATCTTGCCTTCTGTTGGTCATTTGTGCTTTCTCTCCCACATCCAGAAACTCTTATGATTATCCCACCTCAATTTCGCTTTTATTCCACTGCAATTTATCTTATATGACGACATGGAACCAGCGCAATTGTTGCCTAGTCACATGGCGCTGGGGGCGGCAGCAGGTGAACATCAACCAGCTTCACCCACCCTTTGTTATAACAAAATGTAAACATTTACCATCATAAGCTAAATAATCTTTTTTTAGGATCATAGTTGACAAATTTGGGAACAAATGGCTCCTCCGTCTGCGATCGAGTACATCCACAGCGATTGGTAACGTCCACATTTGTTTGTCTAAAAATTTCTTCTTCTCTGGTGTCCAGAAGGATGCTTCTATGTCCGCCATCAGTCCTCCAAGGCAAGAGCAGTAAGTTATATATGTCTGCCACATTGAGATGAATTATTTTGAGGCCGGATTGAGATTTAAGATCCAAAGGCAACTGAATTTCCAGATAATAACAAAAGTAAAAGAATTAGCCATCTCTGCTTCACCATTGATGGTCTCTGTGGTAATGACCCTTTGACAGTCCCTCCAGAATTTTGCAATGTTGCGGTCAATTCACGTGAAATCAGCCAATCAGCTCAACTATTGTGCGACCTTGCAACTTTGTCCAATCCCCACAACTTTCCCATAATTTTGGCCAATCCTTGTCAACTTCCCCCAGTTTCACCAATCAAATTTGTCTCTGAGTGGCACTGAAATGCTCAGTCTAACCAATCAAATGCATTGCTGCACCACTTCCGTGTTTACAGTGAGTATTTTAACGGGACACGTCAGCAAAAAAACAATGTGATTTAAAAAAACACTCACCCACGAGGTTTTCAACACCTTCCCTTCCTCCGTCTCCCCAAGCTTACCAGTGGACGTCTCGCCACGTCTCCGTCCTGACCGCGAAAAACATCCACCTGCCCCAAAAGCACCCTGTCACGGGAGCGCACGTGATGAGACTCCATAAAACCACAAACAAACAAGCAAATCTAACACGACAGCCAGTGTTTGATCATTTCATACATCTTTCGAGGTAAAATCATTACTACATCTTGTCAATAAGCTTTAAACCTGTGAATCTCTGGTCTGGACATGGACAAATCTCCCCCCCCCCCCCCCCGTAAATGAGAGCTGTGTGTCTGATAACACAGGTGTGTGTCTCAAGACGCGCAGCAGACAGACAGGTAGGAGTTAGGCACGGAAAGAGAGAGAATATTGTCTGTATTTTTTTTTCAGAAAAACAGACTCCAGTAGACAATACAGATTAACAGAATAAATTATTTATTTTTTCCTCTCCGCTCGGTACCAAGTGGTTGGGGACCGTAGGGAGTTTTCAAAGTAAGATGCTGCCAATAATTCCCAAATCTATACTCTTTAACAAGCATTCAATGTAATTTAGCTGTTGTAATGGATACTGTGTTAAAGTCTGTATAGGCTGTTGCACAGAGTTTTTCCGTATAGCAGAATTTTCTGCTTAATTTACAAATCACTGCAATAGGAAATGTTTGACAATCCTGTGCTTTTCTTGTATTGGTATATAGAATATCACTGCAGTTAACTGGGAAAAAACATCTGCTTTAAAATTTGCAATTCTTCCCACAACTTTTAGTGCAAAAAAACTCTGAAAACATCACAACTTTTATCGCAACTTTTAAAAAAAACGCTCCTGCGAATTTAGGCTTTTGGGCTACAACAATCATAAAAACATCCCACGAAATCCTGGAGGGACTGCTTTGAACAGTGTTTCATATTTAATCCAAGAGTTTTCACAAATTGTAACATAATCATTTAGGATTAAAAGATACAAAAGATGATTCATTTTAAATTCGACAACCTGGAAATGCCATGGTCTCAAGGGGCCGCATCTTGTTAGAATAGGGAGAGTATGATCATACTTGCTGCCCTTTTGAGCCCTCTCAACTGAACAAGAAGGGACCATAGTCAAAAAGCTACATGTACTTGATTTCACACTGAGATTACTACTTTGGTAATCAAAAGAAGCTAAAAAGCATAGTATGACAACAAGAAATGCCATTTTAAGCAATAATGTAGATGGCTCGTGCTATAAATGAGTATCACCAGTTAGTAATCATTTTCAGTAGTTTGCAATACAGACCTAGGCTGGAGCTGTTAAATGTTTGTCAGCAGTGAGGAACGAGGCTGAAGCAGTTGGAGTTAAAAAGCAGCTTAATCCCAGGCTGAAGCCGTTAATGTTAGTCAGCAGTGGAGGCCCAGGCTCGAGCTGTTGATATTAGCCAGAACTGAGGATCCAGGTTGGTGCTCTTGATGTTACTCGGCAGTGAAGATCCAGGCTGAAGCAGCTGGAGCTAGCCAGCAGTTTAGTCCCATGCTGAAGCTGTTGATGTTCACGAGTAATGGAGGTCAAGGCTGGAGATGCTGATGCTAACCAGCAGCGAAGATCTAGGCTGAACCTGAATAGTGAGTGCTGAAGCTGCCAGTGCGCATTGAGTCTTCAGATCTGACATCTGATAGGCTTCCATAACCATGTGACATGGCAGACAATCGTTAAAACATGCCTGGGCTGGTTTTTCACCAGTTTGCACACATAAATTTAATGCCTCAAACTCTCAGAAGTGAAAACTGTAATGACGAGGCGCACACACACCGGGTGTCAGTTAGGACTTTTTACTTGTCACTTCAACTGCAACCAACAACTAACCACACAGTGGCTCAAGTACAACTCCTTTTATAGTCAGGTCATGGCTGGGGTCATACTGCCCTCTAGTGGTGACTCTATATAAACTTCACATATCAATACAAAAACAAATTGCACGTTTTGTATTAACACGCTGGTATCGCGATACTTAAAAAGTATCAACCATCTTGTATCGAAATATCGATACTTGAGTATCAGTCATTTTTGTCTGAGGCACTTTCACTAAGTGACGTCGGTTTCGCCTCATTGTTTTCCCATGCTCTGTGATGACTTCATATGATCTGGGAGTTGTTTCTTTGACCACTTTTGCCAGCGGTCCCCATTCTCCATCACATCTCACTCGCACAATGTCCTCATGTGCAAGTGGTCTCAGAGGTCGTGCTGTTCTGTTGTACAGTTCAGTTTGCCTCTCATCGCGCCTCACATCTCTCTTTTCCATCACTTGAGATGCTGATGGAAGTCGCGTTCTGAGTTTTCTGTTCATGAGCATTTCTGCTGGGGAAAGTCCATTCTCCAGTGGTGATGCTCGGTAATTCAGGATCGCCAGATGTGGGTCTTCTGCATTGTCTGCAGCCTTTTTCAGTATGCGCTTCACAATTTGCACCCCTTTCTCTGCTAACCCATTTGACTGTGGGTACAGAGGGCTTGAGGTCATGTGCTTGAACCGATATGTGTCTGCAAAGTCTTTGAAGCACTGACTCGTGAATTGTGGTCCGTTATCACTTACAACAATCATTGGAATTCCATGGCGTGCGAACATTGTCTTTGTGTGTGCAATCACCTTTTCTGCTGTTGTGTCACTCAACCCTGCAAACTCTGGGTAGGTGGAATGATAGTCCATGACTAACAGATAGTCCTTGCCCTTAAGCTGAAATAGATCCATGCCCACTTTTCTCCATGGCCCTTGAGGCTTCTCATGGGGCCTCATAGGCTCCTTTGGCTGTTGATACCTGTGGCGCTGGCAAGTCTCACAGCGCTGCACATATGCCTCAATGTCCTTGTGCATGTTGGGCCAATACAAAACATCGCGTGCACGTCTTTTGCACTTTTCAATACCCAAATGCCCCTCATGCACTAATTTAACCATTTCTGATCTCATGGAGGTAGGTATGACTATCCTTGTACCTTTTAACAGAACCCCATCTAACACAGACAGTTCACCTTTAAAGTGTTGGTAAGGCTTGTCAATCATAACCTGTCCTGGTTGATGTATCTGTTCCATTACTCTTTTTAGTTTCTCATCTTTTTGTGCTTCTTTCACTATCTTCGTCCATTTTGCATCTGACACTGGCATGTGTGCCTTAATAGAGTCTACATGTATTTGCACAGCTTCCTCTGTTGTGCTGCTGGTGTTGCTCAAGCTAGCCCTACTCAGCGCATCGGCTACAATTAGTTGCTTGCCTGGTGTAAACTCAAATTTCAAGTCATATTTCTGTAATCTTAACATTAGACGCTGGATGCACGGTGGTGCGTCACCCAGTGGCTTCTGTGAGATCGCAATCAGTGGTTTGTGGTCTGTTTCTAGTATTACTGACCGTCCATACACATATTCATGAAACTTCTCACATCCAAACACTGCACCTAGAGTCTCTTTCTCTATTTGCGCGTAATTTTTTTTCTGCGCTTGTCATGGTGCGCGATGCGTATGCGACTGGATACCACTCTGTGTCATGTTTTTGCAATAGCACAGCTCCTAGGCCGGCTTTGGACGCATCTGTGGACACTTTTAGCAGTTTGTCCTGATCATAGAATTTTAACACTGGCTCCTGTATTAGACTGCTTTTGAGCCACTCCCATTCTCTGGCATGCTCTGCCATCCACTTCCACATTGTATTGGTCTCTAACAAGCTTCTAAGAGCTATTGTGTTAGCTGATAAATTTGGGATAAATTTCCCCATGTAACTGACTAGCCCTAAGGCTCTTTGCAAGTCAGTTTTGTCCTGCGGTACTGGCAGCTCTGCTATGGCCCGCACTTTTTCCGGATCTGGTTGCATGCCTGCCCCAGATAACTTCTCTCCCAGGTATGTAATCTCCTGTACCCCAAATTGGCACTTACTCTTATTCAGTTTCATACCTGACTTTTGCGCCTGTGTGAGAACTCTAGCCAACCTTTCATCGTGCTCCTCTTTTGTTTTTCCCCAGACTACCACGTCATCAAGAAAAACTCCCACCCCTTCTATTCCGTCAAACAATTGCTGCACAGTTCTATGGAAAATTTCAGGGGCTGAGCTAATCCCGAACGGCATTCGTAGAAAGCAATGCCTTCCGAATGGCATATTAAATGTGCACAATTTAGCGCTTTCCTCATCGAGCACTATTTGGTAAAACTCAGATTTGGCATCTAATTTTGTGAAGTAACTTGCTCCACTCATTGTGCTGGTTATGTCAGATTTTGTTGGTAGCCTGTAATGCTCCCGCTGTATTACTTTATTTAGATCTTTCGGATCTATGCACAATCTCAAATCTCCATTTGGCTTCTCCACTATAACTAGGGAGTTAACCCATTCAGTTGGTTCTTCTATTTTTCTGACCACTCCGTCTGCTATCAGTGAGTCTAGTGTTTCCCTCAGCCTCTTTTTAAGAGCTATTGGCACTTTTCTTGCTGGATGTATGACTGGCTCTGCATTCTCTTTCAGCCTAATTTTTTGTTTGCCTGGTAGGCGACCTATTCCTTTGAACACCTCTTTGTATTCTTTCACCCAGTCAGTGTGTTTGTGCTTACTTGTTGTAGCCTCTATATTTTCTCGTGCTGTCACCTTGTCTGTATCAATGACATTCACCCTCTTGATCAGACCTAGCTGATCGCATGTTTTTAAACCCAAAATTGCTTGTCTATTTCCATCAACAAGTACAAACAATGCATTCACTGTCTTATCTTTGTTTGACAGTGTAACCCTGCACATTCCCTTAGTGGGTATTGGCTTATCGTCATATGTTCTCAGATTAATCTTTTTATCTCTTATTTTCGGTTTGTTTTTCAGTCTTTTAAAATCTTTCATTGGCAGGATGTTTACCTGCGCACCTGTGTCGAGCTTCAGTGACATGTCCGTGCCATTCATCTCCAAGCACACTATCCATTCGTCAGCGCTCGTCTCTCCCTCGATGGCGTCCACGTAAAACTGATCCTCTTCGCTGTCGCTCTTTTTCTCCACAAGTTGCACCCTCTTCTTCGAGAAGCAGGTCTTTGCGAAGTGATTCTTTCCGCCACACTTGCGACATTCCTTCCCGAATGCTGGGCACTGCTTCGGCGCGTGTTGCCTTCCACACCGCTCACAGTTCCCGCGCGCGCTCTGGGTTTGCCTCCCTTTTTCTTGCATGCAACGTTCCTTTCGGCTTCGCGCGCTGCACTGCATCAACCTCAGCAGTCTCTTTTTCCTTGCTGCTAAAAGTCTTTAATTGTGCCTTTGTACTCTCAGACGCTTGGCAAATCTGTATCGCTTTCTCCAGCGTTAAGTTAGTCTCTTTGAGTAATTGCATCCGCAATTTGTTGTCTTGGACCCCAATTACAATTTGGTCCTGTATCATTGACTCACTCAATGTTCCAAAGTTGCATGACTGACATTTCACCCGTAGGTCTGTGACGTACAGTTCGGTCGTTTCTGACTCTTTCTGAAGTCTGTTTCTGAACACATACCTCTCGTACGTTTCATTCTTTCTCGGTGTGCAATAATCGTCAAATTTCTTCATCACGGCGTCGAAGTTGCCTTTTTCTTCTTCCGTGAAGACGAATGTGTTAAACACATTCAACGCAGCTCGCCCCGCCACTGTTAGCAGCAATGCTATCTTCCTTTCCTCGTCACGAAGACCGATAGCTAGCGAGTAAAGTTCAAAACTTTGTCTGAATGCTTTCCAGTTCTCGTTGACGTTACCGGTCAACTTTAACTCGTCCGGCTGTCGAAGAGCGTTCATCTCCGCCGTCGGTTCGTATCTTTTATCCTGGTACCATGTAATTTTCTCCTGGTACCATGTAATGACGAGGCGCACACACACCGGGTGTCAGTTAGGACTTTTTACTTGTCACTTCAACTGCAACCAACAACTAACCACACAGTGGCTCAAGTACAACTCCTTTTATAGTCAGGTCATGGCTGGGGTCATACTGCCCTCTAGTGGTGACTCTATATAAACTTCACATATCAATACAAAAACAAATTGCACGTTTTGTATTAACACGCTGGTATCGCGATACTTAAAAAGTATCAACCATCTTGTATCGAAATATCGATACTTGAGTATCGATACGCCCGTTTCTAGGAATGAATGAATGAATGAATGAATTTATTTATTTCGGATAGTAGAGTACAGGTTAAAAGAAACTGTATAATATAACAACAAGGTCAAATTAGACAAAGACTCCTCCTACTATACAATTTCACGTGAGTTATCCGAAATGGGTGATGGCTGAAGCCGCAGCTTATATTGCCCACCCATATTCCATCCAAGAATTCAAAAGAGAAAAAAGAGAAAACAAGACAAGAGCGATTACAATTTAAAACAAAGCTAAGACAAAATGTGACTGAGAGAAAAAAGAAAACTAAGCTAGGCTAAGTTAAGCGGTTACTATTCAAAAACAAATCTAAGACAAAATGTCACAGAGGAAAAAAAAAGAAAAAAAAACAAAAAAAAACTAAGCTACAACACAACACAGGCTGGATATGTCAATCCTTATGTGAGTTTACATGTCGTCTTGTAAATATGTTTGGAGTATTTCTTCCTTTAGTTTTTGTTTAAATTGTCCAAGCGTTGTACATGATTTTAATTCAGGTCCAAAATCGTTCCATAATTTGACTCCTTGCACTGAAATACAGTGTTGCTTGGCGGTAGTTCTCACTGTAGGCTTTTGAAATATACATGTTCCTCTGAAGTGATATCATTTCTCCCTTGTTTGGAACAACTTTTGGATATTTGCGGGCAGTGATAAATTCTTCACTTTGAACATTATTATTGCAGTTTTAAAGTCAACCAGATCTTTCAACTTGAGAGTTTTTTGTTTAAGAAAAAGTGGGTTTGTTGGTTCCCTGTAAGCTGCTTTGTTGATTATTCTAATAGCTCTCTTTTGAAGCATAAAGAGTGGATATATGTTTGTTTTATATGTATTTCCCCATACTTCATTACAATATGTCATGTATGGGAGTATTAATGAATGATACAAGGTGTATAGTGTGGGTTGATTCAGCAAATATTTCACTCTGTGTAATATTGCAATTGATTTGGATACTTTACCTTTAATATAATTAATATGTGACTTCCAACACAGTTTGTTATCAATTATTACTCCAAGGAATTTAGTTTCAGATACCCTTTCAATCTCTACACCATTTACACTGAGTTTGGGTACTGGGTTGTTGTGATGGTTGTTAAAGACTATAAATTTTGTCTTACTTAAATTGAGCGTTAATTTGTTTGAATCAAACCACAGTTTAAGCTTTCCTAATTCCTTTCCGAGTGTATCCAGAAGTTGTTCCAAATTGTTTCCACTGCATAGCAGATTAGTGTCATCGGCAAACAATATTAATAGGCTGAGGCAGTTGGAATTAGCCAGCAGTGGAGGCCAAGGCTGAAGCTGCTGATGATAGCCAGCAGTGCTGGAGCTGGAGCCATTAGATTAAGCCAGCAGTGCAGACCCAGACCAAAGCCGTGGTACTAGAAATGGAGGCCCAGGTTTTTGGGGTTAGCCAACAATGGAGGCCCAAGCTGGAAACAGTTGGTATTATCCAGGCTGGAGCTGTTGATATTTGCCAGCAGTGCTGAAGCTGTTGGTAGGGCTAACAGTAAAAACCCAGGTTGGAGCTGCTGGTGTTAGCCAGTAGTGCAAATCCAAAATAGAACTGTTGGTGAACTAGTAGTGAGGCCCAGGCTGCAGTTAAAGTTAACTGTCATCAGGAAACTTACTTAACTTTCACTTAATCTTGACTTTAATGTCCAATTGAAAGTATGAGCCTTGAAAAGTAAAACTTAAGGAGTGAAACTGAACTTATGCACACTAAAAACAACTAAACAGCTAAAATCCCAACTGGAACACAAAGCAAACAGACAGTGTATGTGAGTGCGGCTATGGGTCATATTACAACTATGTGGTCCATAATCAGTTCACCCTGATGCAGAATGATGTATGTGTGTTTCCAAGTTCATTTCCATAACACAGCGACACAAAAATTAATTTTCTGCTGGGTGCAAGGTGAAAAAGAGGCTGGTCTAATTATTCAGAGGTGTGTTTTGGATAATCCAATCCAAAGTGTTCTTGCCCAACCCTTTAATTCACAGAGGTGCATTATCTAAAGTGAAGTCTGATCATGACGGCTTGTTTAAGATAGGTTTTGCGCTGGCCAAAGGGCGTGCACGTGAGCAAAAATGCATGTGATAGTTACACAGCTTCATAACAAGGGAAAAAAAATCAATCTCAGTTGATGCCCAGTTAGTTGTTTTAGAGAGAACAAATGGGTAAGGGATAATGCTGGGCTGAAAAATTGAGCTGAATTGTTTAGTGTAGTGTGCACAGACGCAACACACAGACATGAATGGGTTTGAAACTTCAGGAAAAGAGGATGATGCCTGTGCAAGCGTTCATAAAACGGAAGGATCATTCATGGTGGTGCAGAAATGGGGCCCGTGGGGAGATGGAGTGCTCTCTCTCCTGCTGCTTTCACCAATCGAGGGTCTCCCCCCGTCTCATGCAAGGGTCTACGAGGCTTGTGGCTGTCTGTCCCACTACCTCCTGGGCAGGAGGGAAGGAGAAGATCTGGTGCAGCGTCCCGTCTGCCGTTTACCCCCACTACAAAGTGAGCCTGCTCTTGACGGCCCCTCCCGGGGACTGATGGGTAGAAGTTGGGGCACCCACAGCGCACCCTGACTGTGTGGTGCAGGCAGCCTTAGCCCGGCTGGAAACCCGGGGGAACATGGCTGTAGTCAGATGTGGATGCATCTCCTGTCTTTGGGGAGTTATAGTGACAAGTAAAACCCTATTCATTCATTCCTCCATAAAAATAAACACATTAATGACTAATAAGTCCATGATGAAAATGAAAATGTGGATGGAATAAAAATCTTTGGACTGAAATGCCTCCCCCCATCTGCCGCATCCACATCAGAATGCATACATGCTCCTTTTGCTTGCTGTCATCCATGAGGGCTTGACATTACTTGTCCAGTTCATTCATTGCCCTAACAAATTCATACATTAATCAATCCCTGAAGGATTTCACGGGATATTTACCTCCGCCAGGCCGAAAGGCCAGGAGGAGGTAATGTTTTTGCTGGGGTTTGTCTGTGTGTTTGTCTGTTTGTCTGTCTGTCTGTCTGTTTGTCTGTTGGTTAGCAAGATAACTCAAAAACTTTTGGACGGATTTCAATGAAACTTTCAGGCGTTGTTGGAAATGGTACAAGGAAGAACTGATTAAATTTTGGGGATGATCCGCATCACCGTCTGCATACAGGAATTTTTTAAAGCATTTTTCCACACTGTGACATACGGCCATTTTCAACATGTGCGCAGGCGCAATGGAGGGCGCTGGGCGTCGTGTCTGACCAACACAAACTCCGCCTTCTTCAACGTTTTAGCCACAAAAGCATGCGGAAAACACTGGTGGCCTGGGCCCCCCAGCGTGCCTGTGCCAGCCATAGGCGCTGCGCACATTGCGCTGGTCGTCGTGTCTGACCAACACAAACTCCGCGTTCTTCAACGTTTTAGGCACAAAAGCACACGGAAAACACTGCTGGCCTGGGCCCGCCACCGTGCCTGTTTTTGCGCCACACTGCAAAACCTGACACGGCCACCTGTCCGCCGCCCGATTATTTGCCACAAATTCCCCGCCCAGCTATAGGCGCTGCGTAAAAACGACCTCTCTGCCGGGAAAGATTCTAAATTCTGTTTTGCCGTGGAGCGCAACCCCAATATAATATAAAACCCACGGCAACCTGTCTAACCAATCTGCATCTGTCAGTGGAGGAGATGGACACACCAACACTTCAGTTTATTACCTCCGCCAAGGAGGCAATGCTTTTACAACCGTAAAACGGGACTATAAGGGACGGCGGGGTAATATGGGACACTTTTCTAAATGTAATTCTGCTTTTTTAATTTTGCTTCCGCCTAGATTTGATGAAGGATTCATGGATATTTGACAATAACAACACAACTCAGCGTCCTGCTCAAAATAAAAAAAGCAGAATTACATTTAAAACATTTCCCAGAAAAGTGTCCCTTATTACCCGCCGTCCCTTATAGCCCCGTTTTACACTACTGAACCACTAATCCTATCACTATCACATTGATTGTCATTCATTAATTGTCTGTTTATTGCACTGTCCATGTCAAATAAACAAATAATCGTGAATCCAATTGCTACTCATATCTTTTCATGCTCAGGGAATCTGAAAACGTACACACAAACACTGTATGGGGGGAACTGTGCCGCTTGGCGGAGGTCTGCGCTCTCCGAGTGCTTTTCTAGTTTTATGATTGCTGCAACCCAAAAAGCCTGAATTCGTGGGAGCTTTTTAAAAAAGTTGCGATAAGAGTTGTGATGTTTTGAGAGGTTTTTTGCACTAAAAGTTGTAGGAAGAATTACAAATTTTAAAGCACAGGTCTTTGTTCCAAACATTGTATTATGGTTGGAAGTTCTGGGTCTCAATGTATGGAAGTAAAGGTATAAAAGAGGAATGCACAGGGACCTGGGAGCTCTTTTTACTGTACTGTATGTTGGAGATGGAATAAAATTCATGTGTTGTGCAGCTCGTTGCCTCGCCTACTACCTTTTTCCACAATGTTTTTTTTTTTTTTCCAGTTTACTGCAGTGATATTCTATATAACATTACATGAAAGGCACAGGATTATCAAAAATTAGTGATGATCTGGATGAATCTGAAACTTTGTAGCATGTGTCAAAAAAAACGGCACAGGCGTTCAGAAACACAGGTTTGAGGCTTATTTGTTTGGCCAGAGTCACGTGACCAATGACTTAATGGTTTTAAGAAAGCGAAGTATTGGCAGTATTTGTGGTGTGTTTTGGTGGAGATTTTGCGTGAAAGACATGGAGCCAGCAAGGAAGAGAGGACGTTCTGCCGTGTAGCAATATTTTGAATTGATTTCGGTCAGTCAGGTAGGTTTGGTAGCTCTGTGCCAAGAATGAATGAACTGACGTAGCACAGGTGCGATGAGAAACTATGGAGAGTGACCGGCATTTTTATAAGTCTTAATTTTGTCGCCCTTGTCAAACTCAGCGCAGATCAGTGGTGGAATACACCAATATATAGAGAGTTCAGTGATTGCTGCTTTTTGTCTTCCGTTACAAAGGACAGAACTGTAAAATGCACCTAACATTGTTTTTCATATTTTTTCTTTTTTCTTTTATGTATTTCAAACATTGTTGGTCATGAAGTATTTTATGCTTCATGATGAACTCTTCTAACCCATCAGCGCTGAACAGCTTTCTTATTTACAAAAACAGACACTGCGTTTGTGTGTGCAGGCTGCACTTTTGACAGTCGCATTTAGCGCCACAAAAAGCAGGGCATGTTTTCAGAGGGGACTGTCACGAAAAAAAGAGCAGATGTGAGGTGAACCGGGATGCATAGATTTCTCCTCGCCGACAGGACAGACGGCTCTCTTCTCCACTACTCCAGGCTCTGGAAGTGACTGAAAATGGTCTTTTTGTGGTGACCCAGCATAATGCAGATAGACTCTTAGTCACACTCAATGGGGGGGAGACGAAAGACAATTTGCATACAGAGGACAATGCACAGATGGACAAAGATCCAACCAATGTCATGCTAATCATGTGTATTTACTGTGATGCTTATGTGCCATGCATTCTCTCTTCCTGTATCACTGCATAAAAGAGCTTGTGTGACATAGCTCACTGAGGACACACAGCGCAGCACACACAGCCACAGCGCACAGCACTACATTGTGTCTCATGATGGAGGAAATAAAACTCTTGAAACCTTCCAGCTCGTCGCTTCTCGCCTGAACTTATTTGTTCCTCCACTGTTTTTTTCCACCCCTCCCCCATCCCCCCACGGACTGACATGCCCTCCGACAGTTCTACCGGAGCTGGAGCCCAAACGATGGGGGTGGGGGGGTGGGGGGGAGTTACAGCCCCTTTTGAGCGTTCTGGGGGGAGCCATGTGGTGACCCAGCACAATGCAGATCAACTCTTATTCACGCTCAACAAGGGGGGTGGAAACGAAAGACAATTTGCATACAGAGGACAATGCACAGACGGACAAAGAGCCAACCAATGTCATGCTAATCATGTGTATTTATTGTGATGCTAATGTGCCATGCATTCTCTCTTCCTGTATCACTGCATAAAAGTGCTTGTGTGACATACTGTAGCTCACTGAGGACACAGCGCAGCACACACAGCCACAGTGCACAGCGCTACAGTGTGTCTCATGATGGAGGAAATAAAACTCTGAAACCTTCCAGCTCGTCGCTTCTCGCCTGAACTTATTTGTTCCTCCACATTATAAAAGAAACATTTTTTTTTTCAGTTTCTTCCATTTTTGCTGGGCCCACAGCAGCTTCATTTTGCATGGGTCTCCGGAGGAGGAATGCAGCAAAGAAGCTCCATGATGGAGGCTGTTTCTTACGGTCTAGTCTAGTGTCAAACATGGAGCCCGCGGGCCAAAATTGGCCCGCTAGTTTGTATGGCATTGTAACGTTTCATGGGGTTCACACAATAAGGAGAGATGATTGTGACACAATAGGCATTCTTCACTCCTCACAACACAGAATGGAGGGGAAGTCATTCACAGAGATGCTCCTCTCACTCATGGTGACACAGACACATGATTTATCACATACAGGAGAAACAATGCTATCACAACTGGTCTTATAACACAATTATAATGGCACAGCACAACACTTGGAACAGTCTTTGAATCCTCTGCGGCACAAAGCATGCCTGGAGAATCTCCGCCCCTTCCTTGCAGCCCCGACGTCACACTGTCCCCCGTTACTGTTTTTTATCCCCAGAATAATAAAGTCCAACTCAAAAGTCCAATATGAATCCGTCCAGATGTTAGGGCGGCCATCGTTGTCGGTGATCAGCTCACATGGTCCCGACCAGTGGCTCGCCAGCTTTGGTGACAGTCACTGTTTCCACTCCGGGCAGAAAAAGTGCAGCAAAGTCCCTCCCCTGGCAGTGGGAATCATACACTCGTTTCTGTCGACTCCTCGCGTCTACTGAGGTCTTCTGAGCCGGTTCGTGGACCATGTGCAGGTGTCCTCTTGAGCGGAACGAATAATCCAACCCCATTTGCCGCCCATCTCATACTGCTGCAGGGGGGCGTGGGATTGCTGTGTCTTTCCTTTCTTAGCTGTGCAGGTGGCACAGCAGTGGACATGGTACTTCACGTCCCGGCAACACCCCAGCCAGTAGAACCAAGCCCAAAGCCGCTGCAGAGTCTTCCTCGCTCCGAAGTGGCCCGCCCCCACTGACCCGTGGACCAACTGGAGCACCTTGGGATGGAGCCATCAGGGGATCAGCAGCTGCCAGACATGACACTGCCCAGCTGGAGACTAGCACCGCCGATAGACAACACCCTTGTGACAGCACAGGTTGAACCACTGGGAATGCAGGGCCTTGGTCTCTGGGTCCAGCGCAGCCATCTGCTGGTCCATATCCAGCCACTGCCGGACACGGAAGATGACAGGATCTCTATCCTGCTCGCTCCGAAGCCGCTGCGCACCAAGGGCTTCCGTGACATCATCACTGGGGAGAGCTGCCCGAGGATCTGAAGAAGTGCTGTGACATGCTGCGCTACCCCGAGCCATAGCGGTCTGGAGAGCCCGTGAGACTGCAGGGTCACGCTCCTTCACTTGCCCTGACAAGCACCAGCCCTCCGATTGCGTGGGCCCCCTGGTTCCTCATCTGGCTGTTGCCACAGAGTGTGGTGGTCTGAGCCCCCAGCAGGAGAAAAGAGCTGGCGGTGTCAATCTTCACGCCCCATGCTGCGAGCAGATCTAGTCCAATGATGCACGGGTCCTGGATGTCAGCCAGCCAGAATAGGTGGTTTGTGTTCTGACCGGCTACTCCCACCCCGAGGACCCGTTGCCCCCCCCCCCACCCCAGCCTGGCTCGCTCACCAGTGGCAGCGAGGATGCAGTGCCGGGTAGGTTCCCACCCTTGCGGCCCAAGTCCATCTGTACTGGGCAGCACCGTGGGTCGGACGAGGGAGATGGTGGAACTGGTGTCGATCAGGGCCCTGATTGGTGTGCCATCCAGGCTCCACTGTAGATGCAGCCCTGGTGATTACCCAAGTTGGCTCAGCCGTCCATCGGGAAAAATGTCTGTGGGAAGTGGCAGGTCCACATCTGTGCTACCTCACTCTCGGGTTAAAGGCGGTGAGGAGGCTGGTTGTCATGGGGTGGGTGCAGAGCAGGAGTGTGCGATGTGTCCTGGTTCTCTGCAGCAGAAACATCCCTCCTTGTGCTGCTGTCGTTGTATTGTCGCCGACCGCGCAGCTGTGGTCTGGCATAATTCCCATTCCTCCTCGTCCTCACTGTCAGCTGTGGCCTGAAAAGCTCTCTGCCTCGGTGGGGACATGTCAGCTGCATAATCCATCATTGGCTCCACCCACTGGGCAGAGTCCACAGATGAAGTTCTGTAGAGCAAGCTTCTCCACCGCCTCTGGCTCGAAATCCAGTTAGCCACGCTGTATCAGCAGCCGCACGTCCATTGCATAGGCTCCCAGGCTCTCCCGGTTATCCCACCGGCAGCTGGCCAGCTGTTCCTGGGCGTGATCGGCATGGGTCGCTCTCCCAAACCGCCTCTGCAGCACTCCTTGTAGTACTGGCCAGCTGTGCCATTCTTCAGGCCGGAGATCAGACAGCATGCAGAGAGCGCCGTCTTCCAGAGCCAGTGCGACCTGCACAGCTGTCTCTTCCGGTGTCCAGCGATTCAGCGCAGCAGCCAGTTCAACCTGGACCAGGTAATTGTCCAGCAGGGTCTTGCCACCAAAGTGGGGAAGTTTTGCTGGTTGGCGGGTCGGTGGGATGGTCACCTCCCTGTTGATCGCTGCCCTCGGTCGCAGTGGGTTCGCCGGCTCGTATTTCCCCCACTGGTGCCCCCCTCCCTCCCTTGAAAAAAAAAGGCATATAATGAGGCATGCTTGCTCATTCTGATCCGCTCTGCCCTGAAAAGGGCACATACAGTAAATCCAGTGTTTTATTTTCTCTGGTGGGACAGTCAATAAACTGGTGAAAGTTTGGTAGTGTTTTTCCCAGTAAGACATGATTAAAATCACCTGTGATGGCCATAAATGTGTCAGGTTGCTTCTCCAGTAATGTGGCAGTAGTGGAGCTGATGACATCCTCCTCATCGCAATCAGCTGGTTGCATGTGTAAACAATGCGTCCCCCCCCCCACCACCACCTCTGTTGTTCTCCATTGCTCAGAGGAAGAGAAAAAAATAAGAGAAAGCCAGGGGCTAAAATAGAAAAAACCTGGTCCAGTCATTAATCCAAGTCTTTCTACCAAGCCCTGGTGAAAAAAAAGACACACTATATACAAGAATAAGCAGATAAAAACGCAAAGACATGAGAGAGTTGCTGCTGATACGGCCGCATCTCCTTCCAGCACCTTAAAAGTCTGAGTTTGAGAGCTTCTTTGCTTTTTAGGAGAATATAATTTTAAAAAATTTGTTTAAGACCATTATAACAATCACTCATGGGGAGATGGTGGGACTGACAAAGACAGCAGGCAGAGCTGGAGATGGCACAGCTGAAAATGCTAAGATTCTCATTGGTAGTGACTAGGAGAGACAAGATAAGAAATGAGTATATCATTCATAAACAAGACTGTGATTCAACAGAAAAGGCCCAATATGGGAATTTTAAAATGCCGGTATTATGGTCTATACAGTACAATGGGGCAAAAAAGTATTTAGTCAGCCACCAATTGTGCAAGATCTCCCACTTAAACGATGAGAGAGGTCTCCAATTTTCATCATAGGTATACCTCAACTATGACAGACAAAATGAGAAAAAAAAATCCAGAAAATCACATTGAAGGATTTTTAACGAATTAATTGGTAAATTCCTCAGTAAAATAAGTATTTGGTCAATAACAAAAGTTCATCTCAGTACTTTGTTATATACCCTTTGTTGGCAATGACAGAGGTCAAACGTTTTCTGTAAGTCTTCACAAGGTTTTCACACACTGTTGCTGGTATTTTGACACATTCCTCCATGCAGATCTCCTCTAGAGCAGTGATGTTTTGGAGCTGTCACTGGGCAACATGGACTTTCAACTCCCTCCAAAGATTTTCTATGGGGTTGAGATCTGGAGACTGGCTAGGCCACTCCAGGACCTTGAAATGCTTCTTACGAAGCCACTCCTTCGTTGCCCGGGCGGTGTGTTTAGGATCATTGTCATGCTGAAAGACCCAGCCACATTTCATCTTCAATGCCCTTGCTGATGGAAAGAGGTTTTCACTCAAAATCTCACGATACATGGCCCCATTCATTCTTTCCTTTACACGGATCAGTCGTCCTGGTCCCTTTGCAGAAAAACAGCCCCAAAGCATGAAGTTTCCACCCCCATGCTTCACAGTAGGTATGGTGTTCTTTCTCCTCCAAACACGACAAGTTGAGTTTTTACCAAAGAGTTCTATTTTGGTTTCATCTGACCATATGACATTCTCCCAATCCTCTTCTGGATCATCCAAATGCTCTCTAGCAAACTTCAGACGGGCCTGGACATGTACTAGCTGAAGCAGGGGGACACGTCTGGCACTGCAGGATTTGAGTCCCTGGCGGTGTAGTGTGTTACTGATGTAGCCTTTGTTACTTTGGTCCCAGCTCTCTGCAGGTCATTCACTAGGTCCCCCCGTGTGGTTCTGGGATTTTTGCTCACTGTTCTCGTGATCATTTTGGCCCCACGGGGTGAGATCTTGCGTGGAACCCCAGATCGAGGGAGATTATCAGTGGTCTTGTATGTCTTCCATTTTCTAATAATTGCTCCCACAGTTGATTTCTTCACACCAAGCTGCTTACCTATTGCAGATTCAGTCTTCCCAGCCCGGTGCAGGTCTACAATTTTGTTTCTGGTGTCCTTTGACAGCTCTTTGGTCTTGGCCATAGTGGAGTTTGGAGTCTGACTGTTTGAGGTTGTGGACAGGAGTCTTTTATACTGATAACGAGTTCAAACAGGTGCCATTAATACAGGTAACGAGTGGAGGACAGAGGAGCCTCTTAAAGAAGAAGTTACAGGTCTGAGAGAGCCAGAAATCTTGCTTGTTTGTAGGTGACCAAATACTTATTTTACCGAGGAATTTATGAATTAATTCATTAAAAATCCTTCAATGTTATTTTCTGGATTTTTTTTTTCCCTCATTTTGTCTCTCATAGTTGAGGTATACCTATGACGAAAATTGGAGACCTCTCTCATCTTTTAAGTGGGAGAACGTGCACAATTGGTGGCTGACTAAATACTTTTTTGCCCCACTGTATGTATGTTTGCTAGTATGCAGACTAGCACTGTAAACAATTGTCATCAAGGTGCAGTTTCTGGAGGACGCAGTGACATTTTTCTAGCTGTGTGCCCCCACCAGATAACACTGTAAACATAAACATGACTCCATTTTCAACAGCAGTTAGAAATCAGCTACAGGAGTTATGAAGGCAACCCTAACCTTCATCAACTCGCTCAGACCCGAATTTGTGTCTATTTGTATCTTTACTTTGACTTCACATGGAATAGCGTCATGAGGAAAATTCATGCTTCACGTTTGGTCTGAATGCGCCTTTAAGCCATGGCAGTTCTCTCAGAGTTCTCTTTACTTAACATAAGTTGGCTTTAAGTAAAAACACCAAAGCAACATAAAACAAAAGCTATTCAGTGTTTTATATGAAAATTAAAGTGGGGTATATTATCATAGAATTTTTATAGTGCTGTCTGTCAAAATGGACAACATAAAGCACAACTTGGTCTGGACCAAGTTTGATAAAGCGACAAAAGACTTGGAAAAAATTCTAGTGATCACGATCTCACCAGAGTCCAGGCTGACTGGTGTGTTCCTGTGATATCAACAACATCAGGACTTCAAACTTGACCCACCAGAGAAACACAAGCTTATCTGCAGCAGATCAGATCCTGGTCTGCTGGCAGTTTGAAAGAGTCATGGAGGATTACTTAGGTGTTAATGGAACCCATGATTTTAACTCACCATTTCTGGTTTAATAGTGGATATTCATTCACAGATCATCTTATTTAATGGCAGTTTAATCTTTCAAAAAAACGTTATCTCTCTTTCTCTCTCTCTCTCTCTCTGAGTGGGCCTGGTGGTGAGTGTGAGCTGGGAGCGTGTGACAGCGTGAGTGAGTTGTCTCAAACTTTTCTCGATCTTTTTGTGTTTATGATGTTTTTTTGTTAAATAATTTTAAGTTTGACATGACTGATGGACCCAGGGAACAGACACAGGCTCGGGAATAGATACAATTATTTTTATTGTAAAGTGTGGGTGTGGGTGTGGGTGCGTGTATGTGTGTGTGTGTGTGTGTGTCTGCAATGACATCGTAGCTGGGGGTGAGCAGAGCGCCGTACGACCTGGCAACCCTATAGACAGAGTAGAGCACAGATGTTAGTAAAGCCCCCCTCAGGGAACATATTGTGAATGACTGGGGCTTACTGTTTGCAGGGGAGGTGATGCGCTCAGGTTGGCCCATAGGCTACAGCCAGGAGGACAGCGCCAGCTGTCACGGTGCAGCTGGTGAGGAGAAGGACTCACGAGAGGGAGCATGGACAAGTCCGCCGCCAGAAGTAAGGATTCCGCCGCCACGGAACTCCACCTGTGCACAGGGGACCAGTGTAGAGAAAAGGTGAGTAATAAGTGGCTTACTTGAAGGGTTGAAGATGATCTTTCCAGAGGGTTGCGACTGGAGACAAGGAAGGCTTAGGAATGCCGGCAATGGTGAGACGATTCATAGAAGAAGGCGAAAACGAGAGCAGGACTCTTCAGCCCAAGAAGACAGACGGCTCCACGCCGATCTGAAGGCAGAGTGGTTTAAATAGCCCGAGGGTGATGGAGAGCCGGTGTGCGCGCAGCTGCGGGAGATAATGATACAGAGCAAGCCATCACAAAGTTTCATTGTTTTCTGTAGTTGGGGTGGGGTAGGTATTCTGGGAGGGGGATTTTCTGCTGCCAACTTTGCTGGTCAGCATGGTTTTGGAGCGAGGCTCCGGTTTCGAGAAGCTGGCATGCCGGCATCCTGTCAGACTGGCTCCGGCTGTCAGCTGCTCGGTGGAAGAATGTAGTCTGGCTGTGGAGGAGTTTGTCAGTTATGAAAGCATCAGGTCAGCTTCTAGAATGAATAATGCCATGGTAATTTTTCAGGACAGTGTTGAAAAAGTTAATCAGGTGGTGGAGAGCAGGGTGGTAATTAAAGACACACTAGTTCCTGTTTTGTCTCTGATAAATCCTGCAAAAAGAATCACAATACCAAATGTCCCACCGTTTTTAAAGAATGAGCTGTTGGAGAAGGAGCTGTCGAGATACGGCCGCTTTTGTCCTCCATTAAGCACATCCCTCTCGGTTGTAAGTCCCTACATTTGAAGCATATGTCTTTTAGATGACAGGTGTTCATGATTTTAAAGAATAGCGAGGAAAGCCTAAACCTCATTGTAATGTACTGTAGTTATTTATAATATAATGTGAGGCACGGGTTGGTGGCTCTGCCTCCCGGTCACGCCACCGGCCATGACTATTAAAGGGCTGCAGGCAGGAGGGGCGGCCTCTTTGCCATCCTCTGCCTGGTGGCTGTGTGTTGCAGCTGTGCCTATTCAATAAACGTGTATTCGGTTCTACACCTGCCTTATCCTTGGCTCCATATCGGACATAACATTTTGGCGACGAGGAAAAAAAAGGATTAAGAAGGTATGGAAGCGTGTGGGTTTGGAGTTCGGCTGTTTCTAGAGCTCCCGGGTGGGCCACCTGTTTCCTGGCTGAGACGGGGTGCTGCCTTCCTGGCTTACATGGTGACGTTGAAACCAGGAAGAATGGACAGGCTGAGGGTAAGCATGTTGACCGATCCTGTGAGTGGTAGACTGTGCAGTGTGGGATGAGGAACTGCCTGGCACCCTGGAGGGCAGGGGTGGGCAGTGAGGGCCATTCCACTGCAGGTTTTTTGTTCCACCCAGTCTCTTCAGCAGGTGTGTGCTCTGATCAGCTTCAAGGATTGCTAATCATTGAAAACACCTGCTGAAGAGACTGGGTGGAACAGAAAACCTGCAGTAGAATGGCCCTCCATGGCACATGATTGCCCACCCCTGCTGGAGGGTATGCAAGGCCAATATCGCCCAGGGTCATCACAGGAAGGTCCCTGTGCCAGAGCCCAAATCGCCCTGGACGAGGGTACTGGATGCTACGGCGGGACGTCTGTGATGACGGGCGACATAAGAGGCTGGTTATACCTTTTCCCGGATCTCGGCTGAAGTGGGCCAGTGAACAGGGGACCACAACGGCGATGGTGGCGGCAAATTTAGAAGAGGTCGGGGCCTGACTGTCAGGCATGGTAGAACGACATGCCAAGCAGAGACCCTGCAAGCCGAGCGGGACCCCTCTGGGGTCAAGGACTGGATTCGGGAAGAGAGGCAATCACGGCAGGTACGGGCCATTCGACGGTTGGAGGAGCACCAGGGACGCTCACGCGTTGTGGCCAGACGGGAGGGCGCTCATCTCCAGCTGCCAGACAGTTCATGGGGGCACCTGAACAAGCTGTGGCGTGCCCGGGAGGGGACTGAGGGACGTGGGCCTGGACAAGCGGAGCAGCAGGTGGTGATGAAGAGGAGGTGCACAGGTGCTGAGGCAACCTGCTGCGGCCCAGGAGGCTAGCTGCCTCCAGGGGGGGACTGATGACAGGGCGGTCCAGGAGGCCCAAGGACTTGTTTTCTCCAGCCGTATGTATATAGGTTAACTGTTGTGCATGTGTTTGAATTGGTTATGTGTGTGTCATAAACTGATTGTTACATATAGGTGCTTTGTGAAGCATGCATTTAGACAGTTTTGCTGTTTCTATGTATGTAGTTTTGGGGATTAATTTGGGTGTTTGATTTTAGTTTAAGAGACAGGGTGGTATTTTGGTTTTATATGGACTCTCATTTCGTTTAAGCGGCAGAATAATCCGCTTAGCCGCGTGGGGTGGGACGGCAGTCCACCTGTCCTCACTAGCTTTAGTTGTTTTGGTGTGAATGTGTTAGACCATTTATGTTATTTTGCTTTGTCATTTTAGTGTGTGACTTTGGTCCTAATTTGGGGTGGGTCTGAATTGTGTGTGTGTGTTTTGGACTTCTGTGAAGGAGGGGATGTAGTGTAGTTACTTATAACATAATGTGAGGCACGAGGTGGTGGCTCTGCCTCCCAGTCACGCCACCGGCCGTGACTATAAAAGGGCTGTGGGCAGGAGGGACGGCCTCTTTGCCATCCTCTGCCTGGCAGCTGTGTGTGGCACCTGTGCCTATTCAATAAACGTGTGTTCGGTTCTACACCTGGCCTCGTCCCTGGCTCCATATCTGACATAACACTCATATTTAAGTACTGTATTGATGGCTTTGATTATACCATCCACATCACATCTGATAATATGAAGTGTTTTGGCTGCGGAATGGAGGGACATTTGGTTCAATCATGCCATCAGGGAGTGGGGGATGATTGCCCGAGGAAGGCCGTTGGTGCGGCCTTGCTGTTGGGCGCTGCAGCCGCGGGGCCATATGGCGGCAGGGTGGCTTCGCCATCCTCCATGGCCAGCCTGTCAGTCATAAACGGAACAACTACAAAAGTTAAAGTACATCGCTGGATTAATGCACAGATGAACATTGTGGACAAGGGTGAGATTATAGAGAAGGATCATGCTCAGGATAAGACAGATGAGCCAAATGACACACAAGTAGATGGTGGGACAGAAAAGATGAATAATTTAAAAGCACAGCAGAGGGTGAGTGAAAAACAAACAAAGGCTTGTACAGTGCGACAGGAAGAAGAGACAGCTACCAGGGTGGCAGAGTCAGTGTTGGAGCATGAGGATGACATTGAAATAGATGAAGAGTTATCTAAAGTTCCAGTCAAACTGAAGAATTTGGAAAACAAACAGCAGAGGAGTAAAATGAAAAGGGCTGTAAAAGAAAGTTCTGAGGCTTCTCTATCTCAACCAGACTCTTATTGTAGCGTTATTACCTCTGCCAAGTTAGATGTGTTTTTACCGGGGTTTGTCTGTTTGTCTGTCTGTTTGTCTGTCTCTTACCAACATAACTCAAAAAGTTATGAACGGATTTGGACGAAATTTTCAGGACAAATCCGAAATGGCACAAGGAAGAAATGGTTAGATTTTGGTGATGATCTGAGAGTGCATACCTCCACCAAGGGCTTTGTTTGTATTTGTGCAGCAGGATTACACAAAAACTACTGGATGGATTTGGATGAAATTTTCACCAGAGGTGCTTCTTGGCCTAGAGAGGAACCCATTACATTTTGGTGATGATCTGGGAATGCATACCTCAGCCAAGGCTCTTCTCAATGTATCAGCCACAACACTCCAAAACTAATGGACAGACTTTGATGCAATTTTCACCACAAGTGGCTCTAGGCCTACACACAAACCCATTACATTTTGGAGGTGATCCATGACAGACTGAAGGAACCTTGGTGGAGGTATGCGCTCTCTGAGTGCTTTTCTAGTTACATTTACAATTAATTGTGATGAGGTATAAAGTTTTTTTTTTCCACAATATTTTTTATTGAACCTTTTTTTTTACAAACATAGCACACACAGTCAGACACTAACACAAAAGTAATTTAAAAATTAAAAAAGAACAATAACAAAATAACAAAAAAAATGTAAGAAAAACAACAGCCATTAACAAAAACAAGTCAACAACAATGCTCCTCTGTTTAGTCTAGGTAATCTATTACATAAGAATACATAATATACATTCACCAGTTTGGAATTTGCAAGGTCCACACATATCATTCACCTTCTTCTTCAGAAGTTATGTTTAATTTCTTTACATAATCAATGAAAGGTCTCCATATATTCTCGAACACATTTTCCTTTGATTTCAGTATATATGTTGTTCTTTCTAGTGGAAGGTTTGTTAACATCTGTCTTAAACACTGAGTCACGTCTGGTCTATGAGTCTTTTTCCACAGTAATGCAATACATTTTTTGGCATTAAGCAAACTGAGGTCTATGAATGCTCTTTCACTCTTATTAAAGTTATGTTTTTCTGGATACAGACCCAACAAAAACAGTTTAGGATTCAATGTGATTTGTTTTGAAATTATTTTTTCAATTGTTACCCTCACCTCTTCCCAAAACATTCTGATTTTTTTACATTCCCATAAACAGTGAAATATGGTTCCTTTACTTTCCATACATTTTGTGCATGTATCTGGTATGTTTTTGTTATATCTATTTAATTCCACTGGTGTAACATACATCCGCATTAACCCTTTGAAATGTATCAGTTTAAGATGTACATTTATTGATTTGGTTTGAGCTCCTGCACAAGCCATTTCCCATTGTTCCTCTGAAATTTCAATTTGCAGGTCTTCTTTCCGGTCATTCAGTCTTTTCTGTGAGTTTTCACTTGAGTATAGTGTCAATGAGTTATAAAACTCTGAAATAATACCCTTTCTCTTACTATCTTTCATCAAAATTTTTTCTAAAGTTGAATAAGTAGGTCGGGTGAGAGCATTATTTTGATTTGAACGAATAAAATTTCTAAGCTGAAGATATTTAAAAAAGTGTGTATAAAGTTATTTAATTCAGACTTAGTAGTGTATGTGGAAACGGGAGTTTGCCTCCAAGTCCACACACACCAGAAAACCAATATACAGCCGTGGACAAAATTGTTGGTACCCCTCTGTTAATGAAAGAAAAACCCACAGTGGTCACAGAAATAACTTGAATTTGACAAAAGTGGTAATAAATAAAAATTCTATGAAAATTAACCAATGAAAATCAGACAATGCTTTTGAATTGTGGTTCAACAGAATTACTTTAAAAAATAAACTCATGAAACAGGCCTGGACAAAAATGATGGTACCCCTAGAAAAGATTGAAAATAATGTGACCATAGGAGCATGTTCAACCAAGGTGTCTACAAACTTGCAATCAGTCAGTCAGCCTATTTAAAGGGTGACAAGAAGTCACTGTGCTGTTTGGTGACATGGTGTGTACCATACCAAACATGGACCAGAGGAAGCAAAGGAGAGAGTTGTCTCAGGAGTTTAGAAAGAAAATTATAGACAATAATGTTAAAAGTAAAGGCTATAAGACCATCTCCAAGCAGCTTGATGTTCTTGTGACTACAGTTACACATATTATTCAGAAATTTAAGATCCACGGGACTGTAGCTAACCTCCCTGGACGTGGCCACAGGAGGAGACGGCTCATACGAATGGTAACAAAAGAGCCCAGAACAACCTCTAAACACGTTCATGGTGAACTCCAAGGTCAAGGTACATCAGTGTCAGATTGCACCATCCGTCGTTGTTTGAGCCAAAGTGGACTTCATGGGAGACGACCAAGGAGGACACCACTGTTGAAAACAAATCATAAAAAAGCCAGACTGGAATTTGCCAAACTGCATGTTGACAAGCCACAAAGCTTCTGGGAGAATGTCCTATGGACAGACGAGACAAAACTGGAACTTTTTGGCAAGGCATATCAGCTCTATGTTCACAGACGCAAAAATGAAGCATACCAAGAAAAGAACACTGTCCCTACTGTGAAACATGGAGGAGGTTCTGTTATGTTCTGGGGCTGCTTTGCTGCATCTGGCACAGGGTGTCTTGAATCTGTGCAGGGTACAATGAAACCTCAAGACTATCAAGGTATTCTAGAGAGAAATGTGCTGCCCAGTGTCAGACAGCTTGGTCTCAGTCACAGGTCATGGGTCTTGCAACAGGATAATGACCCAAAACACACAGCTAAAAACACCCAAGAATGGCTAAGAGCCAAACATTGGACAATTCTAAAGTGGCCTTCTATGAGCCCCGATCTAAATCCTATTGAACATCTGTGGAAGGAGCTGAAACATGCCGTCTGGAGAAGGCACCCTTCAAACCTGAGACAACTGGAGCAGTTTGCTCATGAGGAGTGGGCCAAAATACCTGCTGAGAGGTGCAGAAGTCTCATTGACAGTTACAGAAACTGTTTGATTGCAGTGATTGCCTCAAAAGGTTGTGCAACAAAATATTAAGTTAAGGGTACCATCATTTTTGTCCAAGCCTGTTTCATAAGTTTGTTTTTTAAAATAATTCTGTTGAACCACAATTCAAAAGCATTGTCTGATTTTCACTGGTTAATTTTCATAGAATTTTTATTTATTACCACTTTTGTCAGATTCAAGTTATTTCTGTGACCATTGTGGGTTTTTCTTTCATTAACAGAGGGGTACCAACAATTTTGTCCACGGCTGTATATCACTTGTTGGGGCACCAGTCCAATTTGATTGGACAAATTATTAATAATTTGTCTTCATAACTTCATTAATCAGTCTCAAATTATTTGTGAATTCTACTGGGGACTTAGAACAATCACAGAAAAGAAATCTCAACGACTTCTCTTATTTTTACAGATTTATTAAATGAAACTCTAATTAAATGACATTACATTCAAAGGATTTGTGAACAGGTGAAATGCTCAACATATTGAGTATCACATTCAACTGGTATAACTGATTATTAATCAACAGAGTGTGATCATATTTGCAGAACCAGGGTGAAAATGTGGACTGAATTAACTGGGACGAGGATATGAATAAATTGGACACAAATTTATGGGCAAAATTAAACTAATTACATGAAAAATTCTGAACTATTCTAAGAAAGTAAAAACAGAATTTTAATGAAAGAGTTATATTAATTCTCCTTAATTCTGTATCTGATCAGATGTATGAATTATTTCTAAATCTTAGACATTCATTTGGCAGATGGAAACGAAGAGAATATGGCTCACGTGACTCTTCTTGAGTTGTTGCGCTGTTGTTGAGGTCCTCTTCATCACTTGGATCCTCAGCTGAAGATTTATTGAGATGATACAGGAAATATCTGCCCGCAGATAATTTCCCCGAAGTCCACAGTCCAGCAGTCACAAAGTTGAGATTTTGACTGCAATAATAAGATTTGTCTTCACTCAGCCAGCATCTGAGATCCTTCAGGGCAGCTGTAATGGTGAGCTGTATCCGGGGCTTTCGTTGGTCAGCGTCTTCTTCCAGGGTCCGGATAAAAATTCAGGGATAATTCAAAATCTGATCCGAATAACAAAATTTAAAGAGATAAGATAAAAATAAACTCAAGCCACAAAAATCCAAGTTCTTCTGACATCGTGGAGGTGAAAATAGCTTCCAGTATCGAGACGAATGGTCAGTCAATCCCTTGAAAAACACAGTGAGTTTAAGGAAAGTTTAACAGAATACAGATAGTAAATGTCTGTGAAGCGTGGAGTTTCACTCCATATAACGAAGTTTTGAGCTCAAGAAAGAAAGTAATTAATTCCCAGATGTTTCAATTCAATTCAATTCAATTCAACTTTATTTATATAGCGCCATTTCACAACAACAGTCATCTCATAGCACTATCAACTGTAGGGGGGAACCCCCACAGTTGCAGAAAGACCCCAGCAATCAGGCGATCCCCTGTGAGCAAGCACTTGGCGACGGTGGAGAGGAAAAACTCCCTTTTAACAGGAAGAAACCTCCAGCAGAACCAGGCTCAGGGAGGGGCAGTCATCTGCTGCAACTGGCTGGGGTTGCAGCAGATCACTGCCCCTTTTAATGTTTCAAGAAAAACATTAAAAAAAATGCTGACGTTTACACAACACAAAACAACCATCTTCTCTGTAACACTCATCTGATCGAGGGCGTCTCCCTTCTTATACTAAGACAACTTTCGCAGGGTTCCAGTGACTGACATTACCAAGAACCAATAGTTTCCTGTCATGGGCGGGTTTAAGGAGCTTTGGGCTAATCAGAAACCAGTCCTTTGTTTGTAACCAACCAATAAAATGTTAATAAAATGAGAAATTTTTGTCCCGCAGAAGCTCACTTGTGATTGGTGGAGCCAGTATATGACTCGGTACTTTTCCACATGAGAAACACATCTTAATACACTGAAAATTAATTAATATACTTATGTATAAGTCTAAGCTACTTCAGTGTTCATGACTAATATTCAGTGAGCATGTATTTTTATAAACTGGTACTTATATCATTAATATGCATTAAAACAAGATATATTTGAGCATTTAAACATTCATGCACACATTTAAAATCAAGATCAATGAAATCTTTCAAACCCAAATGATTGTCCAACACAGAATGATATGTTAGAGTCCCACTTGCTTTTCCAGCGTGTCCTGGAAAATAGCTGAGAAGTGAGAGTTTTTGCAACAAGGCAGTCATTTGATTCATTAATTTCAGTTCATTCAAAAGTGAATGTCTATTCCAGAGACGTCCACAAGGGGGTAGTGTTGAGTTGTGAAAAATTTGTAGTGACCATATGATGTACTCAAAAAGGTCTGTTATTTGTCACAGGGTGCTTTGGAAGATGTCAAACCGTTTTATTAACCAATCAGACCAATAAAACGGTCTTGAGAAAGGAAGTCCATTTATTTATGAGGTAGACTAATCCGTGAAAAACATTCCTTATCATCTTGCTTAACAAAGGAATGTTGTTCCAGGTGGTGGTCCTTAGCTTGAAGAAAAACAGTTTTTGACCAGAACTTTTGAGTGAAACAATTTCCTGAGGTGGGAAGTCTATTTTATAAATAAGCCAAATGAGATGATGCTACATTATGCTGGGTCTGAGATTGAGAGTGATGGTGAAACCAATGATGATGTGGCCAGTGGAGGTGGTTACTCCACAAAAATACAAAAGTTTTTGCAGGACACTAAGGGATCCAGGATGGTTAAAGTTGAATAAATAGATTTATAAATAAAGTTGACTAAAAAAAAGCTTGTACTAAAAGTTAAGAACCAAATTGCCCAAGATGATTCGTTTGTTATTGCTCATTTTTTCTTCTCTGTTTTTGTTTTGGTTTTGCCCTTCTAAACACATGTGTAGTTTTAATTTTGGCACACTCAATATCAATGGAGCAAGAGAATTGTCCAAGCGAATGTGTGTTTTTAGTCTTGCAGAATGTAAGAAAATTGTTCAGGAAACTCATAGTTCTGAGGACAATGCTGCTGACTGGAGGAGGGAATTTCAAGGAGAAGTTATCCTCAGTCACCAAAATAGCAACAGTGGTGGAGTGGGTATTTTATTTTCTTGAGATTTTATTCCACTTTCTTATGACATTGATGAGATAATTGCAGGCCACATTTTAAAAGTCCAAGCTGTTTTTGAGATTGTGAAAGTTGTTTTTATAAATGTGTATGCTCCAACCGTAGGCACAGAGAGATTGGGCTTTTTAAATATTTTAAATGACATTGTGGTCTATATTAACCGTATATTCCATAACCTACATATGTTGAAGTATGTGGAAATGTTTGGTAATTACATATGTAAAGGACTTCATACCTCTGAAAGGACAAAGGGCTCTCACCCGCCGAGTGAAGAACAAAGACGTTCCCGGACGCGGCGGAGGAGACCGGAGGAGCCACCCTCACCCCCCAAGGCGAGGAGAGGAAATACCAAGACAATGGGGGGATTAAGATAATGAGGGATGTCAGCCTTTGTTATGCATGTCTTTTATTGTGTGCCAGTATAAAGTCAGTGAGCTGGAGACATTCTGTCTCTTTTTCCCTTCTGCCACTCTCTGCACCAGATGAGACTTGTTAGAAGAGCTGATTATGCTGATTATTAAACTTGGTTTATAAATCAAATCGCCTCTTCATTTCCAAGCTCTTCTACACTGGTGACCCCTGACGCGAGTATGGTCCTGAGGCATACCCCCGCAATCGACTCATCCGTGGCGACCCACGCAGACGAGGGAACAGATGGACAACTGTTCCCCCCGGCAGAAGAGATTGAGAGGGCTCAACCGAGCACCAGCACCGCCGTGAGAGCCGAGGCAAGGCACTCTCACCCGGCGGGCACAGCAGTGATGGTATGCACGAATGCCATCGCTGTCCAGCTGCCAGACTTCTGGCAAGAAGACCCCCCCTCTTGGTTTCAGCAGGCTGAAGCCCAGTTTACACTGGCGGGCATCACAGCTGACGATACCAAATTTTACCATATCGTCTCCAAACTCGACGTCGCCACTTCCAAGTGTGTGCGGAGCATGATCCAGCGGCCACCGGCCCGGAACAAATATGAGACGCTCAAAGCAACCATCGTGGCGAACTACGTCCCATCAGCGGAAGAGAGAGCCGAGAAGATCCTGGCGGTCTACGGCCACAGAGGGTGCAAACCGAAGGCCCTCATGGAGGATTTGCTACAGCTCAAAGAAGAGGACAATGACAACTTCGTCTTCCAGTTTATATTCCTCAGCACGCTGCCGCCACACATGAGAGGGACACTCGCCAGCATGAAATGCAACAACCACCAAGATTTCCGCGCACTGGCCAACGAAGCTCATCGGCTCGTCAACGCCTGCAAGGAGCTGACACCCACAGCAGCATCCGCAGACCTCAAAGCTGACGCCCCGAGCCACGAGGAGCCACAACCCACTGAGCAGACCCAGCCCATGGTGACAGCGACACGGCCCAAACTTAGCAGACAGAGCGACGCCTGTTATTATCACCACCGCTTCACCGAGAAGGCCCACAAATGCGTTCCCCCCTGCAGATTTGTGATTTCGGGAAAACGCCAAAGCCGAGAGCCGTTAACGGCAGCGGTTCTCGGCGAGAAGAATAAGCTGTTGTACGTGACGGATGGACACACAGGCAAGCAGTTCCTCATCGACACAGGAGCCCAGCTGAGTTTCGTCATGCCCTCCCACGCAGATCGAGCCACGGGCACCCGGGGCAACGGAGTCATGGCAGCCAACGGCTCTAGCATCGACACATTTGGCGAAAAGAGCCTGCACCTCCTCATCCACGGCCGCAGCTACAGATGGACATTTGTTGTAGCGGCGGTGAGTTTTAACTTATTAGGCGCAGATTTTTTGTGTGCACATGGGTTATTAGTGGATCTAGCAAATAGGCGCCTGGTTAATGCACTGTCCTTTGCTTCTATTCCCTGCTCAGCCCGAGTTTCTCCACCACCTGTGCAGGCCAACGTCACCATGGCAGGAGGTAAGTTTGAGCAACTCCTCACCCAATTTCCAGCACTCACAATTCCCAAATTCTCAGCCACTGTGGCTAAACACGGGGTTGAACACTTCATTCCCACAACAGGACCTCCCGTTTTTGCCAAAGCTCGCCGCTTAGACGCGGCCAAGCTCAACATGGCACGGGATGAGTTTACAACTCTTGAAAAATTGGGCATTGTTAGACGCTTGAAGAGCCCCTGGGCCTCACCACTTCACATGGTTCCGAAATCTGACGGTTCTTGGAGACCGTGCGGAGATTACCGCAGATTAAACAACGCTACAGCGCATGACCGTTACCCAATCCCTCACATTCAAGATTTTTCACTACATCTGGCGGGTGCGCGCATTTTTTCAAAAATAGACTTAGTCTGTGGTTATCACCAAGTCCCAGTCCGAGCAGAAGACATTCCTAAAACAGCGATAATAACCCCTTTCGGCCTTTTTGAATTCCTGCGAATGCCTTTCAGCCTCAAAGGCGCTGCTCAAACTTTTCAACGAATGATGGACGTGGTCCTACGCGACCTTCCTTTTGTCTTCGTCTACCTCGACGACATGCTGGTAGCCAGCTCGTCTGAGGTAGAACACGAGCAGCACCTCACTACGGTTTTTCAGAGGCTAGAAGAGCACGGGCTAATAATCAATCCAGCCAAATGCAAATTCGGCGTGTCACAAATTGATTTTTTAGGACACAAAGTCTCTCCGAAGGGGGCAGTTCCACTTCCAGACAAAGTTCACGCGATAGAAAGTTTCCCACGGCCACAAACGGTCAAATCGCTACAGGAATTTTTAGGGATGGTTAATTTTTACAACCGCTTCCTCCCCCACGCAGCTCAGCTCATGCAGCCCCTATATGACGCACTCAGAAAAAAGAAGGCTTCCAACGCGGTCGAATGGACCCTGGAGCGCGAACGCGCCTTTGCGGAAATAAAAAGCGCCCTAGCTAACGCCACATTGTTAGTTCACCCAGATCCCTTGGCCCGCATCGCACTAACCACAGACGCTTCAGACCTAGCTATAGGGGCAGTTGTAGAACAACTTGTCAGCGGGGTCTGGCAACCTTTGGCATTCTTTAGCAAATCGCTAAACCAAACTGAGCGTAAATACAGCACTTTTGACAGAGAGCTGCTGGCGCTTCATTTATCCATCCGCCCCTTCCAGTTCTGGTTAGAAGGGCGGAGTTTCACGGCTTTTGTAGACCATAAACCGCTCACCTTTGCTATGGCTAAAATTTCAGAACCATGGTCAGGCAGGCAACAAAGACAGCTAGCTGCGATTTCAGAGTTCACCACAGACATTCGACACGTGGCAAGCAAACTTAACGTAGTAGCAGACTGTCTCTCTCGCGCTGTGACACCACCAGAGCGCGGGGAGACAGATTATACTGCCTCAGCAGCAGAACTCTTCACTAACGCAGACACATACGCAGCACCTATCCATGCAGGGATAGATTATGCAGCCATGGCAGAGGAACAAAGCAGTGACGCGGACGTGCGTGCACTCCTGTCTGGACCAACAGGGTTAAGGCTGGAGAAAAAGGGTTTACGCAACGGCGTGCCCCCCCTAATATGCGATGTTTCAACCGGCCGACCTCGCCCGTTAGTACCAGCTACATGGCGCCGCCGTATTTTCAACGCAATTCACTCCCTCGCGCACCCAGGTGTGCGCGCCTCGGTTAAAATGGTTGCTGAAAAGTTTGTGTGGCCAGGCCTGCGCAAAAACGTAAAAGAATGGGCAAAAACTTGTATTTCTTGTCAACGTGCCAAAATACACAGACACACAAAAGCCCCTCTGGAGCCTTTTCCAATCCCTGCTAGAAGGTTCGACCACGTTCATGTCGACCTCGTGGGGCCACTACCTTCCTCCCACGGTTTCACACACCTGTTAACAATGATAGACCGCACCACACGCTGGCCAGAGGCAGTCCCTCTAGCGGCAACCACAGCAGAGGAAGTCGCTCGCGTTTTTTTGACAAACTGGGTGGCATGTTTCGGCGTCCCATCGGACATCACGTCCGATAGGGGGCCTCAATTTGTCTCAGAGCTCTGGTCAGCCATGTCCAACAGCTTAGGGGCAACAATTCATCGCACCACCGCTTATCACCCTCAGGCTAATGGGTTATGCGAGCGTTTTCACAGGTCTTTAAAGGCTGCCCTCAGAGCCTCACTAACGGACACAAATTGGGTAAATAAACTTCCCTGGGTTTTATTGGGGTTGCGTGCAGCACCTAAAGAGGATCTAGACGCCTCTCCCGCAGAATTAGTCTTTGCACAACCTCTCAGGCTTCCAGGTGAATTTTTACCAGAGAACCCAGAGCCAGGGCACCTTCCAGTCCCAAGGTTTTTAGGCAGCAACGGACCGGACTCTCTCCCCGGTCCAGCTCATCACTCCTTCCCACGGGTTTTTGTCCCTCAAGCTTTAAAAAACGCTGAGTTCGTTTTTGTTAAGCATGAAGCTTTAAAACCAACTTTCCGCCCAGCATACGATGGGCCATTCAGAGTGCTGGAACATGGTGATAAACACTTTGTGCTTGATTTTGGGGATAGAAAAGAAACAGTCAGCATTGACAGACTTAAACCTGCCTTCTTGTTGAAAGACAAGCCTGCACAGTTGGCGAGAGCACCTCGGCGGGGTAGACCCCCCAAGAGAAAAGACTCAGCCCCCCTGCAGGGAACAATTAACCACTCTCGTTCCCACACTGCAGATTCCTCACAAGAAGGTCCCAGCAGGGCGCCTAAACCAACCTACAGCAGCTTTGGGAGAAGATTAAAACCCAGACAGCACAGGGACTGATACAAACCACTCCACAATTATTCACTAATTGTGCTGCAACTGACTTATGATTTTACTATGCTGTTAGGTTTACCACTGAACTCTCTTAGGAGCATGGCTGCTGGAAAGTTTCTTCCGTGGCAACAGATGTAACACTTAGTATGTCATAATAACTATCTTAGACTGTGAACCTTTCTGTTGTCCTTTCTTAGTTGTTTGGGGGGCCTGTGGTCTATATTAACCATATATTCCATAACCTACATATGTTGAAGCATGTGGAAATGTTTGGTAATTACATATGTAAAGGACTTCACACCTCTGAAAGGACAAAGGGCTCTCACCCGCCGAGTGAAGAACAAAGACGTTCCCGGACGCGGCGGAGGAGACCGGAGGAGCCACCCTCACCCCCCAAGGCGAGGAGAGGAAATACCAAGACAATGGGGGGATTAAGATAATGAGGGATGTCAGCCTTTGTTATGCATGTCTTTTATTGTGTGCCAGTATAAAGTCAGTGAGCTGGAGACATTCTGTCTCTTTTTCCCTTCTGCCACTCTCTGCACCAGATGAGACTTGTTAGAAGAGCTGATTATGCTGATTATTATTAAAGCTGATTATGCTGATTATTAAACTTGGTTTATAAATCAAATCGCCTCTTCATTTCCAAGCTCTTCTACAGACATGATCAAAAAGTGCAGTAATGATGATTTTTTTTTTTTTTATTTGTGGGAGGTGGTTTTAATTGTACAGAAAACCCTTTCATGGACAGGAATCACCCAGAGCAACATGCTGCATCCAAGAGAAGCTTAAAAGATCTTATAGAAGCTCATGATCTGTGTGATGTGTGGAGAAATTTTCATGGTAAGACTAGACAGTACACATGGAGCCATAGCAAGGACAATATTCTGTCAGCTAGACTAGATAGGGTTTACAGTTTTAAGCACCATTTTAGCATTTTTAAAAATTCTTTTATAGTTCCTGTTGGCTTGACAGCTCACCCTCTAGTTCAGTGTTGTGTTTTTATCAAGAATATAAAGTTCTGTAGTGCATGTTGGCATTTTAACACATCGCTTCTCTCAGATAACAGTTTTAAAACTGCTTTTATGTTTTTTGGGAGTAATTTTAAATTAACAAAACCAAATTTTAGTTCTTTGCAGCAGTGGTGGGATGTAGGGAAGAGTCAAATAAAGAATCTGTGCCTACAGTATACTCACAATGTCTCTGGAGACTTGGCCAGGTCTGTCAGGGACCTGGAGAGAGAAGTAGTGGAGCTGCAGTCTTTGGCAGACTTCACAGGAGAAAGAGGACATTTTGAGGCCCTCAACGGCAAAAAGTCTGTTTTAACTGACTTCCTGGGTGTGGCCGCTAGGGGTGCTGTGGCACGCAGTAGGTTCCAGAACATTGCACTAATGGACACTCCATCTCATTTTTTCTTTGGTTTGGAGAGGAAGAATGGTCAGAGGATGATGATCCACTCTCTCAGCTACGAAGACGGGCGACTGATCCATGAGTCTGCAGAGATCCGTCGCTTTGCAGCTGCTTTCTATTAAAATCTTTTTAAGAAAGAGTTTGTTGAGAAGCCGCATGTGCTGAGCTGTTTTTTTGATGGACTTACCTAAGGTGATGGCTGGTATGAATGCAAAGTTGGAGAGTGAGTTCATTCTGTAAGAACTGTCAGTATCTGTCCAATCTCTTCAGTGTGGCAAAGCCCCAGGGCTAGATGGTCTGCCATTGGAGTTCTACAAGATGTTTTGGTCTGAGATCTGTGAGGACTTGCTGGAAGTATTGTCTGACAGTCTGCAGAATTGTCACCTGCCCCTAAGTTGTAGGAGAGCAGTCCTCACCCTCCTTCCCAAGAAAGGTGACCTGAAAGACATTAAAAACTGGCGTCCGGTAGCCCTCCTCTGTACTGACTACAACATTGTCCCCAAGGTTTTGTCTAACAGGTTGAAAAAGGTATTGGAGCAGGTCATACATGTAGACCAGACTTACTGTGTACCTGGTAGGTTGATTACAGACAACATTGTTTTCTAATTCGTGATGTTTTGGACCTCTCCAGCTCATTGGTCAAGGAACTTGGTCTCATTTCAATAGACCAAGAAAAGGCGTTTGACTGAGTTGAGCACCCATACCTTTGGCAGACACTAGAAACCTCTGGGTTCAGCTCAAGATTCATTGCCAAGATCCAGGCCTTGTATAGAGACATTGAGTGTATTCTTAAGATGCAATGCATCGTCCGCCCCCACGGTGACCATCAGCACCCCCAGGAAGGCCTCGAAGCACAGAGCCTGCGTGAATATGCTGACCCCAAGAAAGCGCGTTGAAGGCGGGGCCAAAGGTGCCGAAGGCGAGGCAAGAGAGGAAGGCTACATGCTAGGCTAAAGGCTCACTCCAGCTGGCCACCGCTACCCAGTCTTTTAATGGCAAACATTCGGTCTTTGGAAAATAAGCTAGAGGAACTAAGAGCAAGGACTGGACCAGCGGGAGACAAGAAAGTGCTGTGCCCTAATTTTCTGTGAGACCTGGCTTTCAGACGGAGTCCCAGAGAGTGCCATTCAACTGCAAACTCACTCAACCCACCAGGTAGACAGAACAGGAGACTCTGGTAAGACAAGGGGAGAGGGTGTGTGTGTATTTATAACCCACTTGTGGTGTGGAGAAGTACAAACCGTTTACAAGCACTGCTCGCCCAACGTGGAGTTTTTACTGCTGAAATGCTATCCCCATTATTTACCGAGGGAATTTACCGCTGTGTTTTTGGCCGCTGTATACATACAGTATGTCCACAGAGCAACTACACTGTACCACTAAACAAACTCCACAACGTCATCAGCACAGTAGAGACGAAACATCCTGATGCTGTTTTTGTTGTTGCTGGCAACTTTAACCAGTGCAATTTACTGACCGTACTCCCCAAATATTACCAGCATGTGGACATTCCCACCCACGATAAAAGCACATTGGATCATGTTTATTCCAACATAAGTGGCGCCAACAGAGCGACACCCCACCCCCACTTCAGACAGTCAGATCACATCTCATTGTTTATGTGCCCAGCCTACAGACAAAAGCTGAAACAAACAAACCCTGTTATTAAGCAAATTAAGAGCTGGACTCCAGAGACTGAGAGAACCCTACAAGACTGTTTTGCCTGCACAGAATGGGATGTGTTTAAAGCTGCAGCCACCCTAGAGGACTCTTCTGTAAACATACAGGATTATGCTCAATACGTGACTGGGTACATCAGCACGTGCGTTGAAACCATCGTACCCACCATACAGCTCAGGAAGTTCCCCAACCAGAAGCTCTGGATCAACAGTCAGGTACATCAGATGTTGCGTGCTCGCTCTCATGCATTTAAATCAGGCTGTGAGGTCAAGTACAAAGCTGCAAAGTATGGACTGAGAGAGGCTATAGCAACAGCCAAGAGGCAGTGCAAAGAAAAGCTAGACAGCCTCTGCTCCACTCCTGACCCGGGGCGCATGTGGGAAGGCCTGCAACATATCACAGACTACAAGAGGACCAACAGCAGCACCACTAGCTCTACAGACAGCCTGCCGGATGATCTCAACATCTTTTACTCCCACTTCGAGACCACCAGCCACAGCAAAGAGAAACAGAGACACACTCACGCACTCCCCCCCCCCCACCTACCCACCCACCCACTAAGAGTCTCACCAGGCCAGGTACACAAAGCACTAAGGAATATCAATCCCTACAAGGCAGCAGGACCAGACAACGTACCTTGGTGGGTCCTCAAAGCGTGCGCTGCAGAGCTTACTGATGTTCTCACAGCAATCTTCAACCTCTCCCTCAACCAAAACATAGTCCCCTCCAGGTTCAAAACGACAACCATCATCCCCCTTCCCAAAAGGAGCCCGCCGACCTGTCTGAATGATTACAGAATGGTAGCACTCACTCCAATCATCATGAAGTGCTGCCCCTCATTCAGGACAGCATACCAGGCACCCTGGACCCCCTGCAGTACGCCTACTGGCCCAACAGGTCCACCTCAGATGCCGTCACTGCAGCACTCCATTATTCTCTCTCCCATCTGGAAGATAAAGACTCCTACATTAGGATGTTCTTTGTCGACTACAGCTTCACCTTCAACACGGTCATCCCCCACAAACTCACTGACAAACTGTCTTCACTTGGCCTGCACCCCACCCCCTGTGACTGACTACTGGACTATCTAACTGGCAGGCCCCAGTCTGTCAGGATGGGTAACAGGACCTCAGCTAGCATCATCACAAACACAGGTGTCCCACAGGGTTCTGTTCTCAGCCCCATCCTCTACAGCAGGGGTGTCAAACTCATTCCATGGAGGGCCAAGACCCTGCAGGTTTTACTTCCACCCAGTCTCTTCAGCAGGTGTTTTCACTGATCAGCAATCAGTAGGACGAAATTCAGAGAAATCACCTGTTGAAGACACTGGGTGGAGGTAAAACCTGCAGGGTCTTGGCCCTCCATGGAATGAGTTTGACACCTATGCTCTACAGCCTCTTCACCCATGACTGTGTTGCCTCCCACAAAGACAATATCATCCTAAAGTTTGCTGATGACACAGCAGTAAATGGCATTCACTTATATAGCTCTTTTCTTCTCATCTAGGATGACCAAAGCACTTTACAGATCCTACAATCCATCCATTCACACACACATTCACACACTGATGGCGGCAGAGCTGCCATACACACAGGCGCTAACCAGGCCACCAGGAGCAACTGGGGGTTCAATGTCTTGCTCAAGGACACTTCGACAAGCGGACAGCAGACAGAGCGGGAATGGAACCCATGACCCTCCGATCAGTAGCCGGTCACACTACATTTGCGCCACTGCCACCCCCACCGCAGCAGTGATAGGATGCATCACTGGTGATGACGAAGCATCCTACAGGAGAGAGGTGGCCAACCTGGTGTCATGGTATGATGACAGCAACCTCACCCTCAACACGGACAAGACAAAGGAGATGATAGTGGACATGAGAAAAGAGAGGAGGAGACCATATCGGCCACTGTTCATCCGGAAGTTTGAGGTGGGGAGGGTGAGCAGCTTTAAATACCTGGGTATCCACATCAGCGAGGACCTTAAGTGGACACACAACACCACAGAGCTGGTTAAGAGAGCTCAACAGCAACTGTACTTTCTGAGGAGGCTGAAGAAGTTTGGCATGTCTTCCAGGATCCTCAACAATTTCTACAGCTGCATCATTGAGAGCATCCTGACCAACTGCATTACTGCGTGGTACGGCAGCACCACTGCCCTGGAGCGCAAACGCCTGCAGAGAGTCGTGAAGACAGCGGAGAAGATCATCAGGACTCCACTCCCCTCTCTGCAGAGCATCTACCACCACAGAGTCCAAAAGAGAGCTGACGCCATCCTTGGGGACACCCCACCCCCCCCCCCCCCCCAGCATAGACTGTTCACACTTCTACCCTCAGGCCAGAGGTACAGAAGTGGGAAAGGCTGGACAACCAGACTGAAAAACTCCTTCTTTCCCACTGCCATCAGGCTCCTGAACAGATAACAACTCCCAAAACTCTTTAACACAGCTTTGCATATAGGAACTCACACACCGGCTGCTAAATTTGCACACTGCTCACCTGTACAGTAGATATAGTATCACCTGTCTGATGTCCATATCATCTCTGCTGCTACTTATCATGCACAGTCTACTGGTACTTATCGTTACAGAAATAATTTGTAGTTATGCACTGCTCATTGCACAATGCTCATTTGCACACTGTACATATGTCTATGCCATCTCAGGTTCACATCAGGTTGCACAATGCTCATTTGCACACTATACATACAGTAGGTTCATGCCATTTCAGGTTCACATCATCTCTGATATCAATATACCACTATCACTTTAGTCATCCAGTGAATTTTTCAATTCCATTCCTCTACTGCCTAATTGTGTGTTGGTGTGTGTGTTATTAGCATCCATTAGCATTAGGATTGAGTTACTGTGTTAGTGTGTCATGACCTATTAGAATTGTAGTTTCTGTACCTTTTACCTTGGCATTTGTTCGGAGAGCAAAAAATTTTATTGCTCAGGAAATGTAGCATTTCTTAACTGTGCACATGATAATAAAGCCTTTGAATCTTGAAGATTAATGGTGGTTTGAGTGCTCCTTCCAAAGTTGAGAGGGGTGTCCGACAGGGCTGTCCATTCTCAAGTATGCTGTACTCTCTTGCCATTGAGCCCCTCCTTTGTAAACTAAGGCAAGGCCACATTGGTTTTAAAGTCCCCAACTCTGACTCTGTTTTTAAAGTGTCTGCACATGCTGCTGATGTTGTTGTTTATATAAGAAATCAAAGTGATGTAGACTACCTTTTAAGAACTGTTAATTTTTTGGTGAGTGCTCCTCAGCGAGAGTGAATTGAGGTAAAAGTGAAGCTTTAATGATGGGGGTGGACTATAAAAAATTGTCCTACCTGGTGGCCTTTCTTGGACACAAGGTGGTTTTAAATATCTTGGTGTGTTTTTAGGAGATCAGGCTTTTACTGGGAAAAATTGGGAGTATGTTTTGGAAAAAGTTGAAGGAAGATTTAAAAATGGAAATGGATTTTGTCAAACTTGTCCTTCAGAGGTCGTGTTTTAATTATTAACAACTTGATCACTTCAACACTGTGGCATCGACTGTCTTGTGTGGACCCTCCAACCAATCTGCTGGCCAGAATACAATCTATAATTGTGGACTTTTTCTGGGACCGTCTTCACTGGGTTCCACAGAACATCCTGTTTTTACCTAGGGAAGAAGGTGGTCAAGGACTCATCCATCTGGCCAGCAGGGGGGCTGTCTTTTGCCTGCAGTTCATCCAGCGACTGCTGAGTGGCCCTCTCGACCTTGTGTGGAGACCTATTGCCAGAGCTGTCCTGGCTCGCTGTGGGGGGCTGGGACTAGAGGTGTGGGACACATGTGTATCACTTTAAGCTTCACATCTCAGAGAGAACAAAGAACTGGGTCTCCTTGAAGATAACAGGAGGATGTGAAAATTTAGTCTTTGGTATGCAAGAGACGGCCTTGGGGGATTTCCTGGTCTGCCAGAGACTATGAGGAGGATGTTATAAGATTTAAGAGAAGATGCACTGTTACTTGTGATTAAATGCAATGTGACTGTGAGCTTTGAAGGTCCTGGATATATAAAGGACGAATGTCTGTGTTTTTCCTCTTTCTGCTTTGCTGATGTTGGAAGATGTGAATAAACCTGACTCGTGAGATAAACTCTGCCTCGTC
The DNA here is from genome assembly GCA_020510985.1 of Pholidichthys leucotaenia. Classification (NCBI taxonomy): domain Eukaryota; kingdom Metazoa; phylum Chordata; class Actinopteri; order Cichliformes; family Pholidichthyidae; genus Pholidichthys; species Pholidichthys leucotaenia. The sequence goes on along the minus strand of CM035839.1, from coordinate 87,317,938 downwards.
ATTTTCACATTTCCACACTGGTGACCTAAAGATGTATCATGGATGAAAGAAATTCCCCTGGGCCAGCCGAGTCAGGAGCTCCCAGCCAAGCATATGCCGCTACCGTCCAGCTACCGGACTTTTGGCAAGACAACCCGTGCTCCTGGTTCCACTTGGTCGAAGCACAGTTCGCCCTCCGGGGGATAACGGTAGATGACACGAAGTTCTACCATGTGATTGCAAAGCTCGACAACCGCACGGCTCAGCATGTGCAGAGCCTATTGGAGCAGCCACCGGCCAACGACAAATACGACGGGTTGAAGGCTGTGCTTATCCAGCGTTTCACTCTCTCAGTCAAGGAGAGAGCGGAGAGGCTCCTGGCTCTGAACGACTTGGGAGATGGCACGCCCATCGACCTGATGGAGAACATGCTGAGGTTGAGGGGCTCAGACAACGACGACTTCATCTTCACCCACATTTTCCTCAGGACCCTACCGTCGGCCACGAGAGCGACCCTGGCCAGTTCGCCGTTGTTGGCCCAGCGTGACTTCCGCACGCTGGCCCAGGAGGCGCACCGGATTCTCATCGCCAGCAAACAGCGTGCGGCCACCGCAGCAGCGACGGAGTTCGGCGCGATGGCCGGAGATGGCGGGGGGCCAGAGACGGCGGTAGCAGAACCACCGACGACGGCGGCGGGGGGGGCTAAGGATCGCGGAGGAGACATCCTCTGTTTCTACCATCGCCGCTTTGCAGAGAAGGCACGCAAATGTATACCACCGTGCCAGTTCAAGCGCTCGGGAAACACCAAGACCGGGGGTCGGTAGCAGCTGCGGCCCTCGGGGAGGAGAACAAGCTGCTCTACTTGAAGGATGCGCACTCGGGGAGGCATTTCCTCGTGGACACAGGCTGCCAGTTGAGTTTCATCACACCTTCCTCCGCTGACCGGCTGGCGGTTTCCAGAGGTCCCGGGGTGTCAGCAGCGAACGGCTCGAAGATTAAGACCTTTGGTGAGAGGACTCTGCTTCTGTCCCTACACGGCCATACATTTGAGTGGACTTTGTCATAGCTGCAGTGAATTTCAATATGTTGGGGGCTGATTTTCTGTGCTCACATGGTTTGTTGGTTGATCTTGCTAACAGGCACCTGGTTAATGCACTTTCTTTTTATTCTATTCCCTGTACAGCCCGAGTGGCCCCACCAACAGCACAAGCCAACGTCACAGCTGCAAGCGATAAGTTCCACACACTGCTCACTCAGTTCCCAGCACTCACGGTTCCCACATTTTCAGCAGCCGTCGCTAAACACGGGGTGGAACATTTTATTACTACCACCGGACCGCCCGTTTTTGCAAAAGCTCGGCGCTTGGATTCAGCTAAACTGACCATAGCGCGCAAGGAGTTCGCCAACCTGGAAAAGTTGGGCATCATCAGGCGTTCGAACAGCCCATGGGCTTCCCCACTTCACATGGTCCCGAAAGCTGACAGCTCGTGGCGACCTTGCGGAGATTTCCGCAGGTTGAACAACGCCACAGCGCACGACCGCTACCCAATCCCGCATATCCAAGATTTTTCCGTTCATTTGGCGGGGGCGTGCATTTTTTCTAAGATAGACTTGGTCCGCGGTTACCATCAAGTCCCAGTGCGCGGTGAGGACATACCCAAAACAGCGGTAATAACTCCGTTTGGTCTATTCGAGTTTTTGCGCATGCCATTTGGGCTTAAAGGCGCTGCGCAGACGTTCCAATGCATGATGGACGCGGTGTTGCGCGATCTCCCCTTCGTATTCATCTACCTGGACGACATCTTAGTAGCCAGCGCGTCCGAAGACGAGCACGAAAACCACCTCACGGCAGTTTTCCGGAGGTTGGGAGAGCACGGGTTAATAATCAACCCAGCAAAGTGTCAGTTCGGGGTGACGCAGATTGATTTTTTGGGGCATCGCGTCTCTCCAGAAGGAGCGGTTCCGCTGCCTGACAAAGTGCGCGCAGTAGCAAATTTTCCCCAGCCACAAACGGTCAAAGCATTACAGGAGTTTTTGGGAATGGTGAATTTTTATAACCGTTTCCTCCCCTGCGCAGCGCAGCTCATGCAACCATTGTATGCCGCACTCAAAAAGCAAAAACCCACAAATAAGATTGAATGGTCTCCGGAGCGAGAGGAAGCATTCTCGGAGGTCAAAACAGCCCTGGCAAACGCTGCGTTGTTAGCACATCCAGACCCAACGGCCCGCATAGCGCTCACTACTGACGCGTCAGATGTGGCCATAGGGGCGGTCGTGGAGCAACATGTAGCCGGGGCTTGGCAGCCGCTTGCCTTTTTCAGCAGGACTTTGCACGAAAGTGAATGAAAATACAGCGCATTCGACAGGGAGTTTTTAGCTCTCCACTTGGCCATTCGCCACTTCCAGTTCTGGCTGGAGGGACGCCGTTTCACCGCGTTCGTTGACCACAAGCCGCTGACATTTGCGATGGCCAAGGTTTCAGAACCGTGGTCAGGCCGGCAGCAAAGACAGCTGGCCGCTATCTCAGAGTTTACTACCGATGTTCAGCATGTGGCGGGTAAACTGAATGTAGTGGCAGACTGTCTCTCGCGCGCCGTGGCGGCCCCAGTCCGCGTAGGGATAGATTATGCAACCATGGCCGCAGATCAGGTTAGCGACGTGGACGTGCGTGTGCTCCAGTCTGGACCAACAGGGTTAAGGCTGGAGAACAGGGTGCTGCAAGACGGTATGCCCCCCCTAATCTGCGATGTCTCCACTGGGCGACCGCGTCCTGTGGTACCGGCTGCGTGGCACCGCCGTGTTTTTGACTCGATTCATTCTCTGGCGCACCCGGGAGTGCGTGCGTCGGTCAAAATGGTAGGAGAGAAATTTGTATGGCCAAGCCAGCGCAAACAAGTTAAGGAGTGGGCAGCAGCCTGCATGGCTTGTCAACGAGCCAAGGTACACAAACGCACGAGAGCTCCCTTGGAGCCGTTTCACATCCCGGCTAAGAGGTTCAATCATGTTCACGTGGACCTCGTAGGCCCCCTACCGCCGTCACAGGGGTGCACACACCTTCTGACAATGGTGGACCGCACCACGCGCTGGCCGGAAGTGGTCCCACTGGCGTCAACCACAGCCGAGGAGGTGGCGCGCGCGTTTTTAACAGCATGGGTAGCGCGCTTTGGAGTCCCGTCGGACATTACGTCTGACAGAGGCCCTCAATTTGTTTCCGAACTTTGGTCAGCAATGGCCCGCAGCCTGGGGGTAACGATCCACTGCACAACCGCGAACAATCCGCAGGCTAATGGGTTATGCGAACGTTTTCATAGGTCATTGAAAGTGGCTCTCAGAGCATCGCTGACGGATGCAAATTGGGTGGACAGGCTACCGTGGGTTTTATTGGGGTTGCGTTCTGCACCTAAAGAGGACTTAGAGGCCTCCCCGGCTGAACTAGTTTTTGCGCAACCACTTCAGCTGCTCGGGGAGTTTCTCCGAGATAATCCTGCGCCAGATAGCTCCCCGTCTCAGTGGTTGCAGCGTGGCACGGAATCGGGCACGCTGCCTGGCCCCGTTCACCACAGTTTTCCGCGCATTTTTGTGCCTAAGGCTTTGAAAAACGCAGAATTTGTTTTTGTCAGACACGATGCCCATCGCCCACCACTGTGACCACCTTATGATGGACCATTTAGAGTGCTGGAAACAGTGGACGAACATTTTTTGCTAGATTTGAGGGGCAGGAGGGAAAAGATTGGCATAAACAGGCTCAAACCTGCCTTTGTGGTGGCGGACGAGGATGTGCTGTTGGCCTGGGCTCCTCGGCGCGGCAGACCCCCCCGGGGACATTCCCCAGAACACCCACAGGGAGTGACAAACAGTTCTCACTCCAAGACAGCAGCGCCCCAGCGGGATGGCGCCACAGAAGTGGTGAAGCCCGCTTACAGCATATACGGGAGGAGACTGAGGCCCAAGCAGCACATGGGTTAATGTGTAATGATTTTATCATGACATGCAGACTGTTATTCTGTTGTTCCATCTTAGATGTTTGGGGTGGGGGGTCATGTGGGACACATGTGTATCACTTTAAGCTTCACATCTCAGAGAGAACAAAGAACTGGGTCTCCTTGGAGATAACAGGAGGATGTGAAAATTTAGTCTTTGGTATGCAAGAGACGGCCTTGGGGGATTTCCTGGTCTGCCAGAGACTATGAGGAGGATGTTATAAGATTTAAGAGAAGATGCATTGTTACTTGTGATTAAATGCAATGTGACTGTGAGCTTTGAAGGTCCTGGATATATAAAGGACGAATGTCTGTGTTTTTCCTCTTTCTGCTTTGCTGATGTTGGAAGATGTGAATAAACCTGACTCGTGAGATAAACTCTGCCTCGTCATTTTCACATTTCCACAGAGGAGTCATTATTTTTAATGGACTTAAAGAACCAAAAACTTCAAGAAATTCCTCAGTTTTATCAAAGTGTTTTTAAAATCTGGGGACTTTTTAAAAAGAACTCTCCCCAGGTTTCCTTGTCGCCTTTTTGGCTTTTAAAGGAACCACTTGTGTTTGGGACTTGTTTTGATATGGGCAATGTTTTTGGACCTTCTGTTTTAAAAAAAAGTTCCTTTCTGCAAAGGTTACAACACTGGGACACTTGGTGAACTTTTGTGGCCCTAACCTGGGCAATGCTGTTGCCCTGTGCTCGGCTCTTGGTGTTTCTTCAGTCTTAGTTTCTTAGTTTCTTTTCTAGTCTTAGTGTTTCTTCAGTCCTCAGAGTTATAATAAACTTGCTGAAAGATTGGAGAGACTGCCTCTCCGCAGAAGAACACTCTGCTATTGTGTTACACTACAGAGATTCTGTGTGAACTGCTGATGAGCCTTTTCCTTTTAGTGTTTTATCTCCTGATTTTAAAGATGGCACTTGTGTGTTTTTAAACTCTGAACGTATTAACATTTGTGACTCTTCTGGTAAAAAAATGTATGGACTCTTGGTGAAAGTTCTAAATGTGAATAAATTAAAAGGTCGAGCTGATACACCGTGGAGGAAACACTCGGGTTTGGGTTCAGAGGTGAGGCCTGCCTGGAGAGCACTCTATAAACCACCATTAACTAAGAAGGTTGGAGACCTGCAATGGCGAGTTTTACATGCTGCTGTGGCTGTAAATGCTTTTATCTCTATTTTAAACCCAAATTGTTGTTGAGGTTTGTCCTTTTTGTCCTCAGAAAGAGACTGTGTTCCACTGTTTTCTGTACTGTAATAGACTGTAATTATTGTTTGTTTTTTTGGGGAAGCTGTTTTATCTGTTTGGAGAAGTCTTTTCCCTGCAGATTTTTATCTTGGGTTTTCCATATTGACATGACGATGGGCTCAGGGAACACACACACAGGCTCAGGAAGATTTAAGGCTTTTATTCACACAACAGGTTGTGTTTGAGTGCGTGAGTGGAAGTGTGGATGTGGTGTGGGTGGACAGCATGCGTCAAGGGTGGAGCAGCTCGCCGTGCAGCCAGGTAACCCTGAGGACAGAGCAGAGCAGTCTTAGTCACAATCACACGCCCCGTGGGAAATAACCACAACGTTATGCTCACGTGCAGGCGAGAAGGTGGCTGGCGTTGGCGTAGCAGCTGTAACCTGGAGGACAGCTAGGCTGTGCGCTCCCAACGAGCTGGTGCGATGAAGGTAGAGGTGAGGCGAGGAGGAGGAATTCCGCCACCCTGGAGATCCACCTGTGCACAGGGGAGAAGCTGGAGAGAAGGTAAGGTGAGGAATACAGCTTACGTGCTTGGAGAGCGATGCGCTGGTCGGTGCAAACCGGAACAGACACTGAGGTTTTGGGAGCGTTGTCGAGCAGATGATTCCAGGCCGAAGCAGAAGGCAGAGGGGTTTAAATAGCCAGTTACTGATGAGGCGCAGGTGTGCGTGCCGCTGGCGCTGATGACTGGCGAGAGCGAGGTGTAACAGTACCAGCCCCTCCCCCCGAGCAGTGCCTCCCGGCGCTGGCTTACCTGGGTGCGCCCGGTGGAACTCCGTGATGAGGTTCTTGTCCAGCACCCAGGACAGGGGCACCCAGGATCTGTGCTCAGGGCCATACCCTTCCCAATCCACCAAGTACTGGAGACCGGGGCCATGGCGGCGGGTTTCCAGGATGGCCGTGACACCCCATGCCAGATCACCGTCGATCAACCTGGGGGGAGGAGGGGTCTTGGGAGGAGGACAAAGAGGGTCAGTCAACACAGGTTTGATATGCGAGACGTGAAACTTCGGGCAGACCCGGAAGGAGGGGGGGGGAGCCAAACGCACAGCCACTGGATTGATAATCTTAGTGATGGAAAAAGGCCCGATGAAGCACTGGGCCAGCTTCCTCCTCTCAGCCTTCAGTTTAATGTCCTTGGTAGACAGCCAGACACGTTGACCCACCTGATACTCGGGAGAGGCCCTCCTGTGGCGATTGGCGACCCGAGAATTGCGCTCCATCGTGTGTAAAAGCGCCTGGCGCGTCTTGTTCCAAATACGCCGGCAGCGCCTCAGATGAGCCTGGACAGATGGAACCGCCACTTCACTCTCCTCCTCCGGGAACAAGGGCGGATCATACCCCAGAGACGCCCGGAAGGGGGACATGCCGATGGCCGAGGACAAGGTTGAATTATGGGCGTATTCGACCCAGGGCAGGCAGGTGCTCCAGGAGGAGGGGCTGGAAGAGGTGACACAGCGCAGAGCTGCCTCCAACTCCTGATTAGCACGCTCACACTGACCGTTAGTCTGAAGGTGGTGACCAGAGGACAAACTCACCATGGCCCCCAGCGCGTTGCAGAAGGACCTCCACACCTTGGACATAAACTGGGGCCCCCGATCCGAGACGACATCCACCGGGATCCCATGCAGCCTGACGACGTGTTGGATCAATAGCTCAGCTGTCTCCTGTGCTGAAGGGAGCCCATGGAGAGGCACGAAATGGGCCGCCTTGGAGAACCAGTCGACGATGGTCAGGATAGTGTTGTAAGAATTGGACTTAGGGAGACCGGTGACAAAGTCCAGGGCCACATGGGACCAAGGCCTCCCGGGGATCGGTAGCGGACGGAGGAGACCCGCTGGGGGGGACGTGGAGGTTTTGCCCGTTGCGCACTGGGGACAGGCGCGGACGTAGTTCGTGACGTCATTCCTGAGGCCAGGCCACCAAAAGAACCATTGGATGAGCTCCACCAGCCGGGAGATGCCAGGATGACAGGCGAACTTGGATGTATGAGCCAAGTGGATGACGTCGCCCCCAGACTGAAGAAGGGACGAATAATCTTCCGACCGGACCACCGCCAGGATCGGGTTCAGCCTCCTGTGCCTTCCGGACCTTGGCCTTAATCCCCCATGAGACGGCCCCCACGACGCTCGAGGAGGGTAGGATGGTATGTTCTCGATCCACTGGGTCTTCAGGCTCGAACTGTCTGGAGAGCGCATCCGGTTTCCCGTTCTTGGACCCAGGCCGATAAGTGATGGTGAACTTGAAGCGGCCGAAAAACAATGACCAGCGCGCCTGGCGGGCGTTCAGGCGCTTGGCCGTCCTCAGGTACTCCAAGTTATTGTGGTCGGTACAGACCACAAACGGCTGGGAAGCCCCCTCCAGCCAATGGCGCCACTCTTGAAGAGCCAGCTTCACCGCTAGGAGCTCCCTATCCCTGACGACGTAATTCCGTTCAGCGGGGGAGAAGCGTTGGGAGAAGAAGGCGCAGGGGCACACCTGTCCATCCGCTGGTGAGCGCTGAGAGAGCACTGCCCCCACCCACGTATCAGATGCGTCCACCTCGACCAGGCACTGGAGGGCTGGGTCCACCTGGGTGAGGACCCGGGAGAAAGCGAACTCCGTCTTCAGGATCTTGAAGGCCGACGCAGCCTCCTCGGTTCACTGGAACGGCACCTCGGGAGAGGTGAGGCGGGTCAGGGGAGTGGCAATGGCACTGTACTTAGGCACGAAGCGGCGGTAGAGGTTGGCAAAGCCCAGAAACTGCTGCACCTGCTTCCTCGAGGAGGGGGTGGGCCAGTCCACCACCGCTTTGACCTTGGCTGGATCAGGGAGAGCTTGGTTGTGAGCGATAACAAATCCTAAGAAGGAGGTCTGGTTGGTGTAAAACTCACATTTCTCCGCTTTCACGTACAGCCTGTTCTCCAGAAGGCGCTGAAGGACCCGCCTCACATGGACCTGGTGCTCCTCTCTGGTCCGGGAGAAGATCAAGATGTCGTCCAGATATACAAACACAAAGACCCCCAGGAAATCCCAAAGAACGTCGTTGATCAGGCGTTGGAAGACAGCCGGAGCGTTGGTGGGCCCAAACGGCATGACCAGATACTCAAAATGGCCGCTGGGCATCCGGAACCCCGTCTTCCACTCATCGCCTTCCCGGATCCGAAAGAGGTGGTACGCACTGCGCAGGTCCAGCTTGGTGAACCAGGTGGCCCCCTGGAGGGAGTTGAAGGCCGAGTCCATCAGGGGCAGCGTATATTTGTCCCTTATAGTGATGTCATTGAGCGCCCGGAAGTCGATACACAGGCGCAGGGACCCGTCCTTCTTTCCCACAAAGAAGAATCCGGCTCCAACCGGGGACAAGGATGGCTGGATGATGCCTGAGCTGAGCGACTCCCTGATATAAGCGTCCATGGCCTCACGCTCCGGGGCTGACAGGCTGTAGAGGCGGCCAGATGGTAACGGCGCTCCCGGGCGGAGATTAATGGCGCAGTCGTAGGGACTGTGGGGGGGAAGAGACTTACTTTAGACTTACTGAAAACCTGCCCTAGGTCGTGGAACTCCGGGGGAACCAGGGATAGATCCGGAGGCAGAGAGTCAGGCACTGGGGGCGGCAATGATGGGGCACAGGCAGCAGATTGAAGGCAGGCGCTCATGCAGAAGGTGCTCCAGGAGAGGACGCTGCCGGACTGCCAGTCGAAGGTTGGGTTATGGAGCCGCAGCCAGGGGTAACCCAGGATAAGAGGAGAAACCGAGGTGGGTAAGACAATCAGGCTGAGATCATCCCTATGGTTGCCAGAGATGATTACCGGGACCGGTTTGGTTCTGTGGGTGATGGTTACTAAGGGCGTATGAGCGAGGGTGACCAATTTAATAGGGGCAGGCAGTGCTTGGCAGGGGATGCCCAAGCAGGTTACCAGGCTTTGTGAAATGAAACTTTGCTCCGCCCCTGAGTCCACCAGTGCGTGTGTGACATGACCGTGGAGTTGTGACAGAATCTGACCAGGAGGAGGCACTTAGTGAGGGGATTTGAACGGGAAGCGTCCGCGAGGCCCCCTACAGCGACTCGCGGACGTCCCCCTTTTGGCCGAATCGGGCAGTCTTCCACGGAGTGTTGTTCCCCCCCTCAATACATGCAGAGGGCCAACTCTCGGCGGTGCTGTCGTTCCACTGGTGGAAGTCTAGCCCGACCGACCTGCATTGTCTCAGTGTCATCGGCGGACCGCGGAGCGGGTAATGCCAGGGGGTGAGACTGAGGGACCCGGGAGGAAGTTCCGCTCAAGCGGCCGGAAGTCCTCCGCTCGGCGGCCCGTTCCCTCAGCCTGTTATCCAAATTTATGGTAAGGGAAATTAGATTGGATAACCGGTCCGGCAAATCCCGGGAGGCCAGCTCATCCTGAAGGGAGGAATTTAGACTGCGGGTGAAGATGCTGCAGAGCGCAGCTTCGCCCCACCCGACTTCCGCCGCTACCACCCGGAAGTCAACAGCGTAGTTGGCGGCCGACCGGCTACCCTGACGAAGATTGAGCAGCCAGGTGGTCAGGACGTTATCATAATCGGAATGGTCAAAGACCTCCTTAAAATCATGCACGAATTGGGCGTAGGTCAGGTCCGCGTAGCTGGGCCTCGCCATGACAGCGTAGGCCCAAGCAAGCGCTCGCCCTTCCAAGAGGTTAGCCACATACCCAATTCGGCTATGATCAGAAGGAAAGTCCTCGGGGACGCGCTGGAACACCGACTCACATTGTAGGAGAAACCCGCGCGCCTCACCGAGTTTACCGCTGAAGCGCGCGGGAGTCGGGATGGGAGTGAGTCGGGTCCGCGGTTCCGAGCTAGCTAGGCTAGCCGGGGAAGGGACCGGAGCTGGCCCACCGGAAGATGCCGGAGGGATGGTCTGTGGAAAATCCAGGCAACCTAATAATTGAATGATTTGGGTGAGTTCATTGAAAGCCACCTGTTGTTGAAGAGCGATTAAATCCACCTGAGCCTCGAGGGTGGAAAGACGGTGCGTGAGCCCGCTGTCCGTTGAGCCACTTTGCTGGAGTCGTACTGACATGACAACGGGCTCAGGGAACACACACACAGGCTCGGAAAGATTTAAGGCTTTTATTCACACAACAGGTTGTGTTTGAGTGCGTGAGTGGAAGTGTGGATGTGGTGTGGGTGGACAGCATGCGTCAAGGGCAGAGCAGCTCACCGTGCAGCCAGGTAACCCTGAGGACAGAGCAGAGCAGTCTTAGTCATAATCACACGCCCCGTGGGAAATAACCACAACGTTATGCTCACGTGCAGGCGAGAAGGTGGCTGGCGTTGGCGTAGCAGCTGTAACCTGGAGAACAGCGCGGCTGCACGCTCCCGACGAGCTGGTGCGATGAAGGTAGAGGTGAGGCGAGGAGGAGGAATTCCGCCGCCCTGGAGATCCACCTGTGTACAGGGGAGAAGCTGGAGAGAAGGTAAGGTGAGGAATACAGCTTACGTGCTTGGAGAGCGATGCGCTGGTCGGTGCGAACCGGAACAGACGCTGAGGTTTTGGGAGCGTTGTCGAGCAGATGACTCCAGGCCAAAGCAGAAGGCAGAGGGGTATAAATAGCCAGTTACTGATGAGGCGCAGGTGTGCGCGCCGCTGGCGCTGATGACTGGCGAGAGCGAGGTGTAACACATATAGACAGAGAAGCAAGAAAAAAAGTGAACTGTTAAATTTCATCCTGGGTCAAGCTAAAATGGCTATTTATGTGAGTAGGAAAAGAAAAATTGAACAAATGCTGCATTGTAACGTAAAAGACATGCTGGTAAGCATGATCAGGACTCGAATAATGATTGATTACAATTACTATCATCTGATGCAAAATGTTGGAACTTTTGAGGCTATGTGGTGCTTTAAGCACATCCTGTGTTGTGTTAAGGAGGGGAAAATTACCTATGGTGTGGTTCTGATGTAAGAAGCAAGTTTTTGTTTTAGTTTTCGTGGTTTAGTTGCTTGTGTCTTTGATTTCTTGTCAGTGAATTAATTTACTTTTCATTGCTTCTTTTAGTTGGAGTGTTTTTCTGTTGAACCTGTGACAATAAAGGTGTGTTGAAAAATTAAAAATATCTCTCTCTCTCTCTCTCTGAGTGGGTGTGGTCGTGAGTGCGAGCTGAGAGCGTGTGACAGCGTGAGTGAATTATTTTCAACTTTTTCTCTATCTTTTCGTGTTTAAGGTGTTTTTTTTGTTAAATAATCTTACGTTTTGTTGTTTTCTGTAGCTGGGGTGGGGTAGGCGTTTTGGGAGGGGGGTTTCTGCTGCCAGCTCTGCTGGTCAGCATGGTTTTGGAGCGAGGCTCCGGATTCGAGACGCTGACACGCCGGCATGCTGTCAAACTGACACCGGCTGTCAGCTGCTCAGTGGAGGAGTGTAGTCTGGCTGTGGGGGAGCTGGTCGGTTATGAAAGTGTTAGATCAGCTTCGAGAATGAATAGTGCCGTGGTGATTTTCCTCGATAGTGTGGAAAAAGTTAACCGGGTAGTGGAGAGCGGGGTTGTGATTAAAGACACACTGGTTCCTGTTCTGTCTCTGGTAAATCCCGCAAAGAGAATTACCATCTCAAATGTCCCACCATTTTTAAAGAACGAGCTGTTGGAGAAGGAGCTGTCGAGACACGGGCAGCTTTTGTCCCCGATTAAGCACATCCCTCTCGGTTGTAAGTCCCCGCGTTTAAAGCATGTCATGTCTTTTAGGCGACAGGTGCTCATGATTTTAAAGAATAGCGAGGAAAGCCTCAACCTCGTGTTTAAATACCGGATTGACGGCTTTGATTATACCATCCACATCACCTCCGATAATATGAAGTGTTTCGGCTGCGGAATGGAGGGACATTTGATTCGATCATGCCCTCAGGGACTGGGGGGTGATCACTCGGGGGGGGGCGCTAGTGCGGCCTCGGGGCCGTCTGGCGGCGGAGCGGCTTCGCCCCCCTCCAAGGCTGACGGCGCTACTGCGCCGTCGGGCGTTTCGGCCGGAGCCGTAGGGCCGTCTGGCGGCGGCGCTTCGGCCGAGGCTGCGAGGCTGTCTGGCGGCGGGGCGGCTTTGCCGCCCTCCGCAGCCGGCCTGTCGATCATAACTGAAACAGCAACAAAAGTTAAAGCACATCGCGGGGCTGCTGCACAGACCAACATTGCAGACAAGGGTGATATTACCGAGAGGGATGACGCTGAGGGTCAGACAGAGGAGCCGAATGAGGCCCAGGTAGATGGTGGGACCAGAAAGATAAATATAAAAGCACAGCACAGGGTGAGCGAAAGACAGGAAGAGACAGCTACCAGGGTGGCTGAGTCAGTGTTGGAGGATGAGGATGACATCGAATTAGATGAAGAGTTATGTAAAACCTCCATCAAGCGGAAGAATTTGGAAACCAAACAGCAGAGGAGCAAAGTAAAAAGGGTTGTTAAAGACAGTTCTGAGGTTTCTCTATCTCAGCCAGATTCTTATGCTGGGTCTGAGATAGAGAGTGATGGTGAAAGCAGTGATGATGTGGCCAGTGGAGGCGGTTACCCCTTCACAAAAATACAGAAGTTTTTGCAGGACACTAAGGGGGTCAGAATGGTTAAAGTTGAAAGCTTCTTCCCTGATCTAAAACGTTTTGTTGACTCTGCTCGGGTCTACATGAAAAATAGGGGAGAGCTTGAGCAGGAAAGTTTCACTGATCAGGAGATCTACAGACTAAAAAAGCTTGTGCTAAAAGTTAAGAACCAAATTGCCCAGGATGATTAGTCTTTTATCGCTCATTCTTTCTTTTCTGTTTTTATATTGGCTTTGCCCTCTTATATACATGTGTAGTTTTAATTTTGGCACACTCAACATCAATGGGGCAAGAGAAATGTCCAAGCGAGCTAGTGTTTTTACTCTTGCAGAATGCAAGAAAATTAATGTTCTGTTTGTTCAGGAGACTCATAGTTCTGAGGACAATGCTGCTGACTGGAGGAGGGAATTTCGGGGTGAAATTATTCTTAGTCATAGAAGCAGCAAATGTGGTGGAGTGGGTATATTATTTTCTCGAGATTTTATTCCACTTTCTTATGACATTGATGAGATAATTGCAGGCCACATTTTAAAAGTTCGAGCTGTTTTTGAGAATGTGAAAGTTGTTTTTATAAATGTGTATGCTCCAACCGTAGGCACAGAAAGATTGGCCTTTTTAAATATTTTAGATGACACGATCAAAAATTGCAGTAATGATGACTTTTTATTTGTGGGAGGTGATTTTAATTGTACAGAAAATCCTCTTATGGATAGGAATCACCCAGAGCCACATGCTGCATCCAACAGTTTTAAAAGGTCTCATAGAAGCTCATGATCTGTGTGATGTGTGGAGGAATTTTCATGGCAAGGCTAGACAGTACACGTGGAGCCATAGAAAGGACAATATTTTGTCCTTAGCTAGACTGGATAGGGTTTACAGTTTTAAGCACCATTTTAGCATTTTTAAAAGTGCTTTTATAGTCCCTGTTGGCTTCACAGATCATTCCCTGGTTCAGTGTTGTGTTTTTATCAAGAATATAAAGTGCAGTAGTGCATACTGGCATTTTAACACGTCACTTTTATCGGATAACAGTTTTAAAACTGCTTTTATGTTTTTTTGGAGTAATTTTAAATTAACAAAATCAAATTTTAGTTCTTTGCAGCAGTGGTGGGATGTAGGGAAGAGCCAAATAAAGAATCTGTGCCTACAGTATACTCGCAATGTCTCTGGAGACTTGGCCTGGTCTGTCAGGGACCTGGAGAGAGAAGTAGTGGAGCTGCAGTCTTTGGCAGGCTCCACAGGAGAAAGAGGACATTTTGAGGCCCTCAATGGCAAAAAGTCTGTTTTAACTGACCTACTGGGAGTGGCTGCCAGGGGCGCTGTGGTACGCAGTAGGTTCCAGAACATCGCACTAATGGACGCTCCATCTCATTTTTTCTTTGGTCTGGAGAGGAAGAATGGTCAGAGGAGGATGATCCACTCTCTCAGCTCCGAGGACGGGCGGCCGATCCATGAGTCTGCGGAGATCCGTCGCTTTGCAGTTGCTTTCTACAAGGATCTCTTTAAGAAAGAATTTGTTGAGAATCCACATGCACTGAGTCATTTTTTGACGGACTTGCCAAAGGTGATGGCTAGCGTGAATGCGGAGCTGGAGAGCGGGATCACTCTGCAAGAACTGGCAGTGGCTGTCCAGTCTCTTCAGTGTGGAAAAGCCCCAGGGATAGATGGCCTACCAGCGGAGTTCTACAAGGCGTTCTGGTCTGAGATCTGTGAGGACTTGCTGGAAGTACTGTCTGACAGTCTGCGGAAGGGTCACCTGCCCCTAAGTTGTAGGAGAGCAGTCCTCACCCTCCTTCCAAAAAAAGGCGACTTGAAAGACATTAAGAACTGGCGTCCGGTGGCCCTCCTCTGTACTGACTACAAAATTCTCTCCAAAGTGTTGGCTACCAGACTGAGGAAGGCGATGGAGCAGGTCATACATGTAGACCAGACCTACTGTGTACCTGGTAGGTTGGTTACAGACAACATTTTTTTAATTTGTGATGTTTTGGACCTCTCCAGCTCATTGGTCAAAGAACTTGGTCTTATTTCAATAGACCAAGAAAAGGCGTTTGACCGAGTTGAACATCCATACCTTTGGCAGACATTAGAGGCCTTTGGTTTCAGCTCAGGGTTCATTGCCATGATCCAGGCTTTGTATAGAGACATTGAGAGTATTCTTAAGATTAATGGTGGTTTGAGTGCTCCTTTCAAAGTTGAGAGGGGTGTCCGACAGGGCTGCCCCCTCTCAGGTATGCTGTACTCTCTTGCCATTGAGCCCCTCCTTTGTAAACTAAGGCAAGGCCTCACTGGTTTTAAAGTCCCCAACTCTGACTCTGTTTTTAAAGTGTCTGCATATGCTGATGACGTTGTTGTTTTTACAAGAAATCAAAATGATGTAGACTACCTTTTAAGAACTGTCAATCTTTTTGGTGAGTGCTCCTCAGCGAGAGTGAATTGGGGTAAGAGTGAAGCTGTTGTGGTGGGGGGGAGACCACAAAAAATTGCCCTACCTGGTGGCCTCTCGTGGACACAAGGTGGTTTTAAATATCTTGGTGTGTTTTTAGGAAATCAGACTTTTACTGAGAAAAATTGGGAGTGTTTTTTAGAAAAAACTGAAGGAAGACTAAAAAAATGGAAATGGATTCTGCCAAACTTGTCCTTCAGAGGTCGTGTTTTAATTATCAACAACTTGACTGCTTCAATGCTGTGGCATCGACTGTATTGTCTGGACCCTCCACCCAATTTGCTGGCCAGAGTGCAATCTATAGTCGTGGACTTTTTCTGGGACCGTCTTCACTGGGTTCCACAGAGTATCCTGTTTTTACCGAGGGAAGAAGGTGGTCAAGGGCTCATCCATCTGGCCAGCAGGGGGGCTGTCTTTCGCCTGCAGTTCATTCAGCGACTGCTGAGTGGCCCCCTTGACCTTGTGTGGAGACCTATTGCCAGGGCTGTCCTGGCTCGCTGTGGAGGGCTTGGACTAGAGGAGTCGCTGCTTTTAATGGATTTAAGGGGCCAAAAACTCCCAGAACTTCCCCAGTTTTACCAAAGTGCTTTTAAAATCTGGGGACTTTTTAAAAAGAACTCTCCCCAGGCTTCCTTGCCGCCTTTCTGGCTTTTAAAGGAACCACTTGTGTTCGGGACCCGTTTTGATGTGGGCAATGTTTTAGGACCTTCTGTTTTAAAAAAGTTTATTTTTGCAAAGGTCACAACGCTGGGACACTTGGTAAATTTATGTGGTCCTAACTTGGACAATGCTGTTGCCCTGTGCTCGGCTCTTGGCGTCTCTTCAGTCAGAGTTATAATGAACTTGTTGAAAGATTGGAGAGACTGCCTGTCTGCAGAAGAACACTCTGCTATTGTTTTACACCGTGAAAACTCTGTACAAACTGCTGATGAACCTTTTCCTTTTAGTATTTTATCTCCTGATTTTAAAGATGGCACTGGTGTGTTTTTAAACTCTGAGCACATTAACATTTGTGACTCTCCTGGTAAAAAAATGTATGGACTTTTGGTGAAAATTCTAAATGTGAATAAGTTAAAAGGTCGAGCTGATACACCATGGAGGAAACACTTGGGTCTGGGTCCAGAGGTGAGGCCTGCCTGGAGAGCACTCTATAAACCACCATTAACTAAGAAGGTTGGAGACCTACAATGGCGAGTTTTACATGGTGCTGTGGCTGTAAATGCTTTTATCTCTCTTTTAAACCCAAATGTTGTTGAGGTTTGTCCATTTTGTCCTCAGAAAGAAACTGTGTTCCATTGTTTTCTGGACTGTAACAGACTGCAATCGTTGTTTGTTTTTTTGGGGAAACTGTTTTATCTGTTTGGAGAAGTCTTTTCCCAGCAGATTTTTATCTTGGGCTTTCCATATAGACAGAGGACTAAGAAAAAGAGTGAACTCTTAAATTTCATCCTGGGTCAGGCTAAAATGGCTATTTATGTTAGTAGGAAAAGAAAAATTGAACAACTGCTGGATTGTAATGTAAAAGACATACTGGTTGGCATGATTAAGGCTCGAATAGTGATTGATTACAATTACTATCATCTGATGCAGAATGTTGAAACCTTTGAGGCTATGTGGTGCTTTAAGCACATCCTGTGTTGTGTTAAGGAGGGGAAAATTACCTATGGTATAATCCTGATGTAAGAAGCAAGTTTTTTGTTTTTGTTTTTCCTTGTTTGGTTACTTGTGTCTTTGATTTCTTGTCAGTGAGACATTTTTCTTTTCCATTGCTTCTTTTAGTTGTTTTAGTTGTGTTTTTCTGTTGAATTTGTGACAATAAAGGTGTGTTGAAACATCTAAAAAATCTATCTCTCTCTCTCTCTCTCTCTCTCGTGCGCATGCGTGGGCGTTTGTGGGAGCAGGGGTGTGGAGTGGTGTCGAGTGAGTACTTTAAACTTTGTATTTTCTAACTTTTTCTCTATCTTGTGTGTTTGAGGTGTGTGTGTTTAATATAGTGGGTTGAGTGTGTGTGTGCTGGGGTGTGAGTGTTGGAGTGAGTGTGTTGGGGAACGGTAGCTTCTGCTGCCGGTTTTTCCCGGCCGGCATCATGCCGGTGATTGATGGTGGTGTGGAGTTTGAGCGCTTAACCCGGCGTCATGGTGTGAGAATCCTCCCGACAGTTCCCTGTTCTGTGGAGGAGGCCAGCCTCGCTGTAGGACAGGTGGTTGGGCATGGCAGCATAAAATCAGCATCGAGGATGAACAGCGCAATTGTGATCTTTCTGGATTCGACTGAGAAAGCTGATCAGGTGGTGGCACAGGGAGTGGTCATAGGTGACACTTTTACTCCCGTTTTACCGCTGGCGAATCCGTCTAGGAGGATCACCATCTCAAACGCTCCTCCTTTCGTTAAAAATGATCAGCTGATTAGAGAGTTGTCCCGTTTTGGCCAGGTTGTGTCCCCTATCAGAATGGTCTCTCTGGGTAGTAAATCACCCCTGCTGAAGCATGTTGTATGTCATAGGAGGCAGTGTTTCATGGTGTTGAAAGACAGCTCTGCTGAACTGAATGCGTCTTTTAATTTCAGGATTGACGGCTTTAGCTACTTGGTGTTTGCAACATCTGAAACCATGAAGTGTTTTGCGTGTGGCGCAGAAGGCCATCTTATTAGGGCATGTCCTGAAAAGGCGAACACAAAGAGCACTGGCGGTAAGAAAGGTGACGCCGCTGTTTCTGGTGGTCCGGAGGGTAGCGCTACATGTGGTGCGGCGGATGCCGCTGCGGCGCCCGCTTCTGCTGGGGCGGTCGCGGCCGCGTCCGCTTCTACTTCTGCGGGGGCGTCCGCGTCCGCGTCCGCTTGTGCTGGGGCGGCCGCGGCCGCCTCTGCTGGGGTGGCCGCGGCGGGCGCGGTAGTTGCCCCCCCAAACAGTGATGGTGGGGAATTTCTGTCTGGCGGCAGCTCTGATCATTGTGACGAGCCTGTCGCCCGGGGTAAACAGGTGGAGGGTGTAAGTAAAAGTGCAGTTAAACGAAGGAACGTGAATGAACAGACTTTGCAGGCGGGGGAGGAGCGGTTTGAGGCTGTAGGGGACACACAGAGCAAACACTGCATGACAAACGTTGCAGTTCATGAAGAAATGCAGGAATGTAGTTTTGCTGAAGAGGATCCTTTTAAAGCTGCACAAAAAAGAAAAAGTGCTGAAAACTTACAGAGCTCTGCTAAATCTAGTAGGGTTGGGAAGTTAGATTTACTAGATGAGAGCGTCTCTGACGAAAGTGGAGCTGAGTCTGAAATGATGCAGACGCAGACGCAGGAGGAGCAAAGCTCCTATTGTTTTTCCAAAATTAGGCAATTTCTCCAGGTGACCAAGGGGAGCAGAGCTGTGAAAGTGGAAAATTACTTTCCAGATCTGGAGTTATTTGTGGCATCAGCTCGCAAGCTGATGAAACTGAATGATGGGAATGAGACTTTTACTGATCAGGAAATTTTTCGTTTAAAGAAACTGGTTGTCAAACTGAAATCACAAATTACTAACAGTCATGTTGACTCTTAGTTTGTTTCTTCCCTTTTATGCTATGTGTGTGTTTTTTTACTGTACCCTATTTTTATCCTTTTTAATGCCCCACCTTAGAATTGGCACTCTCAATATTAATGGGGCCAGGGATGATGTAAAAAGGGCCTCTTTATACAAGCTTTTTAATTTAAAGAAACTTGACGTGCTGATGGTCCAGGAGACTCACAGCACTGTGGACATTGAGAGCCATTGGAGAAAAGAGTGGGATGGCTGCATTTTTTTTAGCCACAAATCCAGTAGCAATGGGGGGGTGGCTGTACTTTTCTCTAGGGGTTGTGTGCCTGTCTCTTATGAGGTAGAAGAGGTGGTGAGAGGTCATTTCCTCTTATTAAAGGTACAGTTTGAAAACGTGAACTTCGTTTTTATAAACGTGTATGTGCCAACACAGAGAGCAGAGAGGATCAGGGTCTTTGACGTGCTTTCGGATACGGTTAAGTCCTGTGATCCAAATAGTTTTTTATTTCTGGGGGGTGATTTTAACTGTACATTAAACCACAGACTAGACAGGAACCATCAGGAGCCTCACCCTGCTTCTGCCAATAGGCTGAGAGAACTGGTGAAAACACATGAAATGGCCGATGTGTGGAGATCACATCATGGGGACCAGAGGCAGTACACCTGGAGCCATGTCAAAGATAACCGTTTATCTATGGCTAGGTTAGACCGTTTTTATGGTTTTAAACATCAAATGAGTGTTTTTAAAAATAGTTGTATCTGTCCTGTTGGTTTCACTGATCACTGCCTGCTGTTTTGTTCTGTGTTTATTGAAAATGTAAAGTGTAAGAGTGCTTTTTGGCATTTTAACAATACACTTTTAAATGATGTGTTTTTTAAAGAGGTTTTTCATGATGTTTGGAAGTCACACAGGGAACAAAAACCCTCTTTTAGTTCTCTCCAATTGTGGTGGGATTTTGGTAAGGCCCAGATAAAACAACTCTGCCAACAGTACACTCAAAATGTCACTCGTAGCTTGACCCAATCCTTGAAAGTTCTGGAGACTGAGGTGGTAGAACTAGAGGAGTTGCTCAGTTCTACAGGAAAACAGGAGCACTTAGAGGCTCTCAAGTCAAAAAGGTCAGCCTTGGCTAGCTTGCTAGGGGTCACCGCACAGGGTGCTCTGGTCCGCTCACGCTACATGGATGTAGCTCTGATGGACTCGCCCTCCCAGTACTTTTTTGGACTGGAGGGGAAAAATGGACAGAGAAAGCTTATTCACTCCTTGTTGGGCGATGACGGGAGAACAATCTCCACAGCAGCAGAGATCAGGAAACACGCTGCTAGCTTTTACAGTGAATTGTTTAGAGCAGAGTGGAGGGAGGACACGTCACTGGGCCAGGTCTTCCTTGATGGTCTTCCAGTGCTTTCAGAGGACCTTGTTGCCGGCTTGGATGCTCCACTGTCTCTGTCTGAGCTGCATACGGCGCTAATGAGCCTCCAGAATGGAAAATCACCAGGCATAGATGGTCTCTCTGTGGACTTTTTTAAGGAATTCTGGCCCCTGCTTGGTCCAGACCTGCTGGAGGTTCTCCAAGATAGCTTGGAAAGGGGGACCCTGCCCACGACCTGCAGGAGGGCCATCATCACACTGTTGCCGAAAAAGGGGGACCTCCAGAGCCTAAAGAACTGGAGGCCAGTCTCTCTGCTCTGCACAGACTACAAGATTCTCTCAAAAGCTCTGGCCCGAAGACTGAGAAAGGTGATGAGCGAGCTCATTCATGTAGACCAGACTTACTGTGTGCCTGGCAGGCTGATTAGTGACAACGTCACTTTAATTCGGGATATTTTGGAGGTCTCTGGTTCATTGGCGGTAGAAACTGGTTTGATTTCAATTGACCAGGAAAAGGCGTTTGATCGGGTTGAACACCAATATTTATGGACAGTTTTAACAGCTTTTGGGTTCAGCCCAGGCTTCATAGCCAGGATACAGGTCTTGTACAGTGACATTGAGAGTGTGCTGAAGATAAATGGGGGCCTGTCTGCCCCTTTAAAAGTCCAGAGGGGGGTTCGGCAGGGCTGCCCTCTCTCAGGGATGCTGTACTCCCTCGCCATAGAGCCTTTGCTTCACTGCCTGAGAAGGGATCTATCAGGAGTTACTTTTCCTGGCTGTGACACCACGTTCAAGCTGTCGGCCTATGCAGATGATGTAGTCATTCTGCTAAACAAGCAGAGTGACATTGACGTTCTGGTTAGGAGTGTCAATCTTTTTGGCCAACTTTCCTCTGCAAAGATAAACTGGGGAAAAAGCGAGGCTCTGATGGTGGGGGAGAAACTAGAAAATCAGCTTACGCTGCCGGGTGGGTTGATTTGGAAAAAAGGAGGTTTTAAGTATCTTGGCGTCTTTATTGGAAATCAGCAGTTTGAGCAAAAAAATTGGGATGGGGTCATAGAGAAGATTAACGGGAGACTAAACAAGTGGAAGTGGCTAATGCCAAGAATATCTTTTAGAGGAAGAGTGCTCATTTTAAATAATCTTGTTTCCTCATCCCTGTGGCACCGCCTCATGTGCATGGACCCCCCTGCTGGTTTGTTGTCCAAAATTCAGTCTGTTTTGGTGGACTTTTTTGGGGGGGGTGGACTCCACTGGGTTCCTCAAGCCCTGTTATTTCTTCCCAAAGAGGAGGGGGGGCAAGGAGTGATTCATTTAGCTAGTAGAGGTGCTGCTTTTAGACTGACTTTCATACAGAGACTGCTGACGGGCCCCCAGGACCTGGTATGGAGGCCTTTGGCCTGTGTTATTTTACAGAGAGTCCTTGGGCTTGGGCTAGACCTCCCTGTGTTTTTAATGGATTTTAAGAACTCTAATGCACTGTCTTTACCCAGTTTTTACCGCAGTCTCTTTTCAGTGTGGACTCTTTTTAAAAAACAAAGAGGGCCATGCGATTCCCTCTACTGGTTGTTGAGGGAGCCGCTGGTTTTTGGTGGTCGCCTTGGTGTCCTGCCGGGAGTTGGAAGGACCTTCCTTGATAGGCTGTGTTCCAGGAACATTCTCACTCTGAAGCAAGTGGTGGAACTGGCTGGTCCTGGCCTCAACAACGCCTCAGCTTTAGCAGCTCATCTTGGTGTCAGGTCGATTCGTTTCATCGATGGTCTTCTTGCACACTGGAAACAGGAGCTTCATGGACTTGAGCACTCCCTACTCTTGGACTTTAGCAATGGCACGCTGCAGCCAGAAAGCACTGACCCCTTTCCCTCTCTCACGCTCTATATGGACTTTGACGTCGCTCCTTGCTCCTTACTGGCATTCTGTGCTCCCACTGGTGTGGACTTTGGAGGAGCCAGTGGTAAGGCACTCTACAGACTGGTGGTGATGGCACTCAACAAGGACCGATTGAACACCTGTGTGGACACTCCTTGGAGAGCCTATTTTAAACTAGGAAAAGGGCATCGGCCTGCCTGGAGGGCTCTTTACAAAGCCCCTCTCCCTAAGAGACATGGAGACTTACAGTGGAGGGTCCTGCATGGTATTATAGCTGTCAATGCTTTTGTTTCTGTGATTAACAGCAGTGTCAGTGATCAGTGTGTTTTTTGTTCCTCTAGGGAGACTGTTTTTCATTGTTTTATTGAATGTCAGCGCCTGAGTGGCCTCTTTGAACTTCTCACAAAACTTTTTCATATTTTTAAGGAAGTTTTCTCTAAGCAGATTTTCATTTGTGGTTTTATGTACAATCGTCGTTTTAAGCAGAAGTGTCAACTACTGAACTTTTTTTTAGGACAGGCAAAGTTGGCTATCTATGTAAGCCGGAGAAGAAAACTTGAAAATGTTGAGAATGATGTTGATGTCAAAATTTTATTTGTGAGGCTACTTAAAGCCAGAATCAGGCTGGACTTTCAGTTTTTTATGGGGAATGGGGATGTGGAAGGTTTCAGGACCCTCTGGTCCCTGGAGAATGTCCTCTGTTCAGTTCATGATGGACAGCTTTTTTGGGGGCGTTTTTTGGGGGATTAATTTTCTGTGTAACATAGCATGATATAGAAATTGTATTGACTGATGGACAAGTGTGTTTATTAAAGATCTTTTAAAAATCAAAAAATCTCTCTCTCTCTCTCTCTCTCTCTCTCTCTCTCTCTCTCTCTCTCTCTCTCTCTCTCTCTCTCTCTCTCGGGATATTATTGGATCAGACTTTTATGACGTTCTAATTGCCTGTTACAGAAATGGAACTTTACCTGTCTCCTGCCGGCGTGCAGTACTATATCTGCTGCCTAAGGAAGGGGTCTTGGCCTTGCTTAAAAACTGGAGGCCTGTGGCTCTTCTTTGCATGGACTGCAAGGTGCTTTCTAAAGCCCTGTCAAATAGACTGAAAAATGTATTGGGTTTCATCATAGATAGAGATCAAACATATTGTATTCCTGACCGAACCATTATGGACAATATTTTTCTCGTACGTGACGTTCTTCATCTCAGTAAATGTTACGATTTAGAGTTCGGTATTATATCTTTGGACCAAGAAAAGGCTTTTGATAGGGTTGACCATTCTTATTTGTTTTCCACACTGAAGGGGTTTGGTTTTGGCAATATGTTTTTGAGGTGGGTCAATCTGCTATATACTGGAGCTGAGTGTTTGGTAAAGATGGGGGCAGGGCTGAGTCGGCCAATCCCTGTACGTCGGGGAATAAGGCAGGGTTGTCCAATCTCAGGTCAACTGTATAGCTTGGCTATTGAGCCTTTGCTGTGCAGGTTGCGCACTCAGCTGGGTGGTTTGATTCTGCCGGGGCCCTCCAGCAGTTGTCGTCCAATCGTCTTGTCTGCTTATGCAGATGACATCAACATTTTCATCACATCCCACAGGGATGTACAGTGTCTGATGGACACTTTAGCTATTTATGAGAAAGCATCTTCTGCACATGTAAACTGGGCCAAGAGTGAGGGTCTATCAGTGGGCCGGTGGTCACATCAGGACAGTCCTCAGCTTCCTGGGGGTCTTCTGTGGGGGAGAGCTGGTCTCAAAGTGTTGGGGTTTTTTTGGGGCTCTGAGGACTTTGAACGCAAGAACTGGGAGGGAATTAAGGAGAAGGTGTGTGCTCGCTTTTCTAAATGGAAATGGTTGCTACCACAGCTGTCATATGGGGGAAGGGTTCTGGTCACCAATAATCTGGTCGCTTCAGCTCTTTGGCATAGGCTTACTGCTTTGACACCGCCCAGGAGCCTGGTTGAGGAGGTTCAGAAGGTCATCGTGGATTTCTTTTGGTCTGGTCGACATTGGGTCCGTGCGGCTGTTCTCTACCTGCCTGTTGCCGAGGGGGGACAGGGCCTGGTGGACATACAGTCCAAGATCGCCAGTTTTAGGCTTCGGACTGCACAATGGCTCCTTTACGGATGTGGCCCCTGCTGGATGGACACTACAAAACTGCTCCTGAGGAGAGTTGGCCGCTTGGGCTATGATAAGCAGCTTTTCCTCGTGAAGTCCGGGGCGGTGGACCTTACTGGACTTTCTGCTTTTTACACATCTGTCTTACATGCATGGCAAGTCTTCACCACAGCCCGCATTCCAAAGTAGACGCCAGGCATGTGACTGTTCGAAGAACCACTGTTTCTCAATCCATTCATGGACACTTAAGTGCTGCAATCTGTTAGTCTGCGAACTTGTTTAAGAAAGGCACGCTGTACCAAGCTTGGTCATCTTATGAAGACGTCAACCACGTCGATAGAAACACTGGGGCGGAGTGCCAACATTACATCTGTCAGACTGGTGCATAGGGTGGTGAAGGAAATGTGTGCTGCCCTGCGACGACCGCTAAGAGCATTTGCGGAAAACCGGACTCTTTCCACTCAATGGGATGAGGGCACTGTGTCCACCTTTCCTGCCCTTTCCATAAGTCCAGCTGTGGGAGAGTGGCAGGAGGGAGAGGATCACCTGCTGTCCTTCAGAAATCCTCATCTGGCCAAGTTCCAGTTTGTGGGGACGAAGACGGTGTATCACACCTGTGTGAAGGTTCTGAATCTGCGCTCGCTGACGGGCGTGAAAGAGTCAAAGTGGGCGGGGTTCTTGGGGCCGGTATTCTCCCCGAAAGGCAGCTGGAGATCCATGTACAAGCTCCCTATTGGGAAACGGACGGCAGATCTACAGTGGAGGATTGTTCATGGGGCAATAGCTACGAATAAATACAGAGCACACCTGGATCCTAATGTGGGGGACGAATGTTTGTTTTGTTCCCAAGTTGAGACACTGGAGCATTTGTTTGTTCAATGTTTTCGTTTATCCGGCCTTTTTGATCTTCTGAAAGTGTGGTTTCATGATTTGGGTGAATGTTTCTCTTTTGGTTTGTTTATTTACGGGCCAAAGTATCAAGTGGCAAAGAAGTCTGTGCACACTTTGATGAACTTCCTATCTGGTAATGCTAAGCTTGCCATCTGGCTGACAAGGAAAAATCGGACTACTAACACTGGCAATGTGGATCCTGTTTTTGTTTTCAAGGCCTTGTTAAAAGTCAGACTCCAGGTGGGGTACTCTTACTATAAAATGGTGGACAATTTGGAGGCATTCACCAATAGATGGACTGTAGGGAATATTTTGTGTTCTGTGGGAGAGGGGGATGAGTTATGTTTGCACTTTTGAAATGTGAGACACTCCCACTTCGGATAACTTATGTTGAACTGTATGTTGAACTGTATATTGGTGCTCTTACATTTTTGAATTGTGCAATAAAGGCATTTTTTAAAACTCTCTCTCTCTCTCTCTCTCTCTCTCTCTCTCTCTCTCTCTCTCTCTCTCTCTGAGTGGGCGTGGGCGTGAGTGCGAGCTGAGAGCGTGTGACAGCGTGAGTGAATTATCTCAAACTTTTTTCTATCTTTTTGTGTTTAAGGTGGTTTTTTTTGCTAAATAATCTTAAATTTTGTTGTTTTCTGTAGCTGGGGTGGGGTAGGCGTTCTGGAAGGGGGGTTTCTGCTGCCAGCTCTGCTGGTCAGCATGGTTTTGGAGCGAGGCTCCGGGTTCGAGAAGCTGACACGCCGGCATGCTGTCAAACTGACTCCGGCTGTCAGCTGCTCAGTGGAGGAGTGTAGTCTGGCTGTGGGGGAGCTGGTCGGTTATGAAAGCGTTAGATCAGCTTCTAGAATGAATAGTGCCGTGGTAATCTTCCTGGATAGTATTGAAAAAGTTAACCAGGTAGTGGAGAGCGGGGTTGTGATTAAAGACACACTGGTTCCTGTTCTGTCTCTGGTGAATCCCGCGAAGAGAATTACGATCTCAAATGTCCCACCATTTTTAAAGAATGAGCTGTTGGAGAAGTAGCTGTCGAGACACGGGCAGCTTTTGTCCCCGATTAAGCACATCCCTCTCGGTTGTAAGTCCCCGCGTTTAAAGCATGTCATGTCTTTTAGGCGACAGGTGCTCATGATTTTAAAGAATAGCGAGGAAAGCCTCAACCTCGTATTTAAATACCGGATTGACGGCTTTGATTACACCATCCACGTCACCTCTGATAATATGAAGTGTTTCGGCTGCGGAATGGAGGGACACTTGATTCGATCATGCCCTCAGGGAGTGGGGGGTGATCACTCGGGGGAGGCCGCTAGTGCGGCCTCGGGGCCGTCTGGTGGCGGAGCGGCTTTGCTGCTCTCTGAGGCCGGCGGCGCTGCTGCGCCGTCGGGCACTTCGGCTGAGGCCGCGGGGCCGTCTGCCGGCGGGGCGGCTTCGCCGCCCTCCACAGCCAGCCTGTCGATCATAAATGAAACTGCAGCAAAAGTTAAAGCACATCGCAGGGCTGCTGCACAGACCAACAATGTGGACAAGGGTGAGACTACTGAGAGGGATCACACTGAGGATCAGACAGATGAGCCAAATGAGGCCCAGGTAGATGGTGGGACCAGAAAAATGAATATAAAACCATAGCACAGGGTGAGTGAAAAACAAGAAGAGACAGCTACCAGGGTGGCTGAGTCAGTGTTGGAGGATGAGGATGACATTGAAATAGATGAAGAGTTATGTAAAATCTCAATCAAGCAAAAGAATTTGGAAACCAAACAGCAGAGGAGCAAAGTGAAAAGGGTTGTCAAAGAAAGTTCTGAGGTTTCTCTATCTCAACCAGATTCTTATGCTGGGTCTGAGATAGAGAGTGATGGTGAAAGCAGTGATGATGTGGCCAGCGGAGGCGGTTACCCCTTCACAAAAATACAGAAGTTTTTGCAGGACACTAAGGGATCCAGAATGGTTAAAGTTGAAAACTTCTTCCCCGATCTAAAACGTTTTGTTGACTCTGCTCGGGCCTACATGAAAAATAGGGGAGAGCTTGAGCAGGAAAGTTTCACTGATCAGGAGGTCTACAGACTAAAAAAGCTTGTGCTAAAAGTTAAGAACCAAATTGCCCAGGATGATTAGTCATTTATCGCTCATTCTTTCTTTTCTGTTTTTGTGTTGGTTTTACCCTTTTATATACATGTGCAGTTTTAATTTTGGCACACTCAACATCAATGGAGCAAGAGAAATGTCCAAGCGAGCATGTGTTTTCACTCTTGCAGAATGCAAGAAAATTAATGTTCTGCTTGTTCAGGAGACTCATAGTTCTGAGGACAATGCTGCTGACTGGAGGAGGGAATTTCGAGGGGAAATTATTCTTAGTCATAAAAGCAGCAGTAGTGGTGGAGTGGGTATTTTATTTTCTCGAGATTTTATTCCACTTTCTCATGACATTGATGAGGTAATTGCAGGCCACATTTTAAAAGTTCGAGCTGTTTTTGAGAATGTGAAAGTTGTTTTTATAAATGTGTATGCTCCAACCGTAGGCACAGAAAGATTGGCCTTTTTAAATATTTTAGATGACACGATCAAAAATTGCAGTAATGATGACTTTTTATTTGTGGGTGGTGATTTTAATTGCACAGAAAATCCTCTTATGGATAGGAATCACCCAGAGCCACATGCTGCATCCAAGAAAAGTTTAAAAGGTCTCATAGAAGCTCATGATCTGTGTGATGTGTGGAGGAATTTTCATGGCAAGGCTAGACAGTACACGTGGAGCCATAGAAAGGACGATATTCTGTCCTTAGCTAGACAGGATAGGGTTTACAGTTTTAAGCACCATTTTAGCATTTTTAAAAGTGTTTTTATAGTCCCTGTTGGCTTTACAGATCACTCTCTGGTTCAGTGTTGTGTTTTTATCAAGAATATAAGATAAGATAAGATAAGATAAGATAAGCCTTTATTAGTCCCACAATGGGGAAATTCCAGGATTGCAACAGCACAGGGATAGCAACACTCAGAGCAACAATCAGAAGGCAAGAAAAAAAAAAAAAAACAAGCAAGCAAGAGCAGCTAATAAACATATGTACGTATTACTATAAAATATATATATATACACACACACACAGACACACAGTGCAGAGCATTGTAGCTGGATGGAATAATATATGAATATATGAACACACAGTGCAGAGCATTGTAGCTAGATGGAATAAATATGTAAATATATAAACACCCACAGTACGGAGCATTGCAGCTAGGTGGAATAAATATGCAAGTATATAAACACACACAGTGCGGAGCAATGTAGCTAGATGGAATAACATGTAGATATATAAATATATAAACACCCACAGTACGGAGCATTGCAGCTAGACGGAACAAATATGCAAATATATAAACACACACAGTGCAGAGCATTGCCGCTAGATGGAATGAAACAGCATAACCGTCTACCCAGCTATCCTGCATGGTATGATTATGTGCCCATACACACTCTCACCCTCCATAGCGACCGGCATGCTCCTAGTTGTATGCCGGAGAGGACCACTGTGTAAGTCTATTGCATCTTCTGCATTCAAAAAACTATTAGTTTGTTACGTCTTTTTTGCTATCTCTGCGAGCAGCCCTGCTTAGGTTGTACAGTCTGACAGCCGTTGGTAGGAAGGACCTACGAAACCTCTCGGTTGTGCACCTGGGATGATGTAGTCTGCTGCTAAATGAGCTCCTCAGTGCATTCAGTATGTCCTGCATAGGGTGGAACTCGGACTCCAGCAGAGATGACAGTTTAGCCACCGTCCTTCTCTCTCCTATCTCCTCCATCGGATCAAGGCGCTGCCCCAGGACAGAGCTAGCTTTCTTAATCAGTTTGTTCAGTCTCTTCCTATCGGCTGCAGTAATGCCACTGCCCCAGCAGACCACTCCAAAAGTGATGGCTGATGCCACCACCGTGTCATAGAATGACTTCAGCAGCGCCCCTTGTACACCAAAAGACCTGAGTCTCCTCAGCAGGAACAGCCTGCGCTGTCCCTTCTTGTAGAGTGCATCAGTATTGTGTGACCAGTCTAGTTTATTGTTCAGATGAATACCCAGGTACTTATAGGATGTCACCATCTCGATGTCTGTTCCCTGTATATTTACTGGTACTGTGAGGGGCTGCCCATGCCTGCGGCAGTCCACCACCAGCTCCTTAGTTTTCCTCGCGTTGATCTGGAGGCAGTTCCGATGGCACCAGTCCACGAAGTCCTGGATAAGCCCTCTGTACTCAGCTTCATCTCCATTGGAGATGAGGCCAACGATCGCAGAGTCATCAGAGAACTTCTGTAGATGGCAGTGTGTTGTGTTGTGTGAGAAGTCCGCAGTATAAAGAGTGAACAGGAAGGGAGCCAGCACCGTTCCCTGGGGGGCCCCCGTGCTACTGATGATCGTGTCGGACACACAGTCCCGGGTTCTCACAAACTGAGGCCGGTTCGTGAGGTAGTCCAGGATCCATGATGACAGGTGCTGGTCCACCCCTGCGCGCAGCAGCTTGTCCTTCAGGATCATCGGTTGGATGGTGTTGAAAGCACTGGAGAAGTCAAAGAACATGATCCTCACCATATTCCCGGGCTTCTCCAGGTGGGACAGAGAACGGTGAAGGAGGAAGATCACCGCATCCTCCACCCCAATGCCATGCTGGTAGGCGAACTGGAGTGGATCCATCGCTGGTTCCACCAGGGGGCGGAGGTGAGCAAGGAGCAGTCTCTCCAGGGTCTTCATCAAGTGGGACGTCAAGGCCACCGGTCTGTAGCTGTTCAGGTCTTTGGGGTGGGAAGTTTTTGGTACAGGTACCACACAAGATGTTTTCCACAGCTGTGGTACCCTCCCCAGTTTCAGGCTCATGTTGAAGATATACGTCACAATCCCACACAGCTGGTCTGCACAGGACTTGAGGAGCTTTGCGCTGATGCCGTCCGGTCCCGGCGCCTTCCTCGCCTTGATCTTCCTCAGCTCCGTCCTCACCTGGGTCCTGGTCAGGGTCAGGATGGGGGGCTGTGTGTTGGGAGTGGGGGGGTGTTGGTAGAGTGGGGAGTGGGCAGCAGGACTTGATTTCTTTAGAGGCAGCAGTGGTTGTTGTGCAGTCAGGGGGGAGGGCGGTTGGTCAAATCTATTGAAAAACAGATTCAGGTTGTTCGCCCACTCCCTGCCCCCTGTGGCCTGGGGGGAGGTATTCTGGAGCCCCGAGATGGTTTTGAGGTTTCTCCAGACCCCGCTGATGTCGCTCTGTTGCAGCTTGTCCTCCATCTTCTTCCTGAAGCTGTCCTTGCCTTCTCTGATCTTTCTCCTCAGCTCCCTCTGTACGGACTTCAGCATCTCCCTGTTCCCTGACCTGAAGATCCTCTTCTTCTCTCTCAGAAGTGTTTTAATCTCAGGGTTGATCCAGGGTTTGTTGTTTGAGTGACGCCGTATGGTCTTGGTGGGAACGGATTTGTCCACACAGAAGCTGAGGTAGCCCGTGAAGGTGTGAATGAGGCCATCGATGTCCTCACCATGTGGATCGCAGAGCTGCTTCCAGGCGGTGGCTTCAAAACAGCCCTTTAGGGTGTCCATTGTCTCCTCAGACCATAACTCCACAGTGTGCATGGCCGGAGGTTGTCTGTGCACTAGGGGTTTGTACACCGGCCGGAGATGAACCAAGTTGTGATCCGATCTCCCGAGTGGGGGTAGTTGTGATGAGGTGTACGCCTCCTTAGTGTTTGCGTAGAATAAATCCAGTGTTTTATTGTCTCTAGTGTGGCATGTGACATACTGGGTGAACGTGGGTAGAATGGGAGACAGTGAAACATGGTTGAAATCGCCTGAGATGAGGAGAAGAGCATCTGGGTGTTCTGTCTGCAGCCTGCTGGTTACTGAATGGATGACGTCACGTGCTGTCCCAGCGTTCGCCGTCGGATTTGCATAAACAACAACGCAGATCACGTGTGAGTGTTCTCTCGGGAGATATGTAGGCCTCATGCTAACAGCTAGCAACTCAATGTCTTTGCTGCAGTGTCGTTGTTTAACAGTGATATGTCCCGGTCTGCACCAGTTGTTGTTAACATACATGATCACTCCACCGCCCCTAGCCTTGCCACTGTCTGGTGTTCGGTCAGCTCGTATCATGTGAAAACCCTCCAGCTCAATGTTAGCATCTGCTGCTAGTTCAGTTAGCCACGTCTCAGTAAACAAAAGGAGAGAGCACTCCCGGTATGTGCTATCATAACGGGAGATAGCCGCTAGCTCATCTAACTTTCCCAGTATCGACCGTACATTTCCCATGACAACAGATGGAAGGGAGGGTCTGTACCTTATATTTTTTGTCCTCCGCCTTACTCCAGCCCGGCAGCCGCGGCGTTTTCGCCTCAGTTCTCTCGGTATGTCGAGTATTTCCAATGGGACCGGGTGGCGGTTGAATGCTAGCAGCTGTTCTCTGCTGTATCGTATCCTGCTATAGACAGTGGCTCCGTCCACCGGCTCAGGAGACATTTAGGACGATCTGTGTGTCCGTGATATAAGTGGGGTGAAAAAAAAAGACGGATCAAAAGAGAGAGGAAGGGAAAAAGACTCGGAATCGAGCCGCTGTTGCAAAAGGCAGCCGACTCGTGTGGCGCCCCTAGTGGCACTATATAAAGTGCAGTAGTGCATACTGGCATTTTAACACATCACCTTTATCAGATAACAGTTGTAAAACTGCTTTTATGTTTTTTTGGAGTAATTTTAAATTAACAAAATCAAGTTTTAGTTCTTTGCAGCAGTGGTGGGATGTAGGGAAGAGCCAAATAAAGAATCTGTGCCTACAGTATACTCGCAATGTCTCTGGAGACTTGGCCAGGTCTGTCAGGGACCTGGAGAGAGAAGTAGTGGAGCTGCAGTCTTTGGCAGGCTCCACAGGAGAAAGAGGACATTTTGAGGCCCTCAATGGCAAAAAGTCTGTTTTAACTGACCTACTAGGTGTGGCCGCCAGGGGCGCTGTAGTACGCAGTAGGTTCCAGAACATCGCACTAATGGACGCTCCATCTCATTTTTTCTTTGGTTTGGAGAGGAAGAATGGTCAGAGGAGGATGATCCACTCTCTCAGCTCCGAGGACGGGCGGCTAATCCATGAGTCTGCGGAGATCCGTCGCTTTGCAGCTGCTTTCTACAAAGATCTTTTTAAGAAAGAATTTGTTGAGAATCCACATGTGCTGAGTCATTTTTTGACGGACTTGCCAAAAGTGATGGCTAGCATGAATGCGGAGCTGGAGAGTGGGATCACTCTGCAGGAACTAGCAGTAGCTGTCCAATCTCTTCAGTGTGGAAAAGCCCCAGGGATAGATGGTCTACTATCGGAGTTCTACAAGGTGTTCTGGTCTGAGATCTGTGAGGACTTGCTGGAAGTACTGTCTGACAGTCTGCGGAAGGGTCACCTGCCCCTAAGTTGTAGGAGAGCAGTCCTCACCCTCCTTCCCAAGAAAGGCGACTTGAAAGACATTAAAAACTGGCATCCGGTGGCCCTCCTCTGTACTGACTATAAAATTCTCTCCAAAGTGTTGGCTACCAGGCTGAGGAAGGTGATGGAGCAGGTCATACATGTAGAACAGACCTACTGTGTACCTGGTAGGTTGGTTACAGACAACATTTTTTTAATTCGTGATGTTTTGGACCTCTCCAGCTCATTGGTCAAGGAACTTGGTCTTATTTCAATAGACCAAGAAAAGACGTTTGACCGAGTTGAACATCCATACCTGTGGCAGACACTAGAGGCCTTTGGTTTAAGCTCAGGGTTCATCACCAAGATCCAGGCTTTGTATAGAGACATTGAGAGTATTCTTAAGATTAATGGTGGTTTGAGTGCTCCTTTCAAAGTTGAGAGGGGTGTCAGACAGGGCTGCCCCCTCTCAGGTATGCTGTACTCTCTTG
The DNA here is from genome assembly GCA_020510985.1 of Pholidichthys leucotaenia. Taxonomy (NCBI): domain Eukaryota; kingdom Metazoa; phylum Chordata; class Actinopteri; order Cichliformes; family Pholidichthyidae; genus Pholidichthys; species Pholidichthys leucotaenia. The sequence goes on along the minus strand of CM035839.1, from coordinate 87,285,106 downwards.
CCATCGAGCCCCTCCTTTGTAAACTAAGGCAAGGCCTCACTGGTTTTAAAATCCCCAACTCTGACTCTGTTTTTAAAGTGTCTGCCTATGCTGATGATGTTGTTGTTTTTACAAGAAATCAAAATGATGTAGACTACCTTTTAAAAACTGTTAATCTTTTTGGTGAGTGCTCCTCAGCGAGAATGAATTGGGGAAAGAGTGAAGCTGTTGTGGTGGGGGGGAGACCACAAAAAATTGCCCTACCTGGTGGTCTTTCGTTGACACAAGGTGGTTTTAAATATCTTGGTGTGTTTTTGGGAAATCAGACTTTTACTGAGAAAAATTGGGAGTGTTTTTTAGAAAAAACTGAAGGAAGACTAAAAAAATGGAAATGGATTCTGCCAAACTTGTCCTTCAGAGGTCGTGTTTTAATTATCAACAACTTGACTGCTTCAATGCTGTGGCATCGACTGTCTTGTCTGGACCCTCCACCCAATTTGCTGGCCAGAGTGCAATCTATAGTCGTGGACTTTTTCTGGGACCGTCTTCACTGGGTTCCACAGAGTATCCTGTTTTTACCGAGGGAAGAAGGTGGTCAAAGGCTTATCCATCTGGCCAGCAGGGGGGCTGTCTTTCACCTGCAGTTCATTCAGCGACTGCTGAGTGGCCCCCTTGACCTTGTGTGGAGACCTATTGCCAGGGCTGTCCTGGCTCGCTGTGGAGGGCTTGGACTAGAGGAGTCGCTGCTTTTAATGGATTTAAGGGGCCAAAAACTCCCAGAACTTCCCCAGTTTTACCAAAGTGCTTTTAAAATCTGGGGACTTTTTAAAAAGAACTCTCCCCAGGCTTCCTTGTCGCCTTTCTGGCTTTTAAAGGAACCACTTGTGTTCGGGACCCGTTTTGATGTGGGCAGTGTTTTAGGACCTTCTGTTTTAAAAAAGTTCATTTCTGCAAAGGTTACAACGCTGGGACATTTGGTGAATTTATGTGGTCCTAACTTGGACGATGCTGTTGCCCTGTGCTCGGCTCTTGGCGTTTCTTCAGTCAGAGTTATAATGAACTTGCTGAAAAATTGGAGAGACTGCCTGTCCGCAGAAGAACACTCTGCTATTGTTTTACACTGCGAAAACTCTGTGCAAACTGCTGATGAACCTTTTCCTTTTAGTGTTTTATCTCCTGATTTTAAAGATGGCACTGGTGTGTTTTTAAACTCTGAGCACATTAACATTTGTGACTCTCCTGGTAAAAAAATGTATGGACTTTTGGTGAAAATTCTAAATGTGAATAAGTTAAAAGGTCGAGCTGATACACCATGGAGGAAACACTTGGGTCTGGGTCCAGAGGTGAGGCCTGCCTGGAGAGCACTCTATAAACCACCATTAACTAAGAAGGTTGGAGACCTACAATGGCGAGTTTTACATGGTGCTGTGGCTGTAAATGCTTTTATCTCTCTTTTAAACCCAAATGTTGTTGAGGTTTGTCCATTTTGTCCTCAGAAAGAAACTGTGTTCCATTGTTTTCTGGACTGTAACAGACTGCAATTGTTGTTTGTTTTTTTGGGGAAGCTGTTTTATCTGTTTGGAGAAGTCTTTTCCCAGCAGATTTTTATCTTGGGCTTTCCATATAGACAGAGGACTAAGAAAAAGAGTGAACTCTTAAATTTCATCCTGGGTCAGGCTAAAATGGCTATTTATGTTAGTAGGAAAAGAAAAATTGAACAAATGCTGGATTGTAATGTAAAAGACATGCTGGTTGACATGATCAAGGCTCGAATAGTGATTGATTACAATTACTATCATCTGATGCAAAATGTTGAAACTTTTGAGGCTATGTGGTGCTTTAAGCACATCCTGTGTTGTGTTAAGGAGGGGAAGATTACCTATGGTATGGTCCTGATGTAAGAAGCAAGTTTTTTTTAGTTTTCCTGGTTTGGTTACTTATGTCTTTGATTTCTTGTCAGTGAGTCATTTTACTTTTCCATTGCTTCTTTTAGTTGTTTTAATTGTTGTGTTTTTCTGTTGAACTTGTGACAATAAAGGTGTGTTGAAAAATCAAAAATCTCTCTCTCTCTCTCTCTCTCTCTCTCTCTCTCTCTCGTGCGCATGCGTGAGCGTTTTGTGGGAGCAGGGGTGTGGAGTGGTGTCGAGTGAGTACTTTAAACTTTGTTTTTTCTAACTTTTCTCTATCGTGTGTGTTGAGGTGTGTGTGTTTAGTATATACCGGGTTGAGTGTGTGTGTGCTGGGGTGTGAGTGTTGGTGTGAGTGTGTCGGGGAACGGTAGCTTCTGCTGCCCATTTTTCCCGGCCGGCATCATGCCGGTGTTTGACGGTGGTGTAGAGTTCGAGCGCTTGACCCGGCGGCATGGCGTGAGAATCCTCCCAACAGTTCCCTGTTCTGTGGAGGAGGCTGGTCTCGCTGTAGGACAGGTGGTTGGGCATGACAGCATAAAATCAGCATCGAGGATGAACAGTGCAATTGTCATCTTTCTGGATTCCACTGAAAAAGCTGATCAGGTGGTGGAACAGGGAGTTGTCATAAATGACACTTTTACTCCTGTTCTACCACTGGTGAACCCTTCTAGGAGGATCACCATCTCTAACGCCCCTCCTTTCATTAAAAATGATCAGCTGACAAGAGAGTTGTCCCGTTTTGGCCAGGTTGTTTCCCCTATCAGAATGGTCTCTCTGGGTAGTAAATCACCCCTGCTGAAGCATGTTGTGTGTCACAGGAGGCAGTGTTTTATGGTGTTGAAAGACAGCTCTGCAGAACTGAACATGTCTTTTAACTTCAGGATTGACGGCTTTAGCTACTCAGTCTTTGCAACATCTGAAACCATGAAGTGTTTTGCGTGTGGTGCAGAGGGTCATCTCATTAGATCATGTCCTGAAAAGGTGAACACAAAAAACACTGGCAGTAAGAGAGGTGACGCCGCTGTTTCTGGTGGTCCGGAGGGTAGCGTTACATGTGGTGCGGCGGATGCCGCTTTGGCGTCTGCTTCCGCTGGGGCGGCCGCGTCTGCT